>JAPFRF010000008.1:21303090-21903090 GCA_029282475.1 Phrynocephalus forsythii | reverse complement strand
ATTGGCCTGGATATTCTGGAAAAGTCAGGGATTTTTGTGAATAGAAATTTGTGGCAACCCTGAATACTGACAGTAGCTTCTGTGGGTGGTATTACACGGATTAGTATTTCCAAACTCTGATCATTTGAACCGCAGCCCCCATCTGACTTCCATCCAGGCATGCTAAAACTACCCAGGTAAGTCTGGCATGAACAGAGAGCTTCACTAGACGAGGCACTGATCCATGCTAAATGGGCCTGATCATCAAACCAACCTCCTTGTCCTATACAGTACTAGGGCCTTAATATGTGCTGCTTTCACTCACAACATAAGGCTGGAAGATGTGTGCCTAGTACTGCTAAACCATGCTATGTTCCTGAAAACTGACACCGGGAACTGGACAAGGGGAATTGGTTCTGCTGGACCTCTCAGTGGCTTTGGATACAGTGGGCCCCCGCCCTTTCGCGGTTCATATACAGCGGCCCCGCTATATTGTGGGATTGTAGTATATGAAAAAATCCCCCCTGGGGTAAGGGGCAAAGTCTGTTTCTGGCTGCCTATACTTGCCCCAGGACTGGCGCTGCCCTGAACGGGCCTGAGAGAGCCTTTCCACAGGCCTCCGGAAGGCCTGGGAAGGCCCTCGCAGGCCCCTTCGGGGCAGCACCAGGCTGGGGGTAAGAACAAGAGCTAGGCCCCCCAGGACCTGCATCTGCGTATTGTGGATTTTCAATTATCTCGGGTCGGGTCAGGTCCCTAACCCCTGTGATAGGCGGGGGGGGGGTCACTGTACCACCAACCATGTGACCTGTAGTGTCCCTCGGGGCTCTGTTTTGGCCTTTATGCTATTTACTGGCCAAGAACTGCCTTCTATGCTCAGATTCCGCACTGGGAAGTTTGGGTTCTGTTTGACTGGCTGCATTTGGAGAAGGTGAACTTGGCTAAACAGCCTTGTTGGCACCGCTAGTGTAGAAGTACTAAAAAGCTGCAAACAGGGATAGACATCCTCTTGTTTCCCTTTCCTTTCATCTATGCCCTTCTGTTTCTGGCACCAAGTTATCTAAAAACACATTAAAATAGCATACTCTTACAGGAGAGGAACAGCAAAGAGTGATTTTCTGCATGGGATCCACTGCTTAAACCAAAGCAAATGCATCTAATATATATATTTATTTATTTTAGAGTATTTTTACCCTGTCTTTTTCCTTGGAAAAGGACCCAAGACATCTTACAGTAATGAGGGATAAAATACAAAGACATGTTCAAGTATTTGACAACAAGGAATTGAGGGACATCTTACAGCATTAATAGACAACATGATATTAAAGCAGCACGGTTATAAGTAGTCCTAAACACAAAGTCTAGGTGAACCCATAGTTTCATATAAAATACACATGGTAGTCCATCATTCAGGGAAAGCTGAAGTGGTGAAAGCAAAGCAAACAAACAAAAACTGTGGGATGCAGGGGGAGGAGGAAAACAGGAATCCAGGCAAATTATTGAAATAATTGTGTGATCCATGAAATAAATGTGAATGAGTCCGTCAATACTGTATGGAAGTATTTCTGCATTACTTTACCTTTGTGGCTGCACTCAGTCCGGAAAAGGAGGAGGTAGAATGTAGCCCCATTACTTCCTTGTGCTACATATTTCTATCACAAAAACCTACCCCTTGAGAGTAACAATCAGTATCCCAAGTTTGGGTTAACCTCTTAGTTGCTGGCCTGGGTATATGCCCCAAAAAACAGACTGCTGGTCATTTACAGACAGTACTTCCTTTCCTTTATCTTTTCCGCAGGGGCTCGGGCGTGTCCAGGGGAACAGTTGGCAAGAACTGAGATCTTCATCTTCTTGACCAGCTTGTTGAGGACATTCCGCTTCCAGCTGCCAGAAGGAGTGGAAGATCTCAGCCAGGACCCTGTTCAAGGAATGACAACACCTCCACATCCTTATAAGATCTGTGCAGTTCCACGCAGTAATTCTGTATAAAGCGGTCAAAAGTGGCTTATGGACCTTATTTGTTACTCTCTTTCCCCCCACTAACTGTTCATTTGATATTCACCCATAAAATCTACTGTTTCTTTAGTCCTAAAGGATGAATCAGATATACCTGCATGGCATGGCGCTTCTCCAGGCAGAATATGTTTTCTTCATATAATACCTGGTCCAGCTCTGATGTTGCAGGGGTGCCCCAACCTCCATCTCTGGCTTCCTCCAACAGGTGTCCAATCAGAGGTATTCTCCCGGGACTTCCCTGCCATGCCTCTTCTTCTGAGTGGGGGCCCACCAGAGGAGTCACATCATGGGAGCTGGAGTAACGTTGGAGCATCTGTGCAACTTAAGAATGAACCACTACGAACTGACGAACCAAGGCCCCATGCTGGTCTCCAGCTGCAACCTAAAAAAGGTCACAAAGCAGCTTGAGACCTGTATCAGTGCTCAAGGGCAATGGCAAAAATACATAGGCATATTTTTATAGTCTATCTGGATGAGCCGAAGTACTAAAACCACTCCTTTCTTCCCAAATGGGACCCAAAATGACATACAAAAACAGATTTAAAAACACAATAAAAATATATAAAAACAAACATATACAACTGGACCCTCATTTAATAAACGGTTTATATAACATTTAATCTGTACAACATAAAAAATTCTGGATAGGGGAAATTTGCTTAACAGAATCGTCTGTGGGGCAAATCCGTACAACATAAGGATTACCCTGTTTTCAATGCATTTCTATGGGAAATTTGTATAAAAGAAAATTTGCTTAACATAATTTCATTTGGAACGAATTAATTCATTTACACAAGGTACCACTTTATTAAGATTCAAGTTTAAAACCAATTTTAAACATTTGTAAGTTAAAAGCCAGCATTCCTGAGACAACTTAAAGTTTGATGGGCTTGCCTGAAGAAAACCCATCTCTGATCTTGATACTCCACTGAATCAAGGTATTATACCTCTGGAGTGTGTTATTTCATGCTGCTGACTATTAAATAATTGATTTGATTTCATTACAGCCACTCCTTTTCACAATTAGGATTCCAGAGCACTCAATTATAAATTCTGCCCAGCAACCGATGAGTTCTTCATGTTGTAACTTGATTAGTCACAGGCTCCAGCTTACAAGCTCATGTTGAGTTTTCTGTAGTTGCAAAAAGCAGCAGGGCAGTTAGACAGACTTCAAATTATAGGCTAGTTTTCCTTATTGAAATAGATCACATGGGCTAAAGAAGCCCTGGGCCTGCACTCCTCAAGAATAGAGGGGCAAAAGAAGGAAATATGTCATACAGAGCTTCTGAGTCGTACATTAATCTATTCCTATTCAGGTGTCCTCATATCTGACATCAATGCAGGAGGTGATGTCAATATTAGAGGAAGTAGGGAGAGCAGTAGAGAGGTCAGAAGGAAGGTAATAGGAAAAAAAGATGTCAGATAACACAAATAAATTGTCTGTTGTTCAAGATCTTTCTACTGTTTTGAGTGTTTTGAGTGCTCCTGCTTTTTTGTTTTATAATTCTTGTTATCAGCATAAGAACCCCATATCTGGTGATGGACCAAAGCAGGGAAGAGGGTGGCATTGGAGGACGTGGGGCAGTTGATGAGTGTCACAGTGATTTGGCAAAGCTGCAAAGATGCCCTGAGCACATCTGATCTCGCCTGATTTTGGAAGCTAAGCAGGATCAGGCCTGGTTAGTACTTGGATAGGCAACCACCAGGGAATACCAGGTGCCGTAGGCGCCTGGAGTAGGAACTGGCAAGCCACTTCAGTATTCCTGCCAAGAAAAACTCCATGGACATGGAGTCATGAAGAGTCAGTCACAACTGTAACAACACAACACACATACAACTAAAAGAGGACTCGAAAGAGAAAACAACCGAGGCAGGACTCTGTCATGGACCCAACGTTTATAAACACAAGTCATTCAAGTTGTAGATGCAATTGACAAAAAAAGCTATGTTTAAATATTTGAAAGGATGTTTCCCAGAAAATCTTAAAGGAGAATTAAATGAGTTAATAAAAAAGTTATTTTGAGAATTAAAGAAAGGATGGATAAAATACAAGATAAAGAGCAAATAATAGAAGTAAAGCAAAGCAAGGTGTTCTGCTTATATACCGCCCCATAGCACTTCAAGAAGTCTCTGGGCGGCTTACAGGTTTTAATTACAGTATGCACCTTGCCCCCCCCGGCAAGCTGGGTACTCCTTTTACCGACCTCAGAAGGATGGAAGGCTGAGTCAACCATGAGCCTGCTACCTGGGATTGAACCCCAGGTCGTGAGCACAGTTTTACCTGCAGGACAGGCATTTAACCACTTCGCCACGAGGCTTCTTTTAAGGACCTGAATTCCATGAAAGACAGTCTTTTCCATATTATACATCTTCTAAAAAAGCAGAAAAGGGCCATTCTTACTGGGGATTATGGTTTAAGAAGGATATTGACTAGCATGTTCTGATGCTGGAAACCTGGATGGTAAATGGCCTGGAAACCAAGCTTCCTGAGGGACCTGTATAAATTAAGCTTGGAGGAGAGAAAATGAAGAAATATTATTAATGCAAACCTGATGTAGGATGCCCGTCCATTCAAAATACATTCCAATTTTCTTCATTTTCATCCGTGCTGTTGTTGCTTCCAGCCACGTGTTTGTCCATCATGACTACACAAGATGAATAGAAAGAGAGCTGAGAATTGTCAGTGCTCTTGATAACATTTCTCTTCCAATACTTTCCTTTCTTTCCATTAGCTTCACAAGATTATCAGTGACCTTACTGCCAGATGGGTGGTATTGAAATCTAATAAATAAATAAATAAATAAATAAATAAATAAATAAATAAATAAATAAATAATAGGGTTGCCCCTTTTAAGATGAAAAAGGTGCACACTATGTTGAAACAATTATTATAGTTATGATTCGACTAATTATTCCTCTTTTAATTATCTTAATGAATCATGAAATGCATTCTGAGTATAAGGCATGGCCCTGTGCCAAGAATCCAAAGGACTTGCCCTAAAATGTAGACTGTAAGTAAGTAAGTAAGTAAGTAACTAAGTAAGAAAGAAAGAAAGAAAGAAAGAAAGAAAGAAAGAAAGAAAGAAAGAAAGAAAGAAAAGGCTGTGTGTGTGTGTGTGTGTGTGTGTGTGTGTGTGTGTGTGTGTGTGTGTGTGTGTGTGTGTGTGTGTGTGTGTTGTGTCATTAGACTCGTTACAGTCATGACTGGCTCTTCGGGTTAGGCAATTTCAAATCAATATGTTATTTATTAAGCACTGAGGTATCATTTGATCAAGGGGCATTGGCTTGATGCATATAACTTCTGTCTTTTAATAAAGACACACAGGCCTGTCTGTAACTTCTGCATTACACAGAGTGACAGATGCACAAAGGAATCATAGAATCATAGAGTTGGAAGAGACCCCAAGGGCCATCTAGTCCAGCCGCCTGCCATGCAGGAACCCCCATCACAGTGTTTCTGACTTATGGCCATCCAGCCTCTGCTTAAAAACCTCCAAAGAAGGAGATTCCACCACCCTCCGTGGCAGCATTTTACTCTGCCAAACAGCTCTGTCACGAAGTTCTTCCTAATGTTTGAATTGAATCTCTTTTCCTTTAGTTTGAAATCAACCATTGCCCCGAGTCCTAGGCTCTGAAACCATGGAAAACAAACCTGTTCCCTCTTCAATATGACATCCTTTCAAATATTTAAACATAGCTAGCTATCATATCCCCTCTCAGCCCACATTTTGTAAGGCTAAACATTCCCAGCTCCCTAAGCCGCTCCTCATAAGACATTTCTTCCAGACCCTCAATCATCTTGGTCGCGGTCCTTTGGACCCATTCAAGATTGTCAGCATCCTTTTTAAATTGAGGAGCACAGAACTGGACACAGTACTCCAGGTGGGGTCTGACCAAGCAGAATAGAGTGGTACTATCACTCCCTTGATCTAGACACTATGCTTCTGTAGTTGCAACCAAGAGTCACATTGGCTTTCTTGGCCACTGTACCATGCTGCTGACTCATGTTCAATTTGTGGTCCACCAAGACTCCCAGATCCCTTTCACGGGTACTATTTTCCAGCCAGGTGTCTCCCATCCTATATCTGTGCAATTCATTCTTTTTACCTAGATGCACCACCCAACATTTCCCTCTGGTGAAACCCATTCCATTAGCTTTGGCCCAGCACTCTAATCTGTCAAGGTCTTTTTGGATTTTCATCCAAACCTCTAGGGAATTAGCAACCCCACCCGATTTAGTATCATTTGCCAATTTGATCAGCCTCCTTCCTCCAAGTCATTAATAAAGATATTGAATAGCACCAGACCCAGAACAGAACCCTGGGGCAACCCACTGATCACATCTCTCCAAGCTGAAGATAAGCCATTAATGATCACTAGACATGGGCACAGAGCGGCGAAATTCTCATTTCCGTTTTCGGTTCTCGTTATCGTTACGCAACAATAACAGTAACGAGAATTACTCCGCTCCAGCTTGAACTCGACCCGAAAAAAGAAAACTTGGCTCGGGTTTGTCGTCGTTCATGGCATCGCGGGCTCGCGCGATGCCATTGCCAACAAGCAGCACAGAAAAAAAGTTTTTAAAAGTTAAAAAAAAACCCGATTCCTGGCCAAAAAGGCAGGCGAAAATATGCCTGCCTGAGTGAGGGCACCTACCAGAGGGGTGTTTTCTGGGGGGGGGGATCCCCGGCCTCCCCCCCTCCTTTCCTGGGCTGTCTCTATGCCATGCGGTGGGGGGGATTCAAAATGGCGACTGCAATATTCATTTTTAAATCGTGGTCCAAAAGCCCACTAAAGCACAACAGAAATATGTGAAAATAAGGTATTTTAGCTGCCTGAATTTTTATAGTAGCAGCAGTGGGTTTTTCTTGCAATAAAACGTCTCCATTGATTTTATTTTATTTTATTTTATTTTTATTTTTATTTTTATTTTTTTACACCTGCGCATGCGCAATGATGGGCTGGCCATGGGATGGGACCATGTAAATTTTTGGAGCCATTCCACCAATCGCATGGCCAGGTTTTGACTGAGACTTCTGGATGTGCCAGAGGGCATAAAAAGCCCACTAACCCTAACCCTAACCCATACGCCAGTACACTGTCCTTCTTAGTGGGTCAGAGGCACCCAGAGGTGCAGCCCACTAACCCACTCTAACCCTAACCGTAACCCTAAGCCTAGCCCTTACCCTAGCCCCAACCCTGAGCATAACCTGTACACCAGTACACTTCCCTTCTTAGTGAGTCAGAGGCACCCAGAGAGGTACCTCTGCCACTTACCCCAACCCTAATAATATATTGTACGGTATGCGCTAATCGCTAAACGCTTCCCTTCTTAGTGGGTCAGACTAGAGGCACCCAGAGAGGTGCCTCCCAGAGACCACTTACCCCAACCCCAACCCCAACCCTAAACGACAAACGACAAACAGAAACGACAAATTTTTGAAAATTTCCGCGACAAATGGAAACGACCCGAAACGGACCGGTTCCGACAAACGACAACTCGAAACGTCATTTTTTCTGGTCGTGCCCATCTCTAATGATCACCCTTGGGTGCCATCAGTCAACCAATTTCAAATCCATCTAACAGTGGCATTATCTATCCCACATTCTACTAACTTCTTTGTAAGTATACTGAAGTCTAGATAAGCAATACCCACAGTGTTCCCCTCATCCCCCAAGCCTGTAATTCTATGAAAGATGCCCTGTTGCTTAACCACATAATATGACTTGGGTAATATCTGTATGGTGACTAGCTTATCCACAGAAGCTTAATCATAGAGGCTTCCTGTAGAAATGGGAGCATGCCAAGTATATGAAATAAGAAGGAAATATGGGAGTGGAATGTTTTGATACTGAATGACGATCACTGGTGTTAACAACAAATGTACAGTGGGATAAAGTGACCTGGAGTGGCAAGGTCAAAGCAGGTCAACAAATGAGGAAGAACAATGAGTTCGGTAGTGGACCAGATCAAACTAGTTTCTAGCTAAAAGAGGAACCAACAGAACCCTCTGGAAGATGGGTGTGACATTCAGAAGGTATACTGTATAATGAACCATCATGTACTAGCTGGGGTCTTGGACCTTTGCAATCACTATTACTATTGCTGGTTCCAATTCCCCAGATGGGCAGGGACCACCATCTGGTCTCTTTGTGTCCTGCAATAAAGCTGGCTTATAGTTTGCAACTCTGGTGTCTCAGGGCAAATCTGTTCCACCCCAAACTCAAACTTATCAGTAAGTAAGTAAGTAAGTAAGTAAGTAAGTAAGTAAGTAAGTAAGTAAGTAAGTAAGTAAGTAAGGGCCTTTTTACACGACCCCTAAGATCCGCTGGCCACTTAAATTCGGACCAGAGATCTTAGGGGTTCCTAGCTCTTCCTCTGTCCCCACCCCCCTCCGCACTTCCTGGTTGCTGGCTGCCTGAGGGAGGGAGAAAAAAGAAAGAAAAGAATGCCTTCTTACCTCCGTTTTGTTCCGGGCAGCATTCAGATCTCTTAAAGGGGCGGGGCACAAAAAAAGAACAAACGGAAGCCAGGAGAGCCCCGCACTCACTATCCTTACACCGGATCAAATATTTGTCAGCAGGTACAAGAAAACTGCTGTTTGGTCGCGCTAAAGTGGGCGGGGTCGCACTTAATTGTCTGCAAAGTCCGGAGCTGGTGGGTAAACATTTTTAAGGTCCGGACCTTGCAGCCATTTGCGGCGGAGCTTAGGGCTCGTGTATAAACGCCCTTAGTAAGTAAGTAAGTAAGTAAGTAAGTAAGTAAGTAAGTAAGTAAGTAAGTAAGTAAGTAAGTAAAAGTCTTGCTTGATTTTTAGGCTCCATGTTAAACTGGTCAACTATCCTTATAAGAGCTAAATTCCTATAATCCAACCTTCACAAGGAAATTTGCATTCCCTTTCCCTCAGAAATTCTGATTGACTTTTAAGAGTCCTTCTACTGCTCTTGAATGAAAAATTTCTTAGCTGACTTGACAGACAAAGAATAAACTGAATGAGTACACAAACAAGGGAACAGGACAGAACCATGACACTTTTTTGTGTGCTCCTTTTTAAGAAATATGAATTTCTGTATTATTGTAAAACAAATTGAGAAAAAAATCACAAGTCTATGAAAGGAAGCATTTTTTGTATTTGGATCTTCTATTCCACGTTTGATCTGACCCAATATGACACTTCCTATGCTCTTCCATGGTATTCAGCAGACTCAGGGCAATATATTGCTATTTAAAACAGTTCAAGGAAAGAATATTTTCATACTCAGTAGATGCTTGGTGATAAAAATTACAGTATTTCATTTCACTTTCTCCCATATGTTAGGATTGGACAGATTCCTGGAGAAGTCCATCACAGGCCTCCGACAGCCTTCCAGTCACTTCCGGTTCACAAAAAGCATTTCTGAGGCTTCCAACATGCCTAGAAAGGCCCTTGGAGACCCCAAAAGTGCTTTCTAGAGATCTAGAGGTCACTTCCCATTTTCCGGAAGTCACTTCCCATTTGGTGAGAAGCATTTTTGGGGCCTCTAACAGGCCCAGGAAGGCCGTTGGAGGCCTGATTGGGGTAGCGCCAGACCTGGGATAAGTGAGGCCCCAGATAGGCCCACCAGTCCCGACCTGATCCTGCATCTGCATTTCGCAGATTTTCAATTACCACGGGTCAGGTCGGGTCCTAAACCCCGCAATAGGCGGGGGGATTTCTGTATCCTTTTCTGGTTATTCTTTTCAGGGTATTCTGGACAGAGAATACACAGACATGTTTCACTATTTTATTTTGTTTTGTTTTACTTTCCCTCCCTGCCTCCCTGCCTCCCTTTGTCTTTTTTCGTCATCTCACTTGCTTCTCTCTCTTTGGCCGTTACTTCACGAAGTGCCTCGCTTCGAACCGACCTTGCCTTTGCTGTGAATTCGGAGGCGGTCACGTGGCGGTCACGTGTTCTCGCTTCGCTCCCGCCCCTGTTTCTCAGTACTCACGAGCTGCAGTTTTAGGACCGATCCGAGCACAACCTCACGTGCTCCCTTCGCATTCGCATGCCACTTTTCAACGGATTTCCCCTCCGTCCTTTAAAAAATACCTACCGACGGAATGATTGATGCTGGACTGTCAGTTGCAATGGCTCTACTGATTTCAACTGTTTCCTGGCATCATTGGCAGCCCCCGCCGCCGCCGCCACTACTCGGGAGCCCCGCATGGCACAGCCGCCCGCCCTCCACCGCTTGCACGCTGCCTGCCCCGGGTGCCCTGCTCTGGCCGGGCGAGGCGGCAGCGGCTCCTCCTGCTCCCGCCACCACCGCCGCCGCTGCGAGGAAAAACAAAGATTCGATGAAACGATGCGATGCATCGATATCCCTGTTTGAATATTTTTAAAAAAACTTGAAATAAAAGCCAAAACGAGACCACCTTGCATTGGGAGCGGAGATTTGCTATTCTGCCCCTGGCAGGGGAACCACTCACCCCGCTTGGAGCACGGTGATTGGGGTGGCATTATGCCAAAAAGGAGGAGCTTTGGTTTTCACAGAAAGGAGGGCTTCATCTTCACTTTGCATAATGTGCTATTGGTGCCTCTCCCGCTGTCTATTTGCTTTACCTGGACACCTTGGTGATGGTGGACCTCTTGTTTCCTTTCCTTTGCTTTTACTACTCACACTTTTTCTTCTTCTTTTCATTCCCATGCCTTCTTGTTCTGAGGCTCGTCTCTCCAGTCTTTGGGTTCCTCTCCCTTTTTTTAATGATTCCCACATCAGAGACAGCACCAGGCAAAGGGACTGTCATTCTAGCATATTGGTAGCCAAGAATGACTGAAGGGAGAAGACATATCAGACAGCCGCAGAGTCCAAGCAGAAAAATCGGGGAGCAGACACGCCTTGCAAAAAGAAGACATTCAACTCATGAACTGAGCAGAGGAAAACGGGGCATAAAAAAAAACCCACAGAAACTGCAGTGGCACCAAAGCTCATTTCCAAAAGATGTCTTTAAGACTGGGGAAAGAGTTTGAAAGAGGCTTCAGAGACTAGGACGTGGGGAAGTGGTTTCAAATGACAGGAAAAGAGATTCCATTTGAACATTAGGAAGAACTTCTTGACAGAGAGCTGTTCGGCAGTGATATATGCTGCCACGGAGGGTGGTGGAGTCTCCTTCTTTGGAGGTTTTTAAGCAGAGGCTGGATGGCCATCTGTCGGAAATATTGTGTTGGGGTATCTGCATGGCAGGGGGTTGGACTAGATGGCCCTTGAGGTCTCTTCCAACTATGATTCTATGAACTATTATATGAGGGGCTGATTTCTTCAAGAGAGAAGTGGGCTCATTGAAAGGTAGCTTTGAAAGCAAACACCAATATGCTACCTGCCTATTTGTTAGGAGACAACACAAAGAAACACAAAGGGGGAGGGAGAACAAAATGATTGTATCTTCAAAGGCTTTCATGGCTGGGATCTGATAGCTGTTGTGTGAGTTTTTCAGGCTGTTTGGCCACGTTCTGGAAGTTATTCTTCATGACGTTTCACCAGACTCTATGGCTGGCATCTTCAGCGGGGAAGATGCCCAGGGAACTAGGAGTTCTCTCTGGGCTCTGAGGTAAAATGACTCATGCCAGGAAGCCCCAGGCAAAACACATAACAATTCCGCAGGTTGCTTAAGGCAGTGTGGTCCTATGGGAGGAGTACAAAGGGGAAGATCTTGAAAGACATAATTGTTGCATGTTTACATCCATGGTCATTACAAATTTGGTTGCGAGAGACAGCAGGACAGGTATCAAGCCTGTCCTTTCCACCCTACTTCGTGTTAGAAAGAATCAGAGGAGAAACCAAGATGAAGACATGGGCATTTTTACTTGTTCTACTGGTGATTTTTGTTATTTTCGTCTACCTGAAACAACAATGGATGCGCAGACACTACCCTCCTGGACCTCTTTCTCTTCCTGTCATTGGAAGCATGTGGCTAATGGTGTTTGGAGCTTACACAGAAACTCTGATACAGGTATTTCTTTATTTCATGTGCTCAATCTGCATTTTCCCCTTCTCTCCTCCCCAGTCAGCTCCCAGTCTTCCCAGAGCTCCAGAGTAGAAGTTGGGGTAAAGGACGGAGGTCATATTTTCCTGGACTCCTAGAGGGCAAGGAGGAGGAGTGACTAGAGATGTGAAGGCCCGGGGGGGGGGGATCAGAAAAATATGGGTGGGGGGGAGACAGTTTTCTTCCATTTGTTTTCCTGAAGCCGAAAAATTGAAAAAATTGAAAAAATTGAAAAAAAATTGAAAAAAGAAAAAGAAAAAAAATGATTGTGGAATGTTTTATTTTAATGTGATGAATAAAATATCTTAAGACAGAGTGTTCAAATATTTTTCCAAATCATTTCTAAAAACTGCATACTATCAGATTGTTCTAATTTCTGACGACAAGCAAATACTAGGTTACAAATTGAACAAAATGCATTTCTTCCTTTAGGACAGTGGTTCTCAACCTTCCTAATGCCGTGTCCCTTTAATGCAGTTCCTCATGTTGTGGTGACCCCTTGCCCTGCTTGGAAGAGGCCACAAACCCCCTACAGAACTTCCCTCTAGGCACTCTCAGCCAGTCACAGGCTCCGGTGCCATTGACTGACAGCCCCTCCAACCTATCAAGCTGTAACTGACTCTTCCTGCCACTCCTCCTCCAGACCCAAGCCGTTTATGCCTTTTTCTTCACTGGCTCATGGCGACCCCTGTGGAATGGCCATTTGGCACCCCCCCCAAAGAGATCTCAGCCGCCAGGTTGGGAACCACTGCTTTAGGAGGTGCTGCTATTGTCACAAGAAACAAAAAGGTTTCACCTTTGTTTTTGCATGTGTGTGGGAAAGTTTGGTAAGAGTTGACATTTATCTGATTCCAGAAAATCGAATTATTTAGCTGCACTATTTTGTTTAAATAATAATTTAATTACTATAACAATTTTATGCCAAGTCAAATTGTCCTTAGTCATATTTTATGTTTCTAAAGTAACAGAATGACTTTCAAGCTGTAAAAGGAGGGGGGAGTGCAAGTGTAGCATTTTTTCATTTTTCCAAAAAATCCGTTCCCCCTCCTTTAAAAAAAAAGAAGAAGAAAATCAGATTTTTTTTCTCTCCCCTGAGCTTCATAATTTCTGGATATTCTAAATCTCTAGGGTGGACAGGTGCCTTTGGTTGAATAGGGCTACCTGTGAAGGAAAGATGGCTAGGAGGGTGAAGGGGGGGGGCTGAAAGCCACAGAGACTTCCTTCAGAGAAACAGGGGGAAAAGATGGAGAGGCTGTTGAGGCTTTGGAACCATAATTTTGCACCTCAGTGGTGGTGTTGGTGTTGGGGAGGATCTGGGAAGAGGAGCATGGATGATGATCCCAAGCTGACATTAACATAAGAACATAACAAGAGCCATGCTGGATCAGGCCAAAGGCCCATCTAGTCCAGCTTCCTGTATCTCACAGAGGCCCCACGAAATGCATCTGGAAGCGCACGAGACTAGATATCTGTCTCCTGATACCACTCCCTTGCATCTGGCCCTCAAAGTACCCTGGTTTCAAGCCTAGAGATGACACATCTCCATCATGGTTTGTTCCTGAGTCCCACCCATTGGGTAGAAGGTGCAGCTGAGAACCCTCAAGGCCAGGACTCCAGGAGACTGTCACACTGCATCCTCCCTGCTCCAAAGTAGCAGTGGCAACCACTTCAGCCCAGGCAGATAATGCTCCTGGAGGAGCAATGTGCAATCACCACTAACCCCTACCTTCCTCTACCCGCCATCCTTGAGGCCTTTTCATCCCAGGTCAGCTTTCCCACCTGCTTTCTGAGACCAGAGCCTTCAGGACACCCGAGGACTTTAACAGGGGACCTTCCTGAAAGGACATTTCCTTGGGGGATTAGTCTGGGGAACACAACCCCACCCAAAACTCCTGGAGGGAGTTAAGGATAGTGTTCCTATTTCTATTGATTTCTCAGTTGCGATGATACCTGTTCTTGCAAATTCTCACAATGTGGAGATCATTGTAAAAGCAAAGACAGAAGTGCCCAGTTCCTAGGACAGGCTTTCCCCAAAAGACCGTGTATGATCGTCCAGGGAAATGTGATGTACAAAGGAGATAACAGGATTGCAGATTGAGAATGACAGTAAAATATCCAAGGAATACCTTATTGCTTTCAATGAGTTCAGACTTCCAGTGATGGGTCAACTACATCCAAGAATATTGAAGGAACCTGCTGAGGAGATCTCAGAACCACTGTCATTATTTTCTTTCTGAAATCATGGAGGCTGGGTGACATGTCGGATGATCAGAGGGGGCTAACATTGCTTCTGTCCTCAAAAATGCAAAATGGAGGAACCTGAATATTACAGACCAGTCAGCCTGACATCAATCACAGGGAAAATTCTGAAAGAAATTACAAAGCAGTCACCCCACAAGCACCTTGGGGGGGAAGGCAGAAATATCTAGAAGCCAACACAAATTTGTCAAGAGCAAATCCTATCAGACTAATTTTATCTCATTTATTTCAATGGTAGATGGAGGGAAATATGTAAATGTAATATATAAGATGGTGGAGGGCTTTAAACCATTGTTGACCCTTTATTTTTGGTTTTGTCTAGTATTTTTGTTTATTTCACACACTCAGGTCCTTTTTTATTTGTAGGTAGCCATGTAACCCTTCTCCCTTCCCCCATGTATCTGTAGGTTAAGAAAGGACATACAGTAATGCCTTGGTTTGCAAGTGCCTTGATTTACAAGTGTTTTGCAAGACAAGCAACCTTTTCTGATCAATTTTTTCCTTGATCAATGAGCAGTGTTTTGCAATACGAGCACTGGATCAGGTCACATGATCAGAAGTGAGCCAATTGTAGCTCCCTCCCTCCCTACCTGCTGGATTGTGAGAGACTGCCTGGAACATGGGATCTCAGACAAGCCTCCAGAGTAGAGGGAGGAGAGAGAAACAGGGTTCTCCCTTGCACCAGCCATGAAGGTTTTCAAAGGAGAGTGCAGGTTAGGGGTTTATTTTTGTTTATGTTTATAGTTTTATTTAATTTGTTTTCAACATTCTTATTTCTCAAACCATTTCTAGTCATGGAGCACCTAGTGAAGTCTGTATATGGCTAAAATTGCACGTTATTATTGTCACATTAAAAAGACAGAGTAAAATCCAATTAACTGTTGAGAGTTTTTTTGGGCTGTTTGGCCGTGTTCTGGAAGTTTTTCTTCCTGTGGCCAGCATCTTCAGAGGGCAAGGAGCTCAGGGAACTGGGAGTTCTCTCTGTGCTCTAGGAAAGAAGTCTCTGAGAGCACAGAGAGAACTCCAAGTTCCCTGAGCTCCTTGCCCTCTGAAGATGCCGCCCAAAGAGTCTGGCAAAACAACAGGAAGAAAAACCTCCAGAACACGGCCGAAAAACTCACAACAGCAGATCCCAGCTGTGAAAACCTTCAAGAATACATTAAAATCCTTTTGTTGGTCCCAAGCAGAGCACATTCTGCAGCCAGGTACCTAAACCATGATATGGACGTCTTGCCAACTTCTTTTGTGAGTTTTGGCATTTTGTGTGTATGTGTACATTATGTGGTCTAGGGGTCCCCAGAAGAAACCATCTCGGTTTCCGTTATTTCTTATGAGGAAATTTGCTTTGATATACAGGTGCTTTCATTAACAAACACATTTTGGAATGAATTTTACTTGTAAACCAAGGTATCACCATATATTTATTTGTACTTTATTTAATTGGACAATTCCACTGCAAAATTCAAAGTGCTGCCAGTTAGAAAAATCTTAGATCAGTCAGGGACTTGAGATCAAATGCACAAAATGGAAGCTGGTATAATAAGTGAAACAATAAACTCTTATTAAATCTGAGGACCTGGGGTGTTTGGTACAACGTGACCATCTGCCCTGGAAATTACTGTGCTGGCTTGGGATATGCCATGTTCAACCTCTCACACCAGAACTATCTGGATGCTTTCCTTGGAGGGTGCAGGGAGTCCGAGTTATTTCCCCCACAGAAATAGGTCTCAGAGAACACTGCCTACCAGTAAGCACATTTTGTGTTTGATCCTGGTATGTTCAACCTGGATATGTCATTTTGCACACCACCTAAAGCGCTTAGAGCTGGTTCGGGTTCCTATATTAAATCAGCTGGAGTACTCACACAAACTGCTTGATCTCTGATCCTCTCCACGCCCTTTGTACGAGGCTAAATCATAGTGCAGGAATCAAACTGCTATTTTGTTTTCCGCTTCTAGCAATTTCCAGTGCCTTTCTGATGGACATGAACCAATATGAAAGAACTCTGAGTAATTGTATCCTCCACACTTTTAGTTAAACATCAACCTGAATGACTGGAATGATGATCTTAATAGACCAGTGGATGATAGGATATAAAATAATGGTTAGCAGTATTTGATACAGCAAGGAATCTGAAACCAGAATGGAGAGCACGGTCCCCTGACCTTTTGAGGAGATAAAAATTACAGCCATCCTTTAAAAAGCTGATCCAGTGAAAGACAACATGAATAACTATAAGTCTTTTGATAATATCCCATTTTGGGACAAGCTTGTGAAAAGGGTGGTGCCACAATACCTCCAGGCATTTCTGGTGGAGACCAATCTACTTGATCTGTCCCAATCCAGGTTCAGGCCACGCCATGGGATGGAGACTGCATTGGTCACTCTGCAGGGTGACCTTTTGAGGGAGGCCAACAGGGGTAAGATCACCTCATTGGTCCTCCAATTAGAGATGGGCACAAATTGAAAAAATGGTGTTTTGTTTTGTTTCATTTTGTTTTTTGTGAATTTTTGCGGAAAAATTCATTTCATTGTTTTGTTAATTCGTTATTCGTTTTTACCCCTTTTTCCCCAGCGCCCACTGTGTGTCCCCTGGGGCCCCGACGGCGCTGTTTTTTTGTTTGTTTGTTTTCTTTTATTTTAGTGTGCTGAGTTGACCAGGCCACCCTTGGGGCCTGGTCGGCACTCCTTTTTAAAAAAAAAATAAAATTTTATTTTCTTTTATTTTTCCACTTCCGGGCTTGCCCTGTGCTACAGCTGTAGCATGGAGCTTTTGTTTTTTCTTTCTTTCAGCACTGACCACCCCTGTGGCCTGGTCAGCGCTGGTTCTTTTAATTTAACTTTATTTAATTTTTTATTTTAGGGTGCCGACCAGGCCATCCTTGGGGTCCGGCCGGCGCTCCCTTATTTATTTATTTATTTATTTTTATTTTATCCCCCCCCCACACACACACACTTCTGGGTTCAGGCCTTGCACTACAGCTGTAGTGTGGGGCTTTTTTTCTTTTCTTTTCAGCACCGACCGCACGGCCCCTGGGGCCCGGTCAGCACTGGGTTTTTATTATTATTATTATTATTATCTATTTATTTATAATTATTATTTTAGAGTGCTGACCAGGCCATCCTTGGGGCCTGGTCAGCGCTCCTTTTTATTATTTTTATTTTTTTATTTCTTTTTATTTTATTTTTTTACTGCCGACCACATGGCCGTGCTACAGCTGTAGCGCAGCCATCGGCTCCCGGTCGCCGTCCCAGAAGCCAGGAAGACCAGACCTCCAGACCAGCATCAGGTAGGAGACATCTCTCCCCCCCTCCATTAACTAACTGAACCAAATAAACCAATTTTTCTTGGTTCATTTCATTTTGTGTTAAATTTGCCCCTAGGGTCATTATTCGTTTTGTTACTTAACGAAATGAATAACAAATAACGAAAAGGAAAAAAATGTTTCATGCCCATCTCTACCTCCAGTATCTTTCAGCAGCTTTCAATACTGTCAACCATGGTATCCTCCTGGGGAAGCTCTCTGGGTTGGGCTTTGGCTTCACCCTGGTCCTTCCTGGAGGACCATCCCTGAGAGTTCAGCTTGATGAGATGTTATCCACCCCTTGGACTCTTAATTGTGGAGTCCCACAAGGGTTGGTTCTCTCCCCAATGCTATTTACATCTACACTATATGACACTGTTAGGGAATGTTGGAGTATCAGATTTGGTGCTTACAGGGTTAAAGTCAAATCTGTTGCCATGCGCAGTGAAATGTTGGAGAGGAGATAAAAACTCCAGGTTCTTTCAGTTAGTTAGAGGGAGTTTCAAGGAGAGTGATAGTTAGTGATTTCAGCTGTGTTTTTTCTTTGCTAGCGCGTGTGTTGCAAGACGCTGAAATGCCGGCTTGTAGTCCGGGTGTAAATATATGAGTTAAGTGTAAATAAACTAGGCAGTAACTTATCTCAGACTGTCAGACTGATTTATTCTTGTACACTGGCAGAAGACAGTCCGCTGTGCTAAATCTCAAGAAGAGAGAGCTACTCTGCTGACCCCTGTGTCTGAAGATTGTAAGATAAGCAGAGACACGCAAGGGAAGTGTGCTGGACCAGCTAAGATTCTCTCCCAGCTGTATGCTGGGGAGAATTTTTTTGCTCAACGGCCGCTCAAAGCTAACAAGGGTTATGGCCCAGAGATAAGGACAGTATTGATAATTTGCCAGTGTCAAGAAAGCAGTACAGGAGTTATATGTGCGTGGTGAGAAGAGGGCTAAGGCAAAGAATGGAAGCCTGGAAGCCAAGTAACGCAGAAAACCTGACTGCAAGCAGTTTTTGCTGGGCTTGAGTCTTTGTCTGGAGACAGAGAAAAAGAGGTTGGGATCTCTTTGCTTCGGGGTACAGTCGGTACCAAGGCAAATAAGAGGTCGCCTCAACTGGAAGTCTACACTTGGAGCTTCGAGGCTGTCTTGCTGGAAGGAGACGTGAGTAGCAGTCCCAGAGAACCCATTGCTGTTGGTGAATAGCAGAAGGGGGGATTGAAGCCCAAGATGGAGGCAGGACAGGAAAGTTTTACTGTACCATTCCAACGTCTCAATTCTGAGAACTATCTGGACTGGAGTGTCCGAATTCAGGCTTGGCTGGAAGCCAGAAATTTGCTGGACTGTTTAAGTAATTTACCTACCGATCCAGCTCAGCTGCCCCAATCAGCCACAGCTGCTCAAAGAGCTGAAGCACTAGCCTCAGTGCGAAGGAATGCAAAAGCTAGGGCTATGTTGATTATGAGTTTAGACTCTAATCAGTTAGTTTATGTACAAAGTCTGAGAAATGCTAAAGATATATGGGACAGTCTTGAGAGAGTACATCGCAGAACGACCCCAGGTGCAAAGGTCCATTTGTACAGACAGCTATTTGAGATGAAACTAAAGCCCGGGGGAGATATCAGAGAACATATTGCTGCAATGGTGTCTATTTTCAACCAGTTACGTTCTCTGAATATGGCTTTCACAGAAGACCAACAAGTTTGTGTTCTTCTGAGCTCTTTAGACAAAAGTTATAACACGCTGTGTTTAACTATGGAGGCTTTACCTCAGGACAATTTCAATATGTCCTATGTGTCGGGACGTCTTGTCCATGAACAGCAACTGAGAGCCAATGAAGGTGGGCAAAACAAAGGAAATGCAGGCTGCTTATCCCCAAGAGAGGGGGAAGTGAGAGTCTACGCAGCTGCAAGGAAATGTTTCAGGTGTCAATCAACAAGCCATGTTTTGAAAAATTGCCCACAGTCTCCAAACTCCAAGGTTAACTCCCATAGCAACCAGATAAGAGACAGTCCACAGCGTGGGATGCCGAGGCAAGCTGCAGCTGAGAGAGGCAAGCGCGGATATAGAAGAAGAAGAGAAAACATGTCAGTGTCTATGGCAATGTTTAAGAAACAATCTTCAAGCAACTGTGTTTTCATTTTAGATAGTGGAGCCTCGCATCATCTAGCGCCACCTGGTGTTCAGAATGAGAACTGCAGGAAACTTTCTCAACCAAAGAACATTACAATGGCTAATGGGCAGAAAGAGTCTCTGAACACTGCTGCAACAGTGTATATTGAATGTTTGGATACTACTGTTGATGTTTTTGTTCTAAATGGCATGACACGTGGTATTTTGTCTATATCAGCTCTAGTTAGAGATGGTTTTTCTGTATTGTTTGAAAATAACATATGTTCTGTTTCTAGGAATGGGAAGCTGCTGATACAAGTGCACTGTAAGGATGGTTTGTATGCAGTGAATGCAAAAGCAGTTCCAGAGGGATACAGCAATGCAAATGCAGTGCAGGCACAATGTGCTAACATTCCCAAACACAACAGCTGTGCCCATTTACTCCATCGTAGAATGTGTCATTTAAACTGGGGGTATTTAAAGAAAATGCCTGAATGTGTTGAAGGGTGCAATGTGAAACCATGTTCTAGATTTTTGGATTGTAGGCCATGCAAAGCTGCAAAGATCAAGAGATGTAGTTATCCTAAGTCAACCAGGGTATCTACAGAACCTTTTCAACTTGTACATGTTGATATTTGTGGACCAATGCCAACTGTTTCTTTGGGAAATGCTAAGTTTATTCTTTCAGTAGTTGATGATTTTTCCAGAAATGGTTGGGTATTTCCTCTGAAAACCAAGGGTGAAGCAGCTCAGAAACTGAAGGATTGGATAGTGGCAGTGGAGTGTGATTTTTCCACAAAGGTTAGACAAATTCAATCAGACAGAGGAGCTGAATTTACAAATACAACATTTCAGAATTTTCTAAGACATAAGGGCATAGCACATAGATTGACAAATCCTTATTCTCCCGAGGAGAATGGCGTTGCGGAAAGGAGAAACCGAACTCTACAGGAAGCTGTTGACGCTATGTTGAGGGATTCGGGTTTACCAAAAAGCTACTGGGCTGAAGCATGGCAGACTGCGTCACATGTATTTAACAGAGCTTACAATTCTGTTGTAGGTCAAGCTCCTTACACGTTACTACATGGTAAGAAGCCAAAGATAGGATATTTCAGAGTGTTTGGTTCTGAGGCCCATGTTTTGATTCCAAAGCCACTACGTAGGAAAGGAGGGCCAAGATCCAGAAAAATGATTTTTTGTGGATATGAACCATTGACAAAAGGTTGGAGATTTGCTTATCCTGATGGATCCAAAATACTAGTCAGTAGAAGTGCAGAGTTTTGTGAGCAGAAAGGATGGACTAGGGTTCATGCTAATCCTGAGGTGTTAAGTGAAAATTTTGACAATGTAGTAGGACAAGATGAAGCAGGTGCAGGTCCTGAACCAGATGCACAGGTAGATGACACTGATCAACAAGGAAGTGTATCTCCAAGAGGTGTGAAGTCTGAGCCAACATCATCACAGTCTAGTCCAGTGGGACAGAGAAGGCGTGTCAAGTCAGAAGGTTCAGGTAGTCCTAGTAGATCTGACGCTAGTGATTCCAGAATTGTGCCCAGCAGTCCAACTGGGTCAGAGGGGGCGTCTGAGGTTGGTCCTAGACGTTCAGCTCGCACAACAAAAGGTAAACCGCCAGAGAGATTTTCTTCTTCAAACTACTCAGCCGTGAGTGTTTGGATAGGTTTAGCTCAGTGTGAACCAGAGAGTTATGAGGAGGTTTTGCAATTGCCTGATGAGGAAGCTAGTAAATGGCATGCAGCAATGGAGAAAGAGATGGAATCCATGAAGACTATGAAAGTATTTACACCAACAACACTGCCAGAGGGAAAACAGGCAGTGAGTTGTCGTTGGGTGTATAGAATTAAGACTACAGCAACAGGTCAGACACAGTGTAAGGCAAGACTTGTCGCTAGAGGATTTACTCAGAAGAAAGGGTTGCATTACACTGAGGTGTATGCACCAACTTCTAGAAGTGAGACATTTCGTATGTTGTTGACTGTAGCAGCACAGAGAGGTTTTCAAGTAGCTCATTTTGATATAAATGTTGCTTATCTCAACTCAGATCTAGAAGAAGATTTGTACATGTTACCACCACCAGGTTTTGAGGTCAAGAAACCAAACCAGGTGTGGAAATTGCACAAATCGATCTATGGACTCAGTCAGCAAGAAATTGGAACAAGTGCCTAAATGATGTTTTGGAGAATATGGGTTTCCACAAGAGTCTAGCTGATAACTGCCTGTATCTGAAAGGATCAGGAGACGAGCAGGAGATAGTCCTGATTTTTGTTGATGATATTTTGTTTGTTAGTAAAACACAGAATCAGGTAAAGAAGTTTGCAACAAAGCTTGGAAAGAAGTTTCAGCTTAAGAATCTAGGTGATGTAAAGATGTATCTAGGAGTTCAGATTGATAGAACTGAGGATGGAAGTTTTTTACTTTGCCAGAAAAGCAAGATTGAACAGTTGTTACAGAAATTCAGAATGTCTGACTGTAATGGTGCTAAAACACCAATGGAGACAAATTTTGAGAAGGATAGTCAAACTAGTAATGATGAGAAATTTGAGAGGCCAGAATTGTTTCAGTCAGCTATTGGAAGTTTATTGTATCTGTCTCAATGGAGCAGACCAGATATTGCTTTTGCTGTGAATTTGCTAAGTAGAAAGGCCTCAAATCCCAGTAAAATTGCCTGGAATGGTATCAAGAGAATACTGAGATATTTAAAAGACACTAAGGATTTCTGTCTCAAGTTATCAGCAGAAGGTGAATCGCAGTTACAATGTTGGTCAGACAGCGATTGGGCAAATGCTGAGGACAGAAAATCAGTGTCAGGAATAGTAGTGAAATTTGGAAAGTCTCTAGTTGGGTGGAAGTCCCGAAAGCAAAGTCTGGTTACACTTTCCTCTACAGAATCTGAGTACAGTGCTCTGTCAGATCTCTGTAGGGAACTAGAGTACTACAGATGTTTGGTCCAAGAAATCAATGGAAATTGCTGTCTACCTATTACGGTATGGGAAGACAATCAACCGTGTTTGAAATTGGCAGAATCTGGTCAGTTTAAATCCAGAACTAAACATCTGGACATCCGTTACCACAATGTATGTCAGAGTATACAGAATGACTTGGTGAAACTGAAGTATTGTCCAAGTCAGAAGAATCTTGCTGATGGGTTCACCAAACCATTGAGCTTCCAGAAGCATGGAGAGTTCCGTGAAGGTTTGGGTATGGAATGAGTAAAAAACTCACAATGTTTTTTCCAACATTCACTGCGAGAGGGGGTGTTGGAGTATCAGATTTGGTGCTTACAGGGTTAAAGTCAAATCTGTTGCCATGCGCAGTGAAATGTTGGAGAGGAGATAAAAACTCCAGGTTCTTTCAGTTAGTTAGAGGGAGTTTCAAGGAGAGTGATAGTTAGTGATTTCAGCTGTGTTTTTTCTTTGCTAGCGCGTGTGTTGCAAGACGCTGAAATGCCGGCTTGTAGTCCGGGTGTAAATATATGAGTTAAGTGTAAATAAACTAGGCAGTAACTTATCTCAGACTGTCAGACTGATTTATTCTTGTACACTGGCAGAAGACAGTCCGCTGTGCTAAATCTCAAGAAGAGAGAGCTACTCTGCTGACCCCTGTGTCTGAAGATTGTAAGATAAGCAGAGACACGCAAGGGAAGTGTGCTGGACCAGCTAAGATTCTCTCCCAGCTGTATGCTGGGGAGAATTTTTTTGCTCAACGGCCGCTCAAAGCTAACAGGGAAGGTCATCCAATATGCTGATGACATGTAGCTCTATCTTTCCTTCAACCCATCTACAAATGATGCTGTCCCCACCTTTGAGTGCCAACTGGGTCCTGTAGTTGGATGGATGAGGGACAATAGGCTGAGGCTGAACCCAGACAAGACAAAGATCCTCTTTGTGGGGGCTCTTGCTATCTGTGGACTGGGAAGCTCCACTCTATGATGAACGGGTTCTTGAGACTCCCAGAGTGGTGTAGAGGAATATCTCACATACCGTGAAAACACAGTTTGGATCACTATAATAATAATAATAATAATAATAATAATAATAATAATAATAATAATAATAATAATAATAATAATAATAACAACAACAACAACAACAACAACAACTTTATTTTTATACTGCCTTTCTCCCCAAAGGGACCCGAGGCTTTGAGTCCACTTTGATAGCACAGACCACACACAACTGGTTCTCTCCATCAATATGTGCCATATAGACATGGGCACGACCAGAAAAAATGATGTTTCGAGTTCTCGATTGTCGGAATGGTTCCGTTTCGGCTCGTTTCCGTTTGTCGTGAAATTTTTCAAAAATTTGTCATTTCCGTTTGTCGTTTGTCGTTTCCACCGCGATTTAGCGTGATTTGACTTCCCAGAGCGTAGGGGCGTCCCGCAATCAGGGCCGGCGCTAGATGTTTTTGCGCCCTAGGTGGCGGGCGGGGTGGGGGGGAGGTGCGGGCGGTGGGCAGTGGCGGGGGGCCATGGGTGGGCGGCGGCTGCGGGCGGGCAAGTGGGCGGGCGGCGGCACGGGCCGCAGGCAGGTGGCAGCGCAGGCGGACGGGTGAGTGGGAAGTTAGGATATCACTTAGGAAGGATAGAGGTTCTGCTCTTGGCTTGCACCCCAAATGCGTGTGTGTGCAAGCAAATTGAAGTTGGGAAAATAAAAAATAAATGGTAGTATATAATATATTTTTAAAATAAATCCACACCTCCCACTCCCAGTCAAACCTCCCCCTTTATCCAATATCAGAAAAACATCCTCACAAACTGCCAGAGAAGAAATAAGGAATAAACTGCTATTCCCTTCAGCAGACAAAGCTGCAGGGAATCAAAGAAATTATTTTCTAAATTCAATTCCCTCCCTGCCTGCCTAACTTAAATCCTAAAGCCTCCAGCCTCCCTCCTCAATCTCGATCGGATCACACCAGCACCAGCAGCCAGCCCTCGTCCCTCAACCACATCCATACACCCGACTGCGATTTCTGGAAGGTGCCTCGGCATCCAGAAGTGTCAGTCAAAAACCTGGCGATGCCATTGGTGGAATGGTTCAAAAAATTGCATGGTCCCATCCCATGCCCAGCCCAAATGGGCAGGTCTAAAAAAATAAAAATAAAATAAAGTAAAATAAAATCAATACGATGTTTTATTGCTATAAAAAACCCAATGCTGCTACTATAAAAATTCAGGCATTTAAAATCAATAAATTTCACATGTTTCTGTGGTGATTTGGTGTGTTTTTTGACCACGATTTCAAAAGAAAAATTGTGGTCACCATTTTGGATCCCCACCACCACCGCATGGCATGCAGCGAGACAGACGATGAGGATGACCCCCACCCAGCCTGGTGTAAGCAGCCCAGGACAGGAGAAGAGGAGGGGAGGAAAGGCCGGGGACCCCCCAGAAATCACCCTTCTGGTAGGTGGCAAAGGCGCAGGCAGGCATATTTTCGCCTGATTTTTTGGATGGGAGTCGGGTTTTTTTAAAAAAACTTTTAAAACTTTTTCTGTGCTTCACATCGCGTGATCGCTGCGATGCCACAAACGGAAACGAAAAACCTGACCAAATTTTTCTTTTTTCGGTTCGAGTTTGAGTTCTGACGGCTTAATTATCGTTACCGTTTCCGTTACGTAACGGAAACGATAACCGAAAACAGAAACGACAATTTCGCCAAGTCGTGCCCATGTCTAGTGCCATATATGCTACAGTAGAACCACATTATCTTTCAGGTTGATCTTCCCCTCCATCCCTTCATTTGTGAGTGGAAGGGTGCAATCCAATTAGAATAACTTGTATTTTGGACAGCTTGCAGTATGGTACACTGTAAGCTATTTGGGGGTGATTAGATGATACACAGGAGATTGTGAGCCAGCCCTATTGGATCCCATAGGCAGAATCACTCACCCTTGATCTGCAAGGAAGGCCAGTAGATCAATCGATTAGCTAGAAAGCTGGTGTTGTATTGAGGAAGACCTGATAAAGCTTCTGTCCCTCCCCACCCACAACATCAGTCACGTGGCACAGCCTCAACATTGACACACCGTGATCAATCCTAGTATCCTAGCACATCTGTTCTGTACTGATAAAATAATCTTTGAGCACAGAGCTGGAAGGGAACCAATTGATCTTTGAGTCCAGTCTCAGAAGCAGGATGAGGACTGGAAGACACACACACACACACACACACACACACACACACACACAGAGAGAGAGAGAGAGAGAGAGAGAGAGAGAGAGAGAGAGAGAGAGAGAGAGAGAGAGGAGAGTTATCAGAACTCACGGATATGAGAAATTAAAGATATCTGTCTTCCATAATCTGTACTGTGTGATTGTAAAATTTATTTCTTCTGCTTTGATCTAAACTGTAGTTGGCTAAACAATACGGAAATATTTATGCCATCTGGATGGGACATATCCCTATTGTGGTGCTGTCAGGTTTCCAAACTGTGAAAGAAGGACTGGTTGACTATTCGGAAGAATTTTCTGACCGGCCACAGACGCCTATATTTAAATTTATAGGAAAGGAAAATGGTAAGTTATACATACTGACTGTTTGTATTTGATTTGTCTCAAAGAGAAACTGGAAGGTGGGAATCAAGGAAGGGCAAACTTCTATGGAAGTTGGAATCAACCAGGGATAATATTAGTAGGTGAATACTGATGCTAGCATTCATACTTGACTTAGGTGGTTACCTCATGTCCTGTTCATCCCTCCTTGGGACAGCAAAAAGTTGTCTCAACCACGTCCCCGGAACCAGGAACAGAGCTTGACAAGCCGTACCTGCCTCTGGGCTGGGGAATTCTCTTGTCACAGTTAGTTCCCAGTTCCTGTTCTGAGACAAGGGACATGTCACGGCTCACGTACACACCAAGGACCTCATATCTAAGAAATAACTCCTAGCAAATCCATCTTTTGCCATATTATAACCTATTGGTACTACTCTGAAGAAGAGGGTTTTCCCCTTGAAATATTAACGTTTTTGTTATTTTTTGAGTAGCCTAAAGTTATCACCATTGCCAATATGTTTCCTAATCTGAGAAGAACAGGCAACTCATGAATGCTAAAGCTATGGCCCCCTCTAGCCAGGAAGAACTTATAATTTTAACATGACTTCTTTGTTATTTGTATTTATTTTTAATATTTTACTCTTCCTGTCTCCCCAAGAGAACCCTGGGGACATTCTGCAAGTAACCGTTTGTTATTATTTCTCGGTGGCCAAAGGTATTGCAGTTTCCAATGGCCACATCTGGAAGCAGCACAGACGATTTGCTTTGGTGACCCTACGGAAGCTGGGGCTGGGCAAGAAAGGGATGGAGCGCCAAATAGAACAGGAGGCCCAGCAGCTTGTGGAGACTTTTGCACAGACAAAAGGTAGGTGATAGGAGGAGGAGGAGTGTGCTGGAGACTCAGCTCCAAGGGCAAAATAACAAGGGTTGTGGCATAAAACTAGAACATCATTCACCTCCACTTTCAGGCTCTCCTGATCTCCTGCACTTAGCAGCAACCGGGAGAGAAATAGCTTTTTCCAGGAATACTATATTGTTCCAAAATGTCACTACAGTAACCCCCCACCTATCACGGGGGTTAGGGACCCACCCGACCTGTGATGCCTGAAAATCCGTGATATGTGGAAACGGGTCGGGGGGTCGGGGTCAGGGTGCAATCAGATCCCCCTGCTGGCACCAGCATGCGCCGGTTGGAGAAGTCTTGGGGGTGCGCGCTGGCAGCGCCCGGGGTATCTGACCTTCCGCCGCTGCCCGCCACGCCGCCCTGAAACTTCTTGAGTGGGACCGCAGTACCTGAACCGCGAAATGGTGGTGGGTGACTGTATTATAATGCACGGTGTTTGAACATTGTTTGATCTTGAATGGCCATGAAGATTTGTTAACCTTACAAAAGAACCACTCTTCACTTCTTTAATATGACCAGACCATCTGCCTGCATGATTGGACTCTATGGGGAAGTGATGGTTAAAGAGAATGGTATCACCATACCACTGATTAAGAATTGTCCAGTCTAAAGAAATATCTGTCTACATTCTGTTACAGAAATTCAATGTCTCTGTTACAGAAATTTATATTTAGAGGTTAAACACAAAAATAATCAGGAAAACCCACAATATTAATAGGAGACATTGAATTAATACAAATATGACTTTTTTTTGCAGGGCAGCCTTTTGACCCTACTACGCCCATCGTCAAATCTGTCTCGAATGTCATATGTGCCCTGACTTTTGGACACCCATTTTCTCCCGAAGACAAAAACTTCCAGAAGTTGATTGGAGCTGCTGACAATGCATTAAGATTTCTTGGTAGCTTTTCTCATATAGTGAGTAACCTTATTTACTACTTAGAAAGAAAGACAATCATGTTGTGAAAATTGAGAACCTTCTTCTTCTTCTTCTTCTTCTTCTTCTTCTTCTTCTTCTTCTTCTTCTTCTTCTTCTTCTTCTTCTTCTTCTTCTTCTTCTTCTTCTTCTTCAGAAATCCACTTCTGTGAGTTTGTAAGAGCTGAGCAGAAGTTCTGACTCTTAATAGCCCTATAGATTTTTATAAACCTCTAGGAAAAACAGAAGCTTGGGTTCATTATGACTGATATCTTTCCCTGTGCAAAGCAGATAAATTGATTGTTCAGAAGTATCTGTTTTTCCTCCTTTTCTTAAAGAAGCTTATGCATATAAAACTTAATAACAAATTTCAAAATGGTAGTTTTAGAAGAGACAACCCTGGTGGTCTGTGATACCATTTAAAGCAGGCCAAGACCTTTCTCTTCAGGAAGGTTTTTCCTTAATGAATGGTGGTCTAAGAAGGATTTTTAAATGGATTGCTGTGTTCCATTGTTTTAAACATGTTTTAATACTGATTTTATTGTGTATTTAAATATAATACATATTTGATTATTTTAAAAATATTCATATACAGTACTTACCATTTTAATTTGTAAATATTATGATATATTTTGGCATTGGGCACTGTAATGCACCTCCCTTGTCCCAGAAGGTCAGGGACCTTTTCCATTTTCATTAAAAATATACTTACTGAGAAAACATTTTTTTTTTATTTTATAACAACACATGGCAGTTGACTGTTAACAGCTATATTCCAAATACTGTAACTGAAAATCATATTTTACCTTGCATTTTTGCTATTTGTTCATAGCTCTAGGAAAGGTTTTTAAAGTAACATACTTGTGATATCTAAAAAAATCACATGCTTTTAATAACTTTTGAAGTTATTAAATATACAAGCAGTGTTTTATTTATTTTATTTATTTTAGAGTATTTTTACCCTGACTTTCTCCTTGGAAAAGGACCCAAGGTGGCTTACAGCAATGAGGGATAATATACAGTCAGGTACAATTAAAACATGTTCAAGTATTTGAGAACAAGGAACTGAGGGACATCTTGTAGCATTAATAGACAATATTACATTAATGCAACATGGTTATAAGTAGTCATAAACACAAAGTCTATGTGAACCCATAGATTCTTATAAAATATACATGGTAGTCCATTCTTCGGGGAAAGCTTGCCTGAAGAGAAAGGTCTTTGCCTGTTTCAGGAAGAACCTCAGTGATGAGGCAGTCCTGGCCTCTAGTGGAAGGGAGTTCCAGAGTCTGAGCACAGCAGTCAAGTAGGCCCTTTCATGGGTTCCCACAAGACGTACCTGTGAGGGTGGCGGGATGGAGAAAAGGGACTCTCCTGATGACCTTAACACCCAAGTCCATTCATACTGTGAGATTTGATCTTTGAGATAGCTAGGACCTAGAAGGTCTTATGGTGCTTTGTAGGAATAAAGTTTGAGGGAAGAGACAAGCTGATGTTACATGTGAACTATTGCAACAATAACAATACTTATATTTTGATACTCAGATGAATATTGATACAATTGTTGATGAATGTTTGGTTTAATTCTGGGATTAGTCCTTCAATGTGGTAAGTGCCAGCTATGATTCCTCCATGGAGCAGGGGGTTGGACTTGATGGTTACTTTATGCAGTGATAACAGAGTTAGCACCTGTGATAAGGCTACCTTCTCCAGATGGAGACAGCTTTACATTCATGGACATCGTTCCTCTAAAAATCTGCCACTCCACACAAACTAAGTAATATTTTACCTCCTTGCCTTAAATGTCCACACCTTGCATTTGGCAGGGAATTCTGAATTGTGAACATCTCTTTTATTGATAAGACTGACTCGCTAATAATCTGTCACACACTGGCTTCCTCCACTGCTAGGCTGGTGAAATACATTTATTCACTGAAGGAGGTTCCCACACTCTAGTCTGAATCCCAGTCCTCAAATATATTTGGGAGCTCTACCCTAGATAGCCCAAGGCACTGCAAAGTTGTTGAATTATTTTAACTTTTTCAGAGGAAGCATTATTTTGGGTTTGGACAGCCCACTTAGGACAATCTCTTTTCAAGTGGCCCAAGATACAACATCTATAACATTTCAGGGGTCCTGACATGGCAAAAGACCTGGATGTTGGTGTATTGCTCTTTTTCAGTGATGAGTTTTTTGCTCTTGCCTTCTCTGTAGCTATATGAAATGTTCCCATGGCTCATGAAACATCTCCCAGGACCTCATAAGAAGATCATATCCGATATGGAGGAGATGTTTTCTTTTGCAAGGAAGGAAATCAAGAACCATAAGGAGCAACAGTCCCTTCATGATCCCCAGGACTTCATTGACTTCTATCTACTTGAAATTGAAAAAGTAGGTACATAGTAGACTTTGCCCTGCTTCCCAAGGAATAGGTATTTTCTGTGGTGATTGAAAAGGAAAATGTGCTGGGATGTCACCAGCAAAATGGAATCTCTTTTTATATCTTTGTTGAATCCTTCTCCCCAATTTTGCTCCTGTTAAATCCAGGAGATGGTGTCCACTCTTGAAATGTTCATTTTGTCACTCTATGTAGTTTCCTTGTTGTTGTTGTTGATTCATTTGGTCATATCTGACTCTTTGTGACCCAATGGACCAGAGTTCACCAGGTCTTCCTGTCCTCCACTGCCTCTCGGAGATTGGTCAAATCCATATTTGGTGCATCAATGACACCGTCCAACCATCTCATTCTCTGCCGTCCCATTTTCCTTTTGCTTTCATTCTTTCCCAGCATCAGGGACTTTTCCAAGGAGTCCTCTCTCCTCATGAGGTGGCCAAAGTACTGGCACTTTAGCTTCAAAATTTGTCCTTCCAGTGAACATTCGAGGTTGATTTCTTTCAGGATGGATGGGTTTGATCTCCTTGCAGTCCAGGGGACTCTCAAGACTCTCCTCCAGCACCACAGCTCAAAAGCATTGATTCGGCAGCAGGGTAAAAACACTCAATATAAATAAATAAATAAAATGCAGATGCAGATTCCAGCAACCGGCCATGCTGGAAAGATAGCAAAATTTCTATCTGCACCTAAAAAAGAGGAGACTCTGGCAGGGGCCCACAAATGTGTGTGTAGGAATGCTCTGGAGAGAGGCTGGTTTGTGGTTGCATTTTTACATTGGCCGTTACTTCAACCCTCTCATTCTCTGCCGTCCCATTTTCCCGCACGCTCCTCCTCTTCATTCTTTCCCCCTAAACATGCTCAGGGGCTTTTCCCGGAGGCCGAATCTTCTCTCTTCCCGCTTCGAGGTCCAAAGTCACGTGTGGCCAGTTAATATATATATTTATTTTTTTAAATTTTTCCTCCGAAATGCCAGTGATATTTCATAACCCGTTCTTTTGATCTTGCCTTCTGTAGGATGGATGGGTTTGATCTCCCCGGGTGCAGTCCAGAGCCCCTCTCCTCAAGGCGATGGCGAAGGGCTGGGCAGAGGGAGGGGAGGGGGTCCAGCACCACAAGACACCTCAAAAGCACTGATTCGGCAGCAGGGCAAAAAGGGCGATCAATGATAAATAAATAAAGCTGCTCTGCTTCAGGGAAACAGATGGCACAAGTTCCAGCAACCTTTGAGCGCCGGGCTTGACCCATTGCTGACCGAAAGATAGCAAAATTGATGCTATCTGCACCTTTTTAAAAAATAAAGAAAGCAGAAACTGGACGTTGCAAGTAAGCCCCGAATGCAAAGCACGTGAGGTAGTAATGGAATCCTAAAATTTCTGGTGAGGACAGAGAAAGAGGGTGTGGGGGTTTGACCAGCTTCGCATTCAAAGTGGTTTCATTTTTACATTGTCTGATCATTAGCAAAAGGTGTGACTCAGCTTATAAAATAAATTACTTTTGATATATTTTATGTTATTCTCATCTGAAATGACAGTAGGAATCTTTCCTACTTTTAATTTACAAATAGCTGCTATCTCTTCTCTTATTTATTGTTCCATCACCTCTTTATCCATATGTTGAATTTTATTCCCTAAGTTCTCATTTTATCTAAATAAATGCTTCCACTTCTACACAACTTAACAAAAAATGTTTGAAATGTATTTAGTTTTTCTTTCATTACAGTATACCTCTGCCCATCCCCATCCTTAATTGCCTTTATTATTTTCTTAGAATTTTTAACTTGAGTAGACCTGGCCAGTAATTTTGATTTTTTTCCATTGAATTTAAAATAGTCTCTTTTCAAATATATTACATTCCTCTGAAATCACTTGATACAAATATGTAATCTGTCTTAGAATAACTTTTATTTACTGAGGAATATAAATAAATATGCTGTCATCTTTCAGTTCCCTTAACTCATCTTTCAAACTCAGTTTTAATTATCAGAATTGTGATGCTATTTCTTCTTTCATATTTTGTGCAGTTTCACCTATCTTTACCTTTGTTCATAATCATATTAAAATCTGCTGCCATAATTACAAACCCCTTTCTTTAATTCTGATTGTTAAATACCTCCGTATAAAATACCTCTGATTTTCATCTGTAGAACAGTTGTTAGGTAATGTTCTCTTCTCATCACTCCTTATGAATTTGGAAGTTGAGTCAGTATTGTAGCGTGGGGTTAGTGATTCAGCAGTGATTTCAGCTCAGAGACAAAGCAGGCTGGAGACAGCTTCTAGTGAACAGCTCTTTAATCAGGGAGAGACAAGACTGAGGAATGGGGAAAGGGAGTTACATTTATAGGGGCCAGGACTGGCTAGGAAAAGATACATATTGGAGGGAACAATTACAACCAATCACAAGGCTGCTTTTTGGTGGGAACCAATAGGATTGAAGATCCAAATGCAGCAACTAGAATCAACCAATAGGCCTGTTCCCTTTGGAACAGGAAGGCAGTTACTTCAACAAGCAATTACAGATCAATACATAACACCCCTCCCCCCCTGATGGGCACAGCACACGTAATCCTTTAGATATTGTGGGGCCCTGCGACTTCTAGTTGATCTCCTGACTACGGGTGTTGCAGGGGCTTCACCGGGCAGTGTCTGTGGGGGAGAGTCTACTGTAATAGTTTCATCAGACACGAAGGGGGTTTCAGACAACTCAGTGTCCTTGATCTGTTCCTCGGCGCCATGATGACTTGCAGGAGCAGATTCATTTGCAGACGCCACTGGTACCTGCATTCCTGGGGCATCTCCGCTCTGGTCTTGCAGCTGTGAATCATTAATGGGGGTAGTGTCACTCTCAGGCTGCAATTCACCCATACCGGTACCAACTCTACTGGGCGCTCTGCGCCTCAGTTGGTCCACGTGCCTATGCCAGACCCTGCCATCTTCAATGGTCACGTAATAAGAGACTGGTCCAGACGCTCTGGTGATCACCCCTGGCACTCACAGGGGACCTCTGGCATAATTTCTCATCCAGACCAAATCTTCAGGAGCAAAATACCTTGTAGAGTCGCTCTCTGCCTGTGGAGGTGCTCTAGCCTTGCGGTTTGGCCTTTTGTCTGGGTGGACATAGTCCAGCACCGTCACCAGCCTTCTACCTAGAAGCAGCTCTGCTGGCGACTTGCCCGTAGTAGTACACGGCGTCTCATGCTGCAAGAACAACATTCGGGCAATGCGCGTTGACCAGTCACCCTCCATCAAGCGTGCAATAGATCCTTTGGCTGTCTGCACCATGCGCTCAGCCTGCCCATTGGATGAGGGAGGAAAAGGAGCTGAGGTGACCCCTCTTATGAAATTATCAGCCAGGAATGCCCTGAATTCTTGGGATACAAAGGCTGCTCCATTGTCTGAGACAATGGTCTCAGGCAACCCATGGGTTGCGAACAGCTGTCTCAGCACCTTGATGACTGCAGCTGACGACATGCTGGGAACCATAACCACCTCTAACTATTTAGAATACGCATCAACGATAACCAAAAAAACCTTTCCTTGGAATGGCCAGCAAAATCTAAGTGAAGCCGGCTCCAGGAAGTCCGGGTCTGCTCCCACCAGTGGACTGGTGCTCTGGCCACTTCTGGGCGCACTTCCTGACATGCCTTGCACGTCCGTACCCATCGTTCAACATCTTGGTCCATCCCAGGCCACCATACATAGCACCGGGCCAGCGACTTCATCCTGACCATTCCCGGATGCCCCAAGTGCAGTGTATCCAGAACCCTGTTTCTCAGTGGTGCTGGGATGATCACCCTGTCTCCCCATAGGAGACAGCCCTTATGCAGGGATAGCTCATGTTGCCTTGTTGCGTACGGTCTAAAGTTTTCTTCATGCGGGCCACCTGGCCATCCCCTCCCCACCCAAGTGAGTACACGGGAGAGAGCGGGATCTTTCCTTGTTCTCTCAGCTATTTCAATGGCAGTTACACGGGCCCCTGGAAGTGTTTCCAGCATCATCACTCGTTCAGCTGGGGCAGGATCTGCATCGCACACACCAGGAAGGGGCAAGCGACTTAGTGCATCAGCGTGGCACAACCTTTTCCCTGGAACATGGGTCAGGGTGTACTGGAACCCATTCAGGAATATATACCATCGCAGCATTCTGGGGGAGAGAATCTGCGGTGTCTGTTTGTTTGGGTGGAACAATCCTAACAGAGGCTTGTGGTCAGTTTCAAGGAAGAAGTGGCGACCGTATAAATAGTCATGAAACTTTTTAATCCCTGCCACTATTGCCAGGGCTTCCTTGTCAATTTGTGCGTAGTTGCGCTCCGTTGGCGACAACGTACGAGAATAGAACGAGATCGGCTTTTCTGACCCATCCGCTTCCCTATGGCTCAGCACAGCTCCCAGCCCATATTGAGAAGCATCACATGCCAGAACAAGAGGTTTCGACTCGTCATAATGAGCAAGGACGCTCCTGCTAGTCAGCATGCCCCGCAAGGTGCCAAAAGCCTTCTGCTGTGCCTCAGCCCAACACCACACACTCTTTTTCTTCAATAGTTTATGCAATGGTTCCGCTATTGAAGCTTTCTGAGGCAGGAATGAATGGTAAAAGTTAATAAGTCCCAGGAATGACTGTAACTCCGTCTTGTTCCGTGGGCGTGGTGCCTCAGTAATGGCTTTAGTTTTAAAGTCAGTGGGGTGGATGCCCATTGCATCAATTTTAAACCCCAAAAAATCCACAGATGGCACCCCAAAACTGCATTTTTCCTTTTTTAGCTGCAGCCCCACTTCCTTAAATTTGAGTAACACAGCACGGATACGCCCCACTAGTTCCTGTGGGTCTTTCCCAGCAATCAGAACATCATCAAAAAATGGCAAGACCCCTGGCAGACCCCTTAACAGGCGCTCCATTAGCCCTTGAAAAATTCCTGGAGCCACACAAATTCCAAACTGTAACCTGTTCACTCTGAAAGCCCCTTTGTGCGTTACGATCGTTTGTGGTTCCGCAGATTGTGGAGTCACTGGCAGCTGTTGGTAAGCTTGAGCCAGATCAAGTTTGGCGAAAATTTCCCCCCAGCCAATTTTGCCAACAGCTGTGAGATGACTGGAATGGGGTATGAATTTCCCCTGAGTGCCTTGTTGATGGTACATTTGTAGTCTGCACAAATCCTCACTTCCCCATTCGCCTTAAGGGGTGTGACGATAGGAGTCTCCCACCTCGAAGAGTCCACAGGTGAAAGAACTCCCTGTTTGACCAATTTGTCCAGTTCCGCCTCAATTTTGGGTTGCAGCGCAAAAGGCACTCGCCTTGGCTTGAGTCGGATTGGAGCCACCCTGGGGTCCAGCTCAAAGTCAATTGGAGGCCGTTTATAACAACCCAGCTTTCCACTGAAGAGTTCAGCAAATTCTTGGCCTAATACCTCACTCAACTCAGGGGCAGTTTGGACTGAGTTGAGCCCTTATATACTCAGCCCCAAGGCAGGAAACCAGTCAGTACCCAAAAGACTGGGGCGACTCCCCTGTGCAATCACCAATTTAAGCACAACCTGTTTCTCCCGGAATTGTACCCTCACAGCACACATTCCTAGAATGTGGATGCGGCCCGCCGTGTATGATTGCAAGGTTGCTGGGAATGGCTCCAGAGAGGGGATCTTACCCCCAGTAAAGAGCCCCCTCGCAGTCTGGTCTGAGACAATGGTGAATCCAGATCCGGAATCCACCTCCATGTCGCACGGTCGACCTTCGATCTTCACTCTGATGGATGGTTTGCCCTGTGGCAGAAACTGCACGATCTCTCCAGTTGATCTCTGTGAGATAATTGCAGTCGTCTAGGAAATGAGTTGTGGTGGATGATCTGCGATGCGTTGATCTAGGTGATTCCGTTGTTGCAGCTGCCACTGACCGTCAGACCCGGCTGATGTGTCCTCTCTTACCGCAAGCCCTGCACGTAGCATCACAAAAACAGCAGCTTTTCCGTTCATGGTGTCCGCCACAGCCTGTGCAAGCGCTTTGGCGATCTTTGGGCCGTGCATCCGCCTGACGCACCAACTCGACACCACGGACTGGGCTCTGGCTTGGACTAGCCTCTGGCTGATCCATGGCATGGGCAGCCTCTACCCGCAGCTTTGTGGTCTTGCCACTGGCACTGAGCTCTTCCTGCTCATAATTCTCTGTGGCAGAGGCCTCTTTCAAGGTGGAGGCAAGGGTGACATCTTCCTTTGCCACAATGCGCCTTCGGGCTTTTTTGCTGCAGAGCCCCCCAACAAATTGATTCAAGAGAGTGTCTTCAAGATTTGGGAAGCCACAGTGGTGAGCAAGCTCCCGGAGTCCTGCCAGGAATGCAGCCACAGATTCTCCAGCTTGCTGCTGCCTTTTCTGGAACTCCATCCGCCAGGCCATCTGGGTTTTGGTAGGTGCCAAGTGGCTTGTCAGCCGGGCGAAAATGTCTGTGAGTGCTGTCTCACTCAGCTTTGCTGGGGCGAACAGCGCCTTGGCCAACATGAAGGTCTCCCGCCCACAGCAACTCAGGAACGTGGCCCTTCTTTTGCTGACATCTGTGATTCCTTGAGCCACCGCGAAGAACTCGAAACGCTCAACATAGTCCTCCCAAGTGTGAGGCTCGGACAGCTGGAAGGGCTCCAAGACCCGTGGACTTTCCATTCTCCAGGCGGGCAGGGTCATCTTCTAGCCAGCAGGTGAGTCTTGTCTCTGCTGCGATCCGGACTCTGAGTCAGCGTGATGGGCCTCTGCTACTCAGCATTCCGGATCCCATCCTCGTCGCCAGTATTGTAGCGTGGGGTTAGTGATTCAGCAGTGATTTCAGCTCAGAGACAAAGCAGGCTGGAGACAGCTTCTAGTGAACAACTCTTTAATCAGGGAGAGACAAGACTGAGGAATGGGGAAAGGGAGTTACATTTATAGGGGCCAGGACTGGCTAGGAAAAGATACATTTTGGAGGGAACAATTACAACCAATCACAAGGCTGCCTTTTGGCGGGAACCAATAGGATTGAAGATCCAAATGCAGCAACTAGAATCAACCAATAGGCCTGTTCCCTTTGGAACAGGAAGGCAGTTACTTCAACAAGCAATTACAGATCAATACATAACAATAATTACAAACCCCTTTCTTTAATTCTGATTGTTAAATACCTCCGTATAAAATACCTCTGATTTTCATCTGTAGAACAGTTGTTTGGTAATGTTCTCTTCTCATCACTCCTTATGAATTTGGAAGTTGAGTCATGGAAACTGGACTTCTTTTCTTGGGAGATTGAAACATTTCGCTGCTCTGATGAAGCTGTTTGGATGAGCCATGAAATGTTTCAATCTCTCAAGAAAAGAAGTCCAGTTGCCATGACTCAACTTCCAGAAAAAACTCACATGGATGACACAGAATCTTCACACATATACTCCTTAAAAAAATTACTTGATTTTCACATACTTGATGATTACAATCTTACAATCTCAGATCTCTTATAATATTCATTTTCCTCCCCCAACAAAAAGGCCATCTTATAACTACAACTTAAATTTTTAACCATGAGCACAATTTTTCCAATTTTTCTACAGTGATTATATTGGCTTCACCATTATATACCCATTGAAAATATACCAACCATTTCTCTTTTATCTTCTCTTTTTTTCCTTCCATGCCTTATCTTGTTTTAAACATTCAAATATATCAGATTGAATATATTCATACAAATAATCATTCCATCTTTCTAAAGTCCATTTTGAGTTGTCCTTCCATCCATATGCTATCCATATGCACACCTAATAACATTGCTTTAAAAGTATCCTGATTTTGTTTTTCATTTCTATTGTTTCCCAGTACACCCATAAATAATAGATCTGTATTTAAATTTAACTTCACTTTGTATAATGATGTTATTTTCCCTGTACCTTTTCCCAGAAAACTGTAACCTTTGGGCTGTAACCATAAGTGGGAGTACCATCCTTCTTTTGCCTTACAATGCCAACAGTAAGGTTTCATCCCTTTAATCATGTATGCTAACTGGCCAGGGGTTCTATACCACTTCCATAATAACTTCCTTTTGACTTCTCTATACCTTTCTAACTTGATTTTCTTCAAATTCACCATTAACTTGTTAACATCCTCAGAAGTCTTTTGTTTTTCTTTATTCCATTTGTTACTTAATCTTCAACATTTGAGACAGATTTTCCCTGCCAACCCTTTCTTTATTCCTTCCACGATAATTAAACATATTTGTTTATATTTGTCTTAATTAAATGATATAGTCCCATTAAATTTATACAATGTCTTTTCCCCATTTTTTGACTCTTAAGGTCTTCCCAAAAGTTTGGGTTAATCTTCTTCTCCCAAATGTACTCAAGTGAAATCCACTTAGAATTTTGAGGCATTAGTGTCGTTCACCATCACTTCCAAGCATTCAAAACTATTTTCCTTGGGCCTTATTGCTTGTCTTATCTCCTTTCTCAGGTCACTGGTATAAATTCTATAGCTACCTGCTCCCTTATTAATAGCAGTTTCAAATCTTATCTGCTTATCCTCTTTCCTTCATTCCAGCTCCCTTAATGCTTTCAGTTGAAATGCAGCATAATAAGCCTGTAAGTATGGGAGTCCCCAACCTAAATCATCTTGGGGCATATATACCAACTTTTTGGAAATCTTGATCCAATTCTATTGGGAGTACCTGTAATAAGTATAACATTTTTGGTAACATAAACATTTTTACTGCTCTAATTTTCCCTAAGATGCTCAAATTTTTACTTTTCCATTCCTTCACTTTTCTTGTTATTTTTAACCAAACCTTATTATAATTAATTTTTGTAACCTCTGTATATTTCTATCAAGATTTTACTAACTTCTGATTTCATCTCCGTTACAGCTAATATCTCTCTTTTAATTTTCCTATCTGCATTGAAGAACATAATTTCAGATTTCTTAATATTAATTCCTAACCCCGAGCCTAATTTAAAATCCTCTGAATTAATTAAGAGTAGACATGGGCACGACTTGGCGAAATTCTCGTTTCCGTTTCTCGTTTCCATTACGTAACGGAATGAAGAACGACAATTACTCTGCCAGAACTCGAACTCGAACCGACTAAAGAAAAATTGGGTCTGATTTGTCGTTGTTGTTCCTGGCATCGCAGCGATCGCGCGATGCCAAGCGGCACAGGAAAAAAGTTTTTTAAAAAAACCTGATTCCCGGCCAAAAAAGCAGGCGAAAATATGCCTGCCTGAGTGAGGGCACCTACCAGAGGGGTGGTTTCTGGGGGGGGATCCCCGGCCTCCCCCCCTCCTCTCCTGGGCTGCGCAAAGTGCGTATCCTCGTCGAGTCACCACTCCAACTCGCCAAGTGGCGTGGCACAGAAAAAAGTTTTAAAAATTAAAAAAAAAAACCTATTCCCGGCCAAAAAAGCAGGCGAAAATATGCCTGCCTGAGTGAGGGCACCTGCCAGAGGGGTGGTTTCTGTGGCGGGGGTCCCCGGCCTCCCCCTCCTGTCCTGGACTGCTCTGGTGGGGGCATCAGTCGCCATGTCATGTGCGGGCGGGGATCCAAAATGGGGCGACCGCAATATTTATTTTGAAATCACCAAAAACACACCAAAGCACCACAGAAACATGCGAAAATAGCTATTTTAAAACTGCCTGAATTTTTCAGAGCAAAAAAACGTTTTGAAATTTTATTTTATTTTAAAACCCGATGGGCTGGCCATGGGAGTGGACCATGCAAATTTTTGGAGCCAAAAATGGTCACTTGGCCAGGTTTTGAATGTGCCAATATGCCTGCCTGAACCCGTGAGGGTCACCTGCCAGAGGGGTGGACTCTGTGGATCTTTTTATTCCTGGGGTCCTCGAACCGCCAGGCAGAACTTTTCCCCTCTCCTGTCCTGGACTGCTCTGGTGTGGGGCATCCAAAATAGAGGCCATCCGTGCTGGCTTTGAATCCAGTGACACTGGCCCTCCTCGCCATGCCATGTTCTCCTCAACTGGTTGAGTTTGGGCCTGTCTCCTTTGGAAGCCTCCAGGCTATTGCCCATTGCCGCCCCGCGACCACCCCCTTCGACCCTTATTTATTTTGAAATGCCCGAGTGGGCCGGTCCAAAACACTTTTTTGAAAAACCGCACCACAGAAACATGGGCAAGAAAATAGCTATTTTTTTGAAAACTGCCTGAATTTTTTCAGGCCTGGCCGGGTAGCAGCAGCTCTGGTTTTTCTTGCAACAAAATGTCTCCATTGATTTTATTTTATTTTATTTTTATTTTTATTTTTACACCTCTCCCCATGCTGTTTAACATGATGGGCTGGCTGGGGTCATCAGGAGATTTGGGCTGGACCATGCAAATTTTGTGCAGTGGAGCCATTCCACCAGTGTCTGCATGGCCAGGCTCAAACTTGGCCAGGTTGTTCTTCGACCCCGAGACTTCCCCAGTCTGGGATGTGCCAGTGGCGGGCATAAATCCTGGACCCGCCACCCTGGAACCTCAGGTAGCCTGAACCCAAACCTTCGCCAGATCGAACCCTAAGGCACTGGTGATCTCGAGGCTGGACTACTGTAATGCTCACATGGGGTTGCCCTTGACTCTCCTCCGGCGATTGCAGCGGGTGCAAAATGCAGCGGCCAGACTGGTGCGCGTCGTACACTGTCCTTCTTAGTGGGTCTTGGTTTTAGAGATGGCACCCAGAGGTGCACCCATCAGTAACTCACCCACTCCTTTCCATCCCTCCGTAACCAGGCGGTAAGCCTCGGTGGCTGCTCCAATGCAGCCTCCCCCCTAACCAGTAAACCAGATGTGTACTCTTATCCTCCCCCCGCATTGCACTACAGCAAGTTTGACACTTGCCTTTCTTTTTAGTGAGTCACAGGGCGCCTAATCATGTGTATTTCCTGACTTGTTCTGCCATGTTCGCCGCCCAGAGTCCTCTCTCACTAAGCCTAGCTTCCCAGCCCAGAGTGCACCTACAACAAGTACACTTCCGGAGTCACAGGGCGCCCGTAGGGGTCCTCTCTCAGGTCCAAGTGCACCGTCAGGCAGAGGCACCTGAAAGAGAGGTGCCTCTGCCTCCTACTGCAACTTAATGGCAGGCATATCCAATTGGCTATGCATGCCATTTTGTAGCGGGCCAGAGGAGGCACCCACCCCAGAGAGGTGCCTCCAGGAGCCCCCCTTCAAAAGGCACCCACCCCAGTAGGTGCCTCCAGGAGCCCCCAAAAAAACAGTACTAAAACAGACGAAAATGAAACCACAATTTTCTGGAAAATTTCACGAAAAACGGAAACGAGCCAAAACGGGCCAGCTCCGACACACGACAACTCAAAACGTAATTTTTCCTGGTCGTGCCCATCTCTAATTAATAGTTCTCTTATTGCTTGTAACGGGTTACTTAATGTCAACAGAATATCATTTGCAAAGAGATTTATCTTACGTTCTTCCTTTCCTATTCTAAATCCTGGATGAAACCAATGCCCTTGATCCCTTCCAGTCTGGGTTCACACTGCAGCACGATTCGGAAACAGTATTGGTTGTCTTGCAGGATGACCTACTTAGGGAGGGTGATGGGGGCAAGATGTCCTTGTTGGTCCTCCTTGATCTCTCAGTGGCTTTTGATACCATCGATCATGGTATCCTCCTGGAGAGGCTCCCCGGGTTGGGAGTTGGGGCCCCTGCCTTGGTGTGGTTCACTTCCTTCTTGGAGGACCATCCCCAGAGATTGGAGATTGGTGAGATGCAGTCCACGCCATGGACCCTCAAGTATGGGCTTCCACAGGGGTTGATCATCTCACCAATGCTATTTAACATCTATATGAGGCTGCTGGGAGGGGCCATCAGGAGTTTTGGAGCTTTGTGTCATCAGTATGCTGATGACACCCAGCTCTATCTCTCCTTTCCATCTTCTGCAGTGGATGCTGTTTCGTCCCTTGAGCACTGACTGGATGCCATTCTGGGATGGATGAGGGCAAACAGACTGAGGTTGAACCCAGACAAGATGGAAGTCTTGCAGGTGGGGGATCCTATTGTCAGTGGGTTGGGAAATTCCCTCTCATTTGGGGTCATGATTTCCCCACTCAGAATGAGGTGCACAGCCTGGGTATTCTCATAGATCTGGTGCTATCTATGGAATCTCAGTTAGCGTTGGTGGTCGTTCTGTCCATTACCATCTGCAGCAGATTGCTCAGCTGCGCCCCTATCTGGACACAGGGGCTCTCACTATGCTGGTCCATGTATTGGTAGTCTCAAGGCTGGACTATTAGGCTGCTACTGCACTTCCTTGAGCAGCCACTTTTTATTTAGCATCGCCCTATCTCCTCCCATGGTCACATGGTCACTACAGTGGTTTGGCAGACCGTACATCAGCGGTTGCTTAGCAATTGGCTTCCCCGATCGCACTTGGCTGAACTGCTTTAAACTACAACAGGGAAATGGCAGAAACAGGGGGGAAACCAAAAAAAGGCGGTATAGTATGTCCCCAAATACAACCAAATCATTTCAAAAGGGGGTGCAGGAACCGATTAAAAAAACACATCACCCTCAGTGGTCATCACAAGAAAAACCAGCACAGTGGTCAAAATGGGCATGGCCAAGGGGGCTCTTCAGAAAAAGTGATTTGAAAAGCGGACAGTGATTTTTAAGGTGATTTGTCTTTAAGGAAAAGGCATTTCAAATCTAAAGTGCAGTAGTGGGGCTGCCCTTGAGGCTGCCCTTAAGGCTGATGCAGAGACTCCAGCTGATCCAGAACACGGTGGCCAGATTGTTGACTGGGATTAGAAAATATGATCATATATACCCAGCACTGGCCACCCTGCACTGGGTTCCAGGTTTTTAACTAGCCCTAAATGGTTTACAAAGCCCTAAACTGTTTAGGACCTTGCTACTTGTCAGAGTGTCTTCTCCCATTGAAAATGACCCATAATACCCAATCTTCCCAGGCTAGGCATTTGAGGCAATTAACACCAGGAGAGGCCCGAAAGGAAAAAAAAAACTAGAAATAGGACCTTTTCCACCATTGCCCCTCACCTGTGGAATAATCTTCTACCAGACATCTCACTGGCCCCCTCTTTGGTGGCCTTTAAACAACTATTAAAAACTTTTGTTTATTTAAGCAGGCATTCCCTCAAATATAATGTAACTTCAGAATTCACCCATTAAAACATGATTTTAACTGATTAGTCTGCCAATAATACTATAAATACACTATTTCATTTCACTTGGGTCCTTTTGGGGAGAAAGGTGGCATAAAAATAAGGTTATTATTATTATTAATGTTAATTTTATTTTTTATTATGTTACTGTATTTTATGTTTATTTTTTGTATGAATTATTTGAGTTTTATTTGCAGCACATTGTATTCATTAATTGTTGTAAACTGCCCAGAGTGACTTCGCTGCCAGATGGGCAGTATAAAAATCAAATAAATAAATAAATAAATAAATAAATTTCAAGAGAAGCATAACCATAAAACCCCCAAATTGTTAGTGCTCCCCTCCCCCCCAGGGGCCAACTCCACGTTGCTTTTTTATTATGACTGACATGCTTTTAAAAACCTTTCTATTCTGTGTCATTCCCTCTTGTCCACTTTTTCATACCAGAGCAAGAACGACCCTGACTCAGTCTTTCGTGAAGAAAACCTAATTCATTGTATCCATGATTTCTTTTTGGCTGGATCAGACACAACTGTTCTTTCTCTGAAATGGGCACTCCTCCTTCTGACAAGCCACCCAGATATCCAAGGTGAGAGAATGAGAGTGTGTGTGTGTTCTACGCAAGGGCAACCAGGACCACTCTTAAGCCATATTGTGCAGGAAATAATTCTTTTACGTTTTTATAGATATTATGTTGCAGAAAAGGGGAAAAACACATCCAGCTACCAGTCAAATTATGTCCTGATCTACATAACATTAACTTGAGTAAGTCACTAATTAAATCATTTCTGCATTAAGGCTGCCTTTTCTCCTTGGGCACCCAGCAGGGAATTGAACTTCCAACCTTGGCTCCATATCCAGATGCCCAGCTCACTACCGTCAATTAAATCAAAAGAAAGTTTCTGATTTACATTTGTTTGAGGAGGAGAAGGAAAAGAAGGTGAAGAAGAATGATTTGTTCTAGGGCCCCATAGACCACATCAGGGGTCCTCAACCTAAGGCCCGGGGGCCGGACGCGGCCCCTCAGGGTCCTGAATCCGGCCCCCGGGACCAATTGCAGACACACACCCTCCCCCCCCCTTCGCAAGCAAGCCAGCCTCCACAGCTGCTTCTATTGCTGAGGCAGTTCCCAGCCCTTGCTCGTTCCCTCCCTTGTGGTGCATCAAGTCAGGGCCGGCCGGGCTGGAGAGCTTTCCTCCCGGGCGCAGCAAGGGCATGAGGGCCAGGGCGCATAATGGTGCCAGCCTTGCTGCGGCTGCACAATCCTGATGGCCCAAACTTACAAAAGAAGGAAGGAAGGAAGGAAGGAAGGAAGGAGAGCTGCTCCAGCTGCTGCCACTGTACCAGAGGGATCCCAGCAGTGGCACAACCCGGAGCAGGAGGCATTAAGTGCACTGATCATGGCTGATCGTGGGGGTGGTGGCCCCACTTGCCCCTCCCTCCCCCTGTGGTCCGGCCCCCAGTGGTGTCTGAGGGGTGGTGGATCTGATCTGCTTTTAAAAACGGATTAGCAAATGTACACACAACATGCCCAAACTGAAGTTGGCTAGTTTTTTACTTTGTGGTTTTTTGGGATGTTTACTTTGAATGTGACAATAATATTTAAAAATATGAAAGGATGTTGAAAACAAATTGAACAAAAATAAAAATAAAATAAGCCCCTAACCTGCACTCACATTTGAAAATCTTCATGCCTGGTGTGAGGGAGACAAGATAAGAACATAAGAACATAAGAAGAGCCATGCTGGATCAGGCCAAAGACCCATCGAGTCCGGCTTCCTGTATCTCACAGTGGCCGTACCAAATGCCTATGGGAGTACATGAGACTAGATATCTGTCTCCTGAAACCACTCCCCTGGTTCTGGTCCTTGAAGTACCCCGGTTTTAAGCATGGAGATTACACATCTCCATCATGTTTTTTTACCTGTGATGGACTTTTCCTCCATGAATCTGTCCAATCCCCTTTTGAAGGCATCCAGGCCAGATGCCATCACCACATTCTGTGGCAGGGAGTTCCAAAGACTAACAACACGCTGGGTTAAAAAAATATTTTTTTTGTCTGTTCTCACTCTCCCAACCCACAGTTTAAGTGGATTTCCCCTAGTTTTGGTATTTTGTGAGAGGGAGAAGAGTGTTCCTCTATCCACTTTACTCATGCCCTGCATTATTTTGTACGTCTCAGTCATATCCCCCTCAGGCACCTTTTTCCAGACTAAAGAGCCCCAAATGTTTTAGCCTTTCCTCATAAGGGAGGTCCCCCAGGCCAGTAATCATTTTAGTTGCTCTCTTCTGCACCTTTTCCAGTTCCACTATGTGTTTTTTGAGATCTGGTGACCCATAGACCAGAGCAAGATGAGGTGGGGTTGCCTGGCAGCACCCGTCAACCAACCAGCCTTCCTGCCTTCCTTTCCTTCCCAGAAGGAATGAGCTGGCAGACAGCCTCATTGCATTCCCTTCCTCTCTTCCCCCTCTGCTTTGCAGGCTGGCTGAGACAGCACATTCCAGACAATCCCCCACAATCCAGCAGGTTGAGAAACAGAGTTTTCCATATAAATGCATTGGAAACAGATTGATGTCTTCCATGTGGGAAATCACCCCCAAGAACGAGGAAAAACACAAACACACACATTAACAAACAAATGACAGAAGCTCAGTTTCCTACCTTTCAACCACTTGAGAAATCCACCCAAAAGTTCCAAAAAGTCCCCCAAACGGTGCAAAATATATTTAAAAATGTACAGTTTGAAAAGGTCATTTAAAAAGAGAGAGAGAGAAGCCCCGGTTCTCAGCTTTCCTTTTATTTATTTATTTATTTATTTATATAGCTTGTATGCGGCCCACTACCCAAAAGGTCTCTGGGTGGTCAAAGGTCTCTTCTTCCTAATTGCAGCACTGGAGTCGGGTGGCCACAAGACTGCAGTATTGCTATTGCAAACAAGCAGAAGCTATTTTGAAAAGCATAATTTCTTGGAGTGCCATATAAACATCCATCACGGATTACATATTGCAACTACCGACTGCTTGATTTCAGAAAAGAAAGCAATATATAATGTTTAGGGGTAATTTCATCCATTTCTATCATCTCCTCAGAAAAAGTCCACAAGGAGATGGAAGATGTTCTGGGTTCTTCTCAGTCAATCTCTTATCAAGATGTGAAGAGACTCCCCTACACTAACGCTGTCATCCATGAAATGCAGCGTTTCAGGTTTATTTCGTTAATGGGGATCCCAAGACAATGTGCAAAGGATGTGAACATACATGGTTTTCTCATTCCCAAGGTATGGAATATGGTCAGGGCTGTTTTCCAACATACCCAGAGCAAAAGGTCTCACAAGATGATGTTCTAAAGAGGTCCGGGGGGGGGAGACCCAGCTTTTTGCCCTTTTTGGGCCTCCAGAACAGATTGATCAGTTTCCCATTCATTTCAATGGGAAACCATGTTTCGGTTAACAATTTTTTCAGATAATGAAGTGCCTCGGAGAACGAATTAAATTCATTATCAAAGGTACCACTGTACATCTATAAAGATTCCATATTTTATTTATTTTTTTATATTTCTATACCGCCCCCTTAGTGCAAACTGCACTGTTATAAGGATAGATTGAGATCCAGGAAATAAATATTTACCCTACTTCACCACATTTATATACAGTGGCACCCGGACTTACAACATTAATCCGTTCCAAGTGCAGGCTCATAACTCGATTAACTCATAAGTCGGGGAGCGGTTTCTTAGAGGAATACATTGAAAATCAATTAATCTATTCCAGAGGAACAGATTGCAATGCATTCCTAAGGGAAACCTCTTTAGATGACCTGTGGCTTTCCCCTTCCGAATTGAAGGGGGGAGCTGCAGGTCATTTAAAATGTCTTTAAGCAACCGAGCCAAGTGCTTGGCTTGGTTGCTTAAGGACATTTTTTTAAAACCGCCACTTCTCCCCCACCACCATCGAGCATGTAGAGGGAGAAGCGACGTTTTTTTCATTTCCCCCCTCTTTCGATGCAAGTGCTAATGGCTGCCATCAGCACTTGCCTTGGAAGAGGGATGGAAAGGAATGAAAAAAACCCCTTCTCCCTCTACATGCCCGATCGTGGAGGGGGAGAACCAGAGGTTTTTTACTCTTTTTTTTAAAAAAAGGTCTTCGAGGCACTGAGGGCAGCTGTCTCTTTAAAGGGAGATAGCTTTCGTCAATGCTTCAAAGACCTTTGCAGTAGCGCCCGCTTTTTCTCTCAATGGGGAAAAAGCGGGCGCTGCTGCAAAAATCTTTGAGGCACAGACGAAAGCTGCCTCAAGAGACAGCTGCCCTCAGTGCCTTGAAGATCTTTGCAACAGCGCCTGCTTTTCCCCTCACCGGGTGGGGAAAAAGCAGGTGCTGTTGCAAAGATCTTCTGGAAGCTATCTCTTTCAACGGAGGCAGTTTCTGACACTGCCTCAAAGACCTTTGCAACAGCGCACACTTTTTCCCCGGGTGAGAGAAAAAGTGGGCGCTGCTGCAGAGGCCTTTGAGCCACCGACCCGCGCGCTTGGATCGGTGGCTCAAAGACCTTTTAACAACTGTCCCCCTTCTCCCCCCCCAGCCACCATCGTTACTCGGGTGAAACCCCATCTTGCTCGTAAGGCGGCTGGGGGGGATACAACCGGAGCCCGCTCATACGTCGGGATTCTTGGTTGTCGGGCACGTCATAATTCGGTGTACCACTGTATTATTATATTATATTATATTATATTATATTATATTATATTATATTAAAATAGGCCATGGAAAAAGCGTTGTCAAGCTGCTTGCCACTTGTAGCTTACATGGGCTTTGGTTAACAAGCATATTTCTGGAATGGAATATGCTCATAAACCAAGGCATTACTGTGAAAGGTATTTTAAATGAATCTCAATTAATTTTTTTTAAAAATTATAATGCATAACACCTGAATGGGGCAGACAGAGCCCAGGTGACTTATATGGCAGCTGTTGAGAGGCAATCTTGGTGTTAGTGGTGGGTGGGCAAACTCAAGGACCCCGATGTACCTTCACGGATTCTTCATATTTAATTCAGACTCAAGGTGGCTCCTTTTAAAAGAGAAGATGGGCTCCAGGATTCCTTTAAATAGAGGTCTTGATCTGTAAAAGTGGACACAGGGCCACTAGAAAAGTTTCACCATCAAGATTGTGAACCAATGCCATATTTCAACATACAATACGACTGCCATATCCACGGGGGATAGGTTCCAGGACCCCTGCAGATAGCAAAATCCATGGGCAAGTTTGAACGGTCTGATCCAAGGGTGACAGCAGTGGCAGGGTGCCAGGGGTACAGACCTGGGCTGCCTCTTCCTCCTTCTCATTGTGGTCCTTGCGGGCATGGTCCCCTTTGCTGCAGCTGCAGCCATTGATATTGCAGGCAGATGGGTGGGCACTCCAGACCCATGCTGCTCTGCTGCCGCTGCATTCTTGCAGATAGGTGCTCCCCAGCTGTGTGGCCTCCTCCCTACCACCACTATTGATTTTGCAGACAGGTAGATCTTACCTCCGGAGCCGCTCAGCCTCCTCAGCTGCCGCCGCCATCGATCTTGCAGGTGGGTGGGCGGGCAGGAGCTCCAGAGCCACACTGCCTCCTCCTCCTCCCCTCGATTTTGCAGGCCCTTGCATTGCTAATTGCCATATGCTGGTAACTGAATCCGCAGATGGTGAATCAGCAGATATGGGGGTTGTACTGAAGTACACAGTTTGGCTAAGGCAGCCAATGTGGTGACCTCATTTCCATAAAGTCCTTAATTCTTAAAGGAGCATAGGAATAAATGAGTGTGGGTATATGCTGAGGCACATGAGAAGAAAGTTTCTTCTTTTATTTATTTTTAGGGGACCCTGATTTTGCCAAATCTGCGCTCTGTTCTTCTTGATCCTGAGCAGTGGGAGACCCTGAACAATTTGACCCTAATCATTTTTTGGATAAAGATGGAAACTTTGTGGCTAGAGAAGCATATCTCCCTTTTGGAGCAGGTAGGTGTGAGACAGCCACGAGCACCCGGCTAGATTGGACGAAGTTCCAGAGTGGTCAGGCCCTCTTGGAAAGCCAGAGAGAGATGCTGCTGGATCCTGGCATGTAGAAGCTTGGAAGGAAGGATAGGAATGGCCTTACCACTTCTAAGGCCAAGCCCGGGGAGGAGATAAGAACAACAGGGAGGAGGAACATGAAAGCTCAGCAGATGGAGGGAGGAATATGTGAGTCTAATACAAGGATGGGAAGACAGATGATCCTAAGACTGGGGGAATAGAGTGAAAGGACTCTCAGACAGTTAGCTGTTGACCCTAGAATGAGACCAGGTCAGCCAAGCAGCATCTTCTAAGACAAGTGAACATCTCTTCTTCTGGCAAGGCAAGGACTCCCTCCTTCCTTTCATAACACAGGCTGCTGGGCTGACTTGGCAGCAAGGACCTTGAGAAACAGTGGCAGAGGTGAAGCCAGCAGGGGTTTGGACTGGATTTCGTCACTGGTGAGGGGGGGGAGGTCAAGGGACAAACGTTGGGACTAAGGGCATTTATACATGACATGGGAAAAACAATAAGCTCCGCCGCAAATGGCTGCAAGGTCCGGACCTTAAAAATGTTTACCCACCAGCTCCGGACTTTGCAGACAATTAAGTGCGAAGGGAGCGGCAGTTTTCTTGTACCTGGTCTTTGATGGTGACAAATATTTGATCCGGTGTAAGGATAGTGAGTGCAGGGCTCTCCTGGCTTCCGTTTGTTCTTTTTTTGCATCCCGCCCCTTTAAGAGATCTGAATGCTGCCCGGAACAAAATGGAGGTAAGAAGGCATTCTTTTCTTTCTTTTTTCTCCCTCCCTCAGGCAGCCAGCAACCAGGAAGTGCTTAAAAGGGGGTGGGGACAGAGGAAGAATAAAGATCTCTGGTCCGAATTTAACTGGATCTTATTTACCCTGGAGGGGGTTGACTTCCTAGGAGTGAAGTAACTCTTAAAAGGACAGTGGATGTTTATTTACCAAGACTAGGTGTCCTGTCATGGACAGTGCCCAGGGACCTGCTCACAGTAGGCCAAGAGGTCCAAAGGTGGGATCAGATGGCTGGAAAGATGTCTGCCTGATGGGACCAACATGTTGCTTTGCACGAAGCAATTTCTCTGAAAATACTCCTCTCTCTCCTGGTTCCAAAAAGGAATAATGCTAGTGTAGAACCAAAAAAGATTCAGTTTGCACATGGGTTTAGCTGCAAGTCTCTCTCCAGTATGTTGCTTGATCAGCAGGAAATAGATTACACTGGATCCCTCCACAAGTGGCTCAAAATGTCATCTGTTTCCTGTTGTGATCACACACTTAACTAGCTTGCAATGTATAAACATGATCTCTGGGTTGTTTTCAGATCAGGATCAACCCCCCTTGGTTGATGGGCTGGGAAATCTTGCCTTTTAAGATTGCAGTTCCTACAAACACACCACCAACATATTACCAGTAGCTTCTGTGGGTTGTGTTGCAGGAATTAGTATTTCCAAACACTGGTTCTGTAATTCATACTGCAGCCCCAGGAGGTACTATCTGACTTCCATCCAGGCATGCTAAAACTACACAGCCAAGTCTGGTATGAATATAGAGCTTCAATTACAGCTAAAGGGCCTGATCATTGCAAAGAAATAAGGCTGTTTCTCTGCCCAGATCCCACCTGCAATCAATTAACGTCAGCTGCTGAAAGCAGGCATCTGGAAAATACAAACCAACATCCCTTTGAATTATTTTTTGTCTCCCAGCCTGGCTATCATAGCTATTCTACTTTCCAGAATAATTATTCAACAAGGCACCTTCACTTGAATAATACGAAAAAGCATTTATTTGGCTAATAAGGATTTCACAGGAATATTCTCTTACTGGAAAACGTGTGATTTCCCTTCCTGACCTAAAGAAATCTAAAGCAAATTTCAGAGGCAAAACCTTCACTAATTCTACTTAAAACTAAATAGCTTGCATAGTCTATAGTCCATATCGGAAGAAGCCGGGGGGTGGGGGTGGGGATCCCCTGTGTGTCCGCCAGCTCACAGCATGGGAAAAATATCACATGTCATCTCTTTGACCAATCAGGGTTCACTTACTTCTTAGATGGAATGCTTCTTCAGGCTTTGTTTACATTCATTTGGGATAGTAGATCTACAGCAGGCAAGGCACAGCACATTAATATTGGATTTGTTTACATGTCGCCTTGGGGAAAAAGCTTCCCTACTTCTAAATTACATTACAATAATCAAATCAACCTCCTTGCCCTATAATAGGGCCTTAATGTGTGCCGCTTTCACTCACAACATAAGGCTGGAAGATGTGTGCCCAGTATTGCTAAACCATGCTGTGTTCCTGAAAACCTACACCAGGAACTGGACAAGGGGAGTTGGTTCTGCTGGACCTCTCAGTGGCTTTGGATACCACCAACCATGTGCCCTGTGGTGTCCTTTGGGGCTCTCTTTTGCCCTTTATGCTATTTACAGATTTCACACTGGGAAGTTGGGGTTCTGTTCAATTTGACTGGCCAACTATAGAACCAAATATTGACATATTGAATTCGGCTAAACAGCCTTATTGGCACCACTAGAGTAGAGGTACTACTAAGCTGCAAACAGGGACAGACGTACTCTCTTTTCCCTTTCCTTTTGTCTATGCCCTTCTATTTCTTCCTAGCCACCCTAGAGCAGTAGTGCTGGCACCAAGCTGTCTAAAAACACATGAAAAATTGCATACTCTTCCAGGAGAGGAACAGCAAAGCGTGATTTTCTGCATGGGATCAAGTGATTGTACTGCTAAAACCAAAGCAAATGCATGTAATATAAAGAAAGCCCCAGTGGTGAAGGCAAAAAACCCCCCACAAAACAACAACAACTGTGGATTGCAGGGGGAGGGTGGGAACAGGAATCCAGGCAGATTCCACTATGTGATCAATGAAATAAATGTGAATGAGTCAGTCAATATTGTAGTATTTCTGTATTACGTTACCTATGTGGCTGTACTCTCAGATTGGAAAAGGAGGAGGTAGAATGCAGCCCCATTACTTCCTTGTGCTACATTCTGTATTTCTATCAGAAAACCTACCCCTTGAGAGTTACAATCAGTATCCCAAGTTTATGTTAACCTCTTAGTTGCTGGCTGAAGTATATACCCTCAAAAACAGGCTGCTGATCATTTACTGCCTTCCTTTCTACCTTCCGCAGGGTCTCGGGTGTGTCCAGGGGAACAGTTGGCAAGAATTGAGATCTTCATCTTCTTGACCAGCTTGTTGAGGACATTCTGTTTCCAGCTGCCAGAAGGAGTGAAAGAACTCAACCAGGACCCTGTTCAAGGAATGACAACACCTCCACATCCTTATAAGATCTGTGCAGTTCCACGCAGTAATTCTGTATAAAGGGGTCAAAATGTCTGTGAAGATTCTTGGCCATCCAGATGTGTTTATTTAGAAGTTGAGTCATGGCAACTGGACTTCTTTTCTTAAGAGATTGAACCGTTCCACTGCTCATCCAAACAGATGAACAGAGACTGACAAAGGGCCTTTTCACACGACCCCTAAGATCCGCTGGCCACTTAAATTCGGACCAGAGATCTTAGGGGTTTGTCGCTGTTCCTGCGTTCCCACCCCCTCCGCACTCCTGGCTGCTGGCTGCGTGAGGGGAGGGAGAAAAAAAGGAAGAAAAGAATGCTGCTCACCTCCGTTCTGCCATCTCGCTTTGCTCCTGGCACTGCATTCAGATCTCTTAAAGGGGCGGGGGGCAAAAAAAGAACAAACAGAAGCAAGGAGAGCCCGGCAGTCACTACTGTTATATCCGCATCAGGAATTTTCACCCTCTGAGAGCAGGTACATGAAAAGTGTGCTGGGATGCGCTTAGGTGGGCGTGGTCGCACTTAATTATCTGTCAACTCCGGAGCTGGTGGGGAAATGATTTTAAGCTCCGGAGCTGGGAGCCATTTGCCGCGGAGTTTAGGGGTCGTGTGAAAAGGCCCAAAGCTGCTTGTGGACCTTACTTGTTCCTTGTTACTGTATTTCCCTCCACTAACTGTTCATTTGATATTCACACATAAATTCCTCTATTTTTCAGTCCTTAAGCATGGCATAGTGCTTCTCCAGGCAGAATATTTTTTTCTGCATATAATACCCAGTCCATCACTGATCTCGTTAGGTGAATTTCTAAAACCACAAAGACTGTTTCTGTAACAGGTAAAATATTTATTATAAGGTTGCAGCTAGAGATGGGCATGAGATGCCAGTGTGGGGGTTTGTACTGATTCATTCTTCAGGGTTCTAGGGGTGCCCCAACCTCCATCCCCATCCTCCTCCAACAGGCATCCAGTCAGAGGTATTGCCCCAGGCCTCCCTGCCCTGCCTCTTCTTCTGAGTGTGGGCCCACCAGAGGAGTCACAGCCGGGAATCATGGAGTATCAGGGGAACATCTGTGCAACTTAAGAGTGAACCACTATGAACCAACAAACCAAGGCTTCATGCCCATCTCTAGTTGCGACCTATAATGTCACAAACAGCTTGTGTCAGTGCTCAAGGGCAATGGCAAAAATACATAGGCATATTTTTATAGTCTAGCTGGATGAGCAGAAGTACTAAAACCACTCCTTTCTCTACAGATGGGACCTAAAATGACATACAAAACAGATGTTAAAACACTATACTATAGGCATCCATCGTGCTCTGTATAGAAGCCGTGTTGTTTCAACACTGCAAGCAAAGCTGAAGTTGCCTCTTCAGAGCACAAGGCCTGGGTAGATTAATATGGAGGTTAAAACTGTTACCCAAGCAGCCAAAAAAAAAAAACCCTCCACATTGCTGGAATAGTCTAATGGAACGGCAGAGCCAATACGATTAGTTCCAGCTGAATTGCAGGAGTTACCAGAACATGATTGTATACAGTCATGAACTGCCTCTGGGACTCTGGCTCCAGATTTTGCCTGAAGGTTAACTCCTGAAGTCTTTTCCAGAAACTGATATAGTCGCAAGGCAGTGGAGGTTTAACATCAGAGTTCTCCTAAAAGATGGTTCTTCCATTTTTTCTGCCGTTAGGGCATAAAGTCCTATTTCACCTTCAAAACCATTTACCATCTTCTCCTGTAACCCGGGGAAGGGGCCCTTATGAAGTAACCAACAGGGCCAGCCGAACCCAGGGTCCCTTTGGGGAGAAAGGTGGCATAGAAATAAAGTTTAATATTTATTATTATTTTTAGGAGGTATTACTCCTCAACCCTGACAATTAAGGCTATAAAATACTATACAGTGATACCTTGTATAAAGGAATTAATTCGTTCCTAATGAAATTATTGTAAGCCACATTTTAGGGTTCTTTGCCGCAGTTTCGGGGGTCGAGAGATCAAAACGAGCCAAGGTTCCAAAGAACGGAGAAAAACTTTATTGAGCGTTGCAACGGGCACCCAGCCAAATCAGCTTGGAAAGTCTGGGGCGCCGAACAAAGAAACTCTACACTTTTTATAAGAATTTTTACTCCCCAACAGCCCCTCCTTTATCTAAATCGATAAGGATGCAGCTGTGGGTTGCAAATCAAGCATAGAACAATGAGAACACACAACGGATACAAAGTTCATACAAGGTAACAAATCAATTTGAAGGGATATTGTGGGAGGAAGACATTCATCTTGCACTCTGGCGCCATCTGGCTTGCACTTCCCGGGACTCTGCGCTGCTCCGAGACAGGAGTTCTCTGACAGCCGAAGACCGATAACAACTTCAAAAGTATCTGGCTTATCTCCTCCTGGAATACCTCGGCTGACTGTCTTCCCATGGAGCTAAGTGTTTATACAACTACTAATTTACAACCCTACATAGCTGGGAAGGAATCTCGGGGTGAAATGCAGGCTAGAATAACACGCTGAAGGGGGAGAATGAAAAAGGGAAATAGCCAAAAGAGAACATAAGCGCTGCATTTTATTTTGTCAATGGCAGTTATAAGCTTCATTAAAATATCATTCCCATCATTCCCTCCTCTTCTAGTGGACACTCATTTTGAGTTGTCCACGGGTAGGGACTCATAATCCTGCAATAAAGCAATTAATTTCGGTGCGGCCGTCTGTTCTATGATCCTTTGAATTGAGGATTGCAGAAACCGCATCAGGCAAGGAATGCACAGTAAAAGAAATGAAATAATACATAAAGGAGCAATTAGCATGGTCCCCAAAGTTTTCATCCAAGCTTGGGGCATCAGATCATTTATCCACTGCCATTGTATCCCTTTCCATTCTTGCGTCGGATTGAAAGTAAGCTGTTTGATCTCCGTGGTGAGCTGATTTACAACCTTACCTACGGGATCAATTTTTAGACAGCAGTTTGTCAAATTAAATTTCCCACACACGCCATTTTCTGATGCGAGTAGATAGTCCAACGCAAGCCTGTTTTGATAGACAGCTGTTCTTAATTGATCTGTCACTTCCGCTATAGTGGTAAGTGCGGTAGTGATGCGCTGACCTGCCAAATCCAGGACTGCCTGCAATCGAATTATCCTATTAAGTAAATAAATGGGAGTCCTATACCCCCATGAACCATCTTGAGCCCAAGTTGCTGGGCCATAAACACAAACAATTCTTTGAGAATCCCACATATCTCCTACATATTCTTCAGGATTCTTACATGGAAAACCTGGAAACGGGGTATCATCACGCTTCCTCTGGTTTAAAGGGCCATACACCGGGGCAGCGAGGTACTGCTGGGTTTCGATTGGGATAAGGAAAAATGATGGTTTGATTAATCCAAGGACACAAGACCCTGACCATGAGGGGGGCAAAAACTCATAAGCCATATTCCCACAAACCCAATATATATGCATAGGTGCTTCCCATGCCTTTGAAGTTGCAGAATATATATAAGGCAACAGAGCGATGTCAAATTTTTCTGGCTGGGAGGTATTAGAAGGTGAAAGCCATACACCATTTTCCCACGTTCCAATACAGATTAAATCACCCACGGGAATGGTGCCATTCTGAGAGAAACAGACACGACCAACCAACTGAGACGTAATGGTCCATGTCAAATTTTTAGAGTAAGTTCTCTGTGTGATGTTTCTAATTCTTGACATATTATTGAAAAGCTCTGGGGCTACTTCCATTGCCTCCCATGGCCAATCTTCACCCATATTCGTCCCCCCACATACATAAAAATTTGCAACTCCTAACTCAGTTGCTATTGATTGGGCCATTTCAATAAACAAATTCTTGGCACGTTCGGGGACTTTAAAGGGGTTGTCCTGCAACCTGTCAACAATATTCTCAACAGACCAGGTATGATTTTTTCTTTCCCCGTCTCAAATTTCAGTGCGAGTAATTGTAATATAAGTCATGGGGTCTTTTCCACCACCATCAATTCCAAACCCATAAACCTGAATCAAAGGATGGGTTCTGCTTATCTCCATACTAACAAAATTTCCCATTTGCTTTTTGAAGTGTGTAATGTGAGGACATCCTTTGTATCCTCCACCTGTAAAAGCACACACACAACCCCATCCGGAACACAAATAAGTACTTGCGCAAGGTGCCCACCTTTCTGGGTTACCTGCATGCCAACCTTCATGAGGATAACATAAATATTTATGATTCTTTTTATAGGCGTTTACTCGCCCCTGGGATCCACAAGTAGATCCCCTAATCTTTCCCAAAGCAATACATGCATCAAACCACAATACCGCGGGGCTTGAGCCCTGGCTTAAAACAACTGGAATTTAGGAAATACAAAATCCCTTCGGGGTTCTTTGGTCTTCGCCATTCCAGCCCACACGGTATAATTATATCTAATTGGGACCTCAGGCTTAAAGCAAAAATATTTGCCTGATGTGCCCATGCATATATGATACATCAGATCCTGATTCAAGCATGTTGCCACAGCATGTTTACATTCCAATGGCTGTTGTGTATAATAAATTAGAGTGTTTATCACTCTACTTCCTTGACGGGCAGCAACAATGCACGGAGTGCACGGCTCCACATCTTCAGATTTGACAGCTAGGCATATAGACAACAAGGATAAAAAGAAAACAATTCCCATTGACTTTGATAACCCACAAAACTTGCGTTTCCAATGGCAACAGATTATAACCATACCCAAAACAAATAAGGGTGATGTAGCGAGCCAAACCCACCCTGGAATTTCAACCCACATGTTCATCCAAGTCTCTTTGGAGTGCTCTGACAGCTGCAGAGTATTCTCGAGCAAGCTGTCGCACCAACTGCTGAGACCAAGTTAAAAGGTGATATCGACGGGCATCATAACCAACAGTACACAAATATGTCCCAATGTGACCAGGGGGGTGTTGAGGACTCGCGTGAGTGTGTGTTAAGACAAGCTCCTCTGGCCCATCTCTTATGGAGAAAATAAGCAAACAGCCACAGGTATAAAGTCTCGCACAGACTGGATGTCGTCAGGGGCTAAGCACCATGATGGGATCACTTGATTCCACCACCACAACCTCCCTTCTCTCCTTAAGGGGGTGAACTTGAATTTCAGAGTGTCTGATGCTAAAAGAAAAATCAAGGCTCTTCAAGGGAGAATCTCCTTCCAAGCAAACAGCTCAGGAAGTCAGTATTTTACTCTGACTCCCTGTTATCAGGACCAACTTTCTTAAACATCAGCTTCAATCTATCATCAGGATTGGCACGGACCGTCCACTCTTTTTCTTCACTTGATGAGGCAGCTCGCTTCACGCAGGTATGATGAATCCAGGGGATCACCTCAGACACCTTGATAGCCGTGGGAGTTGACAGCAAGATGACGTAGGGACCCCTCCACCTGGGACACAAAGGCTGCTGATTCCAGTCCTTCACCCAGACTGAATCTCCTGGTTGAAAACAATGCAGGGGCTCCTGCAGAATCACTGGAAGTCTTCCCAGCTTCCACCTGTGAAGTAAAGAAAGAGATCGGCCAAGCAACTGAAGATATTTGACATGTGTCAACGAAGCTACATTCTCTGGGTGTAATCCATATGAAATCGGAACTGGCCTGCCATATAAAAGTTCAAATGGGGACACCCCTAATTGACTTGAAGGAGTAGTCCTGCACCGGAAGAGGGTGATAGGCAGCATTTCCACCCATCCCCTGCCGGTTTCTTGAATGAGTTTTGACAGATGACTTTTCAAAGTCCTGTTCATTCTCTCCACGCGTCCAGAACTCTGAGGTCTGTACGCTGTATGCAAATTCCATTTAATCTGTAGTACCTTCGCAAGCCCCTGAAGGACTTGATGAACAAAGGCTGGTCCGTTATCGGATCCTATAGTACGGGGTATCCCATGCCTCGAAATATGGTCCCGCAAAAGACAGCGAACCACCTCACTGGCTTTCTCAGTCTTTGTAGGATAAGCTTCCACCCAACCCGTGAAAGTACAAACTGATACAAGCAAATAACGATACAGTCCACACTTTGGCAACTCTGTAAAATCTACTTGCAGGTCTTCAAAAGGTTCCTGGCCATAATGCTGAATGCCAGGAGGGGGCAAATGTCCAGACCGGGGGTTATTCCTTTGACAGAGCACACATCTTCGGGAAATGTTCGAAGCCAACTGGCGAAGCTTGGCTATATAGAGACATGGGCTCAACTGGAGATATGCTACCTCGGGATCCTGATGTGTACTGTCATGATGATTTTGAATCACTTGGCGGGCTAAGCTTTCCGGAACCCACAACTGTCCGCTTGGAAGCTTATACCATCCCTCGGGGGTTCTGTCAAAGTCCTGCTCTTCCGCAAACTCATCTTCAGCGGCGGAATAAAGCGGTGGGGTTGGTGGAAGAATGTCTATAGGAATGAGGCTAAGCTGCATTTCGACAGCACCCTGGGCTGCCTCTTTACCAATTCGATCTGCTAGCCGATTTCCCCTAGCTTCTACCCCTGGGCCAACTTTATGTCCATGACAATGAATCACTGCTACTTCTTTAGGTTTCCATACTGCCTCCAAAAAGCAAAGCAAAGTGTTCTGCTTATATACCGCCCCATACTACTACAAGTAGTCTCTGGGCGGTTTACAATTTTAATTACAGAATGCAGGCTACACATTGCCCCCCCCAGCAAGCTGGGTACTCATTTTACCGACCTCGGAAGGATGGAAGGCTGAGTGAACCTTGAGCCTGCTACCGGGGATTGAACCCAGGTCGTGAGCACAGTTTTACTTGCAGTACAGGCATTTAACCACTGCGCCACGAGGCTCTTCAGAGGTTGCAACAAAATTTCAGGATGCGCTACAGGAGTGCCCTCAGTGGTAAGAAGACCTCTCTCTTTCCAAAGAGCTCCATGTGCATGGAGCGTAAGGAAAGCATACTTGGAATCCGTATAAATATTGATGCTTTCCCCTTCTGATAATTCCAAAGCCCGAGTGAGAGCTATGAGTTCAGCTAACTGAGCTGAAGTTCCTGGAGGTAATTGCCTGGACTCAATAACAGTGTCCTCTAATTCTACAATAGCATATCCCGCTTTCCTTATTCCATCAATCACTGAGCTACTTCCATCCACAAACCAAGTCTTCCACTGCGGGTTGGGGGTGTCACGGAGGTCTGGCCATGATGAGTAAATTTCATCCATTGTTTGGATGCAATCGTGAGTGGCCGGTTGATCACTAATAGGCATCAGGGTTGCTGGATTAAGTCCCTCTGTAGTTTGAAAAGTGAGGCCAGCTCTTGAAAATAATTTTTGACACTTCATCATTGCGGTTTGGGACAGATGATAGCCACCTTTAGCATCTAACAGGGGTAAAACCGCATGCCTTGTTATGCAATTTGTTGGCTGGCCAAAAGTGAATTTATCCGCTTTCTTTAAAAGTGCCACAAGTGCCACGACTCCGCACATGCAACACGGAAGTCCTTGTTCAGTTGGGGTTAATCTTTCAGATAAATAAGCAACTGGTTGCTGCCAACTTCCTAATTTCTGACATAAAACTCCTTTTGCTACTCCTTTTTCCTCATCAACATACAGATAAAAGGGCTTGTTGGGGTCGGGAAGACCCAATGCTGGCGCCTCTAATAGAGCCCGTTTGATCTTTTGAAAACTCTCTCTCTGTTCCGGTCCCCATAAGAACTCATCACTTTCTTTCCCTTGTGTAGCAAAGTGCAGGGGCTTTGCCAAAAGACTAAAGTTCGGAATCCAAATTCTACAAAAGCCTGCTGCTCCTAGAAAGCCACGAAGTTCTCTCCTATTTCTTGGTTCAGGGATCTGAATAATTGCCTGCTTCCGCTCCTCTAGAAGTTGGCGCCTTTGCTGGGAAATATCAAAGCCCAAATATCGCACAGATTTTTGGCAAATGTGGGCTTTCCTTCTCGTAACTCGGTAGCCTGCTGCTGCCAGATGATTCAAAAGGTCAATTGTAAGGTGTTCACAGTCCTCTTTAGTTTCTGCTCCCGCCAAAATATCATCTACATATTGCAGAACTATTTGGCCAGGTTTCCGGGGGAAATTGGCAAGGTCTGATGCCAAACCTACTCCAAACAACGTACTCAAATTTCGGAATCCTTGGGGCAAACGGGTCCATCTGAATTGTTGTTTTGTCCCTGTTCTTGGGTCTTCCCATTGAAAAGCAAAAATGGGCTGGCTCTGGGGCGCTAACCAGCAACAAAAATAGGCATCCTTCAGATCTAAAACTGTGAAATATTTAGCTTCCGGTGGGATCAAACTAAGTATTGTGTATGGGTTCGGAACATTCTGATGGAGCGGTTCTACAGTCTCATTAACTAAGCGGAGGTCCTGAACTGGACGATAAGTTCCATCTGGCTTTCGAACGGGCAACAAGGGAGTATTCCATTGTGACTGGGAGGTTAAGGAGGACTTGGACATTGCAGAGAAATTGAACGAGTTCTTTGCGTCTGTCTTCACGACAGAGGACCTTGAGCGGATTCCGCTGCCTGAGCCGCCCCTCTTGACTAAAGAATTAAATCAAATACAGGTTAAAAGAGAGGAGGTTTTAGGACTAATTGATAAATTGAGGATTAACAAGTCACCGGGCCCAGATGGCATCCACCCAAGGGTTATTAGGGAACTGAGAAATGAAATTGCAGATCTCTTAACGGTAATATGCAACTTGTCTCTTCAAACGGCCACAGTGCCGGAGGACTGGAGGATAGCGGATGTCACACCAATTTTTAAAAAAGGAAGGAGGGGGGACCCAGGAAACTACAGGCTGGTTAGCCTTACATCTGTCCCAGGGAAGATGGTGGAAGGCCTCATCCAAGACAAAATCTTAAAACACATAAAAGAACAAACCTTGCTGAGAGAAAATCAGCATGGCTTCTGTAAGGGTAAATCTTGTCTTACAAACCTTTTAGAATTTTTTGAAAAGGTCAACAGGCACGTGGATTTGGGTGAACCGGTGGATATAGTCTATCTGGATTTTCAAAAGGCTTTTGACACAGTCCCTCACCAAAGGCTGCTGAGAAAATTGCATAGTCAGGGGATAAGAGGGCAGGTCCTCTTATGGATTGAGAACTGGTTGAGATCCCGGAAACAAAGAGTAGGTGTCAATGGGAAATTTTCACAATGGAGAGAAGTGAAAAGCGGTGTGCCCCAGGGCTCGGTCCTGGGACCGGTGCTTTTCAATCTGTTCATAAATGACCTGGAGACAGGGATAAACAGTGTGGTGGCCAAGTTTGCAGATGACACAAAACTTTTCCATGTGGTAAAAACCAGAGAAGATTGTGAAGAGCTCCAGAAGGATCTCTCCAAACTGGGGGAGTGGGCTGAGAAATGGCAAATGCGTTTTAATGTAACCAAATGTAAAGTAATGCATATTGAGGCAAAAAATCCAAACTTCATCTATCAACTCATGGGCTCTGAGTTATCCGTGACGGATCAGGAAAGAGATCTTGGTGTGTTGGTGGACAGCTCCATGAAGGTGTCTCCCCAATGTGTGGCAGCAGTGAAGAAGGCCAATTCCATGCTAAGGATTATCAAAAAGGGGATGGAAAATAAAACAGCCAACATTATAATGCCGTTATACAAAACAATAGTAAGGCCCCACCTGGAGTATTGTGTACAATTCTGGTCACCGCATCTCAAGAAAGACATAGTGGAACTGGAAAAGGTGCAGAAGAGAGCGACTAAAATGATTACTGGGCTGGGGCACCTCCCTTATGAAGAAAGGCTAAAACAATTGGGCCTCTTCAGTCTGGAAAAAAGGCGCCTGAGGGGGGATATGATTGAGACATACAAAATAATGCAGGGTATGAGTAAAGTGGATAGAGGGAAGCTCTTCTCCCTCTCTCAAAATACCAGAACTAGGGGACATACACTCAAATTGAGTGCTGGGAGAGTAAGAACTGACAAAAGAAAATATTTTTTCACCCAGCGCGTTGTAAGTCTATGGAACTCCCTGCCACAGGATGTGGTGATGGCATCTGGCCTGGATGCCTTCAAAAGGGGATTGGACAGATTCCTAGAGGAAAAGTCTATCACGGGTTACAAACCATGATGGAGATGTGTAATCTCTAGGCTTTAAACCAGGGTACTTCAAGGGCCAGATGCAGGAGAGTGGTATCAGGAGACAGATATCTAGTCTCATGCGCTCCCAAACGCATCTGGTGGGGCCGCTGTGAGATACAGGAAGCTGGACTAGATGGGCCTTTGGCCTGATCCAGCATGGCTCTTCTTATGTTCTTATGTTCTTATGTTCTTATGACTGGCACGGGACAAGGATGCCAAAATCTATCAGTCTCTTGTTTATAATCAATTTAGCCTTTTGGGTAGAGTATATAGCTCTAATCCCATTTTTTATTTTTTCCCCCATTTTTAGTTCCTCTATTACATAATTTAAGAAATTCCAATCAACTAAATCAAATGCTTTTTCAGCATCAATTAGCAACAAAGATAATTCCTTACTTGGATTCAACTCCGCATATTCTATTATATTTATTACTGTTCTTATATTTTCTTTCATAAATCGACCTGGGATGAATCCGGCTTGCTCCTTTCCAATGATTCTGGTCAGAACTTTTTTCAGTCTATTTGCGATTACCCCTGTGAAGATCTTATAATCTATATTCAGTAAAGATATGGGTCTGTAGTTTTTAACTTGTTTTAAATCTGCCCCTTGTTTCAGGATAACCGAGATTAATGCCTCTTTCCATGATTCTGGCATTGCACCTTCTTTCATTACATTATTTATGATCTCTTTTAAGTATGGCAAGATCTCGCTTTGTAAGTTTTTATAATAAGCAACCGTTATCCCGTCCGGGCCCGGAGCTTTCCCCATCTTTAAATTTTTAATTACTTCTAAGATTTCTTCATCATTTATATCCATATTTAGATATTCGATATCTTTTTCCTCCATTTTAGGCAGTGATTTACTTTCTAAATATCTTTTTATTTCCTCTATATCTGTTTGCTCAGATTTATATAACTCACTGTAAAATTTCACAAATTTTTCTTTAATTTTTTCTGGGTCTGTTATTATCTCTTCTTGATCTTCTATATCAGTTATAATCCTCTCTTTTTGTTTTTCCTTGGTTAACCACGCTAACATTTTCCCAGGTTTATTAGCATATTCGAAAAATCTTTGTTTAGTCCATTTTATTTTCTTCTCAACCTCATGTTCAATCAGACTTGACAGGTGGTTTCTTAAAATCTTTATATCCCTCAGTAGATCAGAATCCTCAGGCTTTAGGATTAATTTCTTTTCTAGGTCTCTGATCTTTTTGTAATCCGTTATATTCTTTTCTCTATCTTTCTTTATTTTAGCCATTACCTGTATCCCTAACCCCCTCATATATGCCTTACTGGTTTCCCAAATTATATTCTTATTAGTAGTAGCCGTATTATTTATTTGAAAAAATTCTTTCATCTGGTTCTTAATCTCAGTTATTGTTTCATCCATCTTCCAGATATCATCGTTTAATCTCCATCTACCTTTTACCCTTTTTTGAACTTGTAGGTAAATGGCAACCGGATTATGATCTGACAGGGTTCTCTCGTGGATTTCGGCTTTCTCTAAATTAAGAATTAGATCTTGAGAAATCCAAATACTGTCAATTCTACCACCTGATTTATGTACCTCTGAAAAGTACGTTATTTCTTTTATATTCGGATTTTTAACTCTCCACGCATCAAATAAATTCATATCTTCCACCATTTCAAAGAAGGTAAGTGGTAGTTTCCCCGAGTTCGTTACTCTTATCTTGTCCGTCCTATCCAAATCCATCGATATCACTCCATTAAGGTCGCCCAAAAGCATTATCTTTTGATCCATAAATTCCCTTAATAGATTCCCCACTTTCCGGTAAAACTCATTTTTTTTATTATTAGGAGCATAAAGCCCTACTATCAAAATCTTATCATTATTTACAGATATTTCCACACCTAGTAACCTTCCCTCCTCATCTTTAAAAATCAATTCGGGTCTTAACTCTGGTCTAACATACATAACTATTCCATTCTTTTTTACTGTTGCTGATGCTGTGAAGGTAACTCCCAGTCTTGGATTTTCTAAAATTTTACTATGATCACTTTTTACATGGGTTTCCTGTAAAACCATGAAATCCCATTTCCCTTTTTTGAGCAAATGCTCAACTTTATTTCTCTTCCGTTTACTGTTCACTCCATTCACATTCCAGGTCATACCTTTCAAACTATTAACCATTTTGATTTTTCCTCTTACTCTCTAAAGTTCCTCAAATATTCCCAAACGATATCTGACAGTAACTAAGAATTAACCTTTTCTTTATTATTCCACACAAACATAAAGAACAAAGAGAAAAAGAAAAATAAGTATTAATAAAAATAATAATAGAAAACAATACTAGCAGAGATACTAGGAAAATTATCTCATCTTAAGGGTTGGGCAGGAGGTAAAGCTAACTTTATACGAATGGCTCCATCCTTCACAGTCTTCCTCTTTTCTCGCCGCAGAGTTCTACTTCATACTTCCTCCAAAATATTCCAGTCTCTTCCACCGATCTAAATGTCCTTTTCTTATCTTTATATTTAAACGTCAAACCTTCTGCCGTTTCCCACCTAAATGGGATTTTATTCTTCTTGAGAACTGAAGTCATAAACTTATAGTTTTCTCTCTTCTTTAATATACGGCTGGGAACTTCTCTCAGGATCTCGATCAGGTTATTTCCTATTTTCCATGGATCTGCTCTGTTCTTAAACAACATCTTGTCCTTCAAGAGTCTTGAATTTAAATATAAGAGGCAATCGTCAGATCCCTTCTTCTTCATATTATTCTTAGATCTCAGTCTGTAAACTTTATCTATATCAAGATTCAGGCTGTTTTCTTCTACTCCCAGCCAGGAAGCCAGTTCATTTTTAATTTTACCATAAAGATCTTCTCCTTGACTCTCTGGTATTCCTTTCAGCCTTAATATCATTTCCTTTTGACGCATTTCAAGAACAGCATTTGCATCTAAGATTTGTTCATGCAGGTTTTCCATCTTTTGTAAGTCATCTCTAAATTTTTCTTGTTCTTTTTTAATATCCTTTTGTTCCTGTTGCGTCTTTTTAATTGCCTCTTCTTGTTTATCGTTTACTGTCTTCACATCCTGAATGGTTTTTTCCAACTCTTGATTTTTATTTGTAATTCCATTAATTTGACTTGTCAACTCTGTTATTAAAAGGGCATTCTTCTCTACCTTTTGAGCCATTCCTTCTATTTTTCCCTCAATCGATTTAAAATTCTCTTCCATGGTTTTAAAATTTTCTTCCATTGATGTAAATCTATCACTTATCCTCTTGTCCATTGATATCAAGAATTCTTTCAGATCCATGTTTTGCTCTGTTTCTGCTATCGAGCTCCTCTTTTGTAGGCCTTGGGTCACGTATACACCTATGGATGATTGTCCCTTCTTTGAACCCATTAGCTTTATTATCTTTGGTGACTCACGTTTTCTGCTTTGAAGCTTTGAAGCTGCTTGGGCTGTTGGGTATAAACTGTAAGTTCCGTGTAGGGGCGTGTACAAGATGATACCTTTATGAACCCTCAGATTTATATTCGTTTGATCTCTCACTTTCAGAGATCGCTGCGGTTTCCAGCAGCTGGCCTCCTTCTTTAAATTCCCCTCAGGCTCATATTACTTCAATTCTCCCCTCAGTTCTGCTTATCCCCAGGCAGCCGAGTTCACTTGTGATTGATTAACTCTCTCTGCACCTTGTGGACTCCATATCATTAATTCACGGGTTTGCCAGAGGGTTCGTTTCAGGCTACAAACAGTAAGATTTCAACAAATAGATTCCAAATAGATGAAATAGATTCCAATTTTCCGTGACCGTTAATCCAATACGTTTAAACTCCAAGCTTTAAATCTCCTCTCCTCTACTTTCCTCTGCTTTCCTCTACTTCCAAACTGCCGGCGTTTCAATCAACTCTATTCGCCATCTTCATCTCTCTCCTCCTCCTCTCCCCACATTTGAATCTCTTAGCTGTGTAACATCGTCTTATTGTTATTCCTCACAACCCTTTGATCATTAACGACTGCAAAGTGTGGCTTTCTCTCGGCCCCTTCTTCCACTTAGAGATACAGCATATAAATCACTCTTTCGGACCGGTCCTCCCCCAGCTGTTTTACCACACGATGTTAGTTCTAATAAACTAAGGGGGAGGAAAAGTCTTCTTATCTTAGTTGGAAAGAAGGATATAGCAGTGGCTGGGTCAGTCTGGGGCGTCAGAAAACGGAGTATTGCTCCAATCCCTTAGCGTCAGGGCTTATGCCTCCCTTCCCTTGCTCCGTAGTGCGTCCTGCACTATCACACCAAGATTTAAGGGAGTTGCTTGCTTCTTCTTATTTCAGTCCCTTTTTTGACGCTGCCAGGGTGCTGCCCCCAAGATCCCCCCTTGGGGTTAGGTAGACTCACGCCAAAGTCGCCCCTCTCCAAACACTCCGCTTCTAAGGATCGCCTCGAGCTGACGAGAATGCGACCTCCCGTCTGACCTCCAGCCTGCAGGTGTTCAAGGAAATTACAAAGGAAATCTCAATTGAGAGGGGCACCAGGCAAGGTTGCCCTCTCTCACCGTTGATATTCGTCCTGCTGCTGGAGATTCTTTTGAGAGCTTTAAGAGAAAATAATAAGATAGAGGGAGTTAAAGTTAATGGAATAAAGTATGTACTCAGAGCATTTGCTGATGACGTAATAATATTTACAGAAAAACCCCTTATGTGCATAAACGCAATTTTTAAAGAATTGAACCAATATGGGAATATTTCCGGTTTCAAACTAAATAAAGCAAAATCAAATTTGATAACTAAAAATATGAATAATAAAAACCAAAAAGAACTGGAAAATAAGATAGGGGTGAAAATAGTGTCAAAAGTAAAATATTTGGGAGTGTGGATCTCCAGCAGTAACACAAATTTGTTCAAAGACAATTATATTAATAATTGGAGGGAATTAAAAAATAAAATGAAGAAATGGGAAAAGCTAAATTTATCAATTTGGGGAAGGGTAGCTTTAATTAAGATGTCAATTTTGCCCAAGATGGTGTTTTTGTTTTCGTTTTTACCCATTATCATAGGAATTAGGTGTTTCAAAGAATGACACAAAGATTTAGCATATTTTATTTGGCAGGGCAGAAAGGCCCGAATAAAATTAGAACTAATGATGAGACCTAAAGATATAGGAGGATTTGCCCTCCCAAATTTCCAAAAATATTATGAAGCAGCGGCCTGGACATGGATAAAAGAATGGATAAAATTAGAAAAGAGGGAATTGTTAAATTTGGAGGGGTGGGATAAAATTTACGGATGGCACGCTTATTTATTTTATGAAAAAGCCCGATTACATAAAAACTTCAATAATCATATTATTAGGAAAGCACTTTTGGAGGTCTGGTTAAGAACAAAAAATAAAGTTATAAATAAGACCCCATGGTGGATTTCCCCCATGAAGCTACCTCAATATTTAATAATAATATCAATAGGGATTTTGTGAGATATGAAGATCTGGTTCAAGCAAGATCGGATAATCCTATTCTTAAGAATTTCCAGGAAATTAGGGAAAAAAATCTTAATTGGCTTGAATATCAACAGATTCATTGTACATTTTAAAAAGATAAAGATAAAGTCGGATTTGTGAAAGAAATATCTATTTTCGAGAAGAAATTTTTAAAGCAAGAGAAAAAAAATATAACTATAATGTATAACTTACTGCAGAATAACTCTGTGGATAAACAAATAAAGTTTAAATCAGTCCAAAAATGGGAAAATGATTTTGGTTATCAATTAGATGAAAAAGAATGGATGAGAGCATGGTTATGGACAACTAAATTTACATCTTGTATATTGGTAAGAGAAAACTTATGGAAGATGCTACATCGATGGTACCTTCCGCCACAACGTCTAGCTAAAATAAAAAGATCAAATGATAACTTTTGTTGGAAATGTGCAGGATCTGTAGGGACACAATTCCACATGTGGTGGACGTGCCCCGTAATCGAAAGCTATTGGAGCATGGTACATAAGGAATTGCAAAAAATAACCAAAACTTCATTCAAGAAAAGACCAGAGTTATTTTTATTGAACATAATAAACAAAGAATTCCCGAATGATAGAAAAAATCTTTTGTTGTATGCGATTACGGCTGCTAGGGTACAATTAGCAAAATACTGGAAAACACCACAAGTCCCATCTAGGGATGAATGGCTAATGAAGTTATGTGAATACCTGGACCTTGCTAAGATGACCTGTAAAATAAAAGAGAAAAATAATGATAAGTTAAGAGAAGAATGGAATTACCTAAACAAATATTTAGCAAATTTAGGGAGGAATAGTATATGGCTGTGTTTGGATTAACTCACAACTAGTTTTGTGTACAGATGAATTGTATTGAAGATTAGAATTGAATAGTAAATATTTGAGTATTAATTTAAGATTTAACGGTAATTAACAATAGAAATTTAACAAGTGTGGATTTCTCCGGCGGAAGCTATATTTTATCTCAATGTGTGTACTTATTTGTATTTTTGTCTTTTCTTCTTCTTTTTTTTTTCTTCTTTTTTTTTTCTCCTCTTCGTTCTTTTATCCTGGGTAGGTTTTGTATTGTTAACTTTAAGTGTACTGTTCAGTGTATATGTTATGTCTTCTATTAAAATTTATAATAATAATAAAAACAAACAAAATCTATCAGTCTCTTAAGATGCACCCAAATTCCTTCAGCTGCAGTCCTTCCAATGGGATATTGTGGCACTGACACAGGACCAGCAAATGGCTTAAGCTGAACAACAATTGGAGGGATGTTTCGTGCCATCCCTGGGGGATTTTCTTCTGCCCAAACCTCTGGATTAACTCGATCCAAGAAATCTTGGGATAACTGGGTTGGTTCCTCTTGGACCACCATCAAACGCCATCTCTCTCTCAAGGGATATTCTAAACACATTTCACCTTCCGGTTCCTTATTATCAGTAGTTAGGTGGACTTCTCCCTTGGGGGTGAAAGTGATTTGGGCTCCCAATTTAAACAGTAGATCTCATCCCATAAGGGGAATAGGGCAATCCGGCATGTGCAAAAAATTATGTTCAACAAACTGACCTCCTAATTTGCACTGAACAGGCTGCATAAAATGAGCGCTCTGCGCTCTTCCAGTGGCTCCCACTACATTAATTGAAAGAGTCTGGTCTAAAGATTTGACAAGCTGGGGAATCACTGAATGGCTCGCACCTGTATCAACAAGGAACTGGATTGCTTCGTTCCCGGTTTGAACTCTGACTAAGGGCTCACGGGAACAAGAGCCCTGTCGCCTTCAATATGGGACATCTTCCTCCAGAACCATCATGTTTTGATATGGCAGGGTCCAAGCAGGACCCTGTCCTCCCTGGGGTCTTTGTTGAGCCGGCGCCGGTTGACTTTGGGCTTGACCAGCAGGCTGAAATTGGCTCACTTGTCCCTGATTCACCTGAAAGCTCCTCGGCTGCTGATAATTAAAGGGGGCAGGCGCTGACTGCCGATTTCCTGGCTGGTTGAAGCCGAACGGCGTGGGCGCGGGATATCATCCAAAAGCCGGTGGCTGCCAGGGGCGAGGCGGACCTTGATTAAAACTCCCTCGCCTTTGATTTTCAGGATTTCTAAAACAGTCCTTATGCCAATGTCCTCTCTGTCCACATAATGCACATTGATCCTTCACTAACGGCCCACGCCTGGGTCCAAAGGCATTAAAATTGCGGGGTTCAGAGACTTGATTCAGGGCCATTAATTTTTTAACCTGTCCCCTTCCTTTTTGACTGGTTTGATCTTCCTCCCTATTATTGTACGTGGTCTGCGCCAGCTGCAGCATCCATTGAAGGGTCTGTCCCATGAAATTAATGTCCTTTTGAATCTTTTTACGAATATCCGGGGCAGATTGAGCTACAAAGGCTGTTTTTACTATATTTTCCATTCCCGGATCTTCAGGGTTAATGGGAGTAAACTTCCTAAACGCTTGAAACAAGCGTTCCAAAAAGGCTCCAGGGGACTCATCCTGTTTCTGGACCACGTCATTTACTTTTGACATATTGATTTTCTTCCTTCCTGCTGCTCTTATGCCCTGAAGTATTGCAGTATGGTATATTCTCAAGGCACCAAGACCTCCATCTACATTATAATCCCAATCTGGTGGGGTGGCCGTTGGAACAGCGGCTTCCGCTTGCGCTTGGGTGTCTCCTAGGGCAATACGGGATTTCCTAGCCTCCTCAAAAAATTTTCGGGTTTCTTCCGAATTAAAAACGCCACGTATGAGATGTTGCAGATCCTCATAAGTAGGCATATACACATTAAAAATACTGGCCATAGTTTCATAAATTTTTTCAGGATCATCTTCTAAGCTTGGCAAGGTATTTTTCCAATTAATAATGTCACTGCTCGTGAATGGCATGTGCTGCATCGAATACGTACGGGGACCCTGTTGATTTGGGGGCAGGGGGTTGTATACTCGTCTGAGGGGCAAGAGTTTTGCCTGCTCATCAGCTTTCTTTTGTTCAAGGGATTTCTCATGCCTCTTTGCTGCATCATATGCCTTTAAAAGATACCGTTGCCTCTTTACCCAATTTCGCTCCCCTGCGGCTTCTATGGCATGATTTCCGACTTCCAGTATGGAGTCATACTTTTTAACTAAGTCAGTTACTCTCTGGTGGTCCGCTACACCCCATTCAAAATTTCCTTGTACTCTGTGTCGGAACTCCTCCTCACTTTCCTCTTTCCTCTCATCATCCCCCTCATCTTCCTCATCTGGTTTTGGAATTCCTCCTCCAGCCCCAAGCCCACCTTTGGGTGGCTTGACAGGGGCTGCGGGCTGCGGGAGATCTTCTGGTTTGGGGAGGGCATCATTCGCAGGGGGTGCTCCCGGAAGGGGAGCGGGTAATGGTGCTACCGGATTTCCCAGAGGGATGGCCACGGCATACGGGGGTGGCGGAGTAAGTTTATCATAGTCCTCTGGGCGGCTGTCTAATACCTCCTTCTGTTTCTTTAAAACAAATAACTTGGCTTGTGGCGGCAACTTCCTACAATATTGTATCCACGAAGGATTCCTTTTAACATTTCCTCGCCACACTTCTATATATGGGACATGCTCTGGATAGTTTTTAAGAATTTTTAACCACAACTGCCTAATTATACTTTCATTGAACGTTCCCTCTGCCGGCTAATCTGGTTGCATAATTGGCCATTCTAATTGACATAAAGTCTGCATTCGCTCCATTTTCATTTTGATGCCAAAATCATAGTTCTTGATGGCAGTATTCCAATTTGAGGTGAAACAATCCAATGGGGTCGTCGGTTTACTGGTATTTCCTCCCATGTTTTAAATGACTCTTAAACAATGTTCCTATTTCTCCCACACAAATGTCACTTGATCCGCACCTATGCTTTTGAAATTTATCACACACACAGGACTCACTCCCGGTTGTGATCTGAACGCGATCGTTCGGCCAGAAAATGCACAATCCAGACTTCGCTCGGCCAAGGGGAGTTCTAAACCCCGACCATTCCACGCTCACACACACTCATTGGATCAAAGTGACCACACAAATTCCCACAGTTCAATACCTCCTCCCAACCTAATCTGGATCCCCTTCCTATCAAAAAAAACCTTTTTAACTTATTCTACTTGACAGCTGAGATCTCCGTTTCCCTGTCCATGCCCTGTGGGTTCCTGCCCACTATCTTTCACGGGATGTTAGAGCACTGCTCCTCTCCTGCGTCTGGAAAACAGAACCACCGTTCTTTTCCCTTTTTACACACTGGGGGCCAAAAACCCCTTATTTGGGATGTTAGAGACAAACTCTTCTCCTCCCACACTGGACCGGTCCCATATCTTACCAAATATCCCACGAAGACTTCCCCCCAGCCGGCTCGCTTTTTCTTTTTTCTCCCCGAGCGATGCCGTCTCCTCCACGATGCTGAACGAAGCAGTTCCCCTTTTCAAATGGAAAGGTGTGCACCGGAGCTCTTCGTCCAACGCTGGCTGTTCAACATCGCTTGGCCTGGCCCCTCGTCCCGAAAAGGGGCTATCCCGGATGAGCCCCCAGATGTAACCCACGTTTTAGGGTTCTTTGCCGCGGTTTCGGGGGTCGAGAGATCAAAACAAGCCAAGGTTCCAAAGAACGGAGAAAAACTTTATTGAGCGTTGCAACGGGCACCCAGCCGAATCAGCTTGGAACGTCTGGGGCGCCGAACAAAGAAACTCTACACTTTTTATAAGAATTTTTACTCCCCAACAGCCCCTCCTTTATCTAAATCGATAAGGATGCAGCTGTGGGTTGCAAATCAAGCATAGAACAATGAGAACACACAACGGATACAAAGTTCATACAAGGTAACAAATCAATTTGAAGGGATATTGTGGGAGGAAGACATTCATCTTGCACTCTGGCGCCATCTGGCTTGCACTTCCCGGGACTCTGTGCCGCTCCGAGACAGGAGTTCTCTGACAGCCGAAGACCGATAACAACTTCAAAAGTATCTGGCTTATCTCCTCCTGGAATACCTCGGCTGACTGTCTTCCCATGGAGCTAAGTGTTTATACAACCACTAATTTACAACCCTACATAGCTGGGAAGGAATCTCGGGGTGAAATGCAGGCTAGAATAACATGCTGAAGGGGGAGAATGAAAAAGGGAAATAGCCAAAAGAGAACATAAGCGCTGCCATTTTATTTTGTCAATGGCAGTTATAAGCTTCATTAAAATATCATTCCCATCATTATGTTAAGCAATTTTCCTTTATACAAATTTCCCATAGAAATACATTGAAAACAGAGTAATCCCTGATCGCTACCATTTTTATGTTATATGGATTCGCCCCGTAGACAATTATCTTAAGCAAATTTCCCCTATCTCCGATTTTTTTATGTTGTACAGATTTTATGTTATACAAACCGTATGTTAAACGAGGTTCCACTGTATAAATATCATATAAAAACAATTAAATATATATTAACGTTTCAAAACAAAGTTTTAAAGCATTTTAAAAAGTTTATAAGATAAAACCCAGCATTCCTGAGATAACGTCAAGTTTGATAGGCCTGTCTGAAGGCGGACAAGAAGGAGGGGACCATCCTCACTCCTTGCTGCAGTATGTCTGTGAAGATTCTCAGTCATTCAGGTGAGTTTATCTGGAAGTTGAGTCATGGCTACTGGACTTCTTTTTGAGAGACAGAAATGTTTTGCTGCTCATCCAAACAGCTTCATCAGTCTGATGAAGCTGTTTGGATGAGCAGCGAAACGTTTCTATCTCTCAAAAAAAGAAGTCCAGTAGCCATGACTCAACTTCCAGATCCTTGCTGCAGTGTATCCCAAGACCTGGGAGTAGCCACTGTGCAGGGCTTCCTTCAAACAAGCTATGGAAGGGGATGGAACCAAGAGAATGGCCTCCTCACAAGATTGTAAAAGCTGTGAAGGTTTGGTGATATGATCCTTCACATAACATGGATACAGGGCTGTCATGAGCTCAGGTATTAACACTGTCACCATTTAAATTAATCCCTATTTGTACTAAGGGTAGTCTTTAAAATCATGGAGTCTCTCAAGCTTTTTTCTTTTTAAAATTGAAAAAGTGTAGTTTATTGAAACATACAGAAGAAATACATTTGTGCTTTCTGGAGTTAAGTTCTCTCTCTCTCTCTCTCTCTCTCTCTCTCTCTCTCTCCTCTCTACCTACCTACCTACCTACCTACCTACACACACACACACACACACACACACACACACACACACACACACACACACACACACACACACACACACACAGAGCTAAGCCCTAACGTACTTCTAAAGCCTTAACACTACCTATCCCAGTTCCCATCTATTGTATTGGCTATTCCCTATCTGACTAGATACTATATTTACATCTCCTTGGGCCTATATCTATGTATCCCTATTAGAGATGGGCACGAAATGAACTTTTAATTCATTTTGTTATTCGTTATTCATTTCATTAGCTTACAAAATGAATAATGAACCAACCCATCAAAGAAAAACGAAATGAAATGAAATGGAAATTTCCATTTCGTTCGCTTCGTTTTTCATTACCCCCACCTAGTCCTCATTGCCGCAGTCCTCCTGGTCCTTGCAGGGCCTCTAAAAGCCCCAGGCTGGGGACTTTTAAACTCCCCCCCCCCAAAAAATTCATTTTTTTAAAGGAGTGCCGACCTGGCCTCAGGGGTGGCCGGGTCAGCACTCTAAAATAAAGAAAAAATAATTTAAAAAAGCAGTGCCGACCCGGCTCCAGGAGCCATGCAGTCGGGCTGGGCTTTGGTGGAGAGTGGTCTCGGTTAGCCTCCTCCCATCCCCTACCTAAAAAATCGTTTGCTTGCTGTAAATCAAGCAAATAATTTTTTAAAAAACAGTGCCCACCTGGCCTCAGGGGCCGCGTGGTCGGTGCTTTAAAAGCAAAACAAAAACATTTTTAAAAGGAGCACCAATTTGGCACTCTAAAATAAAGATTTGTTTTAAAAAAGAATCAGCTCCGACCCGGCCCCAGGGGCTGCATGGTCGACGCTTGAAAAAAAAACAAAAAAAAAAAAAAAACACGGGAGTTTTAAAAGCCAATAAACTAAACTAAACTAAAATAAAATAAAATAAAATAAAATAAAATAAAATAAAATTAAAGGAGCGTTGACCCTCCCCCAGGGGTAGCCGGGGTGGCACTCTAAAATATAGAATAAAATAATGAAAAAATAATCAGCGCTGACCCGGCCCCAGGGGATGAACGGTCAGTGCGCCCTTGCCGCCGGGGCCACGATCGCCCCCGCTGCCCCCGCCCCCACCCCCACCCGGTAAGTCAACCCGAACTGGTTCGGATTTCTTCGGGTTTGTATGAATTTTACAAAATTTGCCAATTTTTTTAAAAAATCGTACAAACCAGAACCAAAACGAACCAAGGGTGGGCCCGAAACAGATGAACCTGAACCATGGGTTTTCTGTCTCGTGCCCACCTCTAATCCCTATCTTTATCTTTACATTCAACATTCCCTATCTAACTTATGCAGGTAGGTACAAATATATATATATATATATATATATATATATATATATATATATATATATATATATATATATATATATATATATATATATATATATATATATATATATATATATATATATATATTTATATATGTTTTGTAGTAGATTTTCACGGGTATAGGTATGCATGTTAGGGTGGATTCGGGTTTCTTCCGTGTAGAAATCTGGTTGTTCTGGCGACGTTTCGACGAGGTCTCACTCGTCATCTTCAGGCTGGTGTTCTGGCTTCTTTCTTCTTGAAGCAAAGCGTGGTCTCAGTTGAAGTCCTTCTATAAATACTGCTGGGGGGTGTGTGGTTTGCTTGCTTTGTTGCTGATTGCAGGTTCCTTTGTTCCTTTGTTCTTTTGTGATCTGCTGTGTGGCTGAGGCGATCGTTAAGGGATTAACTGCTGATGGCTGTTTAGATGGCTGTTTACATGCTGGTGGGTTAGATGGCTGGTGGGTTCTGGCAGTATCCTGGGCTTTGGTGGAGTGGGGTCCTGTGTCTTGTGAATTCATTTTGGTCTGGCTACGTGTCTGTGGTCTCCCAATGTTTTTTTGGGGTGTGTGAGTGTGCTCCATGTGGTGACTGGAGTGGGGTGCCGCAGTAGATGGTGCAGTCGTGGTTTTGTTATTGGATGGTGGTTTCGTTTCATCTGTGGGAAGGGTCTGGGTTTGTGTTTGGTGTGGATGGAAGGTGGTGGCATCTTGTGTCCTTTTGGACCTGGTGTCAGTCTTTGTGACAGAGGCTCGTCTGTTGACCAGGGCTAGTTTCCAGATGTCAGGCAAGCGGGAGGTGTCATCACGTTTATTCATGTTGTTTGGGTGTTTCTCTATTTCAATGGCTTCCATGATTATTCGACTGTTGAAGTGTTCAGTTTTGGAGATGAGTTTGGTTCTTTCAAAGTCAATTTCATGACCTGTTGTTTTTATGTGCTGGAAGAGAGAGGAAGATTTTTCTTCTTTTTTGACTGCGTTCTTGTGTTCTGCGATGCGTGCGCTTATTCTCCTGTTTGTTTGTCCGATGTATGTGGCTGGACAGACTTTGCATGGTATTTCGTAGACTCCTTGGTTTTCTAGCTCAATCTTGTCTTTGGGGTTTCTTAAGATGTTGGCTATTTTTGGTCGGTGCAAAAGGCTGTCTTGATATTGTGTTTGTGGAGAATTTTGCTGATTTTGTCTGTGGTGCCTTTGATGTAAGGGAGGAGGGCGGTGCCGTTGTTCTCTTCTGTTTCTTGGTTCTTGGGGGTGTTTCCTTTTGGATTAGTTTGGTGATGGTGTTTTTTTGGAATCCGTTCGCAATTAAAACATTCGAGAGAGTGTGTAATTCAGTTTTTAGGTGGTCTTTGTCAGCGAGGCGTTTGGTTCTGGAGATGAGGGTTTTTGCTACGGAGTTGATCTGTGCAGGGTGGTGGTGTGATTGTGCATTTAAGTAGCGGTTTGTATGTGTTTTTTTGGTAGATGGTATGTCCTAAGGAGCCGTCGGGTTTTGTAGATTAGGACGTCCAGGAAGGGAAGTTGGTTGTTGGCTTCTATTTCCATAGTGAATTGTATTTTGGGGTGTAGGCTGTTGAGATGTGTGAGGAAGTTGTTCAGTTTATCTTTCCCGTGTGGCCAGATAACAAAGGTGTCGTCAACATATCTGAGCCAGAGTTTGGGTTTATGTTCGGACTTCTGTAACGCGTTGGTTTCAAAGTGTTCCATATATAGGTTTGCGATGACCGGTGAGAGGGGTGATCCCATGGGTGCTCCTTCTATCTGTTTGTATCTTTGTCCATTGTGGATGAAGTATGTGTTGGTTAGGCAGTGGTTGGTCAGATCTAGGATGTGTTTGGGGGGGTTGTATTTGTTGTGGATAGCTGTCAAGGCTTCTTGAATGGGCACTTGTGTGAAGAGCGAAACAACATCGAAGCTCACGAGTAGGTCATTGGGTTGTAGGTCTTGTTTCTTTATAATTTCTATGAAGTGGAACGGGTTTTGTACGTATGAAGTGATGGATTCTGCATAGGGCTGGAGTTGTTTGGCAAGAAATTTGGCGAGGTTTTGTAGAGGTGAGCCTATGGAGCTGACTATGGGTCTGAGAGGTGTTCCTTCTTTGTGAATCTTGGGGAGGCCGTAGAGCTTGGGGCATCTGGATGATTTCTCTCTGGGGATGATGCTTGGCTTGATTTCTTCACTTAAGGGAGAGGCTTTTATTTTGGCTTTGGTGATTTTTTCCAGGTAGGTGGTGGGGTCTGTGTTCAAAGGTATGTAAGCAGGGTCTTGTAGTAGGTTGGATAGTTTGGCTTGGTAGTCGGATGTGTTCATCACCACTGTGGCATTGCCTTTGTCTGCTGGGAGAATGATTATGTTGTTGTCTTTCCTCAGGTTGGAGAGGGCTTTTGTTCTTCTTTGTGTAAATTGCTTCTGGGTGGTTTGCTGGAGCAGAGGACATTGGTGACTTCGAGTCTGATTTTGTTGGCTTCATCTGGGTTGATTTTGGTTAGGCTGGCTTCCACTCCGCATATGATGTTTTCGGTGGGGATGTGTCTGGGGGCGACTGCAAAGTTGAATCCTTTGGAAAGGACTTTGGTCTCTGCGATGGTGAGTGTCCTGTCTGATATGTTGTGAACTGTTTGTTTCATAGGCTGTTGTGGGGGGTTGGGCTTCTGGCGTTTTCCAGTTTGTGGAGTTTGTTGGTGTGTGTGTCTGTCTTGTGGGAGGTCTCTGTTTCAGCTCTCCAGGCGGCAAGTTGCTTGGATTTGTTCCAGAGTGTTGGGTGGATTTTGTTGCTGAGTTTGAGGTGGAGAGTGAGTAGGTCTCTGTTGGTTTATCTAGTAGGTATCTTTTCCTGTGTAGTTCGCTTCTGATTAGGGCTAGTTCTGTTCTTTTCAGGATCCTTTCGCTGGATGGGGTTTTTGAGTGGAATTTCAGTTGGAAGCTTGTGGGGATCACATTTTTGTCTCGGCAGTTGCGTAGGAATGCAATGTCACATAAGATGGTGGCTCTTCGGACTTCTAGTTTCTCGTAGGTTCTGGTCAGCTGGAAGGTTTCCTCCCCGTAGAGGTCGGATATTTGTTTTCGTAGATTTTCACGGGTATAGGTATGCATGTTAGGGTGGATTCGGGTTTCTTCCCGTGTAGAAATCTGGTTGTTTTGGCGACGTTTCGACGAGGTCTCACTCGTCATCTTCAGGCTGGTGTTCTGGCTTCTTTCTTCTTGAAGCAAAGTGTGGTCTCAGTTGAAGTCCTCTATAAATACTGCTGGGGTGTGTGTGGTTTGCTTGCTTTGTTGCTGATTGCAGGTTCCTTTGTTCCTTTGTTCTTTTGTGTGCTGTGTGGCTGAGGCGATCGTTAAGGGATTAACTGCTGGTGGCTGTTTAGATGGCTGTTTAGATGCTGGTGGGTTAGATGGCTGGTGGGTTCTGGCAGTATCCTGGGCTTTGGTGGAGTGGGGTCCTGTGTCTTGTGAATTCATTTTGGTCTGGCTACGTGTCTGTGGTCTCCCAATGTTTTTTTGGGGTGTGTGAGTGTGCTCCATGTGGTGACTGGAGTGGGGTGCCGCAGTAGATGGTGCAGTCGTGGTTTTGTTATTGGATGGTGGTTTCGTTTCATCTGTGGGAAGGGTCTGGGTTTGTGTTTGGTGTGGATGGAAGGTGGTGGCATCTTGTGTCCTTTTGGACCTGGTGTCAGTCTTTGTGACAGAGGCTCGTCTGTTGACCAGGGCTAGTTTCCAGATGTCAGGCAAGCGGGAGGTGTCATCACGTTTATTCATGTTGTTTGGGTGTTTCTCTATTTCAATGGCTTCCATGATTATTCGACTGTTGAAGTGTTCAGTTTTGGAGATGAGTTTGGTTCTTTCAAAGTCAATTTCATGACCTGTTGTTTTTATGTGCTGGAAGAGAGAGGAAGATTTTTCTTCTTTTTTGACTGCGTTCTTGTGTTCTGCGATGCGTGCGCTTATTCTCCTGTTTGTTTGTCCGATGTATGTGGCTGGACAGACTTTGCATGGTATTTCGTAGACTCCTTGGTTTTCTAGCTCAATCTTGTCTTTGGGGTTTCTTAAAATGTTGGCTATTTTTTGGTCGGTGCAAAAGGCTGTCTTGATATTGTGTTTGTGGAGAATTTTGCTGATTTTGTCTGTGGTGCCTTTGATGTAAGGGAGGAGGGCGGTGCCGTTGTTCTCTTCTGTTTCTTGGTTCTTGGGGGGTGTTTCCTTTTGGATTAGTTTGGTGATGGTGTTTTTTTGGAATCCGTTCGCAATTAAAACATTCGAGAGAGTGTGTAATTCAGTTTTTAGGTGGTCTTTGTCAGCGAGGCGTTTGGTTCTGGAGATGAACCAAACCAAGATGATTCTGGGGGGGGGGGTTGGGCTTCTGGCGTTTTTCCAGTTTGTGGAGTTTGTGGAGAAACCCCAAAGACAAGATTGAGCTAGTGACCAGAAAAAATGACGTTTCAAGTTTTCGTTTGTCGGAACGGGTCCGTTTCGGGTCGTTTCCGTTTGTCGTGAAATTTTTCAAAAATTTGTCGTTTCCGTTTGTCGTTTGTTGTTTCCACAGCGATTTAGTGCGATTTGACTTCCCAGAGCATAGGGGCATCCCGCAATCAGGGCCGGCACTAAGTGTTTTTGCGCCCTAGGCAGCAGGCGGGCAGGGCGGGGGGCGGGCGGCGGGGGCAGGGAGCCATGGGCGGGCGGGTGAGTGGGCGGGCAGCGGCGCAGGCCGCAGGCGGGTGGTGGCGCGGGCGGACGGGCGAGTGGGCAGTTAGGATATCACTTAGGATAGAGGTTCTGTTCTTGGCTTGCACCCCAAATGTGTGTGTGTGCAAGCAAATTGAAGTTGGGAAAATAGAAAATAAATAGTAGTATATAATATATTTTTAAAATAAATCCACACCTCCCACTCCCAGTCGAACCTCCCCCTTTATCCAATATCAGAAAAAAATCTTCAAACTGCCAGAGAAGAAATAAAGAATAAACTGCTATTCCCTTCAGCAGACAAAGCTGCAGGGAATCAAAGAAATTATTTTCTAAATTCAATTCCCTCCCTGCCTGCCTAACTTAAATCCTAAAGCCTCCAGCCTCCCTCCTCAATCTCGATTGGATCACACCAGCACCAGCAGCCGGCCCTCCTCCCTCAAGCACATCCATACACCGACCCAACTGCTATTTCTGGAAGGTGCCTCGGCTTTTTATGCCCTCTGAGACATCCAAAAGTGTCAGTCAAAAACCTGGCGATGCCATTGGTGGAATGGTTCAAAAAAATGGCATGGTCCCATCCCATGCCCAGCCCAAATGGGCAGGTCTAAAATAAAATAAAATAAAATAAAATAAAATAAAATAAAATAAAATAAAATCAATACGACGTTTTATTGCTATAAAAAACCCACTGCTGCTACTATAAAAATTCAGGTATTTAAAATAAATAAATTTCACACGTTTCTGTGGTGATTTGGTGTGTTTTTTGACCACAATTTCAAAAGATAAATTGCGGTCGCCATTTTGGATCCCCCCCCACCGCATGGCATGCAGCGAGAGACAGACAACGAGTATGACCCTCCCCCAGCCTGGTGCAAGCAGCCCAGGACAGGAGAAGGGGGGGAAGGCTGGGGACCCCCCAGATAGTGGCAAAGCCTCAGGCAGGCATATTTTCGCCTGCTTTTTTGGCCGGGAGTCGGGTTTTTAAAAAAAAACTTTTAAAAACTTTTTCTGTGCTTCGCATTGCGCGATCGCTGCGATGCCACAAACGGAAACGAAAAACCCGACCAAATTTTTCTTTTTTCGGTTCGAGTTCGAGTTCTGACGGCTTAATTATCGTTACTGTTTCCGTTACGTAACAGAAACGATAACCGAAAACGGAAACGACAATTTCGCCGAGTCGTGCCCATGTCTAATATATATATATATATTCATCCTCCTAAGTAATACATATTCATGTGTGAGGCTGCCCGCTACAAGGGCTTCATAGGTAACAACCAGCACTTTCAATTCAGCCCAGAAACAGCCAGCCAGTCTGTGAAGGTGCTGTAATAAGGGAATTACAGTGGACCCTTGTATAACAAAGGCTTTGTATAACATAAAATCTGTACAACATAAAAATTCCAGAGATAGGGGAAATTTGCTTAACAGAATCACCTATGGGGCGAATCTGTACAACATAAAAATGGGATTACTCAGTTTTCAATGCATTCCTATGGAAAATTTGTATAAACATAATTTCGTTTGGAACGAATTAATTCCTTTATACGAGGTGCCACTGTACATGCTTCCTGTAACCAACACCAGTCAGCAGACTGGCAGCAGCAGTTTCAACTAGCTGAAGGTAGCCCCGTGAAGAAGATATTGCAGTAATCCAAATGAGATTTAACTAATGTGTGTCACCATGGCCAGATTGGATATTTTTTTCCCCTTCCCTTCTCCCCTGGTCCTAATCGTCTGCCGCCATCTTGCCCTCCGCTGCCCTTGCCTGGAGGTTTTGCTATTTTTAGCTTTCAAGCCTTTCAAGCCTTTTATGCTTGTTTACGTTGTTAGCCGCCCAGAGTTCCCGTTGGGGAAGATGGTGCGGGATATAAGTCCTCAAATAAATAAATAAATAAATAAATAAATAAATAAATAAATAAATAAGGTCACAGCTGTTCATAGCTGTCACGTTTTCCCAAGCGCTGAGTGGGACAGGAGGAGGGAGGTGTAATGCGCACACTCTCACACACAAACACAAACATGAAACTCCATAGGCATGCATGCACGCACTGCACCTCCCACCACACAGCCGCGACAGGGGATGAGGAGGGCGACGAGGAAGAGGAGGGGATGGTGGTTCCCCCCCAGCATGCTGCAGCACTTGGGGGGCAGCCGGTGGCATCGGGCTGGGCTTTGCTGGCTTCTCGGGTGGGGGGAGCTCTCATTGGCTGCTGGAGAAGCCGAAGCCACCAGGCAAACTTCAAGCCCGCCACCGAAAGCCGAGCACCTTGCACTGGCAGACCCGAAAGACCCACTCTGCCTCCCTCCCTTGCTCCTCGTCCTCCTCTTCTGCTGCTACTCTGCCGCTGCCACCTGGGACATTTCTGGGAAAAGAAATGTTCCGGAAAGATGGCAAGACAAGAGCTAGAAAACATGAATGTCCCGCCCAAATCAGGACACTTGGCAGGTCAGCAGCTGTTGGAGGTTCTTTAGCTATGCAAATATACTCCTGGCAAGCTGCAGAGTTTTCAGGATGTGCACAGACTAAATCCCTGTCTCCTGGCTTGCCTTGTAACTGACCAGGACCACCTCTGCCTTAAATTTCATTTTTGTTGGCCCTCCTCTAGTCCATGACTAACAATAGGCACTGGTCAAATGAGAGATAATGTCGAGTGTCATCAGCATACTGATGGCCCCAAACTGCCAAATTTTAGAATACGTCTCCTAGCGGCTTCAAGTAGATGTTGAATAAGATAGGGCAGTGCTCCCCAACCTTTTTATCACCGCGGACCGGTAAATGTTTGATAATTTTTCCCTGGCCCGCTTGTTTTGATTTAATAATTTTAATTTAATTGTATTTAAACATGCCTTCAAAATAAAATACAGCTACACCAAAAAATGAATATAAAGTGATGTATTTTATTTATCCATCTCCACGCGATTTCTCCTCCCACCCCCCGTTGCCCCACCCACCCACCCACCGGAGATCTGACACCCGGCGGGTCTCTTTTGGAGTCTCCCTTCCCCACCCACCCCGTGCCCCGGGCGCCGTTCCTTTTTGCAAGAGGGGACAGATCTCCGGCGCCCCCCCGGCAGTTCCCCTGCCGCCGCCCGGGTCCAAAGACATCCCCAGAGGAGCTTTAGGGAAGAAGCGCCCGCCCCCAGGGCCCCAGGCGGCAAGCATCGGACGGGAGGGAAGGCAGGCAGGCAGGGGGAAGGGAAGGGAAGGGAAGGGAAGGGAAGAGAGGAGGGAAAAGCAAGGCCGGCTCCAGGGCGCCCTCACCCCTTCCACGTGCAGTCCAGCGCCCTCAGGGAAGGGAGAGCGGGGGGCCGCCAGGGTGTGTGTGAAGGTGGCCTTCCTGCTTCCCCTCCGAGCCCACGAGTCCCATCAACTGGCCGCTTTCGGGTGAGGGGGGCGACGGAGCTTCGGAGAAGAACACAACGACCCCCCCGGCCTCTCTCTCTCTCCTCCTTTCTTCCCAACCCAAAGGCTGGTGACTGGGAAAGCCTCCCCCCACCGCCGCGCGCTCTGTGCCCGGGCCCATCCGGAGTCTTCCGCCAGCCGCCATCCCCTCTCGTTGCTCGCCTTCCCCGGCGTGGCGTTGGCGATCGCCGGGTGCTTTCTGGCCGGCCGCTCCCCCCCCGTCCACCGGCTCGGGAAGGAAGTTAATTCATCTTCCCGGCCCGACACGCAGAGACCGCCCAGGCGCCTTCGTGCCTGATCCGCCGCCGCCGCCGTGGGAGCTGCTGCTGGAGGCGAGGAGGAGGAGGAGGAGGAGGAGGAGGAGGAGGTGCCGCCGCCGCCGGGTGGAGGAGGGAGGCAAAGGCAAAGGCAAAGGCAAAGGCAAAGGCAAAGGCGGTGGCTCCTCCTGCGCTCCTCCAGCCTTCTTCTTCCATTGGCTGCCCGCGGGAGAGAAGAGGAGGAGGAGGAGCAGGAGGAGCCGCGGAGGGGGCCAGCTGGGGGGACGGGACGGGCCAAGCGCAGGCAGGCAGCTGGCCGGGACAGGGCGGGCAAAACAAGGGGGCGAGGCGGCTCCCGGGCAGCCCGGTGCCAATTGATTCACAGACCGGCACCGGTCCGCAGCCCGGGGGTTGGGGAACAGGATTGAACCCAGAGGGAGACTGAAAACCAATGGCCAGGGTGTGGAATAGCATTCCGCCAACACCATCATCAGAGTTCGGCCCTCCAAGGAGGAATGGAACCACTGCAAAACGGTGCCTCCAAGTCCCATCCCAGAAGGATAGCATGGTTTATGGTCCTGAAAGCCACTGAGAGGATGTGAAGGAGTGGGTTCTGATCCAACTTGGAGGTGTTGTATTTGGTCACTCAACACGTTTAATAAAGACTCCTTTTTTCCATCAAAAGTCTCAACGTTAATTTTTGGAACATCAAGGAAAGCAGGTAAGTCTATTTTAACATTCAAATGCTTATTCAGGCCTAAAGGTGAACCAAATGTGTTGGAACTCTGAAACATCTTGGTGTCATCAAACACCTTCGGTTCCTAGTCGAGACCCCCCCAGTCTCTTTGGTCTCCTTTATACATGATCTGGGGGAGTGGGACTGATAACATGGGGACTTGCTCCCAGGGCCGGCGCATCCATTAAGGCGAACTAGGCAGTTGCCTAGGGTGCCAAAATGGACAGGGGGCTCCGGCCACCGCCGTCCGTCCCCCCGCCCGTCGCCATCCGCCGCCCCCCTTGCCGCCCCGCCGCCACCACCACCACCACCTGGCACCCCCCATAACCTCCCGCCCCGCCGCCGCCGCTGCCGACCAACCGACCGCCGTCCTTCCCCCCGCCCATCGCCATCCGCCGCCCCCTGATGCCCCGCCGCCCGCTGCCCCCCCACAGCGCCGCCCGCCCACCCCCCACCTAGGGCATAAAAAACCCTAGCGCTGGCCCTGCTTGCTCCTTAGAAAGTCATTTGCCCCATAAATGTTCCAGGTCGTATTTGAACCACTACAAGGCTGTCTACAAGGCTGTCTCCTCTCCCTCCAAACCCTCTCTTGAGACCAAATCAATTGAACACACACACACACTCTCTCTCTCATTTGTCTTTTCAACTCAAGCTCTCCTCTAAATTTTCTCCTACACTCCCAACTCTCTTTCCTTCTCCCCAATATGAAGCCCCTTCTCTCTCTGCTATCCTTCTCCTAGTGTCAGCCTCTTCTCTGGGCACTACCAGCCATACCCATTTATGTGCCCAGGGATTCTCAACCCAGATCCACTCCCAGCCAGGGGATACCCCCTCTCTGCCTCTGACACCCCTTTATTTCGTCCCACCTTCTCACTCTTTTGGCCAATCTCTGATGATTTATTTCCCTCCTTAACCTCTGAGTCAATCTCTGTGTCTTTTATTTCCACTTTCTCCAGCTGTGGTCCTATTTCCTGTTCCTCTGATGGTATCAGGCCTGCATCATCTTCCATGTCTTTTTCAGCTCCTCCACTTTCCCGTGTGTCCTTCTGTGAACGTCCTGGACCCTCTGGTGAATTTGTTGATAAGGCAGATGGCACTCAGGTGGAGAAGCCATCCAGTCTGCCTTGATCTCCATAGAGGACCAGCAGAACTCACAAGAAGACCCACCTGCTGTCTAGTTTGTGGCATAAGTTGTCCATCCCAGGCAATCAAAGCTGTCTCTGTTCTGTAACTCTACCTGAAGTCAGACTGAAATGGATCTAGATTAGAGATGAGCATGAAGCATTAGTTTTCTGGTTTGGTGTGGATTGTTCACCAGCCTAACAGGTGTTCTGTTGGACTTCCAAATAAAAGGTATTTATTTTATTATTTTATTTATTTTAGAGTATTTTACCCCACCTTTCTCCTTGGAAAACGATCCAAGGTAGTGACCCAGATTCCTCCTGTGCCTCCTCCAAATATTTACAGCCATCTTTAAACTAGATAATCCATTTAGTCCAGGTATCTCTGGAGTGTATTGATTACCACATATCATTGATTATTACATTGTTGATTAGATGCTATCTGGAAGTTGAGTCATGGCACCTGGACTTCTTTTTCTTCAGAGATTGAATCGTTTCACTGCTCATCCAAACAGCTTCGTCAGTCTGAAGAAAGCTAGTTGTGAGTCCTCCATTTTATAGTCCGCTTTGACCTCTTGTCACCCTGGTCTGAAATATGCTCAAAAGATCAACAATGGCCTGAACACGCTCCTTAGGCAGACAACAGTCTCAATAGCCTTAAGGTAAACAATGTCCGAAGGTGCTGAAACCCATAAAGTATGGGTCGTTAGCTATGGCCTTGGTGGTGAAGGTGTGAAGTGTTTTTTATTTGTCTGGGTATTGTTGAAATCATAGCCTGATAAGTGACAGATAGACTGTGCCTGAGCCCCCCACCTCTGTTGAGAGAGGGGTTTTCAATGCTCACATGAATGGCTTCCCTGAGCCCTCTCTCAAACCACCTATCTTCCTCTGTCTAGCATTTGTACATCCTCATCTTTGAATGAGTGCCCTTTGTCCTTCAAGTGGAGGTGTACTGCTTTCATGCACCTTAGGCCGTTGTCTACCTATTGAGACTACTGTTCACCTAACAAGCCTATTCAGGCCATTGTTCATCTTATTAGCCTATTTCAGATCAATGTGACATGAGGTCAGTGAACTATAAAATGGAGGGCTCCCAACTAGCTTTCCTCAGAATGACAAAGGGACCTGTATAAATTAAGCTTGGAGAAGAAGAAAATGTGAAATATTATGTAAGCAAACCTCATGTAGGATGTCCATCCATTCAAAATAAATTCCAAGTCTGTTCATCTTCATCCATGCCTTTGTTCTCTCCAGCCATGTGTCAATCTATCATGACCTCAGAAGATGCATAAAAAGTGTACTGGGTATCATCAGTAAACTTGATAACTTTTTCCTTCTGTACCCTGACTTTCTTTCCAGTGGCTTCCCAAGAATCTTTAAAGAGGATGGCAAAGCATCTATTAGACAAATATGGCAAAATAGATCCTCATCTTGTTGTGTCATTACAATCGTGACCGACACTTCTTGACCCCATGTCCTTTGAGGTTTTTCTTGGCAGGAATACTGGACTGGCTTGCCAGTTCCTACTCTAGCCAATTGTCCTGATGGGTGGGATACAAATGCAATAAACAAATACATTTCCAAGGTCAGATGGCTAATGAACATAAATAAGGATGTCCTTTTTCAGATGAAAAAAAGGCCCACCCTATGGAGAAACAATTATTATAGTTGTAATTAAACTAATTACTCTTCTTCAAATGACCTTAATGAACCACACCAAGCATTCTAAGACAGCAGGATGGCCATCTGCCAGGAATCCAAAGGACTTGCCCTAAAATGTAGTGTTGTGTTATGAATGACACACAACACACTGAGGTGGGTTGCAAGCATGCTCAGCGTCCCAGCTGTGTGGTGTCCGAGTCTCTGTGTCGCCTGGGACCGAAGGTCTATTATTAGGGGTAGTAAACAACATCACAAGGGGAGGGGCAGTGAAGCATTAACATAGAAGAGGCTACCTGATGGTGGTCACGTAATCCAAATTCCATTGGTGGTGGGAAAGAGGGTCTTGGACAGACCTGGGGCTCCACACTCCCTTATCTGGGAGGAAATCCTTGCCTGTGGGGAAGAGAGGAGAGGAGGGGGCTTTGGGCTGGTCACGGAGGCCTGCAGATATCTCTCCTAATCTCATGGTGCCAGGCCTTGTTTCGTTGTCCTGAGGTTCCTGAGTCAGCAAGCTGGCCTTGGCTTGCTCTCGGGGCATGTGGAGACCTGGCTTTCCACACCGTGGCCTGCCTTTATTGTGACGTCAGTCTCTGAGGTAGTTGGGCTTACTATAGTGCTTTGCTAGGGCTTATTGGGGATGTGGAATCCCCACAATGTAGACTGCAAATAAGTAAGTAAATAAGTAAATATAAGTATTTCAGGATTTTTAGGCTCCGTGGTTTGACATGTTAAACTGGTCTTCCATCTGCATAAGAGTTAAGTTATCGTCATCTCACCTCCACAAGGAAATTTCTGCTCTCTTTCCTCCTGAAATTAAGGCTTCCTCCTAAGAAGCCTCCAGCCACTCTTGAATGTAAAATTTCTTAGATGATTTGACAGACAAAGGATAAACTGAATGAGCTCACAAAAAAAGGGAACAGGGCAGAAAACACAACACTTTTGTATACTCCTTTTTCATGAACACAAATTATTCTTACTGTATTTTAGAAGCAATTGACAAAAAGGCCCTAAATCTAAAATGAGCAAACATGCTCCAGTGATCTCCTGTATCAGCTGCATCTCCTGTGGCAAAGCTGTATGAAAAAGAGCCTCCTCCCTGATTACCAAACTGCTCTTTCAGCAGTATTGTAGTTCTGCCCTAACAAAAATAGATTGTTTTCAGGTCCTAGATCTAAGAACACACTCAACTCTAGAATTTCCAGGTTTAACTGAATATTTAAAGGGTAAGACAAAACATGTACAGTGGTACCTCTACTTAAGAATGGCTGTAGTTAAGAGCAATTCGACTTAAGAGCGGAAAACAATTGGCGTTACAAATTTTAGATGTCGTCTGCTCTACTTACATTTTTTTTAATTTTTTAATTTTTTTATTTTTTTATTTTTTTAAAAGATATGGTGACTCTACTTAAGAGTTGTTAATTTTAAGAGCATGCATTCAGAACGGACCATATTTGTAAGTAGAGGTACCATTGTATCTCTATTAAGTTTGCAGATGATACAACTGTGGTTGATCTGATTATTACTGTGGAGGGGTGTTGGCTTATAGAAAGGAGGTAGAGATGCTGACAGAATGGTGTAGAGAAAATAAGTTAATACCTCAGTTTAAAAAAATAAGAGATCATTGTAAATTTCAGGAAGTGCAAATTGAAAACCCAGCCACTTATTATTGAAGGAAATTGTGTGGAACAGGTTTTGGTGTTTCATTTTGGGGGAATGGAGCTGAGAGATGACCTGACATGGTGAGAAAACACCAATGATCTGATGAAGAGAGCACAGCAGACATTGTACTTCTTGAGAATTCTCAGGAGGAATAATCTTTCAAAATATGTGCTGCTGGCATTCTACCACTGCACCATAGAGACTTTGTTAACCTGTGGTCTATGTGTGTAGTTTGGGAGTTGTATAGTTAGAGAATGGGTAATGCTGTCCAAAGTTGTGATGACTACAGAGAGGATAATTGGGTATACTATTTCTACTTTAGATCAATTATATGTCTCCAGGTGTTATAAGAAAGCTGTAAAGATTGTGCAGGATCCCACACACCCTGGAAATGATCTTTTTCAGCTTCTGCCTTCAAGAAGGAGACATAGGGCCATTAAGACTAGAACCAGCCACTTGAGAAAGCAATTATGGTTTGAATGTAGGAAAATGTAGTAAGTTTGTGGTATATTTATCCTGTATGGATGTTTTAGAACTGATATAGATCTTTCAGTTTCATTGTTCTCTCAGTTTTGTTGTTCTGTATAGGACAATGGCAATAAAGTTTATCTTATCTTATCTCTTATCTTATCTGAAAAGCTTTTGCAACAAAAGTGTAAGTATGTCTTAGTTTAATAATTGTGTGCCATCAACTCAATTCTGACAAATGGTGACCCCTTTCAGGGTATTCTGGGCAGACAATACTCAGAAATGCTTCACCATTTCATTTCTTTTCAATTTGGCTTTCTTCCTCATCTCACTAGCTTCTGTCCCTTTGCTTAGGCCTCTATCCCATGGCCAGAAGAAATGGCTAAGAAAAAAGCTGGTTTTGCTCTGGCAATGGTCACGTGGTTGAAGAGGCACTTTCTGCCACCCACAAATGCTGTTTTAGTATTCACCTCTGATCTGTCCCCACGACTGGAAGCCACATCAAACTGTCAGTTTTGCCGATGGTGAAAAGATGAAAAGAATAAGAAACGGATTTTAGAGTCCCCACTAACGTTTGTGCTGGCTAAAGAGCCACATCCGAACCAAGACAAATTATTACTACCTCTTGGCTTGGCAGTTTGATACCTCACTGTGTCCTGCTAAAGTGGGCGTGGCTGTGTTTTGTTGTTTAAAGCCGGCTGCTCATGGGGACACAATTTTTGGAAGCGGATATTCTTGAAGTTAGAACCGGATATTAGTAGTTGTGGGATAGCGGCCTAGTCTGCCTTTGGGGCCTCTCCCACTGTCTCTTTTCTTTGCCTGACCACCTTTTTGTGGCCTGTCTTCCTGTTTTCATTGCTTTACTTGTACTCCTCTCATCTTCTATTTTCATTCCCATGTCTTATTTTTCTATGGCTCGTCTCTCCAATCCCTGGGTCTCTTTTTCTTTGTTAATGTTTCCCCATCAGAGAAACCACCAGGCAAAGGGATTGTCACTCTAGCACAGTGGTTCTCAACCCGTTGGTCCTCAGATATTCCTGGTCTGCAACTCCCAGAAGTCCTCATCACTAGCTCAACTGGCCAGGATTTCTGGGAGTTGCAGTCCAGGAACAACTGGAGTCCCACAGGTTGAGAACCACTGCTCTAGCATATGGCCCGACAGGAATGACTGAAGAGAGAAGACGCATCAGAGAGCAGCAGAGGAGCAGATAAACCCAGACATTCAACTCATGAACTGAACAGGGGAGAAATGGGGATTTTTTAAAAACCCAGAAACTTCAGTGGCTCATTTCTCAAAGATTTCTTCACGATTGTGCACACAGTGTGAAAGAGGTGCCGATTTCTTCCAGAGAGAAATGGGCACGGTGAAATGTAGTTTTGAAAGTAAACACCAATGTACTGCCTGTGTATTGGTCATGAGGCAGCACAAAGAGGCACACAGGTGTTGAGGGAGAAATATTCTATGTGGAGAAGCCTTGTGTGACGTACATAACAATTAAGCAGGTTGCTTAAGACGGTGTGATCCTATGACAGGTCCACAAAGGGGAAGGTCTCACTGGACATAATTGTTATTTGTTTATATCCACGGTTGTTGCGTATTTGTTTTTAATGAGTGTGTGTTTTTATTAACTGTGATATACTGTATATAAGTATGTTGGATGTGAGAGAAACCAGGGCATGTATCAATCCTGTCCTTCCCATCCGATATCCTATTAGCAGGAATCAAAGCACATAGAAAGATGAAGACATGGGCGTTTTTACTTGCTCTACTGGCGGTTCTTGTTATTTTCCTTTACCTGAAGCAACAACGGGCGCGCAGACACTACCCTCCTGGACCCCTTGCTCTTCCCATCATTGGAAGTGTGTGGCTAATGGTGTTTGGAGATTATGCAGAAACTCTGGCAAAGGTATTTTTTTCTTAACTAGTAGCTGTTAACTCATTAAACAGAGAGGACAAGAAAGAAGAATTTGGAACTACTTTGCTTCTTTGTTGCTCAAGTGGTTTGCTGTCTTAAAATACAATGGAGCCTCGTGGTACAGTGGTTAAATGCCTGTACTACAGGTAAAACTGTGCTGACGACCTGGGGTTCAATCCCAGGTAGCTGGCTCAAGGTTCACTCAGTCTTCCAACCTTCCGAGGTCAGTAAAATGAGTACCCAGCTTGCTGGGGGGGGCAATGTGTAGCCTGCATACTGTTATTAAACTGTAAACTGCCCAGAGACTACTTGAAGTGGTATGGGGCGGTATACAAGCAGACCAGTTTGAAGAGGGGAACACCGTGTCACTTGAGCAAGCTTCCATGTACTCAAGCTGCATTTTCCCCTTCTGCCCCCCTCAGTCAGCTCCCAGTTAATGCTGGGTGAGTGTCTGTGGGAGGTGTGGGGTGGGGGAGTTCTCCTGACCAAAACTGTTCTCCAGATATTTCCCCCTATAAATTAAGAGTACATGTTAAAAGAGAGTTAATGTCCTTTGTTCATTTTTATTTCATTTTTTCAGTGGTAAATTGCAAGAATGCTTTAAATGTAATATATCTTGACTTTGGCAGAAGCCATTGACAAAGAGCCCAATCATAATCAAATAGGCAGTCTAGCTAAGTGTAGATTGAAGAACTATATCAGGTGGGTACACAGTTGGTAGCATCTGTATGTGGGGTTGCCCTTGAACCTTATTTGGAGACTCCAGTGTGTACAAAATGCAGCGGCCAGACTGGTGGTGGGTGCGGGCAGATATGACCGCATCACCCCAGGTCTGGCCCGCTTGTACTGGTTGCCCATTGTGTCCCGAATAAGCTTCAAGGTAATGGTTTTGATTTACAAAACCCTCCATGGCTTGGGACCTGAATACCTGGCAGAGTGCATCTTCCAGAGGTCAACTCACTTTGGGTGGCCACGCACAGGGAGGCTAGGAAATTGGTAACCCAAAACTGGGCCTTCTCTGTGGCTGCCCCCTCTTTGGAACCATCTGCCAAGTGAGTTGCGCCTAGCACAGTGTCTGCCTGCCTTCAAAAAAAGCTTTAAAGACCTTGCTTTTCTGAGAGGCATTTGGCAACCTTTAGGGTTTTTTTGTTTTTTTGTTTGTTTATTTTTTGCTACTCTGTTCCGCCATTTTGCTGAGTATCTTATCTCTCTCTTTTTTGCTAGGTTTGTTGTATTGTGTATCTGATATTTTTATCATTGTTGTTAATTGCCTGGAGTTTCCTTGGGAAGACGGGCAATAGAGAAATTTATAAACAAACAAATAAATAATAAATAATGCATGTGCCGGGGGGGGCTTTATCTTTACCTTACACAGTTGGCTCCTTCCCAAACAATCTGACAAGGCTCAAGATGCCCACTGAAACCAACATTTTTCTCAATGAGAGAGCACTGGGAATATTTATGAGTTTGCAAATGGCGCCAAACAACTATGGCTTGCCTCTTACAATGAGGTAGTACAGTTCTGAAGTGAAGAATGTCCAAGAGATAGAGGTGGGTTTTGGAATCAACGGCCATCAATTCCTGATTGCCCACAGTCCTTGGGCATGGCTGTTTCGGGAATCCCCAACACATGTTTTTAGCAGGTGTGAAGAACACATTATTATTTTTATTTTGTATCTTTTTACCCCACCTTTCTCCTTGGAAAAGGACCCAAGGTGGCTTACAATAATGAGGGACAATATACAGCCCGGAACATTTAAGACATATTCAAGTTAAGAGCAGGGAATTAGAAGAGGCATCTTGCAACATTAAAAGGTAGCATTAAAGCTACAAAGAGCATACAAAAAGGGGAAAAATCCATTATGAAGGGTGGAAAGTAACATGGAAAACACTGGTGTTCTTATGAAATCAGTCAATGTAATCATGCATGGTAATCCATCTAAAAGTCACATAACAGGTAGTCCCTCATTCAGGGAAAGCTTGCCTGAAAAGGAAGGTTATCATGTACAGTGTTACCTCTAGATACGAAATTAATTCGTTCCTCAAGATGTTTCGTATTGTGAAAATTTTCATATCATGGATCAGAATGGGGTGCAATGCACTCTGGGAATTGAAGTCTTCTTTGGAAGTCTGGGCTCTTGATTACAAACAAAAAGTCATAGAAGATTGTACTTACTACAATTACTGTACTTTTCAAACATGAAATCTCATTAATGATCTGATTCCTGCCTAATCCAGACTAGGGATGGTCATGAATCCAAAAAATGGTGTTTCATTTCGTTTTGTTTCATTAAGGAGGTCAGTTCGTTTCATTTCATTTTTCGTGAATTTTCACAGAAAAATTCATTTTGTTGTTTCGTTAATTTGTTATTGGTTTTTACCCCTTTTCCCCAGTGCGCACTGGGGCCTGCTCAGCACTGGGTTTTTATTTATTTTCCCCTTTATTTTAGGGTGCCGAGTTGACCAGGCCACCCTTGGGGCCCAGTCGGCAATCCTTTTTAAAAATTTAAATTATTTTATTTTATTTTATTTTTTCACTTCCGGTTTTTTTTTTCTTTCAGTGCCGACCGCCCCTGGGGCCTGGCCAGTACTGGTTTTTTAAAAATTTAATTTAATTTAATTTTTTATTTAGGATGCCGACCAGGCCACCCTTGGGGTCCGGTTGGAGCTCCCTTATTTATTTATTTATTTATTTATTTATTTATTTATTTATTTATTTATTTATTTATTTATTTTCCTCCCTTCCGGGTTCAGGCCCTGCACTACAGCTGTAGCGTGGGGCTGTTTTTTCTTTTCCTTCAGCACAGACCGTGCAGCCCCTGGGGCCCGGTCAGCACTGGGGGTTTTTATTATTATTTATTATTATTATTTTAGGGTGCCAACCAGGCCATCTTTGGGGCCTGGTCGGTGCTCCTTTTTATTATTTTTATTTCTTTTCTTTTCTTTTTCTTTTAGTTTTTTACTGCTGACCACATGGCCACGCTACAGCTGTAGCGCGGCCATTGGCTTTTTTTTCCTGGTTGCCGTCCCAGAAGCCAGGAAGACTGGACCTCCGGACCAGCACCAGGAGGAGATATCTCTGCCCCCCTCCATTAACAAAACAAACCTAACCAAACCAATTTTTCTTGGTTCGTTTCGTTTCGTGTTAAATTTGTCCCTAGGGTTGTTATTCATTTTGTTACGTAATGAATAATGAAACAAAAAATGTTTCACTTTGTGTCTATCTGTAATCCAGACTTCTTTCCTCCATTGCATTTCCCTGTCATTCCTCAATGGAAATATTCTCCCTATTCCCATAGTTCAATTCGTTCCAGACAAGCATGTTGGGGCTTAAAAGCCAGCAGTGTGTGCTTAACTACCCCAAGTTTGATCCATTCACTGCTGGGATGTGTGGCCTAGAGGTAGCCATTCATTCAACACCATCCGCCATCTGCAGATACATATACCCATCAGATTTGACTCACCCTTATCCAAGTGCTTTTGTAAATTTAAAATAAATAAATAAATAAATAAATAAATAAATAAATAAATAAATAAATAAATAAAATGTGTTACACACTTCGAGACATCTAAATGGCCTTTGCACTGAGGCAGGAATAGTTTCCAGGGAAGGACAATTAACTCTTCTCTTTTGTAATGTGACAGATCACAAAATGACTCTGTCCTAGAATTAGGCTCCTGAAAACATCTGAGTGTGAGATGGAGGAAGAAACTCTATCATTTCGAAGAATTAATTGAAGATAAGGCAAGGGGGAAGATGATGAGCTGGGTGAAAACCCAAAGGTTAATCATTCCTTAAAGACAAACCTGTGGGAATCTTTCTTCAGGGTATGCTTTTTGGGGGGAAGTTTTAGTGCAGTGCACACACTCCTGACTTTTGCCAACCTCCCATATCAGGAGAGGAGTGACCTTATATTTCTTATGACCTTTGCTTTGGAGCAGGGCTAAAGGGCAAAGGGCACCTGCTTCCTATCAGAACCAACATTTTCATAAATGTTCCAATTTCTGCTTATGAATTTAGATAAGATGAATAAAAGAAGCCTTCTGGAAAAGGTGCAGGTCAATCTTTGTCTACAAGTCTGTGCAGTACTTTCTTCCCAGCTGGCTGAGAAAAAAGCATTTTGTCTTTGTCTGTTTATTTCTGTAATCAAGATCAGTTTGCTTTGGAATCTTTCCAGCAAACTCCCACACAAGCTGTTGCTTGTTTTACATGCAGAATGATGAGCGCATGCCAAGGAACCTGTTCTATATTTAACTTATCCAGAAAGAACATATGAGACATACATGTCAAATAGGTTCTCTTCAACAAATCCTATTCTAAATGAGCATGAGGATCATGTGTAGTCTTATGAAGAACAAATTCTTTTTCCCACTGAGTTGTCAAGTTTTTGTATTTGAAATGTGTGTGAAATGCTGTTAGTTTTTCTTGGCCAGTTTCTTTAAGGGTATGCTCAATAGAGATGGGCATGAATCGAAAAAATGATTTTTCGGTTTTTTGTTTTTCATTGTGGGTCTCATTTCGGTTCATTTTGTTTTTTGTGAAATTTTTGAAACAAATTCATTTTGTTTTTTCATTTTTCGTTGTTCATTTTTACCCGCTTTTTGAGCGATTTAAAGCATTTCCACGCGCGGGCGTCCCCCAACACCCAAGAAAACACTAAAAAAATGATGCTGGCAGAGACACAGCGGACTATTGCCCAGGAGGCTGCAAGGCAGCCGGGTGTTGCCCAGGGCGTGACTGCTGCACTGCGGGGCAGGGGAGGGTACTCACCAAGAGGTACGCACGCACACAGGGAGGCTGCAAGAGAAATCTCTTCTTTCTCTTCCCGAAGAGCCAGGCTGCAGCCAGCAGGAACACAGAGACACACACCTGCCTGGCTGGCCTAAAGTAATGAGTCGCAGAGACAGCAATCCCACCGTAACTCCCACCACAGACTGCAAGGAGGGCGGGGGCTGCCAGAGCTTTTTATGTCCTCTGTGGCTGCCACAACTACCCAGTCTGCACCCTGGGCATGCTATTGGTTGAAATTGTCCAAGAATTTACATGATCCCATCGCATGGCTTGCATCCATCTTTTGGCTGGGATCCATTTTGTGCCACTCTTAAAGGGAAAAGAAAAAATACATCCTGATGGGAGAAAGAAAAAGCAAATGTTTTAAGGACCCCAACCCCCTGGTAGGCAAAACTTTCAAATAATTATGCATTTTTATGGATGTCCAGGGCGTTTTAGTACCCAAGAAATCAATATTAGGCATCTGGGAGCCATTTTGGGTCGATGTCCCCTAACTCCCCTTAAAGGAAAAAAAAATACAGCGATCTGAGAAAAGACATAAATGCACGTTTTAAGGACCCCAACCCCCCTATTAGGTATTATCAGGCAGAATAAATAATTATCACTGGGTTTTTACGGATATTCAGGACGTTTTTTAACATTTAAAAACAGCTCATTTCATTGTGCGTCGCCATTAATGAAAATGAAACGTAACGAACCTAATTTTCGTGGTTCTGCTTGGTTCGTTCGAATTTCATCACAATTTTCGTTATTCATTTCATTATGTAATGAAACGAATAACGAATAACAGAACAATTTTTTTCATTTCGTGCCCATCTCTAATGCTCAACAAGAGAAGTAATATGTACATGCCTTCTGGAGGAAAATGTCCTGTATGAAAAAACAATAGTGGGCACTTTTCATTCAAGCCAGAAGGATTGTTGATTTAGCTGTTCCCTCATGAAGGAATGTCCAGCATAGAGATGGACTGGGTGCAAAATAATAACGAATACATGATTAAGAAAATAGACTAGGTATTGGTAGTGAGCAATTTCTAGCTTCTAGTACTTGGGTGAGAGCATCATCCATGATCAAATGTCTTGGTTACCCACCAGACATGCCCTTCACCCAGTGTTGCTCAGATTCCAGCAGTTCCTTTAACAAAATTGTCATTCTCAGTACTCCGCTCCCAACCTTTCAAGTCTTCTTCTTCTTCTTCTTCTTCTTCTTCTTCTTCTTCTTCTTCTTCTTCTTCTTCTTCTTCTTCTTCTTCTTCTTCTTCTTCTTCTTCTTCTTCTTCTTCTTCTTAACATTTGTATCATTTGGTGGTGGAGTCCTCTATTTGAGTCTTGGCCCTCCACTTGATGTGGTCCTGGGCTAGACCAGGCTTACACAACAGGTAGACCATGGGCTACTGGTAGCCTGTGAAGGGTTCAAAAGTAGGCCACCAGTCATCAATTTAACAAGTAAGGGGATACGTTCTCCACTCTCCCTCCCCCATTCCAAGGACTACTACTGCCCCAGAAAAGTTCTGGGTCTGCCAGCCCACTGTTTCAGCTGAGCGGGGCAGTTCAAGGGCCATGGCACATTGAAATCTGTTCCTTCCAGAATGGATTATTCGATTTTCAATACATTCCTATGGGAAACCACTGCTCTACTTACAATTTTTTTTACTTATGAGCATGTGCTCAGAACAGATAAAATTCATAAGTAGAGGTTTTAGTGTAGCAGCCCTCAGGCACTTTGGGACAGAAAAAGTTGAACAGCCCTGGGCTAGACAAGACTCATTCAAAAAGACAAGCATGCTGGGAAAGTTGAGAGCTTTCTTCTTTTCAAAGTATTCTCCGCCTCTTCCTCCTCCTCTTCCTCCTCCTTCTCTTCTTTGTCTTAATTTTCATTTTAAGCCTTGCTTTCACTCCTATCCCCAATCGTTTCAAGACACATTGAGATTTTATTACTGTGATTAATGGGCTGTTGAGACTCCCAATGTGGTGTAGAGCAGGCCTGCACAACAGGTAGACCGCAGGCTACCAGTAGCTGGTGAAGGGTCCAAAAGTAGCCTGCCGACCACCAATAAAAAAGTGAGAGGATAAGTTTTCCACCCCTCCCTCCCCCATCCCAAGGACCACCACTGCCCTAGCAAAGTTCTGGGTGTGCCAGCCCACTGTCTCAGCTGAGCAGGGCAGTTCAAGGGCCATGGCGTGGTCCCCGGCTCCCCCCCGGTGGCCAGGTGCAAGGGAAACCTGTGCATGGTCAGCCTTCCCATAGAAATGCAATGAAAATCAATTAATCCATTCTGGAGGGAACAGATTTCAATGCATTCCTATGGAAAACCGCTGCTCTACTTATTTATTTATTTTGACTTACAAGCATGTGCTTGTAAGTAAAAAAGGTATTAGTGTAGTAGCCCTCAGGCACTTTGGGCCAGAAAAATTAGACCTCAGCCTATTCAAAGTTGGACAGCCCTGGTGTAGTGGATTTAGAGTGATGGAATCTGGAGAAAAGCAGTCAAACCCCCCATTTGGCCATTGAAACTCATTGGGGGAGTGGAACTGGTAAAAGCATTCCTTAAATATCTCACATACCTTGAAAACCCAATTAGAGTCACTGTAAGTCGGTTCCAAATTGATCGCATGGAACACAAAGAATGGGTTCTCACCATCAGTATATGCCACATATACTACAGTAGAACAACATGATCTTTTCAGGTTATTTGGTTTACCCCTCTGTGGGAGGAACCTGAAGAAAAAAGACTCAAGTCCAGTTGTCTGACCAGTGGAGCTCCCTCCCTTGCCATCGGCACATTTTATTACATATGGTTTACATCCAAGAGTATGCATAACATCAGTGATTGATTACAAAGGTAAAGGTGGCACATGCTGGTTGGGTGAACTATAGGTAATCGTCTCGTGAACAGAGCATGCTTTGTACAGTTATTGATTACCATAACACGTGTCCTTGCTGTTTACAGACGGAAGGTGAGTAAATGAGAAGTAGACAAGAATAGGTAAAGGTAAATGAAAAGAAAACGGAATTAACCCAATAACCAAGAGTAAATAAATGAAAGATAAACAGAGTAGAGTCAGAGTGAGTAAACAAGCTGAGTAAATGAAAGGTAAATGAAGCTTGAGCTGAGTAGTAAATAATAGTTAAATGAAATTTACCCGAGCTGGTTTAGAGGGACTACCAGGTCTGCTATGTGTGGATTTCGCCAGAGTTCATCAGGAGAGTTTTCTCTCTCATGCAATGTCCTCTAGGCTTCCTCCCAACTGTCTGAATCACTTTCCAATCCAGACTCCATCACCCCTCCATCCCTTCATCCAGCTTGTGGTATGGTCCAATGTGAGCTATTTTGGGATGATTAAATAATATACTGTACAGGAGATCATGAGCCAGCCCTATTTGATCCCATAAGTAGAATCACTCATCCTTGATCTGCAAAGTGGTCATGAAGGTCAATCAATCAGCTAGAAGGCTGCCGTTTTGCTGAGGAAGATCTGATAAAGCTTATGTCCCCACCCACATCAGTCATGTGCCAGAGCCTTAGCATTGCCATATCATGACCCTGCCTTTTCCTGTAAGATGACAAAAGAGGTATCCTAGCACAGCCGGTGGGGTAAAATATTCTAAATAAATAAATAAATAAATAAATAAATAAATAAATAAATAAATAAATAAATCTCAATTGTACTAGACAGTATATTGTCCCTGATTGCTGTAAGCCACCTAGGGTCATTTTTCAAGGAGAAAGACAGGATAAAAATACTCTAAATAAATAAATAAAAATAAGTAAAGAGTAATAAAAATAATATTTGAACACAGTGCTGGAAGGGAATTGATTGATCATTGAGTCCAGCCCCAGAAGCAGGATGATGAATGGGTCACAAACACACACACACACACACACACAGACACACAAGACAGAGAGAGAGAGAGAGATCAGAGAATTATCAAAACTTGCAGAGATGAGAGACTAAAGTTATCTGACATCCCTAATTTGTATTCTGTGCTTGTAAAATGTATTTCTTCTGCTTTGATCTAAATGACAGTTAGCTAAAAAATATGGAAATGTTTACACCGTCTGGTTGGGACATATTCCTATGGTGGTGCTCTCGGGCTTCCAAACTGTGAAAGAAGGACTGGTGGACCATTCAGAAGAATTTTCTGACCGACCACAGACTCCTTTCCTTAAAGTTATCGGAAAAGAAAGGGGTAAGTTGCAAAGACTGAACATATGTATTTGATTCATCTTAAACAGAAAGGTGAAGGTGGAAATCAAAGGGGGACAAAATATTTCTCTATGGAAATTTTAATCAACCAGAGAAAATTCTAATAGGTGAATTCTGATAATAATCATCATACATTGCTTAGCAGCTATCTTATGAGGCAGCAAGTTCATCATTTATATTACTGACACCGACTTACATTACAAAATATCAGAAGACAAGAAAGTTGGTATGAACTTAAGAGTGACAAAGGTGTTCAGAGGCCAGTCTTCCTGGCTTAAAAAGTCTGCAATGGAAAATGTATGTGAAGATTCTCAGTCATCCAGGTAAGTTTATCTGGAAGTTGAGTCATGGCGACTGGACTTCTTTTTTCTTGAGAGATAGAAATGTTTCGCTGCTCATCTAAACAGCTTCAGCAGTCTGTAATGGAAACCTCATGGCGGAGGAACAAGGAAGTGCCAGGGCATGTATGTAGCTTTGTGAAAGTAGGTGAGTTTTCATGTGATTCTGTGGTGATACCAGTGACTTTCTACTACAACAGTAAGTCATCTTGCATTGAGAGCACGTTTCCTAACCTAAGAAGGCAGGGTTATCTCTCTATAGTTATGACCTTTTCTAGCTTATTTCAATATGAATTCTTTTTATGGCTTACGCTTCTGTGAGTAACCGTTTGTTATTATTTCTTGGTGGCCAAAGGTATTGCAATTTCCAACGGCCACATCTGGAAACAGCAGAGACGATTCGCTTTAGTGACCCTGCGGAAGCTGGGGCTGGGGAAGAAAGGGGTGGAGCACCAAATAGAAGAGGAGGCCCAGCAGCTTGTGGAGACTTTTGCACGGGCAAAGGGTAGGTGATATGAGGAGTGGCAGTGTGCTGGAGACTCAGCTCCAAGGGCAAAAAAACACAAGGGTTGTGGCATAAAACTAGAACATCATTCACCTCCACCTTCAGGCTCCAGTGTCCCACTCACTCTGCTGAGCTTAGCATCAACTGACACAGCTGCTGGGAGAGAAATTGATGTTTTTCAGGAATAATATACTGCTGCAAGATGTCACTGTTCTAATGCAAGGTATTTTGAACTAAGCCGCTATCCCACGACCACTAAAATCTGGTTCTAACTTCAAGAAAACTTGCCTCCAAAAATTGTGTCCCCATGAGCAGCCGGATTTTTTTAAAAACTACGGCCATGCCAACTTTAGCAGAACCCAGTGAGTTGTCCAAGTACCAAGTCAAGAGGCAGCAATTATTTGTCTCAGTTCATATGTGGCTTTTTAGCCAGCGCATATGTCGGTAAGGACTCTAAATCCGCTTCTTAGGGCGTTTTCCCACGCACACAATAATCCGCTGCTAAGTGCTCGCAGATGCGGAGCATAAAATTGTTTTCCCATGTGCAGCGGACTATAAAATAAATAAGTTCGACAACACCCACTTAAGTGCATTTTGCAAGTACCTGCTCTGGAGGTAGTAAAATCCTGTTCTGATGCGGACCTTCTTTGAAAATACTTTGTGCAGGCAGGAGGAGGAACTGAAATGCAAAGGAGTGACTGCCAGTTCCTGGAGGACTCAGGGGCCCTCTAGTGGTTTGGCAGTCACAGGCAATCAATATTCCAGTGCAAAACGCCATTACAAACTCAAAATGAAACTAAGCAATGCAGCATTAAGGGAGAGGTGAGAACTAAGAGGGGGATTTAGATCTACTACAGCCATGGGAACACTGGAACCACAACATCAACCACGTGACCACTGGGGGGGGGAATCTGGATCAAAGTTTTCTTTGGATTGTAGTGGCTGTGTGAAAGCACCCTTATATGCTTTAGTCCTGTACCATATGGTTTTCCCAGGAGGTGTCAGTAGCGAGCATGGAAGCCAATATGACAATGCTGGAAACCATTGGCAAAACTGACACTTTGGCCGTTACTTCACGAAGTGCCTCGCTTCGAACCGACCTTGCCTTCGCTGTGAATTCGGTGGCGGTCACGTGGTCTCCCTTTGATCCCACCCGTTTATCAGTGCTCACGCGCTGCATTTTTACTACCGAATCGATTACTACCTCACGTGCTCCCTTCGCATTAGGACGCCGCTTTGCAACGTTCGCTTGTTCCCATCCTTTTAAAAAAAAAAACTCAGCGTATCGATGCATCAATACTTGGCTGTCATTTCCGACAGAGCTGGTTATGTGTCTAATCTGGTGGTGGAGAGAAGCTGGCTTGAACCCCCCCCCTTACGTGGGGAGACTTGAAAGCCAGCAGGGTAAGGGACTCCTGCCCAACCTCTCCCCTTTGGATGCGTCTTTCCTCCCTCCCCATTCCTTCTTGCTCCCGGAGGGTGTGCGGTATGATTTTCAAGTCCTCCCTCTGATGCAGACCCGACCGGATCGCCCGGCAGCGGAACTCCCTGGGCGTCCCACGAGGGGATGGAGGTGATCGGGCTTGAAGGCGCGTTGCCGAGTCGGAGCGCGTGCATGCGCGCAGTTACTGCTTCTCGCCGCGCCGAGCATCTTCAGTTTGGAAGCCGAAAGGGTCGTTTGCAGAGTTTGGATATTTAAAAAATAAAAATAAAAAAACCTGAGTCCACACATCACGTTAGGAGCGAAGCGAGATGTGAAGCGAAAAGATTCCCGGCAACTGGCAGGGGCACCACTCACCCCGGTTGGAGCACAGTAAAGGGGGCGTGGTCGGGGTGGCATCGCAGCCAAAAAGGAGGGGCGTGCGGACTAAAACGATCGATTCGCACAGAAAGGAGGGGTTGCCGCGAAGCGAGTGGTTCGTGAAGTAACGGCCTTTGATGCGGCTTCCAGTTGTGGGGACACAACAGAGGCAGATAATGAAACAGTGTATGTGGGGACACAGAAAGTGCCTCTTCAACCACGTGACCACTGCCGGAGCAAAGCTGGCTTTTATTGTTAGTCAGTTCTTCCAGCCGTGGGATAGCAGCCATTCTGCAGTTTGGTCTTGAATGGCCATGAAGAGTTCTTAGCTTTACAAAAAGGCCCACTCTTCACTTCTTTAACATGACCAATTAGAGATGGGCATGAAACAAACAAATGACATTTCGGTTTTTCGTTTGTTGTTGAGAGGTCTGTTTCAGTTCATTTCCGTTTGTCGTGAATTTTTTGAAAAATTTCATTACCGTTTTTCATTTTTTTGTTTGTCATTTCTACCCGTTTTTTGTGCGATTTTTAAAGCATTTCCATGCACAGGCATCCCCCAACGCCCCAGACCAGAGGGAAAACACTAAAAAAATGGATGCTGGCAGAGACACAGTATAGACTAAGTATGCATGGAGGCTGCAAAGGCAGCGACGGGCGTTGCCCAGGGTGCAAGGCAGCCGCAGAGTGACTGCGCTGTGGGACAAGGGAGGGTACTCACCGAGAGGTATGCAGCATGCACACACACAGGGAGGCTGGAGGACTGAAGCTAGAGTCGCAGAGATAGCAATCCCACCCTAACTCCCACCAGAGACTGCAAGGAGGACGGAGGCTGCCAGACCTTTTTATGCCCTCTGTGGCTGCCAGACCTGCCCGCCCAGTCTGCAACCTGGGCATGCTATTGGTTGAACATGATCCCATCACATGGCTTGCCTCCATTTTGTGGCTGGTGCGACATCCATTTTAAAGGGAAAAGTAAAATACATCATGATGGGAGAAGACAAAAACAAACGTTTTAAGGACCCCAACCCCCCTGGTCGGTATTACCAGACAATATAAATAATTATCGCTGCGTTTTTACGGATGTCCAGGGCGTTTTTTAACATCTAAAGCAGCTCATTTCATTGCGTGTCGCCATTAACGGAAACGAAACATAACGACCACAATTTTCGTGGTTCTGTTCATTTCGTTGCATTTTCATCACAATTTTCGTTTGTCGTTTCATTACGTAATGGAAACAACAAACGGTAACGAAAACGAAAAAATGTTCGTTCCGTGCCCATCTCTATGACCAATCCATCTGCCTGCATGACTGGACTCTCCTTATGGGGAATTCCAGACCAAAAATCAAAGAAAAACAAAACAAAAGACAAAAAAAAGTGGCACGTTTAAAAACTTTCATATTTTAATGGAACATTTCGTGGACATGTCCACTTCTTCAGACATGCAGTATAGAGGCAAAATGAGGAGTGCAATATAATATGCAATGGAATATACATTTTGTACCAAATATTCATTGGCTGTTGTATGTAAGTGTATTTGCATTCAAGCCCTATTGTAAATTCCTATGGAGGCAGAGCTGTGTGAGGGTGGATAGGGGAGGGGGAAGAGGAAGAGGGGGTTGGTTAGTTTTAGAGATGATTGAAGCAAAACAAGTTGGGGACCTGTACAGCTATCACAAATAGTATTTGGTTTTAGAGATGATGGGAAGAAAGGGAGTCTCAGGCAGTTTTTGCCTAGGGTCTTGTAGCAGAAGTTGGGATTGTTGATATGGCTGGTGTTGTTTAGTGGCTCTGTGGTAAATTCCTCAAGAGACAAAAAAACAGACACCAGATTAGAACAGAGTGGGGGTGGAAGAGAGGGATGAAGGTGAGACAGGGTGAGAGAATGGGGGAGTATACCTGTAGATAGACAGTTTTTACCTTTGTGATGGCTAAATGGCTCTGCAACTTGTTTTCCTCCAATCATCTCTAAAACTAACCAACCCCCTCTTCCTCTTCCCTCTCTCCTCTTCACACAGCTCTGTCACTATAGGAATTTACAACAGGACTTGTCTTTTGTCTTTTGTCTTTTGTCTTTTGTTTTTCTTTGATTTTTTGCCAGGAATTCTTGCACAGACTAATCACGGCTACCTTCTCAAAAACTTCCTTATGGGGACGTAATGCTTACAGAAAATGTCATGAGTAATATCTACACTTCAATATATATATTGGTATATCACCACACCCCTGATTAAGGACCTGGTGCAGCTCTCAGTCTAACTAAATATTTGCGTGCAGTCTGTTGCAGAAGTTGATACTGTATTGTTCTAGAATGTCAACATAAAAACAATGCAGGAGAACTCACCATATTAACAGGGTAAATTAAATTAATGCATATATGACTTTGCAGGGCAACCTTTTGACCCTTCCATGCCCATCGTCAATTCTGTCTCGAATGTCATATGCGCCCTGACTTTTGGACACCGGTTTGCTCTTGAAGACAAAAATTTCCAGAGGCTGGTTGAAGCGGCTGATAGCGCATTAAGATTTCTTGGTGGCTTTTTTCGTATTGTGAGTAACCTTCTTTACTGCAATATTTAGAAAGACTCTGGAATTCTCCAGGAATCCCACAGTTGTGTCAGCTTTCAAGAAGAGGGGTGAAAGAGATATTGGTCTGCTTTGTAAACATATGTGTCTTCTTGAACCAAAGGCTGGCCTGAAACAATTTGACCTGTTCTAGTAAGGAATAGACAGATTTATCTCCTGTATATCTCTTCTGCCTAAAATATTCTGGGGACATCATGAGAAGATAAGACTCAATCAAAGAAACAACAATGTTGGGAAAGCTGAGGACTTTCTTCTTTTTAAAGTATCCTCCTATTATTATTATTATTATTATTATTATTATTATTATTATTATTATTATTATTATTATTATTATTATTATAATAATAATAATAATAATAATAATAATAATAATAATAATAATAATAATAATAATAATAATAATAATAATAATACAAAATTGAGCAAATACTTAACATGAGCAACATACAGTATCATAAATAAACAATCCAGTATAATAAAACATATAGTTTAACAAAACAATAACATCAAACCATCAAACAAAGAACGAGACAGAGCAAAGTGTTTGAGACAGAGCAAAAATAAAATAAATGACAGTGAAACACTAACAGAATAATTCAATATCCAGGGAAAACCTTTCTAAATAGCCACGTCTTCAGATGTTTCTTGAAGAGTGTGAGTGAAGGAGCTAGACCAGTGATTCTCAACCTTTTTAAAGCTGCCTCCCCCCTATGGATTGGAAAAAATTTAAATGCTGTCCTTTGTGAAAATCCTGTAATTTAAGGTATGGGGAAGGTAGGGTTATTGAATTATAAAAGGCAAAATTTTAAAGTATTTTTTTAAATAATTACCAAATTTGTTTGATTTAACTTGATACTTTTGCCCTGGAAGGTAATTGCATTCCTTTTAATAAAATTGAAATGACTAATGAAAAAAATTTAAAATGCTTAAATGATTTTTATGTAAATGCATTTATTTCAAAATGCTGTTTTATTTTATTTTATTTTATTTTATTTGGCTAAGGATTAACAATTTAGCCAAAAAAAAAAAAAAAAATAAAGTTTTAAAATTCTTTATTCTTAATTAGATAATTTAAAAAGAACAGCAAAAATAATTACACTAAAAGAGTAATATCAATGAAAAATACTTGATTATGTCAATGGGATGGTTGTGCTTGGTGGTTCAGAGCCAGTTTCTGAACGTTCAGTTCAATATTGTTAAAGAGATGGAGGCGCAAGTCCCTTCTTTCCACAATTTGGAATCGACTCCTCTTTTTGTAATTAGATCAGTCACAGCACTGAATCCTCACTCAACAAGGTAGAAGGAATGGCAATTAAAAAAATTTTTGACGATAGTCCGTAGTCCTGGGTAGAGGCAACTGATGCTACTTTGAAGCCAAAATTCTGTGATACGATCACCATTCTGGAAGCTGGCTTTCAAAGTTTATTAGTTGAAAGTTCGACCAATTCCTCCTGAATCTGAACCTCTGCTGTCTCAATATTTATAAAAGGGTTCACGACCCTTTGAGAGACTTCCAGGAACAAAATATCCTTAACATACTCAGAAAAGTCCTTCTGCAAAGGTTCAAGGTGTTGACAGTAAACTTGTGTTTTATCGAAGGGAATTTCACTGCTCTTATGCAGATCTGACGAGACTGGGGACTGGCTGAACTCGTTTGACCAAAATTCTGCTTCCACAAAGTGAAGTTTTTTTAGGAAGGCAGAAAGAACATGTTTTGTTGTGATCAAATTTAGCTTTTCACCTTGAAGCTGCAAATTCCACTGAATTTTGCGAATAAATTGGTCTTGCAAGCAACATCAATCTTAAACTGTAGCAATCTGTCTCTCAGAGGGCCTTTTCACACGACCCCTAAGATCCGCTGGTCCTTTAAATTCGGACCAGAGATCTTGGGGGTTCGTTTCTATTCCTCCGTCCCCACCCCTCAGCACTTCCTGCTCCTATCGGCGTGAGGGGGGGAGGGAAAAAAAGTACAAAAGAAGCCTTTACTAACCTGCCGGTGCCGGTCGAAGTTGGCCACGAGCCCCGTTACTTCCTGGTTCCTTCTCAAGGGGCTCTTAAAGGGGCGGGAGGCAAAAAAAAAACAGACAAGCTAGGAGAGCCCGGCACTCTTATGTGCATCAAATTTTGTTCACCTCCAGAGAGCAGGTACATGAAAAATGCGCTGGGTCGCGCTAAAGTGGGCGGGGTCGCACGTAATTGTCTGCAAACTCCGGAGCTGGTGGGGAAACATTTCTAAGCTCCGGAGCTGGGAGCCATTTGCAGCGCAGCTTAGGGGTCGTGTATAAACGCCCAGAGTTACATCTTTCTCTTCGAGGAACTCAAGTACAGAGTTGAAAAGATTCCAGAACCTATTGAGGCAGGCGCCTTTGGAGAGCCAGCGAACCTGTGTGTAGAAGCAAGTGCTTGAATTCTTCATTGTTCTTACACAGCTGCCTGAATGATCAATCATTTAGAGCATTACTTCAAGTTTTGTTCACAGCACAGATGATATATTTTAATGACTGATGCAAATGGTCACTGAGGTTTTTTTGCAACTAAATGCTGTCTATGAATCATGTAGTGAACAGCAAAAATACATGGTACCTCTTTCTTCAAAAGGGCAATGAACCCACGATGACCCACCATTTCAGGAGCTCCATCAGTGGCAACATACCTAATGTTTGCAAGAGGAATATTTTTCTCTTTAAAATAATCTTTTGACAGTATTAAAATAGATGTACCTGTAGTATCTGCAATCAAGCTTCTTGCAAAAAGCATATCTTGAATAATTTTTCCTTCCTTCACAAACTGGATGTACACTAACAGTAAAGCCTCATTACAAGGTTGATTCATCAACCTGGACAGAAAATTCAGTGGGTATCAAAATTTTACATATGGAAGCTTCAACATCTTCAGCCATCTCATCAGTTCGTCATCGCACTTTATCATTGCTTAATGGGACATGTTTTATAACATTGGATGCAGCTGGATGGTGTAAAACCATTTCTAAAACTTCCTTGACAGTTGGTAGCATTTATTTATTTTATTTATTTTCAAACTTGTATACCGCGCCTATTTCCCACGCGGGAACTCTGGACGGTTTACACAATATTAAAAAAACAATAGCATCCACAACAAACAAAACAAAACAATGTTGGCAAGAGGCTAGGGGAAGGGGGGAAAATACCGGTACTCCCCTAGCAATTACCGAAGGCGTCCCTAAATAGCCAGGTCTTCAAGGCTTTTCTAAAAGACGCCAGCAAAGATGCCTGCGGGATCTCACTCGGCAGAGAGTTCCAGACTGCAGGGCCGGCCACCGAGAAGGCCCGTCTGCGAGTGGCCACCTTGCGGGCCTCCTTCAGGGTGGCAACCCAGAGCGAGAGGGCCAAGGAGGATTGGGTGGGTCGGGCCAGATCTAATCGTCGGGAAATACGCTCTGCCAGATAGACAGGGGCCAAGCCATGGAGGGTTTTGTAAACCAAAACCAGCACCTTGAACTCTTCACTGATGGTATGAGCTTTCCCCGATTTAGCCCTGGTTGGTATATTATAAGATGCTATCAAACCATTGTCACATTTTTATGAGATTGCTAGTAAGCCTGAGACAGACGGTGCCTTCACAACCTTGTCCCTGTTGTTCGTGAAAAATGGCATATCTTTATTTTGTTTATTAGGATGATTTTTTTTTGCAGATGTTCCTGCAAATAAGATGGTTTCATTGCCTCATTAGATAACACTTTGTTACAAAGTAAACAAATGGGTAGTTGCGAGTTTGATGGCAAAGGAACAAATCCGAACTTCAAGTATGTGGAACTGTATTGACAACACTTCTTTTTATTAACCTACATCGTTGGCGGCTGCAAAATATGATGAGGGAAAGATATCTATTTCTCAAAATTAATAATTCTCAACCATGATAAAGAACTACCATGTTTCCCCAAAATTTTGGGGGCTGTGAAAAACCACATTAGGTCTTATTTTGGGGGGAGGTCGTATTATTTATGTACACCTGCCACTAGAAGCTCCCCTCCCCGGGTCACTCCCCCCCCCATGAGAGCCCCACCTCACCTTGATATTTCTTCTTGTCTCTGCTGCTGATCTGAGACACTGCCGGATGTGGCTCTTTCGGCTATAGCGGCTATAGGGTTAATTTGAACTTCCTGCTGTGAGCCAGCCCTTTCCGATTGGCTGGCCCAGAGCACATGGGCAAAGCAAAGATAGCAATGCCTTGTTGGCCATTTGGGGGGGTTGTTGTTTTTGTAGTAGCGTGGGGTTTAGTGATTTCAGCAAGTGATTTCAGCTCTCTGACACAGTAGGCTGGAGACAGCATCTATTGTAACACTCTTTAGTCAGGGAGAGAACAAGACTGAGGGACTGGGGAGAGGGAGCTACATTTATAGGAATGAGGACTGGCTAGGAAAAGATACATTTTGGAGGGAACAATTACAAGCAATCACAAAGCTGCCTTTTGGCGGGAACCAATAGGATTGAGGATCCAAATGCAGCAACTTGAATAAACCAATAGGCCTGTTCCCTTTGGAACAGGAAGGCAGTTACTTCAACATAAGCAATTACAGATAATAGGAATACAGATCAATACACAACAGTTTTCACTTCTTTTAGGACCAAAACATGCTCATTGTCCCCCTACTGCCCAAAACATGCCCACCGCCCCCTACCGCCCAAAGCAACTTCACTGCCCCTCAGCATCCTCCCACCGGCCCCATTGAGAACCAATGAGCTAGACCAATCTCAGGGGGAAGTTGGTTCGAAAGACGAGGGGCTGCCACTGAGAAAGTGTGATTCCTTGTCAAAGATTCACAGGTTTCCTTCAACGACAGCACCCTCAAATGCCTTGCCTGAGGTGACTGGGCAGCAGAGATATGTTGGTGTTTCCTTCACGCCATAACACGGCAAGCACACAACCAAGGGGGTGGAGCGTCTGACTACTTCCTGTGCTTACAGTGATTGAGGGAATGGAGATTCGCCTTTAAATAACTGCACCCAGCAGCTTCCATGTTCTTTTCTTGCAGAGCAGCAGAAAGAGAGGAGGTGCTGATGTGGGAAAAAGCCTGAATGCTGGCGTATTGCTCTTTTCAAGGCAAGGCAGTCATGAGTTTTGTTTTTGCCTTCTCCTTAGTTCTATGAAATGTTTCCGTGGCTCATGAAACATCTCCCAGGAACTCATAAGAAGATCATATCCAATATGGAGGAGATGTTTTTCTTTGCAAGAACAGAAATCAAGAAGCATAAGGAGCAACAGTCTCTTCACGACCCCCAGGACTTCATTGACTTCTATCTACTTGAAATAGAAAAAGTAGGTACTTTACATAGTAGACTTTGCCCTGCAAAGTCATCAGCATAATTAGATCTTCTCTGGTGACTGAAGAGGGAAACGTACCTACAATTCTTTTTACTGACTTCATTGTAGACCAAATTAAGCTTTCTTTATATCCCCCTCTTTCATTGATCTCCTGTTTTTCACTCAGTTTTCTCCCATTTTATCTGTTATGCTCTATTATTATATTCCATACATCCAGTAGAGAGAATCAAACTTTTTGTGTTGAATCTGATTTTTTGGAGAAAGCACTGCATTTTCCCCAGTTTGGTAACTGAAAATATCATCTCCTGAGTATTTAATCTGAACTAGAACTCTATTACTCTAAGATCTTTTGCCTTAAATTTTTTTGTGTTTTTGAATGGCTCAGACTCAAATCATGATTGAGATCCATTATTCTGAGATGCATTTTTAGTCCTTTATTCTTTTAATGAAGCACACCATAAACATGGAAGAAGCTGGTTCATGAGCCTCAGACCTTCAATTCCACGTAGAAACCACCCACCGATCTCTTTATTTTGGGAGGGGGGGTTAATTTTTATTAGGGATTCAATTTTAGGATTGGGACTTTGGCAGTGTTCCCTCTAATGTTCACCCTGGGTGCATAGGAGCCTGATTTGTCCGTGTGCATGAGGTGGGAATTCACCCAAAACCCAGAAGTAAACAGGCATCAAATCAAGTGACCCATGGTGCTGATGGAGCTTTGATCGAGCACTCCCCTTGGAGGGAACATTGCACTCAGGACTTGGTACCAAAGACTTTAGACTTGGGACTTGAATCCAAAGGCTTGTCAACACCCCTACTCTTTTTTGGGGGGTGGGGAGTCGAGTCATGGCAACAGGACTTCTTTTCTTGAGAGACTGAAACATTTTGCTGCTCATCCAAACAGGAATGACAAAGCTGTTTGGATGAGCAGCAAAACATTTCAGTCTCTCAAGCAAAGAAGTCCAGTTGCCATGGTTCGACTTCCAAATAAACTCACCTGGATGACTGGGAATCTTCACAGACATATCCCTACTCTTTGCGCTTCTTTTAGAACATTATATGTTTCAATGATAACAGAAGGAAAAAAGGAAAGGATGGGTTGAAGGTCAGCTTGTAATTTCTCATTTATATCATTTCATATATTTTTAAAAAAAATCAAGGGAAACATAAACATAAAAACCCCACATAGGGCCTTTTCACACGACCCCTAAGATCCGCTGGCCCCTTAAATTCGGACCAAAGATCTTAGGGGTTCCTTGCTCTTCCTTCCTCCCCACCAGAGAAAGAGAGGAAAAAATGCAGCTCACCTGGAGGAGCTTCCCGGAGCTCCGTTTCTCTTCCGTTTCTCTTCCGTTTCTCTTCTGCTTGCTTTTTTTCCTCCCACCTCTTCTCTTAAAGGGGCGGGAGGCAAAAAAAACACAAGCAGAAGCCAGGAGAGCCCCGCACTGACCAGATTAAATCCGGACCTGGGGATTTTCACCCACCTCAAGCAGGTACAAGAAAGTGCAGCTGGGTCGCGCTTAGGTGGGCGGGGTCGCACTTAATTTCCTGCAAACTCCGGAGCTGGTGGGAAAACACTTGTAAGGTCCGGAGTTTGCAGCCATTTGCTGCGGAGTTTAGGGGTCGTGTATAAAGGCCCATAGTTTATGCTCCCCACCCACCAGGAGCCAAATCCACGTTGCTTTATAACCACTTTTATTATGGCTGACAATGTTTTTTAAAACCCTTCTATCTTATGCCCTTCCCTCTTTTCCACTTATTCATACCAGAGCAAAGATGACCCTGAATCAGTGTTTCATGAAGAAAACCTAATTCAATGCATTCATGACTTCTTTGTTGCTGGAACAGAAACTACTGCCACTTCTCTGAAATGGGCACTCCTTCTACTGACAAACCACCCAGATATCCAAGGTGAGAGAGAGAGAGAGAGAGAGAGAGAGAGAGAGAGAGACTTCTACTCAAGGGCAACCAGGACCACTCTTAAGCCATATTGTGTGGGCAATATTTCTTTTAAGATTTTATAGCAATTATGGCCAAAAGGGGGGTGGATCACATCCAGCTGCCAATTGAATTGGGTGGCCATGGTGACTCAATGGACTAAGGCTCCAAAACTGTTGACTGCAAAGTCAACAGCTCAGTGGTTCGAATCCCGGGTGCCACGCAGCGGAGCGAGCTCCTGCTGATAAACCCAGCTCCTGCCAACCTAGCAGTTTGAAAGCATATCAATACAAGTAGATAAATAGGTACCTCCTTTAAAAAGTGGGATGGTAAAACAGTGTTTCCTTGCAGCCATGCCAGCCATGTGGCCATGGACTTGCACAACTCTGGCTCTTTGGATAGAATAGGGAGATGAGCACCGCCCCTAGAGTCAGACAGGACTAGCATGCATTTGCGGGGGGGACTTTACCTTTACCTTTACCTTTACTTTTACCTTTACCAGTTGAATTATATCCTGATCTACATATGTAACATCCTCTTGAGAAGGGCACTAATTAAGTCATTTCTGCGTTATGGCAACCCTTTCCAGCATTTTCTGAGTAGATGGGACTCTGGGCATACAGGATGCAGAAGTGGTTTGCTGCCTTCGTCCGTCCTTTCGTTTTTCGATATTTCAGTTCTCCGTAACTTTGCCTTTCATGCATTAAGCAGCAAAACTCCCGGTTTCATGCCTTCTTCCCTCTCTGCAATGCATTGTTTACGTCATTGGGATTGTACTGGAGAATGCAACTTCGCACTCCTGCCACTAGATGGAGAATGCGTATGTTGCGTGACAAGCATTACTTCATGGGGACGTACAATAAACAAGAACTGAGACAAGAGAATTCCCAAGGCCAGGGAGAGGTATGGCTCATCACGCTTTGTTCCCAGTTCAGAGGCCATGGTTGGAATGAGATTCTGCTGTCACGCAATGGATGTGGAGTAACCTTTTTTCGTACCAGTCCCAAGCGGGACTGTGAACCATGATGAGAGGGATGTGAAGTAACTGTCTAAATCAAAATACAGTTTCTGATTTTACATTGTTTGAAAAGAAGAAGGACAATAAGAATTGGGAATGTTAAATTTGAAAAAATAATGAATCCAAGAACATATAGAATCCATGCATAGAACATGTCCTTGTTAAAAAGAAGTAGTAAGAAGACTAGATGCCCTGAGCACATCCGATCTCGCCTGATTTCGGAAGCTAAGCAGGGTTGGCCCTGGTTAGTACTTGGATGGGAGACCACCAGGGAATACCAGGTGCTGTAGGCGCCTGGAGTAGGAGCTGGCAAACGACTCCAGTATTCCTGCCAAGAAAACTCCATGGACATGGAGTCACGAAGAGTCGGTCACAACTGTAACGACACAACACACAAGAAGACTGATTGTGTTTCTGGAGAGACATGCAGTGACACGAAATATAAAAATTAAAGTATTGGATCATGATCCATAAAGGATCAAAAGATTCATAGTGTATAGTTCAAGGGAAATGATAGTGCCACTCTATTCTGCTCTGGTCAGACCCCACCTGGAGTACTGTGGCTAGTTCTGCCCACCTCAATTTAAAAATGAGGTTGACAACCTTGAATGGGTCCAGAGGAGAGAGAGCAGGATGGTTAAAGTTCTGGAAAAATGTCTTACGAGTAGAGATGGGCACGACTTAGCGGTATTCCCGTTTCCGTTTCCGATACTCGTGTCCATTACTCTACGGAAACGGTAACGGGAATTACTCCGCCAGAATTCGAGCTCGAACCGACGAACGAACAATTTGGTCTGATTTGTCGTGCTCGTTACTTGCATCGCGGCGATCGCGCAATGCCAAGCGGCACAGAAAAAAAGTTTTTAAAAGTTAAAAAAAACCCACTTCCCGGCCTTAAAAGTAGGCGAAAACTGTCTGAGGGCACCTACCAGGCCAGAAGGGTGTTTTATTTGGTGGGGGGTTTCCCCGCCCCCCTCTCCTTGGCTATTGCTACTGCTGCGCTGCTGGTACCAGGCTGGGAGGGCGCATCCATTTGCCATGCAGTGCGGGGGATCCAAAATGGCGACTGCAATATTTTTTTTTGAAATCGTTGCCCAAAACCCCACCAAAGCACCACAGAAACATGCGAAAATTAGCTATTTTAAATGCTTGAATTTTTACAGTAACAGCAGTGGGTTTTTCTTGCAAAAAAAGTCTCTGTTGATTTTATGTTATTTTATTTTATGTTATTTTATTTTATTTTATTTTATTTTTTTACACCTGCACATTTGCAATGATGGGCTCGCCCATGGGAGTGGACAATGCAAATTTTCCACCAATCACATGGCCACTTGGCCAGGTTGACCACAGAGACTTCTGGGATGTGCCAATCGGGCATAAACAGCCCACTAATCATAGCCCAAACCCGAACCCTAAGCCTAAGCCTAACCCATACGCCAGTACACTGTCCTTCCGAACCCTAAGCCTAAGCCTAACCCATACGCCAGTACACTGTCCTTCTAAGTGGGTCAGAGAGGCACCCAGAGGTGCACCCCAATACTCACCCTAACCTCACTCGTAACTAGCCTAACCCTAGCCCTTGCGCTAACCCGTCTTAACCCTAAGCCAGATCTACTTGCATTGCACTACATGCAAGTACGTGAGACACAGCGGGTGCAAAGAGTCTGCCAGTCCGTCACTTGTGGCTCTGGCTGACTCCTGCAGCTCCCTCCAGGAGCCCGCTACCCCCCCAAACCAGTACTAACGACAACGAAAAAACAAAAAAACGAACCGACTAATTTTTGCGAAATTTCGCGAAAAACGGAAACAAGACAAAACGGACTGCCTCCGACACACGACAACTCGAAAACGTCATTTTCCCTAGTCGTGCTCATCTCTACTTACAAGGAGCAGCTTAGGGAGCTGGGAATGTTTAGCCTTACAAAAAGAAGGCTGAGATGGGATATGATAGCCATGTTTAAATATCTGAAAGCATGCCATATTGAAGAGTGAACTGGTTTATTTTCCATGGTTTCAGAGACTAGGATTTGGGGCAATGGTTTCCAACTACAGGAAAAGAGATTCCATTTAAACGTTAGGAAGAACTTCATGGTCACAGTTGAATATTTTGCCATGGAGGGTGGTGGAGTCTCCTTCTTTGATGGTTTTTAAGCAGAGGCTGAAGGCAATATGTCAGGAGTCCTGTGATGGAAGTTCAGGAATGGCAGGGGGTTGGAATCGATGGCCCTTGAGGTCTCTTCCAACTCTATGATTCTATGATTCTAGGGAGGGTTTGGCACTGGATTGAAGAATATATAAAAGTACAAGATGATGTAAGAAAACCATATTTATTGTGTGTTGCACCGTGTGTCTTAATTTTTATTGTTTTGTTTTGGGTTTGTGTAAACAATTGATCTGACAATTATAAAAACCGTAGTCTTCATTGTTTTCCCCTCCTAGGGTGAAATATTTGTGGACTTTCTCCATCTATTTGAATTGTGTTAGTTTCAAATAAGTGTCCTGGTGCATCCTTGTGGTGACACTTAGAATAATATTTTAGTTCATTAGGGGGGAAATATTAATATTCGAAGAAAACCATGGCACTGGCTTGAGTTCTTGGCAGAAAAGGATATAGAAAGATGTTTACACAAGTAAAGTGATATTCATTTGGGATTCAATTACAGCATAATTTCTTGAAGTACCATATAAATATCCATCATGCATTACTTATTGTAACTACCGATTGCTTTCATTTCTGAAATCAAGTACAATATTTATATATTTAATGTTCAGGGTTAATTTCATCCATTTCTCTCATTTCCTCAGAGAAAGTCCATAAGGAGATAGAAGATGTTCTGGGTTCTTCTCGGTTAATCTCCTATCAAGATGTGAAGAGACTCCCCTATACTAATGCTGTCATTCATGAAATGCAGCGTTTCAGATACGCCTTATTATTTGGGCTTCCAAGACAGTGTGCAAAGGATGTGAACATACATGGTTTTCTCATTCCCAAGGTATGGAATGTTGTTGTTGTTCAGTCATTCAGTCGTGTCCGACTCTTCGTGACCCCACGGACCAGAGCTCGTCAGGCTTTCCTATCTTCCACTGCCTCCTGGAGTTTGGTCAAAACCATATTGGTTGTATCCATGACACTGTCCAACCATCTTTTTATTGGTTTTATTTTTGGTGTTTTTTTTTTTGTAATTTATGGCTATTGAGGCCCGATGTTTTGTAAGCCGCTTAGAGTATATATTGTAGATAAGCGGGGTATAAATGCAATAAATAAATAATAAATAAATAAATCTCATTCTCTGCCGCCCTCTTTTCCTTTTGCCTTCAATCTTTCCCAACATCAGGGATTTTTCCAAGGACTCCTCTCTCCTCATGAGGTGGCCAAAGTACTGGAGCCTCAGCTTCAAAATCTGTCCTTCCAGTGAACATTCAGGGTTGATTTCCTTCTGGATGGACAGGTTTGATCTCCTTGCAGTCCAGGGGACTCTCAAAACTCTCCTCCAGCACCACAGCTCAAAAGTATGGAATATGGTTAGGGCTTTTTCCCAACATCCCAGGAACAAAAGGTCTCACAGGATGATATTCTGAGAAGGGCCTCTGCAAATGTGTACAAAATGCAGTAAAAATATGAATTTTTTAAAATCCATCTAATAGTCTGCCTATAAAGATTTCATATTTATTATAAGAGGAATACATGAAATCCCAGAAAGAACTATTTATTATACTTCATTACCTTTATACATTATTATACTACAGTATATTAATATACTATAATATACTGTATATTAATATATTGTAATTATGAATATGGAGATGAGCACTGCCCCTAGAGTCGGACACAACTATCACGCAGGACACGACTAGCATGCATGTGCAGGGGAACCTTTACCTATACCTATATTAATATTATATTAAAATGGGCCCTGGAAAAACTGAAGTATTGTCAAGCTATTGGCCATTTAGAGCTGTATTTCCCCACTGCTTCCACATTTTTAGAAGCTTTTTGTGTGGGCAGTAGCAACTGGGCTGCCTGTTTTATTTCCCACCCACTTCCTTTAAAGGTAAAATTATGCAAAACTGCTCTCAGGCTAGAGTAGTCATCTTTCCCTACAGGTTCAGTCTATGGTGAGAATTTTCAAGATAATAAACTCGAAAGTACAAAAAATCTCTCTGGCAGAAGACAAGCTTTCTCCTCCTTCCTTCCTTCCTTCCTTCCTTCCTTCCTTCCTTCCTTCCTTCCTTCCTTCCTTCCTTCCTTCCCCATTAGTCTACAAATGGATCTGCATTCTTGAAAAATACAAGCACTGGATGGGTTGTTTGTGTACTGGGGAACAAACACTTGATATCTCATCAAATGAAGACAGCCTGCTTCAATGATTCTTTATCTTTAAATCAAACTCAAAGTGGATATCCCTTCAAAATGAGGCCCCTTTTAAAGAGAAGACTGTTTTCCAGGATCAATGCCATAGTTCAAGAAACAATATAGTTGAGCTATGCTGGCCAATGAGGTTCTATAGAGTCCTTAATTCCCAGAGTGGCATAGGAATGAATGAATGAGTGTGTGTGTGTGTGTGTGTGTGTGTGTGTGTGTGTGTGTGTGTTTGTGCTGATGCACATGACCAAATGGCTTATTTTTCCTAGGGGACCCTGATTTTTCCAGATCTGCGCTCTGCTCTTCTTGATCCTGAGCAGTGGGAGACACCTGAAGAATTCAACCCAAATCATTTTTTGGATAAGGAAGGAAATTTTGAGGCTAAAGAAGCATATCTCCCTTTTGGTGCTGGTAGGTTTAACAAAATAAGAAAAAGGAAAAAAAGATTCAGCACACAGGGCTGGAAAGCTGTCTGCCTGGTATTACTGGCAGGAAAAAAAAAAAAAAAAAAAGCTGTCCAAACTCGCTGATCAAAAATTTGTAAATAAATGGAGCCCTTCTGACTTCCATCTAGACCTTCTAAAATGACACAGCTAAGCCTGGCATGAATTGACAGCTTCACTAGATGAGGCACTTCACTAGTTGGGGCCACTGTGGGACACAGGAAGCTGGACTAGATGGGCCTATGGCCTGATCCAGCACGGCTCTTCTTACGTTCTTATGTTCACTGATCACAGCTAAATGGGCCTGATCATCAAATCAACCTCCTTGTCCTATAATAGGCCCTTAATATGTGCTGCTTTCACTCACAACAGAAGGCTGGAAGATGTGTGCCTTGTACTGCTAAACCATGATACATTATGTTCCTGAAAACCTACACCAGGAACTGGACTGAAGGCTATGGATCAAGCATATATCTGTATTAGTAACCCACAGGTATATTGACAGGCTTCATAGTAATATACATATCCCAAGCTGTACCTCCCTGTTTAGGGATATTTTAGGCTATGCCTTTCCCAATTATAAGCCACACAAATTATATATTTAGGAGCCAGCTAATGTTCTCCAGGGCTTTGCATACATATATATATATATTTCATTTATATTCACACATGTATTCTTTATTCCTGCAAACTTTGAGAAAGGTGGATGCCCACTGTCTCACCACAAGGGAATTGTTTTATGTGCTACTCGGAGCATTGTACAAATTAATTAGGCATAGTTGAGCCAAGAAAAGTCTTATCTGTTTGTTTGGTTTGTTTGAGAACAGCTGCTATCCATCAATTGTCAAACTCCAGGGTCATAAAATGCTTGCAGATCCGTGGAGCTCCTGAAGAATTCAACCCCAGTTCAAACAAACGCTCCAATTAAAATATTTAGCTGTTGCCAAAAGTGCAAAAAAAATGATCAAGAATACCAATCAGTGTTTGATGTGCCCTTCTAACCTATGCATATGAAAATGAGATGCAAATGGGAGGAATAGGAGCAGAAATGTAATTCTATAAGACCTGATGTTTGCTCTGGGTCCATTGGAATTGCCACTCGATCTGAGTAGAGTGAGAATTCCCTGGTTGACAACCAAATAAATCTTCACTTTCCTGAAGACCCAGACTGCTTTATTGCAACTGCATAGCCTTCCTTTTTTTGCCGGCAAAGGACCCAAGCTACAGCTATTGTAAATAGCTGGACATCATCGCCTTCAGGACAAGGGGAGTTGATTCTGCTGGACCTCTCAGTGGCTTTGGAGACCACCAACCATGTGGCCTGTGGTGTCCCTCAGGGCTCTCTTTTGTCCTTTATGCTATTTACTGGCCAAGAACTGCCTTCTATGCTCAGATTTCACACTGGGAAGTTTGGGTTCTGTTTGGCCACATTTGGAGAAGATGAACTTGGCTAAACAGCCTTGTTGGAACCGCTAGAGTAGAGGTACTAAAAAGCTGCAAACAAGGAAAGACATCCTCTTGTTTCCCTTTCTTTTCATCTGTGCCCTTCTCTTTCTTCCTAAGCTGCCATAGAGCACCAGTGCCGGCACCAAGCTATCTAAAAACACATTAAAATAGCATACTCTTCCAGGAGGGGAACAGCAAAGAGTGATTTTCTTCATGAAATCAAGTGATCCCACTGCTTAAACCAAAGCAAATGCATCTAATATAAAGAAAGTCACAGTGGTGAAGGCAAAAAATAATAATAATAAAACAAAAACAAAAACACCAAACCCCTGTGGTTTGCAGTGGTGAGAGGGACTCCAGGCTGAATTCAAAACCATAACCACTTTTGGATAAAAACTACCGGTACTACTCAAGCGGCTGGTTCTGGTCTTAACAACCCTATACCTCCTTCTAGAAGGCAGAAGCTGAAAAAGATCATTTCCAGGGTTTGTTGGATCCTGCACAATCTCTATGGCTGTACAACTCCCAAACCACACACAGAGACCATAGGTTAACACACTCTCTATGGTGCAGTGGTAGAATGTCAGCAGCAGACTTTTGAAAGATCTGCTTTCAAAAGATCTGCTGATGGTGGGGGGATTCTCTTTGAGAATTTCCTACATTTCTTTACCTATGTGGTTTCACTCTCAGTCATGAAAAGTTGGAGTTGAAACAGCATTCAATCAGCATGAGCTATTAGTGTCCCATTGAGGGGGGGGAATGACCCTCTTTCCCTCCCTCTTTCCACAGGGGCTCGGGTGTGTCCAGGGGAACAGCTGGCAAAAACTGAGGTCTTCATCTTCTTGACTAGCCTGTTGAGGACATTCCGCTTCCAGCTGCCAGAAGGAGTGAAAGAGCTCAACCAAAATTCTATTCAAGGAATAACAACACCTCCACATCCTTATAAAATCTGTGCAGTTCCACAAGGTAATTCTGTATAAAGCAGTCAAAACTGGCAAATGGGCTTTATTTGTTACTGTACTTTTTTCCACTAACTGTTCATTTAATCTGATATTCATACATAAATTCTTCTATTTGTTCAGTCTTAAAGTATGAAACAAATATCTCTGTATGCCATAGTGCAGGGGTGCCCAAACGTTTTGTAAGGAGGGACAGATTTGGTGGCTGAGAATGTGTCAGGGGCCGGTTGCTCTCTGACCCTCCCACCCCACTGCAAGCCCCACCCACTGACCCATAAGCCCCACCCACTGACCCCTTGCAACCCCACCCGCAGGAAGGAAGGGAGGGAGGGAGGTGGAAACCAAGAGAGGAAGGTAGGAAGGTGGGGAACAAGGAAGGGAGGGAGGGACGGAGGTGGGGACCAAGGGAAGGAGGAAGGAAGGAAGGAAGGTGGGGACCAAGGAAGGGAGGTAAGAAGGAAGGTGGGGACCAAAGGAAGCACAGGGAGCCATGGCCACAGGTCGCCCCTTGGAAGAGGCGATCTGTGCGACCTTGCACCCCCCAAGCTCCCCAGCAGTGGTGACGGCTCGCCCACCAGCCCACCCCAAAGCTCCTTGGCAGTGGCAGAGGCCTGCCTGCCTGCCCACCCCCACACCTTCCAATGCGGTGCCGGTGGCGGCAGACCGCCCGTCCGCCCAAGCTTCCCAGCGGTGCCAGTGGCGCGGCCCGACCGATCACTGCCCCGCGCGTGCACCCAACCTCATACATTCCCCTGCGGTGCCGCCCAAGCTTCCCAGCTATGCCAGTGGCGGCGGCCCACCTGTGCGCCGCCTTGTGCACGCACGCCGAGCTTCACAAGATTCCCGGCTGTGTCAGTGTTGGCGGAAGATTTAAAAAAAAAAAAAAATGGGGCAAAGGAGGGGGAGGGAGGGGAGGGCCAGCCAGCCGCGGGCCACTCAGAATGGCCTGACGGGCCGGATTTGGCCCCCAGGCCAGACTTTGGGCAGGCCTGCCATAGTGCTTTTCCAGGAGGACCATTTTGCTTTCCATATACAGTACTGTAATGCTTGTCTCATCACTGATCTTGTTAGGTGAATTTCTTTTTTAAAAACTGTATTTAATTCATTTTCAATGGGGTGGGGAAAAGAAGTATATGTAATTTTGCTCCACATCGTACCACATGGGTTTCAGTCATTATTATGTTATAACCAGCTTTCTCTAATTCTTTGTTTCTTTTTTCTAGCCATTGATAAAACAGATTCCATATTGTGAGTCCTCATTTTCCTTTATTCTCATTGTCAGTCTATCCATCTCTGCACATTCCAAAATGTTCTTAAGAATCATTTTATCTGTTGGCGTTTCTTTATTTTTCCGGTGTTGTGCCCAAACTAGAGATGTGAAGATCCAGGGGGAAAAACGGAAAAATTTGGGAGGAAAATGTTTTTTTCCTTTTTTTCCCTGAAGCCTTCTTGGTTTTTTTTCCAAAAAAAGAGAGAAAAGAAAAATTGAAAACAGAAAAAATGATTATGGAATGTTTTATTTGGCCATTGTCAGGAACCTGCCTGCCACAGAACCTGACCCTGAGGGGTTAACTGGTGAAGAGCCGCTGGAAGAGCATTGCAGCTGGCTTCAGTCAGCAGCTGGGTCTGATCACTCAGCTTCAGACCTATCCCCACCTCCTAGAAGGGCCATGAGCAGGATTCTGCAATGACATGGTACCAGGACAGCCAGAGATAGGACCTTTAATTCTAGATGGAATCTCAGGTCGACTAACCCTGAGTATTAGCAAGGAGCTTTTCCCAGGAGATAGGGTGTGTTCCCTGTTTTGGAATATAGCTGGCAAGCTCTATGGAAGCAACGTGTTACTTGGACCTGCAACCACGTTCCTGTCTGTTCCTGACCTTGACTCTGCCTGACTTCAGACTGGTTTCCTTGACAACGGTTTGGTCTCTTCCCTTCGGCTTGCCACCTGGCTTCTTTGAACATTCCTGTGTTGATACTGGACTGGTAATTACTGTGTTATGAACTCTGTTATCTGTCTGGCACCTGATTAACTTAAGCCTACTTGATTCTTTCACTTAATACTTTGGCAAAGGACTGAACTCTGTGTGTGTGTATTCTGTGTGCGGGCCTTGACAACCATGATGATTAAAATATTTTAAGACAAGGTGTTCTAATATTTTCCAAATCATTTCTTTTTTTAATATTTTTTATTTTTTTAACTAACAAAGTAAAAACAGATACATTGCTTATCTCCTGCCGTGTTACATATATCAGATTTTTTTCCCAATAAATCGGCCTAGTTGTTTCATAATTCTCTTTTCATCTTAAACATAATTATTTTCTTATTTCTATATTTCCTATTTTTCCATCAATACTATGATCGTCTTCGCTTATCTCTGTCTTCATCTAGTACAAAAAATACAGATAATAGATTACAATTTTGTATTAGCTAGTTTAGTCTTAGCAATATTCTCGATCCTAAAACTTAATTCTTCATTTAACTGAACAGCTTAGATTATATTTGACTAATTCAATATATAGTAGGTAGAGATGGGCACGACCAGAAAAAATTACTTTTCGAGTTGTCGTTTGTCGGGACGGGTCCATTTCGGGTCATTTCCGTTTGTCAAGGGAATTTTCAAAAATTTGTCGTTTCCATTTGTCGTTTGTCGTTTGTCATTTCCACCGTGATTTAGCGCGATTTGACGTCCCAGGGAGCATGGGGGTGTCACGCAATCAGGGCCGGCGCTAGGTGGGCAGGCAGGCTGGTAGCCTGGAGGAAGGGGGAGAACCCTTGCAGTTCCTGGATCTGCGACTCTAGCGCTTGGTCCTTTTTTAAGGAGCTCCGAGGTGGCGGGAGAAGCGCGCCTTCCTTCCTGGAGAGACGAAGGGAGGTGGCACCTTTTATTCCCGGAGCGCTTCCTGATCCACTAGACACATACAGTCCTTCGAGGTGGGGGGTGGGGAGAGTAGGGAGGAGAAATGGGCCTTTTTCTTCCTCTCTACCGCTTCCCACCACGGAACCCACTCTTTCCGCTTCCCGCGCTCGCCTTCTGTAAATGATCCCCGGCCGGGAGATTAAAAGAGCAATGGGGGTTTTACTTCTTTATTTCAACCCGCCGCTGTTCATTGCCTCCAATCCATTTCAAAATGTGCTCACAGCAAGCCTCTTGAACTCGGCTGGCACTCATGCCGTGCCACGCGCGTGTGCCCGCTGCGTGCGCATTTGGCATCCCCTCCTCCGAATTCCGCGCGGGTCTGTGCCTTCAGCGTTGTCCCTCCGCCAAGGGGTGTGTGTGTGTGTGTGTGTGTGTGTGTGTGTGTGTGTGTGTGTGTGTGTGTGTGTGTGTGTGTGTGTGTGTGTGTGTGTGTGTGTGAGAGAGAGAGAGAGAGAGAGAGAGAGAGAGATCAAGGCAACATAGTCCGGGCTCTGCGGGATGTAATCACGGCACCTCTTCACCGCTGCCAGCGCTTACGAGGGGGAAATGTGACCCACAAGCGTGTCATCCACCTGCTCCCCCGGCTGTGTAGTCCAGTCGGCACAGAGCTGAATTGGGACTCTGTATGTGTCTGTGAATCAGGAAGTGTCCCGGGGACCCCTCTTTGCCGCACTGTCCCTCACACCCGCCCGCTCCCCCTCCCCTGCACACAGCCCAATTTGGGATCCTTCCTTTTCCAGGTTTCAGAATTCTGGGGGCTGAAGTCCCACAACAGGAACGCTCCCCAACTTCCTGTTGCATGCGCGGTTAGTTACTCCATATACCCAGGGCGGGTAGTTTGTCCCTCTGGGCTTGGTTTACGTTTGGAGAGCAAGGCTTCCAAACCGCGGGAGGGCTGGGGGAGACAGATCCTTAACACAGACCTGGGCCGAGCTGATTTCCACAGTTTCCAGCATATCTTTGGGACTGGAGAGTAAGAGAAGACTCTCCCCGCTAAGAGACTAAAGGCGAAATCACATTGCACCCCCCATTTTGTGCCCTAGGAGGCAGGTGGGGCGGGGGGCGGCGGTGGCAGAGGGCCATGGGCGAGCGGCGACAGTGGCAGGGAGGAGGTGCGGGTGGGTGAGCGGGTGGCCGGTGGCCGCAGGCGGGTGAGTGGGCAGGCGGCAGCGCGGGCCGCAGGCGGGTGGCGGTGTGGGCGGGCGGGCAACATCCAGAAGTGTCAGTCAAAACCTGGCCATGCCATTGGTGGAATGGTTCAAAAAAATTGCATGGTCCCATCCCATGCCCAGCCCACATGGGCAGGTCTAAAAAAATAAAAAATAAAATAAAATAAAATAAAATCAGTGCGACCTTTTACTGCTATAAAAACCCACTGCTGCTACTATAAAAATTAGGCATTTAAAATACCTAATTTTCACATGTTTCTGTTGTGTTTTGGTGGGTTTTTGGACCACGATTTAAAAATAAATATTGCGGTCGCCATTTTGGATCCCCCCACCGCATGGAATGGACTCGTCTGGAGACGACGAGGATGACCCCCCCCAGCCTGGTGCAAGCAGCCCAGGACAGGAGAGGGGGGGAGGCTGGGGACCCCCCCCAGAAACCATCCCTCAGGTAGGTGTCCTCAGGCAGGCATAAGTTCGCCTGCTTTTTTGGCCAGGAGTCGGGTTTTTTTTTACTTTTAAAAACTTTTTTTCTGTGCTGCTTGCTTGCCAATGGCATTGCACGATTGCCACGATGCCATGAACGACAACGAAAAACCCGACCAAATTTTTCTTTTGTTGGTTCGAGTTCAAGTTCTGACGGCTTAATTATCGTTACCGTTTCCGTTACGTAACGGAAACGACAACCGAAAACTGGAAACAACAATTTCGCCGAGTCGTGCCCATGTCTAATAGTAGGTATATGCTTACATCTGTTTTTGTCTAATACAAGAAGTGAAGATTGTGAAGTTAAGCCAGTCTGTCTAATCTGCAACCTTAGATATATAATAGATATCATCAACTCATTATATTTTCTCTATTCTTTTAAATTTTACCAAGTTTTTGAAAACTTATATGTTTAAGATTAATACTTAATGGGTTATTAAAAGAAAAAAAGCATTACATTTTGATCTCTCTGTTTCTTGTTGCATTCATCTTACAAGGGACCTTGGAGTGGGTGAGGGGCTTACTATGACAGCCACGGGATTTTCAAAGAGCTGCAGCCAATGACACCTTAGTGGCAGCACTTTAAAAACTGTGCGCCCACTATAACAAGGTCACCCACCCCCAAGGTCCTTTGTAAGACGAATGCAAGCGGGAAGGAAAAAATCATTTTACAATTTACCCTATCCCCGGAAATTGCCTTCATCCTACAAATTTTTCGTTGTTAAGGGGCATTTGTCTTACGAGGTATTACTGCAGTAGTTTCGGTAGCACATTCATTTTGATAGTTGCAATTCTCCCTAATAGTGACAGTTGTAGGAGTTCCCATTTCTCAAGGTCTGTCTTAACTTGACTAAATGTTTCAACATAATTACCCGCTTTTATAGTTGCACATCACGCAGATAAGAATCTTCCCAGATATTTCACTTTTTAGTTATTTGTATATTGACCTTTCTTGTTAGGTGAACTTCTAAAACAACAATGACTGCTCCTCTAACAGGTTAAAAGTTTTATTATAAGGTTGCAGCTAGAGATGGCCATGAGCTGTCAGTTTGGTGGTTCATATTTGTTTATTCTTCAGATGCACAGGTGTTCCGGGGATGCCCCAACGTCCCTCCCCTGCCTCCTCCAACAGGCATCCAATCAGAAGTATTGACCCATGATTCCCTGACCTGCCTCTTCCTCTTCCACTTATTCTGAGTTGGGGCATACCATAGGAGGCAAACCAGGGGAGCTGGGGGGTGTGAGCAACCATACTGACTCTTTAGATGTGAGACAGCAATATGCCATTACTAACACAAGAATGCCAAAGAGACCATTACTGGATTAAGATTTCATTTCTATTGGTTATTCAATTTTGTAAAGAACCATAGAAAGCTGTTCAGTTCACTTTAATACATATATACTTACTAGGGACACTTCGTTCAAAGTATGGCCTGTCCTTTGCCAAGGGGTGGATGTCTGGTATTGCCTATTGAATTCCACCAGTCTGTCTCCATTTTGTGTGTGGGAGAACTCTACTGCAAAATCAGGCCTGTGGATCCCTATAGGCAGAGGATGGCAGGGTATGTGTGTAGAATGACCTTTTAAAGCAAAGTGTTCTGCTTATATACCGCCCCATACTACTACAAGTAGTCTCTGGGCGGTTTACAATTTTAATTACAGAGTGCAGGCTACACATTGCCCCCCCAGCAAGCTGGGTACTCATTTTACCGACCTCGGAAGGATGGAAGGCTGAGTGAACCTTGAGCCTGCTACCGGGAATTGAACCCAGGTCGTGAGCACAGTTTTACTTGCAGTATAGGCATTTAACCACTGCGCCACGAGGCCAGATGGGCAGAATGTAAATGCAATGAATGAATGAATGAATGAATGAATGAATGAATGAATGAATGAATGAATGAATGGTCCATCCAAGTTTTGTTTATATAGTGCATGCAACTATATTGGTGAACCAAGAGGCAAGTAACTTAGATTACAGAACTTGGAGTCCAGACTCAAACACACCACCTCTTTGATTCCCCTGAATGATCTTCCATCTTAACTGTCAAGGGACAGAACATAATAAATACTACAAGCCCAGAAACTGGAGCAGATTTTCCCATTTTGACGGAAGGAGCTATGTTAATCTACTGCAGATTAGAATGCGATTTGTGGCACCTTAAAGATGGGTGGAGGCAGGAGGATGAACAAGTTAAACTGGAACTGAAACTGTGAAAACAAAAAATCAGTTCCCACTCGCTTTGCATGACACCACAGGGAAGCGATGTATGGCGATACAGTGGTACATTGTATAAAGGAATTAATTCATTCCAAATGAAATTACATTAAGCAAATTTTCCTTTATACAAATTTCCCATAGGAATGCATTGAAAATGGGATGATCCCTAATCGCGACCATTTTTATGTTGTACAGATTCACGCCATAGGCAATTCTGTTAAGCAAATTTCCCCTCTCTCTGGAATTTTTTATGTTGTACAGATTTTATGTTATATAAACAGTTTGTTATACAAGGGCCCACTGTAACTGTTACTTAATGCACCCATTTGTACCACAGAGAACTGCTAATTAGTGGAGCAGTGTTTCTGGGCACTAAACTCCATGTAAGACATAAATACCTATCCTTGGGTAACCCATATGTTCTTGGACTGTAACTTCTAAAAACTCTGGCCAGCACAGTGAGTGGTGAATGCTTCTGGGAATAGCAGTCTAAAAAGACTTGGGTTAGCCAATGTTGGGAACCACTGATACAAGGTGTTACTAACAACCATGTGCCGTTAAGTTAATTCTGATATATGACAACCTTTTTCAAGGTTATCTAGGCAGATAGAGAATACACAGAAGTGGTTCACCATTCACTTTTTCTGGAACTCGGCAGCTTGCCCAAGGCTACACAGGCTGGTTTCTCTGAGAATGGTAATATAGGAGAGAACACTCTCAGGATGCTGAATGAAAGTTTATTAAAAGAGCCCAACGCGTTTCGGCCCGAATGACCTTCTTCAGGGACTTTTTCACTGTGCTCAAAGAAACTCTGGAAACAAGACATTAAGTTGTTTCCAGAGTTTCTTTGAGCACAGTGAAAAAGTCCCTGAAGAAGGCCATTCGGGCCGAAACGCATTGGGCTCTTTTAATAAACTTTCATTCAGCATCCTGAGAGTGTTCTCTCCTATATTACCATTTTCTGTGGATGCTCCAGTCTTTTTACCTTGGTTTCTCTGAGACACACCAATGGTGAACTCAACTCTCAACCCACTGGCTCCATGGTCAGATACCTAAACCACTCGCTAGAGAAAGTACGATGCTGCAGTATTATATTTAGTAGTCCCATCCAATCCATCATTAATTAAAGAAAACACAATGCCCTGCAAAATGAGGGAGAAATCCCAAAAACATTTATTAAAGAAATAGACTGTTTTTTAAAAAAATACATATTTATACATCCTGGGAACTCTAAGCAGATCCATCGTGCATAATACTAATTGCATGCTGCCAAGGCAATTCTGATTTATGTCAATCCTTTTCAGGTTTTTCCAGGTAAAGACAACTTATAAGTAGGCTGGATGACCATCTGTCGGGAGTCCTGTGATGGGGGTTCCTGCATGGCAGGGGGTGGGACTGGATGGCCCTTGAGGTCTCTTCCAACTCTAGGATTCTATGATTCTATGGTTTAAGATTCTATAGTTTACAATTCTTTTCTTCTGGGGTGCCCTGGGACTGTGCCACTTGCCCAACACCACACAGGCTGGTTCTTCTGGGATGCACAGTGAGAGACTGAACTCCCAGCATCTGCTTCAGCAGCCAGATACCTAACTCACTGATCTATCCAAACAGCTTCACTTAACCAGTGGGGAAAAATATATTTGCCAAGAGATCATGATGGATTTATTATAATTCCATACATATTTACTCAAAGGAAACCCATCTAGGCTCAATATAACTTACTCCTGGCTATCTATGTCAAGGATCTCTTCATATGTTTTCAGAACAACCAGTCTCAACATCTAAACCAGATGTTGCCTGGTGTGCCGTTGGAAAAGCTGAAGAATATCAGCTTTGTGTTCAGCCAAACAGGCCCAGGTTGCGCACTGAATAAAGTATTTTATAATTTTTCATATTTCTGTTTACTTACTATTTCATAATAAAGTAATTATAAAATACTTTGTGTTTATTTGATTCCTATTCAAGAGAATTACTTTATATATAGTCAATATAGGCACAGAGCTAATTTTTTTAACATTTTCTAATGGTGGTGTGCCTCGTGATTTTTTTCATGAAACAAGTGTGCCTTTGCCCAAAAAAGGTTGAAAAACACTGATCTAAAGAACCTGGAAGGTAGAAGGTAATATTGGTTAAAAATAGAGATGGGCACAAAATGGATTTTTTATTTCATGATTCGTTATTCGTTTCATTTCCTAACAAAACAAAAAATGAAGTGTCCTTAAAAAACAAAATGAAACGAAATGGAAATTTTAATTTTGTTCCATTTTGTTTTTTGCTTTTTCATTATTTATTTTGACAGCCACTGATCTTGGCGATTAGCAAAATAAATAATAAAAAAGCGCAGATCAGCTGGCGCATGGGGCTGCGTGCCAGCTGGTCAGTAAGAAAAACACTGCCAACTGGCCTCCCCGTGGGCCAGCTCTTCAGTGGGAGTAAAAAATAAATACATAAAATAAACCACTGACTGGCCTCCCCACAGGCCAGCTGGTCGGTGGGAATTACAAAAAACACCCTGCCAACCGGCCTCCCCATGGGCCAGCTGGTTGGCGGGAGTAAAAAAAAAAAAAAAAAAAAAAAAGGTCGACCGGCTGGCCCGGCCCCAAAAGTGTAAAAATAATAATAAAATAAAAACAAAAAATGAAACAAAACAAAATACAAAATGATTTTTTAAAAAATAATCCTTTTCTAATAAACAAAATGAAACGGGGAAAGAATCAAAAAATGAAACAAAACACTATTTTGGCTTTTTGTGTCCATCTCTAGTTAAAAACGAATGAGGTAGAAAAATCCAGCAGGAAATGAAACGTCTTAGTTCCTTTTATCCATTATGATGCACTGTAGCGGGGAACAGCACAAATTTTATAACAGTGGGGATGAACTACTAATCCTATGATCGATTTTGGATTGAGTTCTTTCACTCCTTTTGGCAGCTGGAAATGGAATGATCTCATCAATATGGTAAATAAAATGAACATCTCAATTTTTGCCATCTGTTCTCCAACGCATGTTCGAGCCCCTGTGGAGGAAACAGAGGGACAGTGGCAAGTAAGCAATACCTTCCTTTTATTCTGCAGTAAACAAGCACTTTTGCTAAGTAAAAAAAAATGGCCTAACAAGCTACGGTCTTCTCTTCCTACTCCAAGAGGTGAAGCTTGCAGACTTATTTAGAATAGCTCATAGGGTGCAAGGAATAAATGCAGCAAGACTGCATTTAGGCAACCAGCCAGGATTAGAGGTGGGCACTGGGCACAGTTTGGTTATCAACCAATAGGGTGGTTGGTGTCTTAAAGCCCTACCAAATCTAATGGGTGCCCACTCATAGACAGCAACCTGGTTTTCCTGCCCTGCCTCCGCTGGGTGCTGCCTTAGAGTAGGCTCCCATTGGAGAAGAAAAGGCTTTGAAGCAGCACATACTTACAGAGAAGCCTTGTGGTGCAGTGGTTAAATGGCTGTACAGAAGCTATAACTGTGCTCATGACCTGGGGATCAATCCCAGGTGACCGGCTCAAGGTTCACCCAGCCTTCCATCCTTCTGAGATTGTTAAAATGGAGTGCCCAGCCATGTGGGGGGAGCAATATGTAGACCACATAATTAAATTGTAAACCACCCAGAGTGCTTTCAGCACTATGGGGCAGTATATAAGCAGAACATTTTTGCTTTTTGTTGATTGGTTGCTGAGATCTAGTTCACCCCAGAGCAGACATGTCCAGTGGGACATGTATTCATGCAGTTGCACCTTTAGTTTCTAGCGGGGAGGGGGGCATCACCATGACAACATGGATGGCAGTCCCAGACCTTGTATCCTCAAGTCTAGGTTTTATCCTGTCAAATCACAAATGGCTTTTTAGAATAAACCCTTTAACAATTTTCTATCTTCTTAAGCCCCAGAAAACTAGATCAGGGACATCCACACTTGTATTAATAAGAACTCCTAATCATAAACATGGAGGGTTGAGTTAAGGAAGAAGAATGAACAGCTGCAAGAGCATTCTGTTTTCCCTGTCGTTTGACCCCCCTAAATCTATATGGGCTGTCTATGCTTGGAGAATGCAACTTGCCTAAATTTCCACTAGAGATGGGCACGAATCATGGTTTGGTCCAGTTTGGCATAGTGCCTATGCAAGTGGTCCTCAAGCACTGTGTATTTCACTCCTCCACCTCCTCTGTATTATCACCCACTCACTTGCAGGTGCCATGCCAATCCAGGCAGAACCGCACAACTATGTTTCAATATAATCTCTTGTCACTAGCTAGGATGTTAACACAGGTATTTACTATCCTGTGCCAAGTCATGCTATGCCAAGATTGCCCAACCCCCAGCCACAGAGAGTGGTGGAGTTTCCTTCTTTGGAGGTTTTTAAGCAAAGGCTGGATGGCCCTTGAGGTCTTATCCAACTATGATTCTATGATTCAATACTGTAGTGGGAAAACCAGAACCCATAGGGTGGGGGAAAGAAAACACACAGTGTTGTGGAATCAGGTGGGTAACGTCCAGGACTAGTACTTAATCATCATTTCCCAAGGCCCCGAGTCAAGAGCAAGTATTGCTTTTGTCAATTCCACTTGAAATAGTTCTGTAAACCCCATTCATTCTCAGCACTTCATGTTTGTAGTACCTGCTCCAAATGGCATAAATGCTTCCTTGGTCACAAAATTCCCCGTTTGGTCCAAAAAGTGATGTGGGTTGAACTCGTCTGGAGTCTCCCAGTGTTCAGGATCAAAAAGAACGGAGCGCAAATCTGGAGCAATAATACTTCCCTGCAAGGAAGAAAAATAATAACCCTTAAAGACTTCTAGACCAAAATAATTATCTTGTCTTACATGTTCATTGTGGTTACAGAGATACAATGAAGTATGCAGATGGGCACATATACAGTAGGACCCCAGTATCTGCTGGGGATTGGTTCCAGGACTTCCCGTGGATAATGAAAACCGTGGCTAAGAGAGAAAACCAAAAATTTCCAAAACGTCTGTTTTGTGACAGTAGCTTGCTTTACGGCTGCTGTTTTGTGACAGTAGCTTGCTTTACGGATGTTTTATGAGAGTAGCTTGCTTTACAGCTGCTGTTTGTGACAGTAGCTTGCTTTGCAGCTGCTGAATTATTTATTTAATTTTTCCCTGCCAACCGTGGATAACTGAATCAGTAGATAATGAATTAGTGGATACGGGGGCCCTACTGTAATGCACAAGGAATTGTATAGGTACAGATGCAGACACGTCAGGTACTCTGTCAAGGAGGGAATGTTTGCACTAAGGGGGCGGTATAGAAGTATAAATACAAATTAATAAATGAAATCAGTTTGTCATAGCATGTAATTTTCTTCATCTTTGAAACTTGCTTTAGCTTTATTTTATGATTACTCAGAAGGAGGTAAATATGCATTTGCAAGTCTGGTTTTAGTAACATCAAAGGGAAGAGCTGTGAACAGTGATACCTCATAAGACGAATGCCCTGTAAGACGAAAAACCTCGCAAGATGGATGACATTTTTGGGAATAGACAAATTCGTAAGATGAATAAAAATTCAAGGGACGGATTATAAGACAAATAACAGTTGTGAAATTAAAAAAAATAAGGAAATTTCAAAAAATGCTCCCAGGATGCTTAGCAATCCTGTAGCAATACAGGTATTGAGTCCTGTCTTTTAAAAATTCACTCAGGATGCATTGCAACCTTGTGGCAATACATTAAAAAAAACAGCACCCAGGACTCATTGTGACCCACTGGCTTGTGGTTAACATGAGGCTTCAAGTGCAGAGGTGTGCACAGTGTTTATGCACAGTGTTACACAATGTTTATGTCTTTAAAGTGCACTTTTTAAAGAGTTTTTCTTTTTACAAAAAACTGGAATGAATTGATCGGTTTCCCGTTCATTCCTATGGGAAACTGCATTTGGTAAGATGAATTTTTTTGCAAGACAAATTGACCCACAGAACAAATTAAATTTGTCTTACAAGGCATCACTGAGAAGTAAAAAAGGGGCTTGTGCTGGATGTCCTTCATGTTGTGAACACAGAGCGATCTTAGGTAGATGCATCAGTAAAACTTGTCACCTGTGGAGATGGCCAATGGAGTTTTTAGGCAGGAGTTTCCCCCGGACATTTTTGGGAAACACCCCACTGAGCAACGTGTGAAGCCCTCTCTTGTCATCCCTGTGACACTCCTTGCTTTTACAATGTGGAAGCTAAGCAGGGTCAGCCCTGATTGGTACTTGGATGGGAGACCACCAGGGAAGATTAGGTGCTGTAGGCGCCTGGAATAGAGACTGGCAAACCACTCCAATATTCCTCCCAAGAAAACTCCGTGGGCATGGACATGAAGAGTCAGTCACAACTGTAATGACACAACACAACACAACACAAAACACACACACACACACACACACACACACACACACACACACACACACACACACACACACACACACACACACACACACACACACACACACAAGTTTAGTTGTATCAATCTTTACCTTGCGAATGACATAACCTCCAACAACTAACGTCCTTCACACATTGTCTTGGAATCCCAAATAGTAAAACATATTTGGTACGCAAGATCTCATGTATCACGGCTTGAGTATAGGGCAGTTTCTTCCGATCCTGGTAGCAGACAGAGGAAGAGGAACCCAAAACATCGTCTATCTCCTTCTGGACTTTTTCTGACAAAAACAGTGGAAGAGGAAGTTTATTACTGGTGAGGCTATTTGCTCAAACACCCCACATCATGCACAAGAAATTCTGGTTGCATGGAAGGATTGATTTGTGGGCTCCTGAAAAGTAGCAGAAGTTTTGATTGATTGATTGATTGATTGATTGATTGATTGATTGATTGATTGATTGATTGTATTTTTATACCACTCATCTTGCAGCAAGGTCACGCTGGGCGGTTTACAACAAATATTAATAACAAACAACAAGAAAATTAAAATAAGCAAAAAAAACAAACAAACCCCTAACTACATTAAAATACAAATTACAATGTCAGTACATTACAACCAAAGATACCATGTTGGGTACAGAAAGCAGGTCTACTGAGGGACACTGAGGTCACATACCATCCAGTAGGAAATGCCTGCCTAAACAGCCAGATTCTTACGGCTCATGAAAGCACTGAGCGAGGGGCCAGGCGGATATCTGGTAGAAGGTTATTCCACAAGCATGAATGTTGAGAACTCAGATGCAGGAAAGAAAAAAATTTTTCTGACTCGCAAATCTGAACAAGACTCAAGAGCGCACCCATCAGATCCCTATAAATGCTTGTGTATCCCCAAATTTTGACTTTTTCTCTGACATTCAAAGGAGGTCCTAAGTTTAGATCAGACTCCAAGCCCTAATGGCCATTCCACTAATCATGACCTATATGACCTATATGTATGTATATATATATATATATATATACATATATACATACAGTCAGCTACCCAGTATAATATTACATCCTCTGCTAACACAAAGGGATCTTCCCTACATTATTTAATGACCTGTACAGTGGTACCCCAATTTATGATGCACCTGACATACGAAAATCCCAATTTACGAGCACGATTCCATTGGTTTTTAAATCCCACTGCCTTACAAGCAAAAGATAGGGTTTCCCCGACTTACGATTTTTTTTTGAAAATGCATTAATTGAATTTCAATGCATTCTCATGGGAAACCGCTCCCTGATTTACAAGCTAATCGACTTACGAGCATATGCTCGGAACGGATTAATCTCGTAAGTCGGAGTACCACTGTATTTCCATTGCAGCAGTTTATCTCACCTTGAATTTCCTGGTGGTTCACCATGAGAAGCAGGGCCCAATGAAGAGCAGTGGATGTTGTATCTGTCCCTGCTATAAAGAGGTCAAAAATACACTGAACCAGGTTGTCTTCATCATAGGTAGAGTTAGGATCCTCCTTGCTCTGTTGTTGTTAATAAGAAGAACAGCAGAATGTAATTTACAGGCATGCTCCTATTAGTCATGGTGCCACAGATGACTTGCATCTAGGCAAGAGACAAGATGAATGAGAAGGCCGAAAACTTGTCACAGTAACCGAGTGGACAACCAAAGGAGGGCATGCAGTTTGGAAAAGTAACTTTTAAGACCACCAGCCTCAGCACCCCTACAGCCAGCAGGGCCGATAAGACTTGACTCTTAAGAGAACTAGTGGAAGTTCACAACAGGGACATTACCCTTCCTGAGAGGGACTTGGGAGGAGTTGCAGAAGGAGGAGGAACATAGCCTTCCCAGGGAGGTCCTTAAATCACCTTATTTTAGATTCTAGAGAGCTTTGTATCATGGTTTATTGAATGAAGAATGCCCATCAATGAAGCATACACTACCTTCTCCATCTGGAGTAGATAGAAATCAATGATATCTTGAGGTTCATGCAGGTTCTGCTCCTTCTTATGTCTTTCTACTTGCTTCCTTGCAAAGGACTGAATAGTCTCAACAGCAGACTTTGCCTTCTGGTGAGGCCCCGGGAGATATTTCATGACACACGGAAAAACTTCATAAAGCTAGAGGAAAGAGGAAAGTAAATTTTGCCAGTTATCTGTGACATGGCAGGGACCCCCACAGTCTCTATGCTGCTATCAGGTGTCATCAAGCACCATACAGAACTTCGTTACCTCATATTCTCCTTTCCTCTCCCCACAGAATATCCATATCACCATTTAAATAATTAAGAAAAAGCCTTGTGGTGAAGTTAGACTGCTGTACTACAGCTATAACTGTGCTCATGACCTGCAGTTCAGTCCCAGGAAGCCAGCTCGTGGTTAACTCAGCCTTCTATCCTTCCAAGGTTGGTAAAATGTGTACCCAGCTTGCTGGGAGGGGGGCAATGTGTAACCTGCATAAATAAATTGTAAATTGTTTTTTTTGGGGGGGGTTAGAAATCAGAGGTGTCTTTTCAGCAGGGAAAGGTAGTTCTTAATGGGCTGCTCAACCCCTGACCCTTTCCCCGCTAAAAAGATGGCTCTATTTCTGCAAAACAAACAAGAAAACATAGTACAGAGGCATTTTGGAAAAATGGGGGGGGGCAGTGAAAGAGCTGCTAGAAAGGAAGGGAATCAACGGGGTGTGTGGAGGAGAATCCAAACTGACGACAGTGAATGAGCTGCCGGAAAGGAAGGGAAACCTCAGTGGGGCAGGAACTCTGCTCAGCTCATTCATTGGAGGCAGTTTGGGTTCTCCTCCACACACACCCAACACACACACTGTTTTCGTTCCTTTCTGGCAGGATTTGCTCATTTTATGAATTTTGAGTTCAAAGATGGGCCTCAAAGTATTCTATCTTTTTCCCTTTTCAGTTTTGTTCCTTCCATTATAAGTCTACCTCTTAAATAATATTTAAAGGTATCCCATAGTAATGCTGGATCCACATCTTCATTATCATTAATTTCATAAAAAATTGTTATATCCTTTGTAATTCTTTTAATAATTTGTGGGTTGGTAAACATACTAGATCTTATTCTCCAAATCTTTGGTTTGGTGTTTAAGACATTTTCATTCCATACCACTTTTATGGGTGTGTGATCCGTTATAATTGGACCAAAATCTATTCTATATAATTGTTGTATTAATGAATCGGACATTAATATATGGTCTATTCTTGAATAGGTTGCATATTTCTTAGAAAAAATAAGTATAGTCTTTCTCTTTAGGATTTAAGTATTTCCACCCATCAATTAGACCTTCTTTTTTCAGTAATTTTCAAATTTTTATACCCTCTCTTGATATTTTTCTAGTTTTAGAAGTTGTATCAGTTTTTTTATTTAAAATACAATTTGTTTTTTAAATACAATATGATTTCTCCCCATGCAAATTGTTTACATTTCTTCAATAATTTTTCCATAAATATGCCTTGCCCAGTGTTAGGTGCATAATAAGAGCCAATAGTTAACAATCTGTTTTCTAATTTCCCTTTCACAAGTATACATCTGCCTTCTAAGTCTTTCATTTGATCCATTACTTCAAATTTAGAATTTCTCTTTAAAATGATGGCTATTCCTCTTGACTTATTTGTTCCATTTGCCATATATTGTTCACCCAAAGCTGGATGTTTAATAACATATTGTGCATGCTTTTTCAAATGTGTTTCCTGCAACAAAATCACATCACCCCCCATATTTTGAATAGGTTGGGGGAGGGATAAATTGACCACAAGGGTTTTTTTTTCCTTTGCCCTTGGCCCCACAGGGAACCAACAGGGCTCAGCTCTAGGGCTGGAGGTTAACATGCCTCAGTACTAGAGATGGGCACAAAATGAGCAATTTTTCGTTTTCATTTTCGTTTTCGTTTTGTTACATAACGAAATGAAAGATGAATTTTGTCTCCAAAATGAAACGAAACAAACCGAAACAACAGAAATTTTGTTGTGTGTTTCGTTTTCGTTGCGGCAAATACATTGAACTGTAATGAATGCTAACGAAACAGCAATTTTTCATTTTCGTTTTCGTTTTTTCATTTCGTTACGTAATGAAATGAAAACAAAATTTTTTGCAAAAAATTCACGAAAAACAAAAATGAACCGAAACGGATCCCCTAAACGACAAACGACAAACAAAACACCATTTTTTTTAGTTGTGCCCATCTCTACTCCCTACCATTGTTTGGGTTTTGGGGGTAGTAGTGGGGAGCGAGGAGGGAGGGGAAGGGAAAGAGGAGAATGAGGAAGGGATGGAAGTGGGTGAGGGGAAGAGGGGAAGAATAAAACTAAAATCAAACAACCTTACGGTATTAATTTTGGAGATATGGAGATAGTAGTTATTAAATATAAATGTGAAGATAAGAAAAGAAGCGAAGCAAATAAGATAGTTAATGCTGGATAATTTGAGTATAATTTCATGTAACACGAATGGCTTGGGATCAGCACCAAAGAGACATAGAGTCATGGGCCTCATAGTATTCTAAGACATTCAAGATTGACCTCATATTATTATTACACATTATTACATTATTTTATTATTAATAATAAAAAATTAAAAATTAAAAACAAAAATCTCACCAATAATGAAATGGTCTACTCACACCATGAAAGAAACTGCCTCCAAATCTTACACCGGATTGAATGGCGTCCATCAACTCCAAGAACGCTTTGTCTTCCACAGAAAAGCGGCACCCGAAAGCCATAGCGCATATCAGATTGCAGACTGAATTTACAATGGGTAACAAAGGATCAAATGGCTGCCCTGCGAATTAAATCATTTGCATTACTATTTGCGTTAAAGGTATTTTCACTTATGCTGTTAATATTAGAAGTAGAGATGGGCATGAACCACCATTCATCATTCATTCCAGCAAAGGAACAGCCAGCAAGCCACTTTGGTTTGATTCTGACTGCAGTCATCCCATTAGCTGCTATTTACCCTTGCATCCAGACCCATATTCATTAAAATAGGGATTGACACTGCACTACATAATCCAGGAGGTGGCAACTCAACAAAGCTCCACTTTCTACCAGCTTCAAAGAGTGCTGGACCAGCAAAAGGGACTCTGTGATTTGGTATTGGTGACTTCTGTTGGTGAGGCTGTTCCTCTGGGCAGAGAAGGGTGGGGCATTATGGGTCAAGTGGCCGATAACTTCCAAAGCTTTGGAAGTGCAACATAGGTCCTTAGCAGGTAGGCGGCCATCTTTTAATCAGGCGATCTGTTCCAGGGCTTGGTTGGCAGAATGGAGGATATAAGTAGGAGACAGTATAAGTGGATGAGGGATTCTATAGAGGGACAACAGCACTTGTTCTGGTCTGACATGGTGGCCTGGACTGGCAGACTAGAGGGCCTGCTACACTACAGGTTTGCCTCCTTATAGGAGAGGGTAGAGAACATTCTACCAGCCTTCTTGAGCCCCATTTTAGACACCAGGCAATGGGTATTAAGAAGCAGCAATGGGGGAGGTTAGTGTTAGCTTATGTTCTCGGAGAGGTCTGGCCTGGCCGTGGTGACCCATGTCTGGCATACTGTAATGATCTCTATGTGGGGCTGCCCTTGAAAAGTGCTCAGAAACTTTAGCCATTCCAAAGGACTGTAGTCAAATTGTTAACTCGGAGTGGTTACAAGCATCACATAAAACCTCCACCAGGGATTCAATGGCTTGGCTAGTGATCAGTTTCTGGGCACAGTTCACAAGTGCTGGTTTTAACTGACTAAGCTCTAAACACCTTGGTCTTTGCTGACTTGTATGATGGAGTGTATATTTGTCCCCCGCTATATTGCGGTTCATATTCTGTGGTCCCGGTATATCATGGGACCACAGTATAGGAAGGCAAGGGCTCCTGTAGCAAGCTGTGTGGGCCTGTTTGGGGCTTCCTGCACTTGCCCCAGGCCTGGCGCTGCAATGGGCGGGCTTCCAACGGTCTTCCTGGGCCTGGTGGAGGCCCCAGAAGTGGTTTCCAGCGAACCCTATGCTGCTTCTGATAAAACTTCTGGGGCCTCTGACAAGGCTGGGAACCCTGTTGGAGCTCCACTCAGGGCAGCGCCAGGCCTGGGGTAAGTGTAGGAGGCTCCAAACAGGTTTCTCAATCCTGGCCCAACCCAGCATCCACATAAAGCGGGTTTCCCTTTATCACAGGTCAGGTCAGGTCCATAACCCCTGCGATAAAGGGGGGATTACTGTATAGCACCAAGAGAGCAATATTAGGTCACTTTCAGAGAAGAATACAAGAGGAGATAGGGATGCATGAAGATGACTGTAGATTGGGAAATGTAGGAGCATCATCCTCTCTCAACATTGCATACCTTTTTCACGTGCAAATACCTCCGCGAGCTGTTGGGCCTCGTCTTCTACGAGGTGCTCCATGCCTTTCTTCCCAAGCCCCAGCTTCCTCATGGTAGCTACAGCAAACCGCCTCTGTTGCTTCCACGTGTGACCGTTCGAAAACACAATACCTGGGAGTCCATCAAGAGTTGATGAGAAATTCATTCAGATGGAGGCCAAAGTCAGTATCGCATGTGTAGCCTGCATGCTAGAATTAAACTGTAAACCGCCCAGAGACTACTTGAAGTGGTATGGGGCAGTATATAAGCAGAACACTTTATAGCAAATTTCAGGCTACTTGCTTTGAAGACCAAGAATGTAGCTGAGCACAATGCTTCCAAAAAGCTCAGAACTGCCAGACTGATTTTTTAAAGTGTAACTTTCTAAAACTCAATGGCTGGAATCATGTTGCCAGGAGTAACATGGAAATTTGGGGGTGTTAAAGATTGCCCTCTATTCTACAGCTCCCATAGGCGTTGCTAGCATATAGGGAATCCCCAGAACCTGGAGGTGAACAGGAAGCTTTGAATTCCCCCCAAACCAGCATGGCGGATGATGTCATCACAGTTCAACAGTGTACAGTCGCACAACAGGATTCTGGCAGCTGGTATATCTCTCTGAAATGAGATGTGTGAGTAGTAAGACACACACACACCCCATCTCTATCTCTTGTATTGCAATCACATATTCAGTGCCGACAGGAATGAGATCAAACAAGGACATTACAGAAACATTAGGGAGGATATCAGGATGCCTGGAGAAATCTCAAGATTCTGCATGCGTAGCTGCTTCTCATGAAACAATAAATATAAGAAATAATACTCTTGTCCCCACCCAAGCTGTCTTCCTTCCCCCCCATCCAGTACTCTTGTCAGTGCTTTTCCTCTGCCCCCGTCCATTGCTCTTCAAACAGATGATTGCAGATCTCTGTGGTATCAGCCAGCTAAATCCATCTGTTGGCATCTACTACAGTAGACCCATGGAAGCAATAAAATGGAGACAAAATTTGTAAACACAACCATGGGTGTGACATGATATTTATTAGCAATGGGCACAAAATGAAAAATGACACACTATTTTGTCGTGTTATAAGGTTATGAAATGTTTCATAACAAAATGAAATGGCAGACAGCGTTTCATTACAAAATGAAATGGAACACCATTTCCCACCCTCTAGAATGAAGCTATGTGTTCTAGAGGAAATGGCAGGGGAGCTTCCTCAAGCTCTTCCCTGTAAGCCCCCTAATTTTGGAAGGTTTGGGGGTCAAGAAGCTGTTATGAAGCTCCAAAAGGGATTCCCCTAAAAAAAAAAAAAAAAAATCTAATTGGAATAAGTGGAAAGTGGAAGCAGCGCTATCGCTCACCCAATCAGCTTCCTTAGGACACCCCCTTTGGAGCTTCATAACTCAGCTCCCTGACCGCCAAACCTTTCCAAATTTCAAGAGGTTACCCAGAAGCGCTTGAGGAAACTCCCCCACCATTTTGGTCCTTTAGGGCCCAGAGGAGCATAGTGTTTTGTTTTGCTTTGTTTCATTTCATGACTAAACTACTTTTAAAATTCATTATAACTGAAACAAAACAAAACTAATACAGAAATGAAACGAAACCCTCCCGCTATTTTTCCATTGTGTGCCCATCTCTAATGGTTATCTATGGTAGGAACATTTCTTGAGCATCCACGCGGTAGTCTGGTTTGCTGTATTTTTTGGCAACCAAGACAATATAAATGAGATTGTGAACCAGCTGACCCTGTTCCAATGCAGTGGCAGGGCTTAATTTATCATTATTACCTATGCTTCAAATGTCTTTATGTCATTCATTGAATATAAAATCGTGCTTAACTTTCCAGTTTCTTGCTACCATTGATCTTGCAGGTGTCTGTGTATTATTGATCTATTAATCATGCATTGATTATTTCATTGCCTGGTTCCATTGATCTTTATCCGGTGTTGATGAGAGAGCAGTCTTAAGACCAACCTCTATAATTAATTTAATTATTCATTTATTATCTTGATGACCTTCCTCAAGAATTTGCATATATTTTCACATTCCTACCACATATGGAAATACCATATATACCCCCACACCACAGGACGTATTCGTATTTGTGCAACTTTCTGCCCAGAAAGCTTCCCTCTATATATAAAAATTCAAAAGACTTTCAATTTATCCTTCATCAAATTGAAATTTCCATCAATTTCAACTTTACACCAATTAAACTTTAGTTTTTTTAAAAAAAAATCATGTGGCTCTAGCCAACATTCACAAGTTCTTCTTACTGAATTTAAAATCATGTATTTTCCAATATATTAAATTCCTCTGAATATTTTCCATCTCAGTATTCTCGCAATTCATTTCTCTTTGTTTTTATTTATGATTCCCTGGATCATAAAATTTACCATTCACACATGTCAAAATCAGTGTTTAGATGAGAAGTTCTTAATGGAGATAAAAAGGTGTCCGCTTCTGGGATTTTTCTTGGTTGGTGTCCCTTTTTTGAAAGGTAGTGAACACAAGTAGGTGTCATGTAGACTAGTGGTTCTCAACCTGTGGGTCCCCAATGTTCCACTTGCTATGCTGAAAGGTGTTTCTGGGAACTGCAGTCCAGGAACATCTGGGAACCCACAGGTTGAGAACCACTGCTGTAGACCATCTGCTGCCATTTGAGTTGTCAACATTTAGCCTGCCCTTTGCTACACAATAGGCCTTTTCACACGACCACTAAACTCCACGGCAAATGGCTCCCAGCTCCGGAGCTTAAAATTATTTCCCCACCAGCTCCGGAGTTTACAGATAATTAAGTGCGACCACACCCACCTAAGCGCATCCCAGCGCACTTTTCATGTACCTGTTCTCGGAGGGTGAAAATTCCTGATGCGGATATAACAGTAGTGACTGCCGGGCTCTCCTTGCTTCTGTTTGTTCTTTTTTGCCCCCCGCCCCTTTAAGAGATCTGAATGCAGTGCCGGGAGCAAAGTGAGATGGCAGAACAGAGGTGAGCGGCATTCTTTTCTTCCTTTTTTTCTCCCTCCCCTCACGCAGCCAGCAGCCAGGAGTGCGGAGGGGGTGGGAACGCAGGAACGGCGACAAACCCCTAAGATCTCTGGTCTGAATTTAAGTGGCCAGCGGATCTTAGGGGTCGTGTGAAAAGGCCCAAAGCTTGGCGTCCTTTTTCTGTTAGTAATGTGGGCATGATATGAGGGGTGTGGTGGCTCAGCAGACTGCAAAGTCAGTTCAAATCCCAGGTGCCACGCAGTGGAGCAAGCTCCCACTGATAACCCCAGCTCCTGCCAAGCTAGCAGTTTGAAAGCATGTCAATGCAAGTAGATAACTAGGTGATTCCGCTGTAAAAAGCGGGAAGGTAAAACAGTGTTTCCTTTCAGCCGTGCTGGCCACGTGGCCATGGACTTGCACAACACTGGCTCTTCAGCTTGAATACGGAGATGAGCACTGCTCGTAGAGTTGGACACGACTAGCACACACATGTGGGGGGGGACCTTTACCTTTTTAATGTGGGCATGATATTGTGTAGCAATATCAGGCTGTTTCCTAAACTTTTGGATCATGGATTCAGAAGCACAATATCCCGCATTCATAAACGGAAGGGTGTGCTTTCTTTTTTCTTGAAAAAATAATTGAAATATTCATAAGCACTCTTTTAGTTAGTTCCCTTTGGCTTGAACTCCTCTCTACGGCTACACTCAAGGAAAGCCCACCCAAACACCCTGTTTGGTGTAACGACTCACCTCTTTTTTGAGCTACAACCCGAAGGAAGGGTGTCACGGGTCGTTCAGCAAAGTATTCTGAATGGTCAACCATGGCTTCCTTGACTGCTTCAAATCCAGACAAAATCACAGCATTCATAGAACCCAGCTTTATAGAATAAATGTTTCCATACTGCTTTGCCATCTGTCAAAGTAGGGAAGAAAGACATTATATTCAAACAAAACAATTATGTCAAAGCGCAGCACAAACTCCCTCCTTCCCACCCCAGTCCGGCCCATTCTCTCTGATAGTCTCATCACCACCACCATTCCCCAAAAATTCATGCTCCTTGTAATGAATTAGTACATAAATGGACACTGGGAGTATCGCAGCCTACAGATGAGTACAAAGAAAAACGTTGTTGCAGATTATAAAACGTTTTTGTTCCTTTCACATCCACTGCACCTAGTTTTTATAGAAAATCAGTTGCTAAATTTACTGTTACGTTGCCTTGATTTTGTTTGTGAAGATCTGGACTGTTGCCATCCTAAATGCGTGCCTGACACAGATTATGTACTTGATGGTGAGAGGCACTCCAGAATCATCTGGGACAAATTTGCTAGACTCTTGTAGAGCAGAAATGGACACTTTCAGAACACATCAGGCAGCAACTCTTGCCAGCTTTAGCGAGCAGGAGATGACAGCACCATCTGAAGGACTACATATTGCTTACTCCCTGTTGTAAAGTAGGTAAAGTCAAGTAGGTAAAGTCAAGTAAAAGAAGTTGAATGAAATAGCATGGAAAGTTCTTTTGTAGAGGAAACCAATGAATGATTGCATAGATAATAAGGCAGTGGTGTCTAAACTTTGGCCCTCCAGATGTTTTGGACCACAGCTCCCAGAGTCCTTTGTCATTGACAATACAGGCTTGGAATTCTGGGAGTTGTGGTCCAAAACATCTGAGGGCCAAAGTTTGGACAGCCCTGTAATAAGGGATTGTGGTCTACCATTATAGCCTCCTTTGATTTATTGCAATCCTATGAATTAGCTACCTTCAAATGTTCTATCCTCCACAGCCCTGTTCAGCTTTTGTAGACTCAAGCCGGTGGCTTCCTTTAGGGAACCACTGCATTTCAAATTTGGTCTTCCTGTTCCCTTGCTGCCTTCCAACTTTCTCAGCATTATTATAGGAGGACCCCGGTATCCACTGGGGATCGGTTCCAGACCTCCCCGTGGATAACAGAACCATGGATAGGAGAGAACGTCAAAACCCCCAAAACTGCTTTTTGTTGCAGTAGCTTCCTTTATGGCTGCTGTTTGTGACAGTAGCTTGCTTTACAGCTGCTGTTTTACGACAGTAGCTTGCTTCATGGCCTCTGTTTGTGACAATAGCTTGCTTTACAGCTGCTGTTTTATGACAGTAGCTTGCTTTGGTCTAAGCTTAGACCAGAATTTTTTCTATTAAATATAGTAGATATTAATATCTCATATGACCAGAAATATGTACTTCATCATGTAATAGTTGCTGCAAGGATATTATATGCGAAATCTTGGAAACAACCAGAAGTGCCAACAGAGAGAAGTTTCCACGAAAAGATAAGAGAATGCATTGAAATCGACAGACTCTCCGGCTTTCTAAAGGGAGAGAGACTATGATGAGATTTCCCGGAAAAGATGGCAAGAAGTAACAAACCTATTAGTATTGTGATATTATTTGGTGATTTGTAAATATGTCAAATCGTTATTTTTGGCTTGATATACTCAATGAAATTTTATACTGTATTCCCCCCTCCTCCACATCTTCCCCCTTCCGTTCCCCCCTCAAAAACCCAATAAAATTATTCAATTATGACAGTAGCTTGCTTTACAGCTGCTGTTTGTGACAGTAGCTTGCTTTGAGGCTGCTGGATTATTTATTTAATTTTTTTCCTCTGCCAACCGTGAATAACTGAATCAGTGGTTAATGAATCAGTGGATATGGGGGCCCTACTGTATTTGCATTATCCAGAGATAGGTCACACTTGGTTTGCTCAGGGAGTCACTTGTCCATCTTTTTGGCAGTGAAGGGTATCCACAAAGCTCTCCTCCAGCACTGTATTTCAAAAGAATCAATTTGCTTCCTATCAGTTTTCTTCACTGTCCAGCTCTCAAACCCATGCATGGTGATCCAAAACGCACAAGTGTGGATGATTTTGGTCTAGGTCTCCAGTAACACATCCTGAACTGGGAGCTTCCTGTCTGAAGAAATGGACGTATCCATGAGCAGGAGGTTGGAATTAATGGTCTTATTGTCTGCTCACAACTCAATGATTCTGTAATTAATTGGGACCAAGCAGATCTAGAGGACAAAACCAGTGAAGGTCCTAATAAGGACCAAATCAACACAACAGTGTGAGGGACCTCCCCCAAAAGAAGATCCAATCCAGGGTGCGCCATCTGCCTCGTGGAGCAAGGGAGAAAAAAAGGGGTGGCACATGACCATACAGGAAGGACCCCTCAGCTGGGCAGGAGGGAGAGACCCAAAGAAACCCAATGATGGAAGTGCGGGCTATGCGCAAACCAACAGAGGGGTTAATTGTAGAGGGGCTTTGGATGACGGAGGAGGGGGAGGAGTCAGAAGGTGTGGGAAATAAAAGGGAAGGTGAGCGGGAAAGCAGTTGTTGGAAGGAGTGGGAGAAGGAAGGAGAAGCGGAGGAATGGAAGGTGTTTGTCTGCTGCAACCCCAAGGCTCCCTGGAGGAGGGACCCTTCTATGGCGCATGGATGGGCCAATTCATTGGAAGGCATGGTGGAGTGGGCTTGCCACCCGTGTTGTGGGACCCTTTGTGCTGGACGTGGACCAGCCCTGCGGACCCCACACGACTGGGAGAGGTTCCAGCCACTCCCTTATCCACAGAACCCTTGAATTGGGACTGGACTGGTTGGGGTTATCCACTGGACATTAAGGTGGTGGAAGGAGGTGGCGAACCCACAGAAGTCGTTGTTCATTCTCCGTTAAATGTTAATAATAAAAGTTCTTCTTCTGAATCACCGTCTCCATCTCTTCCCAGAACCGAGGGGTCAGAACTGCCCAAGGCAGAATCAAACCCGACTCACAAACAGTCCTTTTAATGTGTCCTGTTTTTCCCTTTGGGAGAGCAAGTGATACAGATACAATGAGGGCCTACATTCAACTCTTCCTTGTGATCATTCTGATTTGAAAACACACTACTGTTCCAATAACTGAAGCAAAACAAAACCACAAAAGTACTGTGTCATCCTGAAGACAAGTACATTTACTTCAGTCTGATGTCGTGTCTGAAATCCACAAAAGCTCATCCTAAAAATAAATACGCTGTTTTGGAAACTCTGGTGGGTGTTTTGTGGCTTCCACTTTGTTTCTGTTGTTGCCGAAACAAATGGCAACCACTCTGAAACCTGTTCTGACAACGTGTTCCAAAGAGACACCACAGGAAGGCTCACATTCATTTGTACCCACCCAGGTTCAAGGAGAGAGAGATACACCTAGGAAAGCACACTACCACAATGACTTCTCCACTGGATTGTTTTGAATATGGCCACAGCTGTTTTCTTGTTACACCTGACTTGCCACAGTACATGATCTAGGTTTTGCTTAAATGAAATGCTGTAGGCTGGCCAAAGTAAGCTGCAACACTGAAGTCTATCTGAGAACAACATTCACGGGGAAATGTTTGTGGCTTGCAAGCACAACATAACCAAAGGACCATTACAGCTCATTGCTGTGCACCATGAATGGATATCACCTCCCAAGCACTCAAGACTGTGGTTTAAGTTGGAAGCCACGAGGGATGTGCTTTTTGGAATGCTAGGGCTGTCATTCCCAGAAGTTTCCAAGAATTCCAGAAACTGCAGCCTACAAAATGAGCTCAATACTTTATAGGTTTCACCCTTTAGAGAAGGATTGAGGTTATGTACACCATGGCTTCCATGGCTATAAACACACACTGACCTTGCTTTGATGGATGACCTACACCAGGAACTGGGCAGGGGGAGTATGTCTCGATTGGTTCTGTTATGCCTCTTAGTGGCTTTTGACACCATTGACTAGAGATGGGCACAAAAAACAATTTTTCATTTTTGTTTTCATTTTTTTGTTTTGTTACGTAACGAAATGACAAATGAATTTTGTCTCTAAAACAAAACAAAACGAACAGAAACACCTGAAATTTTGTCGTGTGTTTCGTTTTCGTTACGGCAATACAGTGAACTGCTTTAAATGCTAAAAAAATCAGCAAAAATTGAAATAAATGGTAATGAAACGGTAACAAAATGAATGAAAACAAAAATGAATTTTTGCAAAAATTCACAAAAAATGGAAACGAACCGAAATGGACCCTCTAAATGACAAACGACAAACGAAATGCCATTTTTTTTATTCGTGCCCATCTCTACCATTGACCATGATGTCCAATTCTTTGGGCTGAGATTTGCAGGCACTGTTCTACAGGGGCTCTGGTCCTTTGTGGAGGAGAGCACTCAGAAGGTTCACAGAATGTAAAGGAAAACGTAAACAGAAGGGACTTTTTATCACATGTGGTGGACATGTGAAGATGTAAAGAGATATTGGAGAATGGTACACAAAATAGAGCCCCCCAAAGTACTTGTTTATGTTATACCATTTAAGCCTGAAATATTTTTGTTAAGTATCATGCCAGAAATCAAAGATATTAATGTGAACCACTTACTGATTCACATGACAAGTACAGTAGAGCAAGATTTGGAAATTAGCAGAAATATCAAATAGATAAGAGCTCCTGGAAAAATCTTTCTTGAAACAGCAGAGATGGATATATTATCAGAACTGTGGAAAGGTAAAGATTTGCAGAAGATAAGAGATAAAAATTATAGATGGATAAAAATACAGTATGTCCAAATAAGATGGAGTATGTTGTAATTAGACAGCTCCAATAACAAAAGATATGTAGCTGTTATCGTAAAGGTAATACAGTGGTACCTTCTATAAAGGAATTAATTTGTTCCAAATGAAATTATGTTAAGCAAATTTTCCTTTATACAAATTTCCATGAAATGCATTGAAAATAGAGTAATCCCTAATTATGTTGTATGGATTTTCCCTATAGATGATTCTGTTAATCAAATTTCCCCTATCTCTAGAATGTTTTATGTTGCACAGATTTTATGTTATACAAACTGTTTGTTATACGAGGGTTCAGTGTATTGTAAACATGCCGCTTGAGCTCTCCCCTTACCCAATACCTGTTTCCCTCTAGTTATCACTTTATGTTTTTTAAAAGAGAAAAGAAAAGAAAAGACGGTTCATAGGAGATGGTGCTGAGAGAAGGCCTTCTTTGTGGCTGCTCCCAGACTTTGGAACTCCTTCCCACTAGAGCCTAGAGTAGTTCAATCTTTGCTGTCCTTTTGCAATCAGGCAAATACTTTTATTTTCAGGCAAGCTTTCCCTGAATGACTGGCTGTCTGATTGGGGTTTTTAAATAAAGGGTTGTACTGCACCTTACTACTTGGCATCTGTTGTGTTGTTTATGGGGCAGGGGAGTTGTTCATTTGTGTTTTGCTATGGAATTTGCTTGATCGTTGTTAGTATTTATATACATTGTTATGAGTGTTTACATTGTCTTTTAATGATGTATCGGCCTTGGATCCTCTTGAGGAGAAAGGTGTGGTAAACATATTTTAGATAAACAAATCAACCCTTGTTCGTTTGAGGAAGAAGGGCAATGTGCCCCCTTGTTCCAGCTTTGTGTTGTTATACAGCAGTAACTCGAGGTCAGCAAATCGGCTTCTTCCTTTGAGGTCAGTTTGACACCCAAGGGTATTCCTTTCCAGACGATGAGGTAGAAGAAAACGGTGTGTGTGTGTGTGTGTAAGGTGCAGCAACAGCTAGCCCACATTGTACAAGGGGATCAAAGAGTAATCTTGTCCTGTCCAGAAAGATTTAACGTAAGCTTGAGAAAAGGTCTTCTATTAACCCCCAGTTAGTCTATGGACCATTAAAATGGTGCCATTTTAATTGCATATGATGAAATCATTGTTTATACTGGTATTGGCATTGGCATGGATTGTTCAGAGAGGGCCTGATTCCTTGCATAATGCTCTCCAAGAGAGAGAGGTTTGATCCTGCACTACTTTGCCAAATCAGAGGCCAAAGATATGACGGGCAACGGCACATCCTATCAACGTACAAGCAACCGTAATTGTCACTCGTTGAAGCACTGGCCAATAACATGGTGGCTGAATCATGACTACAAGGCAGAAGCAATTTGGGTGGGTGGTTCTTGGACGTGGGCAGAGTTGTTTGTCCAATTCTGGGCAGGATTCCCCTCCCACTACAAGATGTTTCTTGATCTGGTCATCTGGATGTGACATCCAGGCCACAAAAGTACCTTTTCCTGCCTGGGACTGGAGCGCTACCTGTGAACGCCTCTGAAGCTTTCTGTTCTCCCTGCTCTGATAAACTCAGATGGTAATCAGAGGCATCTCCACTCCACCCTCCTGGAGATCAAAGGCGTTTGCAATCTTTTGTAATAAGATATTCATCAGCAAGACAGCTCAGAATCAAATTAAAAGACATGTCATCTCTCTCTTTTCTCTCTCTACAAACACACATCTATGCACATGTGTGTACATATATATACACATACATTACTGTAAACACACACACATAAAATAGTAATATTTCTATTTATAGAATGTGTGTGTGACCATAATAACAATAATATTTATTTATTTATTTATTTATTTATTTATTTATTTATTTATTTATTTATTTATTTATTGGATTTTTATACCGCCCATGTGGCAGCAAGGTCACTCTGGGCGGTTTACAACAATTAATGAATACAATACACTGCAAATAAAGTCAAATAATTCATACAATAAAATAAACATAAAATACAATACAGCAATATAATAAAAATAAAAATAACATTAAAGTGACATAAAATAGCATATGCAGTATCTATTGTTATTGGTGGGCATATCAGTTAAAATCATGTTTTAATGGGTGAATACTGAAATTACATTATATTTGAGGGAATCCCTGCTTAAATAGCCAAGTTTTTAAAGGCAGCTAAAGAGGGGGCCAGGCATATGTCTGGTAGAAGGTTATTTCACAGGCAAAGGGCAATGGCGGAAAAAGTTCTATTTCTAGTTTTTTCCTTTCAGGCCTCTCGTTGTGCTAATTGCCTCAAATGCCTACACTGGGAAGATTGGGTATTATGGGCAGTTTTCAATGGGAGAAAGCGCTCTGGTAAGTAGCGAGGTCCTAAAGCATTTAGGGCTAGTTAAAAACCTTGAAGTCAATGCGGAACTGAGCTGGAAGCCAGTGCAGGGTGGCTAGCGCTGGGGATATATGATCATATTTTCTAGTCCCAGTCAGCAATCCAGCCACTGTGTTCTGGATCATCTGGAGTCTCCGTATCAACCTCAAGGATAGACCCAAGTAGAGAGTGTTGCAATAGTCCAGCATCAAGACTACCAATGCCATAAAAAGTGGTAAGGTAAACAGTGTTCTGTGTGCAGAAATGCGTTAAGCCACGCCGACCACATGGCCATGGACTTGCACAACACTGTCTCTTTGGCTTAAAAGTGGAGATGAGCACTCTAGCGTTGGACACAACTAGCACACATATGTGGGGGGAAGCTTTACCTTTGCCTTTCTCTGTCATGAACTCTATCTATCTATCTATCTATCTATCTATCTATCTATCTATCTATCTATCTATCTATCTATCTATCTATCTATCGACAGTGGTACCTTGTATTAAGGAATTAATTCGTTCCAAATGAAATTCTGTTAAGCAAATTTTCCTTTGTACACATTTCCCATAGGAATGCATTGAAAACGGAGCAATCTCTAATCACGAAAATTTTTGTTGTACAGATTTGCCCCATAGGCGATTCTGTTAAGCAAAGTTCCCCTATCACCAGAATTTTTTATGTTGTACAGATTTTATGTTATACAAACTGTTTGTTATACAAGGTTCCACTGTATCTATCTATCTATTGATTGATTGATCAATCGATCAATCAATCGATAGATCCATATGCATCAAAGTGTTGCACACATTTCTGACTCCCTCTGAGCAGAATTGTTTTCCCAAGCAGCTCAAAATGGGCAGCCTGCTCCCTCCCTTTTTGAAAACCCTGCTGTGAATTGTAAAGAAAGCAGAGTAGCCTCTCCTTTAAAAACAACAACAAAATTTCCCTTTGTTCTTGCAGAGAAAAAGAGAGGAGGCTCTGACCTGTCAATTACACCACAGATCATATGTTCCTGAACAGGAATCCCTTTCCCATAATACAGGGGTGTCCAAACTTTTTGCAAGGAGGGCCAGATTTGGCAAGGTGAAAATGTGAGGGGGCCGACCATTCAGTTGCATTTGGCCCCCGGGCTGGACTTTGGACACGTCTCTATAACATGTAAAGAGGCAGGGAGGATGCTGCAGCAGAGGAGCCGGGGGTGGGTAGGCTGGGCATGTGGCTGGGGGGATGGACAGAGGCAGGGAGGGCAGGCAAACCATAAAACTGCAAGCTGGCACCTCCATCCAGTATGGGGGGGGCAGCTGGCAGGGATGCATGACAGGCTGAGCCAGTGGGGAGAAGAGGCTGCGGGCCGCTCAAAATTGGAAAACGGACCGCATTTGGCCCCCAGGCCTGACTTTGGACATGCCTGCCATAATATCTTCCCCAAGAAACACAAGAGAATATAAATCAATTCCATGGTGTAGCTGGCAATAACATTCCAAAGAGGAAGAAGTGAAACAACATGCCAAGAGTTAATGGGGACGAACCGGCTGATAGATATACCACATGACTGCAAAAATAAGTGTATCGATACAACAGAGATTTGAAAAGCACTAGTATTAACTTGGTTTCTTGTGGCAATTGTAGAGATGGGCACCTTATGACAAACGACATGCTATTTCATGGTTTTGTATGCTTTCGAAATGTTACAAAATGAAACAAAATGAAACAGCATTTTGTTGCAAAACAAAATGAAACACTTCTTTTTCCCTTTGAAAATGAAACGTTTTCTTTCTCTGTAAAATGGCTCCCTTGTAAAAAGCTACCCACCAAATTTGTTTCCTCTAGGACAGTGATGGCAGACCTTTTAGAGATCGAGTGCCCAAACTGTGATTAAAAATCCACTAATTTTTCACCAAGTGCCAATACAGCAATTTAACCTGAATCCAGGTGGCTGTGAAGGGGCGATGCTAGGTGCCCACAGAAAGCGCTCCGAGGGCCACCTTTGGCACCCATGCCATAGTTTCGCTAGCATTGCTCTAGGACCCAGGGGAGCCATTTGATAGAGTAACAGATTGTTTCCTTATTGTTTCGTTATGATTTTTTTTTTACAAAACTTCTTTTAAAAATGAAACAAAACAAAACACTAGTAGAAATGAAATGAAATGAAATTCTACTTTTCTGTTTCATGCCCATCCATAGGTAGTTGTGATTACACTCTGCGAGAGGGCAAATGCATAGTAATTTTTCATGAGGACTCCCCATCTATTCAACACGAATACATATCCTATGGTTTGTATTCCTGCCTTGAGCGCGCGGGGGGGACTTCATGATTCTAGGATTCTGCTCAACCCGAGACTCCCTCCTATCAGTGCTACCACTCACAACTTAAATCAAATCAAATCAAATCAACCTTTATTGGCATTAAAACAAAATAAAACAACACAACGAGAGAAAATAAGGTACGGCAAGGGGGGAAATCAAACACGGAACCGGTGATTCTAATATATGCATTAGCTACTCAAGCCAATGAGTTGGGGAATAGGGAAGCCCAGATCCTTGTGCTGCTATAATCTCAGAGGCAAACTTATTTAATGGGACATGGTTTGTTATGTAAGCAGTCTGGTATTTCCCCCTTCCACATACACACTCCATGTTTCTAAAATTGTTTTTAAAGCCATCAACTATGTCCGTAGTAGCCAGGTAATCATTTAGAAAAGACAAACCTTCATGAAAGAATCCAGATGAAGCATAAAACCAAGCCGCCAAGCACCTCCAACGAGAGGGAGTTGACAAGGGCCGGGAGGCTCGCGTTCACGAGACTGGAGCCATTTCAGAAGGCGGAAAATCTTGCGTGGAACAAGAGTAATCAAAGATCTAAGTATCCCCAGCATTGTCCTCTTTTCTCTCACTTTCCCGGTCTTTGGATATATTTGTTTGAACAACTGGAAGGAGTAGGGCAATGCTGTTTGGCAAAGTGTTGTGCTCTCCTCAATGATGTTCCCAGCTGCCAACTTTCTGTTTGCGTGTTTGCACCTTTATATGTCCCTGCTATTAGGGCATCCTGTTTAAAACACTATTTAAGATACCTTCTGACATCTTGTCCAAGAAGGCTTGGAATGTGGTCCTCCAGGCAGGCAGTATAGTGGCAAATACAGCTGTTGGCAGTGGCACGGTTAATCGTCATATCTGTCGCTCTTCTCATTGATAGGGAATTTAATTCAAGGTCACTTCAGCCTAAGTGTGGTCTAGCACAGTAGCAATCAGGTGTCACACACAAATTAACTTACCATAATATGTTGATGAAAGATAAGAGATTGTGAGTCTTTATCTCCATGCTAATTTTGTTTATACAAAGTTCTTAGAACATCTTCTTGTTACAAATAATATCGGCACATGCATCCTACCTGTGTTCCATGCTGCCAGCTCAAAACCAGCTTTTACAGTTCTGGGGGACCCTCTGTAATCAGCAATGAGGCCTGGGCAGCCCCGGTTACGACCTTCTGTGGGGTCGTTACATGTCAGATCACCACACGTGATTTAAACATCTAGACTTAAGCTGCTTCTGAGGCCCTAAGGATGGCAGCCCTGAAGTTTAAGCTTCTTTCTTTATCACAAAGTAGTTCTGAATAGTAAAAAGGTGACAAACATGAATTGATATGTTTCACTTCTGTGATTTGGGATTTAGAAATGAATGTCACTTCAGGCCAAAACTGCCTCCTGTATTTCACTAAAGAGTTCTGAGGAGTTCTTAAGCAGTTGATGGAGTGCAGGAAAAAAATGAGGCCAGATGCACTCAGCATAAGTGATGTGCACTTATACAGAAAAGAGGGCAGGGAGACAGCTCACATGCATGTTATCTCTGTTCAAACCATCTTTAATTGCTACTCTTAGACTCATTTCCTCTTGTTATTCCTCCTGATTAAGAAAAGGGCTTGTCACTAATGAAAACCAACACTCCTTTGATTTTCTATCTTTCATTTTCAGATTCTTTCATTCGTTTTCCACAGAGAGGCTCTGAAATCCAAGTCATTCGGATGAGCAAAATAAGACGAACGTGAAAATTTGGACTCCTTCGTTCCCAATGATCTGTCTTTGACCCATGTATGTCAAACTGACTCACCTCTTTCTGAGGCTCTCCTCTCTTGCACTCCAAAAATTACTCATTTGACCTGAGAAGAATGGGTGGGTGGTGTGGGTGGCAATGTCAGAGAAATTTAAGGTGATGGGGGGGGAGAGGATTCTCAAGAAAAACCTTTATGCCTGTGTTTTTTTAAAAAGGCACCAAATATTTAAAATATTTTTAATAATATTTATTAATTGTATGTGTTTATCTTAAAGTTTAAATTACACATCTTTTTTAAAAAATTAAAAGCTGGTTTGATCATAGCAAGAGAAAAGGTGTGGGATTCATAAGAGATTATTTAAAAAAATAAAAAAGAGACCATGATTCCAAATCCTAATTCATCTGAAGGTAGAAAAAGGCCAATGTACATTCCAATCTGGAAAGAGACCAACCCAGATGGTTTCTTCATAATTATGGTGGAGGCTTGCATTTACAATCTAGATTCTAGAACTTTCTCCCCTCCACTATTTGTGGATGGAGTTCCTGAAGCAATACATTTAGACTTCTAGTTTTATCTGCTTCTGAGTTGCCAATGTAGCTGCTCACATTTAAAATCCATAGGCTCACACAACTCAACTGCTCAACACTATTGGCATAAATACAAAATTCCATCTGCCAGCAAACCCCCGGACCCTACTTCAGGAAGCAGCCCTCCTTGATTCCACCTGCCTTCAGCAGCTGACTCTGAACTTGTGGGAGAAGCCAGAGGCAGCTAGCCGGTCGGCCTTTGGAGGGGAGTGGCCGGAGGGGAGGGACCTCACCACACAGCTATTTTAGCTGTCTCCAAGCCTTGCTGAAGCCTTCCATCTGCCTGCAAACCCCCGGACCCTGCTTCAGGAAGCAGCCCTCCTTGATTCCACCTGCCTTCAGCAGCTGACTCTGAACTTGTGGGAGAAGCCAGAGGCAGCTAGCCGGTCGGCCTTTGGAGGGAGTGGCCGGAGGGGAGGGACCTCACCACACAGCTATTTTAGCTGTCTCCAAGCCTTGCTGAAGCCTTCCATCTGCCAGCAAACCCCCGGACCCTGCTTCAGGAAGCAGCCCTCCTTGATTCCACCTGCCTTCAGCAGCTGACTCTGAACTTGTGGGAGAAGCCAGAGGCAGCTAGCCGGTCGGCCTTTGGAGGAGTGGCCGGAGGAGGGACCTCACCACACAGCTATTTTAGCTGTCTCCAAGCCTTGCTGAAGCCTTCCATCTGCCAGCAAACCCCCGGACCCTGCTTCAGGAAGCAGCCCTCCTTGATTCCACCTGCCTTCAGCAGCTGACTCTGAACTTGTGGGAGAAGCCAGAGGCAGCTAGCCGGTCTTCGGAGGGGAGTGGCCGGAGGGAGGGACCTCACCACACAGCTATTTCAGCTGTCTCCAAGCCTTGCTGAAGCCTTCCATCTGCCAGCAAACCCCCGGACCCTGCTTCAGGAAGCAGCCCTCCTTGATTCCACCTGCCTTCAGCAGCTGACTCTGAACTTGTGGGAGAAGCCAGAGGCAGCTAGCCGGTCTTCGGAGGAGTGGCCGGAGGGAGGGACCTCACCACACAGCTATTTTAGCTGTCTCCAAGCCTTGCTGAAGCCTTCCATCTGCCTGCAAACCCCTGGACCCTGGTTCAGGAAGCAGCCCTCCTTGATTCCACCTGCCTTCAGCAGCTGACTCTGAACTTGTGGGAGAAGCCAGAGGCAGCTAGCCGGTCTTCGGAGGGGAGTGGCCGGAGGGGAGGGACCTCACCACACAGCTATTTTAGCTGTCTCCAAGCCTTGCTGAAGCCTTCCATCTGCCTGCAAACCCCTGGACCCTGGTTCAGGAAGCAGCCCTCCCTGATTCCACCTGCCTTCAGCAGCTGACTCTGAACTTGTGGGAGAAGCCAGAGGCAGCTAGCCGGTCTTCGGAGGGAGGCCGGAGGGGAGGGACCTCACCACACAGCTATTTTAGCTGTCTCCAAGCCTTGCTGAAGCCTTCCATCTGCCTGCAAACCCCCGGACCCTGCTTCAGGAAGCAGCCCTCCTTGATTCCACCTGCCTTCAGCAGCTGACTCTGAACTTGTGGGAGAAGCCAGAGGCAGCTAGCCGGTCGGCCTTTGGAGGGGAGTGGCCGGAGGGGAGGGACCTCACCACACAGCTATTTTAGCTGTCTCCAAGCCTTGCTGAAGCCTTCCATCTGCCTGCAAACCCCTGGACCCTGGTTCAGGAAGCAGCCCTCCTTGATTCCACCTGCCTTCAGCAGCTGACTCTGAACTTGTGGGAGAAGCCAGAGGCAGCTGGCCGGTCGGCCTTTGGAGGGAGTGGCCGGAGGGGAGGACCTCACCACACAACTATTTTAGCTGTCTCCAAGCCTTGCTGAAGCCTTCCATCTGCCAGCAAACCCCCGGACCCTGCTTCAGGAAGCAGCCCTCCTTGATTCCACCTGCCTTCAGCATCTGACTCTGAACTTGTGGGAGAAGCCAGAGGCAGCTAGCCGGTCGGCCTTTGGAGGGGGAGTGGCCGGAGGAGGGACCTCACCACACAGCTATTTTAGCTGTCTCCAAGCCTTGCTGAAGCCTTCCATCTGCCTGCAAACCCCCGGACCCTGCTTCAGGAAGCAGCCCTCCTTGATTCCACCTGCCTTCAGCATCTGACTCTGAACTTGTGGGAGAAGCCAGAGGCAGCTAGCCGGTCTTCGGAGGGGAGTGGCCGGAGGGGAGGGACCTCACCACACAGCTATTTTAGCTGTCTCCAAGCCTTGCTGAAGCCTTCCATCTGCCTGCAAACCCCTGGACCCTGGTTCAGGAAGCAGCCCTCCTTGATTCCACCTGCCTTCAGCAGCTGACTCTGAACTTGTGGGAGAAGCCAGAGGCAGCTAGCCGGTCGGCCTTTGGAGGGAGTGGCCGGAGGGGAGGGACTCACCACACAGCTATTTTAGCTGTCTCCAAGCCTTGCTGAAGCCTTCCATCTGCCTGCAAACCCCGGACCCTGCTTCAGGGCAAGCAGCCCTCCTTGATTCCACCTGCCTTCAGCAGCTGACTCTGAACTTGTGGGAGAAGCCAGAGGCAGCTAGCCAGGTCGGCCTTTGGAGGGGAGTGGCCGGAGGGGAGGGACCTCACCACACAGCTATTTTAGCTGTCTCCAAGCCTTGCTGAAGCCTTCCATCTGCCAGCAAACCCCCGGACCCTGGTTCAGGAAGCAGCCCTCCTTGATTCCACCTGCCTTCAGCAGCTGACTCTGAACTTGTGGGAGAAGCCAGAGGCAGCTAGCCAGTCGGCCTTTGGAGGGGAGTGGCCGGAGGGGAGGGACCTCACCACACAGCTATTTTAGCTGTCTCCAAGCCTTGCTGAAGCCTTCCATCTGCCAGCAAACCCCCGGACCCTGGTTCAGGAAGCAGCCCTCCTTGATTCCACCTGCCTTCAGCAGCTGACTCTGAACTTGTGGGAGAAGCCAGAGGCAGCTAGCCAGTCGGCCTTTGGAGGGGAGTGGCCGGAGGGGAGGGACCTCACCACACAGCTATTTTAGCTGTCTCCAAGCCTTGCTGAAGCCTTCCATCTGCCAGCAAACCCCCGGACCCTGCTTCAGGAAGCAGCCCTCCTGATTCCACCTGCCTTCAGCTGACTCTGAACTTGTGGGAGAAGCCAGAGGCAGCTGCCTTCTTTGGAGGGGAGTGGCCGGAGGAGGGGACTCACCACACAGCTATTTTAGCTGTCTCCAAGCCTTGCTGAAGCCTTCCATCTGCCAGCAAACCCCCGGACCCTGCTTCAGGAAGCAGCCCTCCTTGATTCCACCTGCCTTCAGCAGCTGACTCTGAACTTGTGGGAGAAGCCAGAGGCAGCTAGCCGGTCTTCGGAGGGGTGGGCCGGAGGGGAGGGACCTCACCACACAGCTATTTTAGCTGTCTCCAAGCCTTGCTGAAGCCTTCCATCTGCCAGCAAACCCCTGGACCCTGGTTCAGGAAGCAGCCCTCCTTGATTCCACCTGCCTTCAGCAGCTGACTCTGAACTTGTGGGAGAAGCCAGAGGCAGCTAGCCGGTCGGCCTTTGGAGGGGAGTGGCCGGAGGGGAGGGACCTCACCACACAGCTATTTTAGCTGTCTCCAAGCCTTGCTGAAGCCTTCCATCTGCCTGCAAACCCCTGGACCCTGGTTCAGGAAGCAGCCCTCCTTGATTCCACCTGCCTTCAGCAGCTGACTCTGAACTTGTGGGAGAAGCCAGAGGCAGCTAGCCGGTCGGCCTTCGGAGGGGAGTGGCCGGAGGGGAGGGACCTCACCACACAGCTATTTTAGCTGTCTCCAAGCCTTGCTGAAGCCTTCCATCTGCCTGCAAACCCCCGGACCCTGCTTCAGGAAGCAGCCCTCCTTGATTCCACCTGCCTTCAGCAGCTGACTCTGAACTTGTGGGAGAAGCCAGAGGCAGCTAGCCGGTCTTCGGAGGGGAGTGGCCGGAGGGGAGGGACCTCACCACACAGCTATTTTAGCTGTCTCCAAGCCTTGCTGAAGCCTTCCATCTGCCAGCAAACCCCTGGACCCTGGTTCAGGAAGCAGCCCTCCTTGATTCCACCTGCTTTCAGCAGCTGACTCTGAACTTGTGAGAGAAGCCAGAGGCAGCTAGCCGGTCGGCCTTTGGAGGGGAGTGGCCGGAGGGGAGGGACCTCACCACACAGCTATTTTAGCTGTCTCCAAGCCTTGCTGAAGCCTTCCATCTGCCAGCAAACCCCCGGACCCTGCTTCAGGAAGCAGCCCTCCTTGATTCCACCTGCCTTCAGCATCTGACTCTGAACTTGTGGGAGAAGCCAGAGGCAGCTAGCCGGTCTTCGGAGGAGTGGCCGGAGGGGGGGGACTCACCACACAGCTATTTTAGCTGTCTCCAAGCCTTGCTGAAGCCTTCCATCTGCCAGCAAACCCCTGGACCCTGCTTCAGGAAGCAGCCCTCCTTGATTCCACCTGCCTTCAGCAGCTGACTCTGAACTTGTGGGAGAAGCCAGAGGCAGCTAGCCGGCCTTCGGAGGAGTGGCCGGAGGGGAGGGACCTCACCACACAGCTATTTTAGCTGTCTCCAAGCCTTGCTGAAGCCTTCCATCTGCCTGCAAACCCCTGGACCCTGCTTCAGGAAGCAGCCCTCCTTGATTCCACCTGCCTTCAGCAGCTGACTCTGAACTTGTGGGAGAAGCCAGAGGCAGCTAGCCGGTCGGCCTTTGGAGGGAGTGGCCGGAGGGGGGACCTCACCACACAGCTATTTTAGCTGTCTCCAAGCCTTGCTGAAGCCTTCCATCTGCCTGCAAACCCCTGGACCCTGGTTCAGGAAGCAGCCCTCCTTGATTCCACCTGCCTTCAGCAGCTGACTCTGAACTTGTGGGAGAAGCCAGAGGCAGCTAGCCGGTCTTCGGAGGGGAGTGGCCGGAGGGGAGGGACCTCACCACACAGCTATTTTAGCTGTCTCCAAGCCTTGCTGAAGCCTTCCATCTGCCTGCAAACCCCTGGACCCTGGTTCAGGAAGCAGCCCTCCTTGATTCCACCTGCCTTCAGCAGCTGACTCTGAACTTGTGGGAGAAGCCAGAGGCAGCTAGCCGGTCGGCCTTCGGAGGGGTGGCCGGAGGGGAGGGACCTCACCACACAGCTATTTTAGCTGTCTCCAAGCCTTGCTGAAGCCTTCCATCTGCCTGCAAACCCCTGGACCCTGGTTCAGGAAGCAGCCCTCCTTGATTCCACCTGCCTTCAGCAGCTGACTCTGAACTTGTGGGAGAAGCCAGAGGCAGCTAGCCGGTCGGCCTTCGGAGGGGAGTGGCCGGAGGGGAGGGACCTCACCACACAGCTATTTTAGCTGTCTCCAAGCCTTGCTGAAGCCTTCCATCTGCCTGCAAACCCCTGGACCCTGGTTCAGGAAGCAGCCCTCCTTGATTCCACCTGCCTTCAGCAGCTGACTCTGAACTTGTGGGAGAAGCCAGAGGCAGCTAGCCGGTCTTCGGAGGGGAGTGGCCGGAGGGGGGGACCTCACCACACAGCTATTTTAGCTGTCTCCAAGCCTTGCTGAAGCCTTCCATCTGCCTGCAAACCCCTGGACCCTGGTTCAGGAAGCAGCCCTCCTTGATTCCACCTGCCTTCAGCAGCTGACTCTGAACTTGTGGGAGAAGCCAGAGGCAGCTAGCCGGTCTTCGGAGGGGAGTGGCCGGAGGGGAGGGACCTCACCACACAGCTATTTTAGCTGTCTCCAAGCCTTGCTGAAGCCTTCCATCTGCCTGCAAACCCCTGGACCCTGGTTCAGGAAGCAGCCCTCCTTGATTCCACCTGCTTTCAGCAGCTGACTCTGAACTTGTGGGAGAAGCCAGAGGCAGCTAGCCGGTCGGCCTTTGGAGGGGAGTGGCCGGAGGGGAGGGACCTCACCACACAACTATTTTAGCTGTCTCCAAGCCTTGATGAAGCCTTCCATCTGCCAGAAAACCCCTGGACCCTGCTTCAGGAAGCAGCCCTCCTTGTTTCCACCTTCCTTCAGCAGCTGACTCGGCCTCCGGAGGGGAGTGGCTTACCCCCTCTTGTTTTCACCTGCCTGCAGCATCTCTTTGAACGTGTGGTAGATGTCAGAGGCAGCTAACTAATGTACCATCAAAAGGGAGGGGATAGAGAGCGACACATGATCAATGTTAAGCTTGGATACTGTACCACTACTCCCCCCCCCCCCCCGTAGAGGTGGTGGTTTGATTATGGAGCAGAATGAGTGGATGGTTGTTTTGTCTTTTGCTTTGTTTTTCTTTTCCTTGTCATCAGTGATAGGTGGTAGGAACCCAAAATAGATCTAAGGGAACAGGAAGGGGGGAGGGCAATGGAGGGGGCAGCCATTGAAACTGTGCTGGGTAGGGGAAGGTATGGCGGTAGGAGTGGAATGTGCCCGCATAGGAGAAGAGGGGTTAGATATCTTACACCTATCCCCTCTTCTGGTTCCACCCCTAGCCAGAAGGAATCAGGTGACCATATCAGCGAGCCCACGAGCCACACGGTGCTGTTGTTGAATGCCAGGTCAGTACAGAATAAAACCACCCTCATTCATGTTGTTATCCTGGATGAGGGTGCTGACCTGGCATGTATTACCGAGACCTGGGTGGGAGAGGAGGGTGGAGTTCCCCTCTCCCAGATATGCCCGCCTGGGTACTCGGTTCAGCACCAGTGTCGCCCGGAGGGCCGGGGAGGGGGAGTTGCCATAGTCTACAGGAGTTCTATCTCCTTGACCAGGCTTCCTGTCTCCTTGGGAAAAGGTCTAGAGGGCTTGTACTGTGTGTTGGGCTCACGAGACAGATTGGGGATTCTTTTGGAGTACCGCCCACCCTGCTGCGTACCAACAGTCTCCCTGCCTGAGCTGACGGAGGTGGTCTCGGACCTGGTGTTGAGGACCCCCAGACTGTTGGTACTGGGGGACCTCAACATCCATGCTGAGGCTACCTTAATTGGAGCAGCTCAGGACTTCATGGCCGCCATGACAACCATGGGGCTGTCTCAACATGTCATCAGCCCAACACATGAGAAGGGTCATACTCTGGACCTAGTATTCTCAACGGGACTGGGAGATGGTGGTTTGGATGTGGAGGGGTTGGTTTTGACTCCATTGTCATGGTCAGACCACTTTCTGGTCAAGTTTAGGCTATTGGCTACTCCGACCCTCTGCAAGGGTGGGGGATCCATTAAGATGATCCGCCCTCGGAGACTAATGGATCCAGATGGTTTCCTGAAAGCTCTGGGGGATTATCCGTCTGATATGGTCGGCGCTCCTGTCGAAGCTCAGGTCACCCTATGGAACAGGGAAATGTCCCGGGCGGTTGACACGATCGCACCTAAGTGCCCTCTCCCCTTGTGCAGAGCCCAGACAGCTCCTTGGTATACATCTGAGCTGCGGGAAATGAAGCAGGAGGGTAGACGGCTGGAGCGCAAGTGGAGAAAATATCACTGTGAGTCCGACCGAACACGGCTTAGAGAGGGAGTGGTCCCCACCACCTTGAAAGAGGTGGTGATTAGACCACTCCTAAAAAAAACAAACCTGGACCCAGGGCTGGTGGTTAACTACCGTCTAGTAGCGAACCTCCCTTATTTGGGCAAGGTGTTAGAGCGGGTGGTGGCCGGGCAACTCCAGGCACTGCTGGATGAAACGGATTTTCTGGATCCATTTCAATCTGGTTTCAGGCCGGGTTTTGGTACAGAGACTGCCTTGGTCGCCCTGTATGATGACCTCTGCCGGGAGAGAGACAGGGGGAGTGCAACCCTGTTGATACTCCTGGACCTCTCAGCGGCTTTCGACACCATCGACCATGGTGTCCTTCTGGATAGGCTGGCCAGGTTGGGGGTTGGAGGCACTGCCTTGCGGTGGTTCCAATCCTTCCTGGCTGACCGTGTCCAGAAGGTGGTGCTGGGGGACAGTTGCTCTGCCCCGTGGCATTTATGTCATGGGGTTCCTCAGGGCTCTATACTGTCTCCCATGCTGTTCAACATTTACATGGAACCGCTGGGAGAGGTCATCAGGAGGTTTGGGCTGAGGAGTCAGCAATATGCTGATGATACTCAGCTCTACCTCTCGTTCTCCACCAATTCAGGTGAGGCGGTTTCTGTGCTGAACTCGTGTCTGGGCCAGATAATGGACTGGATGAGGGTTAATAAATTGAAACTCAATCCAGACAAGACGGAAGTGCTGTTAATGGGTGCTTTGCCAGAAAGGTTAGAGGGCCATCTTCCTGTCCTGGATGGGGTTGCACTCCCCCTAAGGGACAGGGTCCGCAGCTTGGGGGTGCTCCTGGACCCCGGTCTAACTCTGGAAGCCCAGGTGGACTCGGTGGCCAGGGGTGCCTTCCTTCAGCTGCGGAAAATATACCAGCTTCGCCCTTACCTAGACGAGCAGAGCCTCATGACAGTTACACATGCACTGGTAACATCCCGTATTGATTACTGCAATGCGCTCTACGTGGGGCTGCCTTTGAAGACGGTCCGGAGATTGCAACTGGTTCAGAATCGTGCGGCGCGGCTGGTAAGTGGTGGAGCCGCCAGGGATCACATCACGCCGATTCTGCGTAACCTGCATTGGTTACCAGTTGCTGTCCGAGCCCAATTCAAAGTGCTTGTTTTGACATATAAAGCCCTAAACGACTTAGGACCTAGATACCTGAAGGACCGCCTCCTTCCATACGAACCTACCCGGCGATTAAGATCGAGCCAGGGGGGGCTTTTGAAAGAGCCATCCCTCAAGGAGGTGAGAGGGATGGCTTGTAGACAAAGGGCCTTCTCGGCAGCTGCTCCCAAGTTATGGAATGCCCTCCCTATTGAGATCCGCCTGGCGCCAACACTGATTACATTTCGGCGCCAGGTAAAAACCTTCCTGTTCCAGAAGGTTTTTAATTGATACAATATAGATTGTGGGTCCACTGATGACAATTTTAGGATGATGATTTTAAAGAAGGTTTTTATTACTGTTTGATGATTTATTGATATTTTATTTATAACTATTTTAAATTGTTTTAATTCTTTGATTGTAAGCCGCCCAGAGACCTTTGGGTAGTGGGCGGCATATAAGTTGAATAAATAAATAAAATAAATAAAATAAATAAAATATTCTTCTAAGGAACACACCAGGCAAGTTAACGGCATCTGGGAAGGAAACCTCACCTGGCTTCACTAGATCAGAGTTAGAACTGATTCCCAGCACTGCCAGCTATGGTGCCCCGATGGAATCTAGTGTTTATTTCCACATTTCAGCTCGATCTTTGGATTTTTAAACAATACTTTGCCTTAATGGTGGCTCAGTGGACTAAGGCTCCAAAAACTGTCGGGTGCAAAGTCAGCAGCTTGGTGGTTTGAATCCCAGGTGCCACACAGTGGAGTGAGCTCCCGCTGAGAACCCCAGCTCCTGCCAACCTAGCAGTTCAAAAGCATGTCAATGCAAGTAGATAAATAGGTACCACCATAAAAAGCAGGAAGGTAAAACAGTGTTTCCTTGCAGCCATGCTGGCCACATGGCCATGGAGTTGCACAACACTGGCTCTTTGGCTTGAATACAGAGATGAGCACTGCCCCTAGAGTCGGACATGACTAGCATGCATGCGTGGGGGGGGGACCTTTACCTTTACCTTTTTATCTTGAGGGGTGGACTGGTTCTTTCATGTCTTGGCATTTATTTCCTTCATGCTGATGAGTGATTGTGTCAAGAATCAGTTTGATGTAGCTCCAGAAAACAAGTTTCACTTTCCATAGCTATTAAATTTTCCATGGCTCCAGGAAATAATTATTATTAGCTTCCTATGCATGACAGGTTTCACCTTCATATGTTGGACTGTGATGAGTTGACGAAAAAAATTTAAATTTGCTCTTGCTGGTCACTTCAGCTTACAATGTAGTCATTTCCAGCTCTTCCGTGCAAGTCTTGATTTGCTGGGAGCACCGCCTGATCCCTATGAGACTTTCCAGTTGCCCAAGGCCCTAAAACTTTTATGTGAAACTAAAAGAACAAGATTTCTCGTTCAAGCCCCATTATTCGAATGAAGGTTCTAGAAATGCCAAGTTCAGGAAGGAGATTACATCCTGAGATCTCCACCAGCCCCCCAGCATAGATTCTTCTAGAAACTTCTTGGTCAAGGAACAAATAATCTTCCCTGTCTTACTAACCACCCCGTTGTGGGCCTACTGCTACACAGGCTTAATCCCTTCCAAAACAACAAATACAGATCGCACCAACTGGAGGTAAAAGGCCACAACTTTACTAATTGATTGCATCTGCAGTTTCCTGATGAAACGTTGGAGATGGACCCAGTAAAGTTGGGAGCCCTGAAGGTCACCCAATGTGGCCAACTGCTTCCCAGATACCACTGGACCATAGTCTGAGATGACAGATCCTTGGAGACCACGTGAGCATAATACCACTCCATGGCTCCCTGCCACCCAAGGGACAAATTCGTGCCCCCCCCCAAGTTGGGGCAGTCTCTGGCCCTTGACCTTGCCCCACATCCAAAGAAGGAGAGATCATACTGTAATAGTAGCAAGTGCATCCCTGCCCATGGTCTGTCAGCCTTGGTTTTCATCCCCAATGCTTCCAAACCAGCAACAAAGGTGGGACATGGAGAAAATGCAAGTACCTACAAACCATCTTCACCTATAGCCATTGCTAAACTGCAGCACTTGTAACCCAGGGTGGGTGAGGAGGGTGAATGGCACTGAGGCCAACTCATGCCCATACCCCTGAGCAGCCTGCTTGTTTGCAAGGGGGTGAGGGTGAGAGCAGTAAACCCTGCATCAGGACCTTTTGGTCAGCACCAGCATAACTAGGAAGGGGTGAAGGAGTACATTTGCCCTGGGGTGCGTAGCAATCTGGGCGTGCCTAGAGGGGGAGAAGGAGGAAGAAGCCATGTGCCATCCTGTCTGCAGTCCTCCTTTTGCCCCAGTAAGGCTTGATGATCCTTAGTCAGGGGAAAGGAGGAGAGGGAAGCAGGCAATATTATTTTCCCCCAAGCAGCACCTCCATCGATTGCTCCCCCTCCTCCCCACCCTCTAAAGCTTGGCAATTGTTAGCCTAGGGAAAGGGGGAGAGGGAAGCAGGCAATTTTTTCCAAGGAACACATCCATTGATTGCTTTCCTCTCCTACTTCCCCCCAACCCCGCTAAGGCTTAGTGATCATTAGCCCAGGAAAAGGAGGAGAGGGAAGCGTGCAACAGAGGTGCTAATTGAGAGGGAAGATCCCATTGCCTGCTTCCCTCTCCTCCTTTCCCCAGGCTAATCATTGCCAAGCCTTAGCCAGGGGAAAGGAAGAGGGGAAAACGTGCTACGGAGGTGATGCCGGGGGGGACATTGCCTGCTTGACACTATCTGCACGCTGTGTGGTTTGCACAGGAGAACCTTAACTGGAAAGGAGACCCACAAAGAGGGCATGAGAAGGAAAGACCCTTCTTCCCCTCCCCCACTGTTACCCCAGGAACTGGCCTCCCTTGCTGGGTAGATGAGACACGGTTGGGGGGGAGGCGAGGGCACAAAAATTGACTTTGTCCCCGAGCGCTCCAAACTTTAGCTATGCCACTGTGGGTCAGGCAAGACCACCCAGCTGGTTGTGCCAGCCAACCTCTGGTTTATCATATGACCCCCATTTGTGTGTCAAGTACCCCCAAGGATCCCACATGGCTGCCACCATTACGGAACTAGAAGACAGCAGGAAAGGGTACAGGCCAGTCATTTAGTGCATCGTTCTCATTTGGTTTCTGGTTTTCTGCCCCTTTCCAATTGATATTCTAAACAGCTGTCCCTGGGTCTAAGGATAATTACATTTACTACATTGTTGATGTTGGATTAGGCATAGAGGGATTCACATGAAAACCAATGGCTACACAACACACAGCTCAATGCAAGGAATTGTGTTGTCTCTTTTTGCTCAGCCAGCAGGGATAGCTTTATTGGACCCTCGTTGCTTTCCCCCTTTTTCTGTCATGTGCGATCACCTGATCAGATATAAAGGGCTGTATCACACGTCCTTTAAAATGCTGATTAAATTTCAAGATAAAGTGTTTCTAAAAATCTTGTCCCCATGGCCACCGGGCTTTAAAAAAATGATTATGCCCCCTTTAGCGAGTTTTCCAAGACCTACCGGAGAAGTTGGGAAATTTTTGCTCAGGTAAAAAATGTGAGCCAGAAGTCCATGGGAGCTCAAATATGATCAGTTTTTTTGCTTATTTTTTTCCTAGCTCCAACCAGCTCGTCCTGGGGCTCATGGGTGCTTTTTTAAAAAAAAATTAAATTTCCCCTCCCGCCAGCACTTATCAGCTGGCCTTTGGGCTGTAAGCACTGTGGGTTTTTTTTGGTTGGGGGGTTTGCCGCCCCCCTAGCAGCAACCAGCTCGTCCTGGGGCTCATTGGCACTTTTTAAAAAAATTTTTTTTTATTTCCCTCCCCCCCCCCAGCAGTGATCAGCTGGCCTTCAGGCTGTCAGTGCTTTCACAATATCCGTATCTTCCCCCAGGTGAGATAGCAGGCAAAGAGGCCCTCCAGTTCCCTTCAGTTGAGGGCCTGTTGTCTCCAAACAGATGCCCTTGAATTCTTTTTGGTGCAGTGGTTAAATGCCTGTACTGCAGGTAAAACTGTGCTCACAACCTGGGGTTCAATCCCAGGTAGCAGGCTCATGGTTGACTTAGCCTTCCATCCTTCCGAGATCGGTAAAATGAGTACCCAGCTTGCTGAGGGGAAAATGTGTAGCCTGCAAACTGTAAACCACCCAGAGACTACTTGAAGTGGTATAGGGAGGTATATAAGCAGAACACTTTGCTTTTTGCTTTACTTTACATAATCATTTTATTGAACCTCTGAAATATCTCTTGATGGTCGGCAGCTGGTCCACATAGAATCATAGAATCATAGAGTTGGAGGAGACCTCAAGGGCCATCCAGTCCAACCCCCTGCCATGCAGGAACCCCCATCACAGGACTCAACAGATGGCCATCCAGCCTCTGCTTCAAAACCTCCAAAGAAGGAGGCTCCACCACCCTCCTTTGTGGCAGCAAATTCCACTGCCAGACAGCTCTAACCGTCAGGAAGTTCTTCCTTCTGTTTAAATTGAATCTCTTTTCCTGTAGTTTGAAACCATTGCACACATGAAAATAAATGCCAAACCAAGTACACCACTGAGTCCAATCACAACTATTATTAATGCTTCACACCAGGGTGGCTTTCCCCCTATCTGTTTGAAAGGAGCTGTGATTACCAAAGAAGCTAGTGCTTGTAAATTATACCTGTTCACCTATTTTGGTTGAGGTAATCAAATTATGCAGCAGCCGGTCGGCTATCATCATTCACAGGTGATGCATATTATTTTTATTCTTATCAGTCTAATTTCCAGCAGGCTCTGGTATGGAAACTGTTTTGATAGTCACCGCAGGTTACTTGTGCTGTGAAGAGGATGGAGGGGGGAACCTAATGTTGCCTCATTCCTCAGGGTGTCTCAGCAGCCCTCAATGACATTAATCATAGCATCTTTCTAGACCACTTCTGTGGGAACTGAGGTTGGGGGAACTTCACCAGAGAACTTTGCTCCTACCATAACTAGAGCAGGTATATGGTTCTCCAGATAGATTAGTCAAGGAGAGGTGCCAACGAAGCAGTTTGCATTCCTGCCTGCCAGGACCTGCCAGCAGACTTTGGAAGAACTGCATGTCCATTGTTTTAACCTATTGTATTTTGAGAGCTGCCTAGATGCCCTAAGCACATCTGATCTCACCTGATTTCGGAAGCTAAGCAGGGTTGGCCCTGGTTAGTACTTGGATGGGAGACCACCAGGGAATACCAGGTGCTGTAGGTGCCTGGAGTAGGAACTGGCAAACCACTCCAGTATTCCTGGCAAGAAAACTCCAGGAACATGGAGTCACAAAAAAGTCGGTCATGACTGTTACGACTGAACACACACACATATTGTATTTTATAGTTTTAACAGTCATGTTGTTTTATTGTTTTATAGTTTTAATATATTCTTCTACACCGTCCAAAAACCACCTGGTAGGTGGGCGGCTTAAAAAATAATCTTGTAAATAAATAAATAAATAAATAAATAAATAAATAAATAAATAAATAAATAAACTACACTGACATGCTCCTAGGAAGCTGAGGAGGGCAAGAGAACTGCAATATCCTAGCCAGATATCATGGTGCCGTCTCTAAAATGGCCTGTCTTCAATTTCTCAGCTCAGCTCTAGAAGACTCAAGCCTGTGGCTTCCTTGGGATTCAATCCATCTCATATTTGATATTCCTCTTTTCCTGCCTGCCTTCCACCTTTCCCAGCATTGTTTGTCTCTAGAGATGGGCACGAAATGAGCAATTTTTCATTTTTGTTTTTTTTTCATTTCGTTACGTAGCGAAATGAAAAACAAATTTTGTTTCCAAAATGAAATGAAATAAAACAAAACAACAGAAAGTTTGTCGTGCATTTTGTTTTCGTTGCGGCAAATACATTGAACTGTAATGAATGCTAACGAAACAGCAATTTTTTGTTTTTGTTTTTGTTTTTTGTTTTTCGTTATGTAACAAACAAAAATGAATTTTTTTGCAAAAAAATCACGAAAAACAAACTGAAACGGACCCCCTAAACGACAAACAACAAACGAAACACCATTTTTTTGAGTTGTGCCCATCTCTATTCGTCTCTGCCTTCTCATGGATGCGCTCAAAGTAGGGCAGCCTGAGTTTCATCCTTTTTTACTTCCAGGGATAGTTCAGGCTTGATTTGATCTAGGGCCCACGTGTTCATATCCTGTCACTGACATCTGGAGTGGAAAGAAAATTAGCAACTCTCCCTTCCATTCTGGCGGGCACTCCGCTTGACATAACCAGCTGTGTGAGCGATCCCAAAAGGTGTGGAAGAACAGGCATGTGACCAGGCGCTTACAAGGACAGGAGCGAAGCTTGTCCAATTTCCTTTCCACAGTAGACTAAGGCGATTACTTCACATCCTTCTTTGTTCCGTGACTATTTTTGTACCGTGACAGTGTTGGTCGCGATCACGTGGTTTGGTCCCTGTTTCAGTGTTCCCATGGTGGTGATAACTTGTCTCATGACAAATGTTAGTTCACGGTCTTGTACCGTGACAAACAGTGAATTTGTCTAGCTTCCTTTTTCCTTTTTCCTTTTTTTTAGCTTAATTTTTTTTTGGTATTTCACTTCTGAAAAGTCAAAATAAAAATAAAAATACCTGGACACAGTTTTCTCACCGAAACGAATGTTTTGTTGTGTGACAGTCGTTACGATGTCTTGTCTCAAAACAGAAAACAGGAATAAAGAGTGACAAGGGAAAATCCTACCCCAGCACCAGGTACAGTGGACCCTTGTATAACAAACAGTTTGTATAACATAAAATCTGTACAACATAAACAATTCTGGAGATAGGGGAAATGTGCTTAACAGAATTGTCTATGAGGTGAATCCGTACAACATAAAAAGGGTTGTAATTAGGGATTACTCTGTTTTCAATGCATTCCTTTGGGAAATTTGTATAAAGAAAAACTTGCTTAACATAATTTCATTTGGAACGAATTAATTCCTTTATACAAGGTACCACTGTATAGTATTGTCATGCTTTGCACCTGTTCCAGGGCGTGGTTGAAACAAATTTCAGTAGTTGTGCGAAGGACGTGAAGTAACTTTTTTTTTACCGCTCGTAAGCGCAACACTAACAGAGACAAAATGGATGTGAAGTAACCGCCTAAGAGATATAAACACTTCCGCATTGAGTAGGTGTGCTCCCAAACACATCTGGTGGGGCCACTGTGAGATGGCCTGATCCAGCATGGTTCTTCTTATGTTCTTATGTTCTTATGTAGGTTTGTCCTGGTCCCATTTGAGAGTGGGGATGAAGTTGGCACTGGAACATTTAAAAGAGTTCGCATGTAACGAATTCAGCCTTTTCCCTCTCCCAGCTCCACTCGCTTTGAGATCTGGGTCCACGTCTGAAGACCCTTCTGCCCCTTACCTGAATTTTAAATACTAAGATAAAGCACTGTAAGTTCTCCTAAGCCTCTTGTGATTATGAAAGGAATTTCAACAATTCAGATATGAAGTGCTAAGCCATCAAAGTGAAATACAGAAATACAGGCTAATAATGGATTAAATGAGACCAAATATCATTTCTGGTTTCAAAGCATAGAATCATAGAAACATAGATTGATGGAGTTAGAAGGGGCCTATAAATCAAAGCACATCTGAAGATGGTGGTTCAATTTTCTCTTGAGTGGCTCCATCATTGGCGTGCTCACCACCTTGTGAAGTAATTTGATCCATTGTCATACCGCTCTAACCTCCTGTAACTTGAACTCATTATTGCATGTCCCACACTCTGGGATGACTGAGAACAGATCTTGACACCCCCCCAATGGATACAGCAAAAACAAAACATCCTGCTTAGATACTACCCCATAGTACTTAAATCACTCTCTGGGCAGTTTACAAGTAATTATGTGGGCTATGCAAACTGTGTATTCAGTTTACTGACCTCAGAAGAATGAAAGGCTGAGTGAACCTTGAGCCAACTACCTGGGATGGAACCCTGGCTTGGCGGCCTGAATAGGGGATTGATGAAAGGGCAGCATCATAAGTGGCAGACAGATTGCACCCTAGTCCCCCACCTCTGTTTATCATGCTGCCCTCTCATCAATAACGAGACAAATCAGAAGCACTTCACACCTCCACCAACAAGGCCACAGCTAATGACCCATGCTTAATGGATGTTGGGATGGGTTGCATATGTGAGACTTTCACACACCCCAGGCTATTGTCCACGTAACAAGCGTATCCAGGCCATTGCTCACCTAACAAGCCTACTCAGGACACCATCCACCAAACGAGCCTATTCAGACCAGGGTGAGGTGAAATCAAGGTGAATTATAAATTGGAGGCCTTGCCACTAGCTTTCCTCAGACTGACAAAGCTACTTGGATGGGTAGTGAAATGTTTCAGCTTTGTCAGTCTCTGTTCGTCTGTTTGGATGAGCAGCTAAATGTTAAACCCCACAAGAAAATAAGTCCAGTTGCCATAACTCAACTTCCAGATAACTTCACCTGGATGACTGCAAATCTTCACAGACATCTGCATGTATGTTCTATTGATTCCATAGGTCTATTCTGGTAGGACATGTGAACTGGATTTAAGCCTAATACTTTTATTATAAGCTTTTAGAGAATAGAATCAGCTTTTTCAGATGACAACTCCATGCAAACAGGTCTCCAAATGTTTTTGGTTTTTTGATTCTGTGGTTTTATGAAGGTTTGAGTTTCATTAATGTTTTGCTTGATCTATGATCACCTTTGCTCCTGCAGGCCCCTTGGAACAAAGCATTCCCAAGAGATCTGGCTCAGGCAGCCAACATGGGGTAGAACACAACATTTGTTGTGTTCGTGCCCATCCCTCCCATTTGGAACTAATTGTCTGGCCCTCATCATGGTCCCGTTTTGTTTTAATCACCATCATATGCCATCAGATCAATTCTTAGGAGCCTCGTGGCACAGTGGTTAGACTGTGGTACTGCAGCCAAAACTGGGCTCAGAACTCCAGTTCAGACCCAGGCAACCAGCCTGAGGTTCACTCAGCCTTCTTTCCTTCCGAGATTGGTAAACTGAGTACCCAGATTATGGGGGGGGCAATGTCTAGCTTGCATAATTAAACTGTAAAGTGACCAGGGAGTACTTTAAACTCTATGGGAGAGTATATAAACAGCACACTTTTTGCTTTGCTTTATGGTGATTCATCCCAAGGTTTTCTTGGTAAAAGTACTCTGCAGTGGTTCCCATTCCCTTCTTCTAGGGTTGCCCTGGGAATGTGCAGCTTGCCCAAGGCCACACAGGCTGGCTCCTCTCTCAGGAGGCAAGGTGCAGGGGCATATCTGGGGGGGGCAGAAGGGTACATCTGCCCTGGGTACAGCAATCTGGGGGCGCCTGGAGGGGGCGCAGGAGGAGGAAGCCGTGCAGCCTCCCACCACCCAGCAGTCCTCCTTTCCCCTAAGGCGTGGTGACGGCACCCCCTCTGCAGCTGCACGCCAGGCAAGCGGTGAAGCAGGCAGGCAGGCAGGAGTGTGGTGGCCATGGCACCCTCCTCCTCCTCTTCCTCACCTTGGTGAGAGATGTGTAAGATGCACGTGCACGTGCACATGCCTGTCCGCCCATGAGCGCATGCATGCACCCACCCCACACCCATAGGGTTCAGCCCCCGTTACTGGGGTGGGTGCAATGGGGGGCGGCAGGAAGGGCGCAAAAATGAACTTCGTCCCCAGGCACTCGGAATCTTGACTACGCCTCTGGCAAAGTGGGGAATCATAAAATAAAATTTTAATATGATCAACAGATCAAAAAACAAGTGGGGAATCATACTCTCAACATCTGCCTCCCCATCCAGATGCCTAGACTACTGAGTTAATAACTTGCTGTTGCTGCAATTTTGCAATGTGCTAGCTAATGAGAACAGAAACTCAGGCTGCCCTGTCCCCGGATAACCCTCCAGAGTCACTGATTTAATAAACTGATCTGAATATGGGTGTGACAGACAGACAGGGAACCCTCTGTTAGGAAAGGTCTGAGGCAGGGTCAGGGACCTCACGAGTCTGCAGATCTTGTAATCCAGGCTTAACCAGGAACTTTTCAAACAACCTATAGGTCACAGACTAACAAATATATCACACTTCCATTTTACACAGCCCTGCCTCAGAAGAAATATGAACGGGAGAAATAAAAGGAAACCGCAAACTAAGGCAGGAGCTGTTTTAAAATGCATTGTAACAAATGATCAGTCACTCCATTTTTTTCTTGCGATGGTCTTCATTGCACTGCGGCTTAACGAGGAACAGCACAGATCTTAAATGACCCTGGGTGCACCACAGGCCCAATGACAGATTGTACGTTGACATCTTTTGTTCCCTCTGGTAACCGGAAAGTAAATGCTTTCATGAGGGAGGTAAACATAACGAAGAGCTCACTCTGAGCTAACTGCCTCCCCAGGCACGCGCGGCACCCTGCCAGAGGAAGAAAAAGAAAGAGGCAATGAGTATCTCATACCTGAACTGCTACAGACATATCTTGATTTAAAAATTTATACGTTCTCCGGGACATTTCGTATTGCAAAAAATTCATAAACCAGAAATGCATGGGGCACAGTGCATCCTAGGGAAACTTTCTTCGAAAAAAATTTGTCAAATGGAGTTTTTTGCATTATTTTCAATGGATTTCCTTTCACAAACCAAAAATTACATTAACGAAGGTGTTTGTAAAACAAGGTACAGCTATATTTCTTTACCTGGTGACTTAATGTGCTCTACTTAGAGTCTAGGCCACATTTGACATCAAATGTATCATAATGGGTATTGTTTGTTGTTTTCTGTAATTCACTTGGGAGTAAGCATCTATAAAATCAGGCTGTCTGTGCAAACCATAGAAAGATGCCCTCCTTCATGTGCATGGAGGGGTGGTATTGATCATCACACAGAAAACTCAGCAGACAAATTGTTAACTGGGTCATAGAGATGGGCACAAATCAAAAAAATTGCATTTCATTTGTCGTTTGTCATTTGGAGGGTCCGTTTCGGTTCGTTTCCGTTTTTCACGAATTTTTGCAAAAAAATCATTTTCGTTTTTGTATGTTTCGTTACCATTTTGTTACCATTTATTTCATTTTTTGTGATTTTTTTAAAGGATTTTAAGCAATTCACTCATATTGCAGTAACGGAAACGAAACGCACGACAAAATTTCCGGTGTTTCTGTTCGTTTCGTTCCATTTTAGAGATAAAATTTGTTTGTCGTTCCGTTACGTAACGAAACAAAAAAACGAAAACAGAAATGAAAAATTGTTCGTTTCGTGCCCATCTCTACTGGGTCACATAACCGTCCCTGTTACAGCAGCTCCACTAGCCACAGATCAGCTTTGAGGCACAATTCCAAGTGCTGCTTTTAACCTATAAAGCCCTGAATGGCTTGGGTTCCCATGTTTCTGAAACCAGATGTCAAAGGATATCCATATTTGGATGCTAAAGACCAATCAACAAACTGAGAAAACTTGTTTATGTCCTCCCACTGGTGAGAAAAACCCCTGCTGTGATGCTTAGAGCCCCTCATTAGTAAAGAACAGGAAACTTAGGTTGTGGGACTGGATGTCAAAACAGGCTTGAACTCAAGGTTTTTCCCCCCACTGACTCAAACTTGACTCATGACTCAGAACCCATCTGTCCCTCCTTTTGTTCTGAGGGTGGGGGAATCTTGTTTTTAATAAGGACTCAGACTTAGGACTCAGGACTTGGTATTAAAGACTCAGACTTGGGACCTGGACCCAAAGAACTTAGCCATGATCTCTCCCTGATGCCTATTTTAAGATTACCTGCTCCAAATACAAAGAATTCTTCTCTTGCGGTATATTTCCCATCCTTATCGAGGAAGTGATTAGGATTGAACTGTTGAGGGGTCTCCCATTGCTTGGGATCAAGGAGCACTGAGCAGAGATCTGGGAGCACCAGAGTATCCTGCAGGGAAATGAAAGAAGTCTCAAGAATACAGAGGATCACAGTAACCTAGAACAACAGACCTGGAAAGGATTCTAAGGTTCATCCCCTGCCAAGTTACCCCTGGGAGGTGACTTTTTTCTGTTGCCCATTGGTATTGCTCCATCCTCTTCATGTAGTAGACCTATGGTTACCTTGTTCTGAGCATAACTGAACCTCTTCTTTTTTTGTTAACTTCTTCTGCAGATCTAGAGGTATCATCATCATCATCATCATCATCATCATCATCATCATCATTTCATTTATTTCATTTATTTATTTATTTATTTATTTATTTATTTATTTATTTATTAGATTTATACCACGCCCATCTTCCCAGGGGAACTCTGGGCGGCTTCCAACAAGCAGACCAGAACAACGGTCATCAATACAAAATACAATAGGCAAATTCAAATTCAATAGACAGATTCAATAGGCAATAAATACAGTGAACAAACAACAAGTTAAAATAAGACACTGCTAGCACCCTTAGCATACAACAGAGCTGGCTCAATAGCTCAGCGTCTTAGTGTCTTAGTGTCTCATCATCATCATCATCATCATCATCATCATCATCATCATCATTGACTGGTATCATCATCATCATCATCATCATCATCAAAACAACCACAGAGGATAATAATAATAATAATAATAATAATAATAATAATAATAATAATAATAATAATAATAATAATAATAATAATAATGATGATGATGATGATGATGATGATGATGATGATGATGATGATGATGATGATGATGGTGGTGGTGGTGGTGGTGGTGGTGGTGGTGGTGGTGGTGGTCTGGAAGGATGGATTGGAAGAGGCACTCCAGATTGTTTGGACCACAACTCCCACTGTCATTTTTGATGCAAGATCTCAAACAAATAAGAGAAAGTACTTTTCCACCCAGAGGATCACTGGTATGTTGAATGCCCTGCCAGAAGAAGTGGTGGCAGCTGTCAGCCTTGACAGCTTTAAAAAGGATTGGACAGGTTCATGGAGAACAAGGCTATCAATGGCTATCATTCTGGATGCCTAAGGACAACCTCCGGGTTGGAGAGAGGGGAAGGATATCAATCAAACCCTCAATGCCATTTGCAGAGAATCATAAGTAGGTGAAGACATCTGCTTGAGAATACCCTGAAGCAAATGGTGAGCCGCTTTGTGAGATAGAATGCTGGACTGGATGGGCTGTGGCCTGTTCCAGCAAGGCTGTTTTCATGTTCATATTAGCAATCTAGGCTCAGAATTCTGGGAGTTGTCATTCAAAACATCTGGAGTGCCAATGTTCGCCACCACTGGACTATGCACTCAACCTAATGGGTATAAGCGAAAGTTCTTTTGTGCACACCTGGAGACACGAATGTGACAAAACCACATGAATATTTTAAATCCGTGTTCTTTTTTATGATTAACTCCTTTTCTCGAATACTTTTTGCCTTTTCTTGCCTTTTAATATTGGGCGAGCACGTGTTTTTTACCTTAACCAAACAATTGCTGATTCCCTCCTGAATAACAGTGACCCAGCCCTCCACCTCATCCTCATTTGCTTAGAAAACAGAATGATACTGATTCAGAATATCTCATACCTTTGGAATGAAACGGCCAAACAGATTTAAATCTTGGACAGCGAGTCTGGGTAGGCCAAATAATACAACACTGCTGAAGCGCTGGATCTCGTGGATCACGGCACGGGTGTAGGGCAGTTTTTCCGATCATCGTAGGAGATTGATCTGGCACAGCCTAAAGCACTTCCTATTTCCTTCTTGACTTTCTCTGAAGAAGAAGACAAAAAGAACACTCTGATGCATAGATGTGAGAAGTATCACCTTCAAGAAGAATTTTTGAGTTGAGTACCTCAGACTCTGCTCTGCTATTTATTCAAGTGGGCAAAAAAACAAGCAAGGAGAACTTGGAAAGTGTCCTTCAAGAAGACTGGAGATAGTGACATGCTGGAACCATCCCTAACTCAACAACGTTAGGATAAAACTCTGACAAACATGGATCTTCCTCCTGTTGTTGAGCCTCGTCCCTCTTCCACAGGATATTATATTCATTCTATCTGAAAACTCACGTTCCAAGTTCAACAAAAAGGCCAGGCAGAAAACCCAAATTACACACAGTTTCTCTGGATAGTCTACCAAGAACCTGAACTGAAAGGAATATGCAGGACAAGAGGAAACACTAGTTTGTATGCAAGACCATAGTAGAGTTGTTCATGGAAAATCTTTTGGAGATTGTTAATTCATAAGGTGGGGTCATAAATCAGGAGTGACATTGTTAATACAAAGCTGTCTCGGATCCACCTTTTTTGAGTATTTTTACCCTGCCTTTCTCTTTGGAAAAGGACCCAAGGTGGCTTACAGTAATGAGGGATAATATACAGTCCAGTACAATTAAGACAAATTCAGGTTTGAGAACAGGGAGTTGAGGGGCATCTTACATCATTAAAAGGCAACATTAAAGCTACAAAAAGAATGAGACCAGTTAAAGAAAAGAGTAAAAATTCCATTCAATCATGTACAGTAGACCATCTAAAAGTTATGAGGCATGGAAAATAACATTGAAACATAGCGTCAATGCAATCACACAAGGAGAGATATAAACACAAAGTTATAAGTGGTTATAAACACAAAGCCTGTGTAGTCATGCATGGTAGATTCATATAAAAGACACATAATAGGAAGTCCTTCATTCAGGGAAAGCCTGTTTCTGGAAATTACTTTTGAATTTTGATCCATCCATCCATCCATCCATCCATCCATCCATCCATCCATCCATCCATCCATCCATCCATCCATCCATCCACATCCATCCATCCATCCAGTGCCTTGGCACTACTCTCTGGTGAAACTAGATCTCAAAAAAGTGTGTTTACTATTAACATATAGGACAATGAGAGAGTTTTTTTCGCCAAGGATGCAAATAGCATATAGGTATCCTTCTCATGTGCGGTGCAAGCTCTTCTCACCTTGAATGTCTGGGTGAGCCACCATAAGAAGCAGAGCCCAGGAGAGGGTGGCAGCTAGTGTGCCTGTGCCCGCCATCAACAGATCAGCAATAACTTGAACCAGGTTGTCTTCATTAAAGGTGGTCGTCGAGTCCGTTTTCTCCTGTGGATTAGAAGCACAACGTTGCTGCCCAGGACACTCAGTAGGTTTCTATAGTCTCAGTTGCAGCTGTCCTGACATTATTTACCTTTGCAGTAAATGCAGTTCTTGAAATTTTGTTTCTTTGGGGTGTGTGTGTGTGTGTGTGTGTGTGTGTGTGTGTGTGTGTGTGTGTGTGTGTGTGTGTGTGTGTGTGTGTGTGTGTTGGGAAAAGGCTTGTACAGTGCCCTAGCAACAGAGATGTGAATATTTATTCTCAAATCCATTGCATTCTTCCACCCCATACACTACCTTTTTTACATCGTTGTTTCGTATCAGCTTCTTAGCTACATGTTTTGCATTTTTCAGTTTTTCAGTGGAAAGTTACACATTTTTCTGACGTATTTATTTATTTATGCACTTTGCCTAATTGATGGATTTATCTTCACTGGCTCAACAAGGTCTGTGCATTTCTTTAAAAAGTTCTGCATTGGGATAGTGAGCTCACTTTATAACCCAGAGCACAGAGAGAACTCCTAGTTCCCTGAGCTCCTTGCCCTCTGAGGATGCCAGTCACAGAGTCTGGCGAAGCATCAGGAAGAAAAACTTCCAGAACACGGCCAAACAGACGGAAAAACTTGCAACAACTGTCTTGTTAGGGAGGTTAGCTATTCATATTCTTAATGGGCATGCTGGCCAAAATTCTCGTGCTTAGCACTAGAGTAGACACATTAAATCAATGGGCCTTATAGTCAATGCTTTTGTAAGTTCCACTGATTCAAACAGGCCTACTTTAACTGTGACTACTAGACATGGACACGACTCGGCGAAATTTTCGTTTTCGTTTCCGTTTTTCATTTCCGTTACGTAACGGAAACGGTAACGATAATTAAGCCGTCAGAACCCGAACTCGAACCGAAAAAAAGAAAAATTTGGTCTGGTTTTTCATTTTCGTTTGTGGCATCGCGGCGATCACGCAATGCGAAGCACAGAAAAAGTTTTTAAAAGGTTTTTTTAAAAAACCCCGACTCCCGGCCAAAAAAGCAGGCGAAAATATGCCTGCCTGAGGCTTTGCCACCTACCAGAGGGGTGGTTTCTGGGGGGGAGTCCCGGCCTTTCCCCCCCTCTTCTCCTGTCCTGGGCTGCTTGCACCAGGCTGGGGGGGGGTCATCCTCGTCGTCTCGCCATACCATGCGGTGCGGAGGGATCCAAAATGGCGACCGCAATTTATCTTTTGAAATCATGCTCAAAAAACACACCAAATCACCACAGAAACATGTGAAACTTATTTATTTTAAATGCCTGAATTTTTATAGTAGCAGCAGTGGGGTTTTTTATAGCAATAAAACATCGAATTGATTTTATTTTATTTTATTTTATTTTTTATTTTTTTAGACCTGCCCATTTGGGCTGGGCATGGGATGGGATCATGCAAATTTTTTGAACCATTCCACCAATGGCATCGCCAGGTTTTTGACTGACACTTCTGGATGTCTGGGAGGGCATAAAAAGCCGAGGCACCTTCCAGAAATTGCAGTCGGGTGTAGGGATGTGGTTGAGGGAGGAGGGCGGGCTGCTGGTGCTGGTGTGATCCGATCAAGATTGAGGAGGGAGGCTGGAGGCTTTAGGATTTAAGTTAGGCAGGCAGGGAGGGAATTGAATTTAGAAAATAATTTCTTTGATTCCCTGCAGCTTTGTCTGCTGAAGGGAATAGCAGTTTATTCTTTATTTCTTCTCTGGCAGTTTGTGAGGATTTTTTTCCTGATATTGGATAAAGGGGGAGGTTCAACTGGGAGTGAGAGGTGTGGATTTATTTTAAAAATATATTATATACTACCATTTATTTTCTATTTTCCCAACTTCAATTTGCTTGCACACACACACATTTGGGGTGCAAGCCAAGAACAGAACCTCTATCCTAAGTGATATCCTAACTGCCCACTCGCCCGTCCGCCCGCACCGCCACCCGCCTGTGGCCCATGCCGCCGCCTGCCCACTCACCTGCCCGTGGCCGCCGCCCGCTCGCTTGCCCACCCGCGCCTCCCCCGTGCCGCTGTCGCCACCCGCCCATGGCCCCCCGCCACCGTCGCCTGCTCGCACCTCCCCCCGCAGCCCACCCCCCACCTCGCCCGCCGCCTAGGGCGCAAAAACACCTAGCGCCGGCCCTGATTGCGGGACGTCCCTATGCTCTGGGGGAAGTCAAATCGCGCTAAATCGCGGTGGAAACGACAAACGACAAACGAAACGATGAAATGACAAATTTTTGAAAAATTTCACGACAAATGGAAACAACCCGAAACGGACCCATTCCAACGAACGAAAACTCGAAATGTCATTTTTTCTGGTCGTGCCCATGTCTAGTGACTACTATTCTAATGTCTGGAAGGCAGCAACCCTGTTCTCTACCCCAAAGCCTGATTGAATCTCTAATGGGTGAACTCCACAAGGTGGATTTGTTGTTTTTAGCACAATAGGACTGCGGTCATACCTGGGTTTCCTTCGTATTTAAATTTCCTGCGTATTTTTTCGAGAGCAGACACATGGTTTTTAATGAGCAGTTGGTGTCCTCTCCTCTGCGTTGTACCTTCCTATTCTGGTTTTGTCTTAACCTGTGTACTACGCAGTTTGTCCTACTTTCCGGCTTCAGTTTCCAAGGCTCCATCTTTTAAGCCAGGTAGAACGGGAAGAAACTGAATTTACTGCGTATTTTCAGTGTCTTGTCGTTGCAACAGAAGCAAACAAGTAAGCATTTTCGAATGAAGTTTCTAAATCCAGCCCCTGGCAGTGGTTTAGGAAACTTCGCTGAAACTACTGTTTGAGGGGCATGGTCATCCGGGAGCAGAATTTGCTTCTCTTCCTGGTTGGCATGCGATCTTTTACTGCATAGTTCGACGACGGAAAATTATGCAGAAAACGCAGCTATGACTACGGTCTAGATCACATGGGATATAGACTTAGCCCAGTTTAGATACTGCTGAACAAAACTTACTCTGTCAATCTGAGCCAAATAGATGTCTGTGAAGTTCTTCGGTGCATGGGGTACCCTGTTCTTCTTATGTTTTTCCACCTCATTCCTGATGAAGGAACGTATAGATTCACAAGAGGAGAAGACTTTTTTGTGAGGCCCAGGAATAAGTTGCATCACCGAAGGGAAGATGTTGTAGAACTGTGGAACAAGCAAAATAAAGTTGTGCAGATGCCACTGAAATCTTTGGCATGTGATCCTTGTGTTGGTGGTTGACTGCCATCCGTGTCTTGTGGTATGGATTGCCCAGATACTAAGGACTTTCCTGCCTGGTGGAGCCCCGCTAGGTAAAAGGAAATGTTGTAACATTTAATGATTAAACAAGGTGTTGTGTTAAATACTTGGTATTTAGCTTGCCTTGCCTTTTTTATTTTTGCATTTTTAAATTCACAAATAAAATGGGGGCCAAGAGGAGGCACCACTTGGGGTGTAAGGAATGCTTGCAAAACGCTTCCTTCTTGTCAATTTAGGTTGTCACAACTCAGTAAGTTTAGCTTAACAAGGAACTTCCAAACCCCTGCAAGACTGCTCATCCATGTGAGACATCAAAAGAAAAATCCTAGCAATTAGAAATGGTCACAAAATGAATTTTAATTCACTTTGTTATTCATTATTCATTTCATTATGGAATGAAACAAATAACAAACAGACCCATGAAATGAAATGAAATGAAATGGAAATTTCCATTTTGTTTGCTTCATTTTTCGTTTCCCTATAGGAATGCATTGAAGCATTCCTATGGGGAAACCACACACTTTTTTCCCCACTGAAGCCACAACCGATCAGCTATAGTGTGGAGCTTCAGTGGGGAAAAGGTTTTAAAAGCCCACCCTTTCCCTCACCCGATTGGGCACAATCAGGTGGGGGGTTTTTAAAATGTGATGAACCAGCTTGCAGGTCAGCTGGTCGGCATGAGTAAAAAATAAATAAATTTAAAAAAACATGCCGGCCCAGCCTGCAGACCAGCTGGTCGACCCGAGTGAATAAAATAAAATAAAATAAAATAAAATAACCACCCCCCAACCCAGCCTGTGGGCTAGCTGATCAGCGTGAGTAAAAAATAAATTTAAAAATTAAAAAACACACCAACCCCGCCTGTGGGTCAGCTGGTCAGTGCAAGTTAAAAAAGCAACCACACCAACCTGGCCCGTGGACCAGCTGGTCGGCACAAGTTTTTTAAAAAACACTAACCTGGCCTGCAGGCTAGCTGGTCGGTGTGAGTTTTTAAAAAATGAAAAATGAAACAAATGAAACAATTTTTAAAGCGAAAACACACCCCATTGCATCTAATCTCTACTAGCAATATATATTTCTGAAGATGAACTGGCCACTAGAGGGAGATAGAGACCATAATATGTATAGCATTCAATATAAAAATAGTGCTTGCTATAATTCACATTTTTCAGCATCGACAGGGGGCCTGGAACCCCCATGGATACAACCCCCATGGATTTCTAGCTTATGTCATTTCATCAAACTGTCTCTGTGAAAAACCAGTGCCTTTCCTTTTGTAAAATCAAAGGGTAGACATACAACAAACATAAAAGTCCTGGCGGATTGCTAAAGAAGAAGCAAACACACCCCGTTGCATCTAATCATTTACAAGTCCATGAATGTAAAAGAAATTAGTCATGCTTATTTTGCACAATGCAAGTTTCTTGCATTTAAATTGTTGTCTTCCACTAAGCATTAATTGGGCAATTTGTGCTTCGTGTGTGCAAAATAATTGGTGACTCTTCCTCTCTTCTCTTGCCAAGGACACCACAAAGTACCTCACCCTTCTGCAGAGGAATAATGATAATTCTGTGGATTCCTTATCCTCACATATGTAAAGTGCATCAAACATAGGTGAAGAACTGCTAAACTTTTTCGAAAGTCTAGTGAAGATTCTCAGTCATCCAGGTAAGTTTATCTGGAAGACGAGTCATGGCAACTGGACTTCTTTTTCTTGAGAGACTGAAACGTTTTGCTGCTCATCCAAACAGCTTTGCCAGTTGGAAAAAAGCAAGTCGTGAGTCCTCCATTTTATAGCTCACTTTGACCTCACTTTGAATAGGCCATAGGTTCATAGACCTATTCAGGCCTATGAACAATGGCCTGAATAGACTCGTTATGTAGACAACAGACTCAATAGCCTTAAAGTGAAAATGGCCTAAAGTGCTAAAACCCATAAAGTATCGGTCGTTAGCCATAACGAAAAGAAAGCAAAAAGAAATTCTCTCATTTCACATGGGATGTTTGACTACTCACCATCTCCCCAGCAGTGCCCTTAAATTTCGCAACCACGTCAAGGTGTTCAGTCAGTTTGTGCAACGCTTCGTCATCAACGGGGAGCGAATGACCAAAAACGACCCCACAAATTACTCGGGCGGCTGAATGCATGGCTGGCAGCGAAGGGTCCAGGGGCTGTCCTGCAGACAGAACAGCAATCACAGCATTCCTTCCTCTGGTTCAGAGCTTAGGGAACAAGGACACATTCACAGCTCTCTCTCCCCCTCCACTACTACCTCTCCTGTCTCAATGGCATGAGAATTTCAGCATGTTGTCATCTTTGTAACCTCTCTCTCTCTCTCTCTCTCTCTCTCTCTCTCTTTTTCTGCCTCCATGCAACTGTAACTTTGGGTAAAAGCATATGGGCAGAGTCCTTTAAGGTTGATACTTCATGTCCATCTCATCGCTGTTCGCGGTCCCGCCTGGAACCGGTACGAAGTCATCTAACCTCATGTCCATTGCGGGACAAGGGGAGTTCATCCCAACCATGCCCCCTGAACTGTGATTTAAGCAGGATGAGAGATTCCCCTCCCTGGCCTCGGGAATCTGCTCGTCACGCTTCTCATTCCGAGATGAGTGCCCATGAGGTAAGGCTTGTCACGCAACGTGCCATTCTCCATCTAGTGGCAGGAGTGCAAAGTGCCATTCACCAGTACATTCCCTATGGAGTCGGCAATGCAGTGCAGAGAGATTAAAAGACAAATGCCTCAAACTTAGCTCCGTAACCTATTGAAGGCAAGGCTTCAGAGAATCGAAACATCGAAAAACAGAAGGTCGGGGCCAGGGGAAAAAACAGAGAACAAAGGCATGGAAATTTCACATCTCATCACGGAATGAGGATGTGCGGCAACAGTCATGCCGGTATCATCCATCATGCCTGTGCGTACACGGGAACAGGGACAGAACCGGAAGAAGACCATGTGACCGCGACCGACATCAACACGCAATGGACTTCCTCCCAGGACGAGAATGAACGTGAAGTAACCGTCAAAAGTCTGTGGTGACCAAACCTTTGAAAGTCTCAGTTCCTTTGACTCTCTCCCAGAGCCTCCTTCTGTTTCTGCTTCTTCTCCTCCCGCACAGGTAGGCATCTGAGAAAAGGACTCTCATCTGTACACGGGCAACCCTTTGGACTCTTATCTGCATGCAGGCACAGCCAGGGCATTAGGCACAAACTGGGCTACCACCCACTAAGAAGAGGGAGATGGAGGCAGAAGTGATTAGAAGATTCTGCAGCGCTCCTGGCTGGATTTGGCACTGCCCCAGGATGCCGTGGCACTTTTGTGAACCACTGCTTTAATGTGGATACAAAACCTGCTTACACAGAGAGCGCCATGGTAAAAAAATTGAAGCTCCTCTCAGCATTAAGACAAATAGAGTCTATCTATCTATCTATCTATCTATCTATCTATCTATCTATCTATCTATCTATCTATCTATCTATCTATCTATCTATCTATCTAAGAGGTGACCTGATTGAAGTTTATAAAACCATACACGGTGTGGACAAAGTAGATAAGGAAAAGCTGTTTTCCCTTATCGCACAACACTAGAGCTAGGGGGCACTCCATGAAACTTTGGGGTGCCAGATCTAAAACAAATAAGAGAAAGTAATTTTTCACCCCGAGGATCACTGGTCTGTGGAACTCCCTGCCAGAAGAAGTGGTGACAGCTGTCAGCCTTGAGAGCTTTAAGAAAGGATTGGACAAGTTCATGGAGAATAAGGGTATCAATGACTATCATGATGGATGCCTAAGGACAACCTCCGGGTTGGAGAGATAGGCAGGATATCTCTCAATACCATTTGCGGGGACTCTTAAGCAGTAGAACACATCTGCTTGGGAATACCCTGAAGCAAATGGTGAGCAGCTGTGTGAGACAGAATGCTGTACTGGGTAGTCTGTGGCTTGTTCTTAAAGCTGTTTCTTTCAGCAGTCACATCCATACCTTTTTCCTTAGCAAAGGTCTCCACAAGCAGGAGTGCCTCCTTCCCTGCTTGATGCTCCACGCCCTTCTTCATCTGAACCAAGGTCAGCATGGTAGAGTGGCTGAAGTGCCGCTGCTGTTTCCAGGTGTTGCCATTGGAAAAAATGATCCCTGTGGACAATCAAGGATGATCAGTATGCTTTTACAAGAATCCACCATCCCCAGTCAGATCTACATCTCAAAGCAAACTGATCTGCAACACACAACACGAAAGGCAAAAGTGTGCTGTTTATATATGGCCCCAGAGCGCTTAAAGCACTCTTAGAGTAGTTTACCATTTAATTTTGCAGGTTAGAAATTGCTCCCCTCCCCGCTTCAGTTATCAAGGTCAGTGATCATGTTAAACTGGGGAGTCTAGATGGTCTAAAAGAAGAGGAATTTTCCAAGCTCTGGGTGACTCCCAGTTAATTTCGCCAATTACGTTAAATGTCCATTCCGCTGCCAGAGGATCAAACTGAACGTTAGACATAGCGTGTGTTTGGAAGCACATTAGGGCTCCAGAGATTCTGACCAAGCTTTGCAACCATATTTGCAAATGATGCCCCTGCTTGCCTTCCGATGACCAATCAGAAAGCAAAGCAAGCTCACAGGCAAACTACAGTAGATGCGAAGGCCCCTGTGCTGTGACAACAATAGGTGTTTCTGTGTCAAAGATTTTCTCCACTGATTTTGTTCTTGAAAATAATGTGGGCTGGAACTTTCAGGGGGTCCCAGTCCCATAATTTCACAGTAACCTTATAGGCCAGGGTGTGCGACTGCGAACCATTCAATGGCAAGGAGACAGATGCCAATGTTGGCACCAACAGAACCTACAAGAAGTGGACATTTCACAACTGAGGTACTATGGCAAAAAGTGCCATATAACCAACTGTGTTGGGACAGCAGGTCTTAGTAATTGGGTAGTTTGCTCCATCAAATATCCAGATCCCAAGCCATTTAGGGCTTTATAAGTCCTTGTCAACACCTTGAACTCAGACTGAAAGTGTACTGGTAGCCAGTTCAAATTCTTCAGAAGTGATGTAATGAAGAACATTCCTATTCTCAGTCTAGTTGTTGCGTAACACACCTGCTTCAGCATCAGCGTCATCTTCAAGGGTAGCCCCCCCCATAGACTACACTGCAGTAATTTAACTGGGATGTTATTAGGGCATGGGCTGCTGTGGCCAAGTTATCCTTGTCCAGGAATGGTCCTAGAAAGCCCAGAGTTCCCCTTGGGAAAGTCAGTGTGGCTAATAAGTGAAATAAATAAATAAATAAATAAATAAATAAATAAATAAATAAATAAATAAATAAATAAATAAAGCTGGCCCCAGGCACTCTGAGTCATTGAGCTCACATGGCCCTCCAGTGACAAAGATAAATCTAGGAGAACCCCCAAACTACTTGCTTCTTCAAGAGGAGTGCAGCTCCATCCAGTCCATCCAGAACATGTCTCCTGTGCAACTCCCAAAACTAGAAACCACCAAACTCACAGAGCTTTTGTCTTGTTGGGATTTCAACTTCAGTTGATTGGCCTTCATCCAGCCTATTACAGTCTACAGCCTCTAGAGCAGTGATTCTCATCCTGTGGGTCCCCAGATGTTCCTGGACTGCAACTCTTAGAAGTCTCCACCCCTCGCTGAGCTGGAAGGGGTTTCTGGGAGTTGCAGTCCAGGACCATCTGGGGACCCACAGGTTGAGCACCACTGCTCTAGGACCTTCACAGCCTCAACCAACCCTGATGATAAGGAGAAAGGCCGCTGAGTGTCATCAGCAGATTGATGGCACCCATCCTCAATACTCCTAATGACCTCTCCCAGTGGCTTCATGTAGATGTTTAACAATTTGGGAGAGTACCTCCACAGCTTATTTGTCAGGTGACTGAACAGAAGTCCCCCAATGCTTTGGGACTTGTTCCAAAGATAAGAATGGACCACTATAGGACACTCTCATTCCTCAGGGTTTGTCCAAGATGATACTTTGACCAATGGTATCAAAGAGAATTAACAAAGCCACACCCCACCTTGTCTATTATAGCCTAGAGCAGTCATCTGTGAGTGTAATGCTTCCAGACTTTGGAACTCCCTCCCACTGGATGTCAGGCTGGCTGCTTCTTTGCTGTCCTACCTCAAGCAGGGAAAGACCTTCCTCTTCAGGCAAGTTTCCCCTCAGTTGTCTGGTGGCTAGAGTGAGTTGTTTTTAAGCCAGTGGTTACATCTTACTGCTCCGAATGGGTTTTGGGGTTGCTTATTCTTTTTGTATAATATTGCTTTGATACTTTTAGGTATTGGTATACTCACTGTTTTTAGCTTTTAGACTGTCTTTTTAAAGACATTTTAAAGTCATTTTAAAGAAGAAAAGCTGGGCAAAATGTTTTAAATAAATAAATGAATGAATGAATAAGGACACAAGCAAAGGGATGGCTACATTATTAATGTATTAAGGATTAACTGGTTCCAACCTACCCTACTGGATGAAATAGTGTGCCTGGGGCAATTAATGCCTGCAAACCATTCAATGTACACTAAGGCTATCCATATTTAGTCAGCAGAATCAGTGTATGCTCTGAAAAGATCAGAAATGAATACACTGTATCTCTAGTACCGACCTCAGGAGTATCATGTGGAAGAGTAACCAAAGACTCCACTTGTTCTCCATTACTGCCACCTGGTGGAATAAAAGCTAAAGGTTTTTTCTTTCTTATTCCTGGGAAACCTCTTCCTGTCACTATTCATATAGGCCAGACATGTCCAAACTTTGGCCCTCCTGATGTTTTGGACCACAAGTCCCAGAATTCCAAGCCTGTATTTCCAATGGCAAAGGACTGTGGGAGTTGTGGTCCGAAACATCTGGAGGGACGAAGTTTGGACATGCCTGATATAGGCTCTTGACTAGAGACGGCCACGAAACGCCAAAATGGCATTTCATTTTGTTTTTCGTTTTGCTTTCTATTGTTTAGTTTCATTTTGAATGAAACAATTAAAAAAAAAATTCATTGTTTGTTTGCTTGTTTTTTAACTTGCACCAACCCGCGGGCTGGGTCAGTGTGTTTATTTTATTATTTATTTTTTTAAAAAAAACTTGCGCTGACCAGCTGGTCCACGGGCCAGGTTGGCGTGTTTTTTAATTTTTTTATTTCTTTTACCCCCCCCCAACTTGATGGTGCCTGATTGGGTGGGGGAATGGGTGGGCTTTTAAAACTTTTTTTCCTCCTGAAGCCCCACACTGTGGGGGAGGGGGAAGTTTCCCCCACACCCAGGCGCTTTGGGAGGGAAGCTGCCAGCTTTTCCCCATAGAAATGCATTGCTTCAGTGCATTCCTATGGGAACACGAAAAACAAAGCGAGCAAAATGGAAATTTCATTTCGTTTTTCTTCGGTGGTCCGTTTGTTATTCATTTCGTTCCATAACAAAATGAATAACAAATAACGAAATGAAGAAAATTCATTTCGTGCCTATATATACTCTTGACTTCACCACTATCCGGTGGTGTTTGGACTAGATTACCAGCTATGTTGTTATTCTCATGACCTCAGCCCTCTTATTTAGGAAGTTATCCTTCTGTGTTGCACCTGTCTTTGCAAGGTAAGCAGGAAGACAAATTTGTTATTCTCTGCTAAGTAGAATTAATAATAATAATTGTGTGCCGGCAAGTCAATTATGAGCTCTGGCGACTCTTTCCAGGGTTTTCCAAGTAGAGAAAACTCAGAAATGGTTTGCCCTTCATTTCCTCTGGGGATGTTCAAGGCAATTAGACCGGCTTTACTCTCAGGAGACACAGTGAGGAATTGCATACTCTGCACATCCAGCCAGTATAATTAGATGACATGTTCATAATTATTTGCATAGTTACAGAGTGGCTGACTGTTAGTGTCAATTTAGCAAAAGTACATAAAAAACAACAGCAGCAGCTAAGTGCCAGCTGGTAATGTTTCACAAGGACTGACTGAAATCTTGACAAGCCACTACAGAAAACCAGATCAATATAGCTCAGCAGCTAGTCAGTTAGAAAAGAAATTGGGATTATGATTTACAACATATGATTGTTATCCTGGCGATTTATCGTGGTTTGCTGAAAAAAATTAGAATTTCTGATGTGTGCCCAAGCAACTATTGCTTAAGGCAGGCATGTCCACACTTTGGCCCTCCTGATGTTTTGGACCACAACTCCCAGAATTCTAAGCCTGTATTTCCAATGGCAAAGGACTGTGGGAGTTGTGGTCCAAAACATCTGGAGGGCCAAAGTTTGGACATGCCTTGCTTAAGGCCATGTGTTTGACTCTTAACTTTTTAAAAATAGGAGTGAAACATCTTTTCCAACTGTACTTTTTATGGCTATACATTTCTACATTTTTAATCATTGTTTTATTGTTTTATTAAACCCCCACACATACACACACACACTATCAGTACCTACTAATTCAATTATCCTTGGTCAGAAAAATCTCACCTCGTGTATATGTTACACCATGGGGTTTTTTTCTAACCATACAGTGTGTGTGTGTGTGTGTGTGTGTGTGTGTGTGTGTGTGTGTGTGTGTGTGTGTGTGTGTGTGTGTGTGTGTGTGTGTGTGTGTGAGAGAGAGAGAGAGAGAGAGAGAGAGAGAGAGAGAGAGAGATGAAATTGCCAGGACTTGCCACTAGAGGAAGCCAGAGAAGATGCTATGTATTGTACAGTGGTACCTCTTAAGACAAACACTTTCCCAGCCCTCAATTTGAGTGGATGTCCCCTAATTCTGGTATTTCATGAGAGGGAGAAGAACATCCCTCTGTCCACTTTACCCATGCCCTGCATTATTTTGTACATCTCAATCATATCGGGAAGATATAGCTATAATAAAAAGACAAAATGTCTGCAAAAAAGAACTATTGGCCTCTGAATGATAGATAACTTCTGCTGCTGCCGTGAAGAGGGATGAAACATTTATACAAAGATAAAAAGACATTTGCTATTTTAAGAACTATCTAAGCTCACACACATAGAAACTCTCTTGAGAGGAATGTCCGCAATCTAAGAGGGGGCTTTCTTCTCATCCTTTGGAGTTCCCCGGTCAGCAGGCTGTGTAAGAGAGCTAAGGAAGGGAGTCAGGTATTGGGACTGTAACCTGACAATATGTCTGTGAAGATTCTCAGCCATCCAGGTGAGTTTATCTGGAAGTTGAGTCATGGCAACTGCACTTCTTTTTCTTGAGAGAATGGAACGTTTCACTGCTCATCCAAACAGCTTCATCAGTCTGAGGAAAGCTAGTTTATTTATTTATTTATTTATTTATTTATTTTTACAGCTTATATGCCGCCCACTACCCAAAGGTCTCTGGGCTTAAGACATAAAATATCAATAAATAATTAAAACAACAGCAAAACCTTATACTAAAATCATCACTAAAATTGCCATCAAAGGACCCCAGTCTATGTTATATCAATTAAAAAACTTCTAGTTGTGGTTCCTCCACTTTATAGTTCACTTTGACCTCTTGTCACCCTGATCTGAAATAGGCTCATAAGTAGAGATGGGCACGACTCAAAAAAATGGTGTTTCGTTTGTCGTTTGTCGTTTAGGGGGTCCGTTTCGGTTCGTTTTCATTTTTCGTGAATATTTTGCAAAAAAATCAGTTTCATTTTGTTACATAATGAAACGAAAAAACGAAAATGAAAACGAAAAATTGCTGTTTCGTTAGCATTCATTACAGTTCAATGTATTTGCCGCAACGAAAACAAAACGCACGACAAAATTTCTGTTGTTTCAGTTTTGTTTCGTTTCATTTTGGAGACAAAATTCATTTTTCGTTTCGTTACATAACGAAATGAAAAAATGAAAACATAAACAAAAATTGCTCGTTTTGTGCTCATCTCTACTCATAAGATGAACAATGGCCTGAATAGGCTTGTTAGGTAGACAACACTCTCAATAGCCTTAAGGAGAACAATGGCCTAATGTGCTGAAACCCATAAAGTATGGGTCGTTAGCTATGGCTTTGGTGGTGAAGGAGTGAAATGTTTTTGATTTGTCTAGGTACTGTTGGAATCACAGCCTGATAAGTGGCAGAAAGACTTTGCTTGGGCCTCCCACCTCTGTTGAGAGAGGGGTTTGCAAGGCTCACATGAATGGCTCCCCGACGCCTCTCTCAAACCACCTATCTTAAGGAAATCATAGAATCATGTGATAGTGAAGTTGGAAGGGTCCTACAAGACCATCAAGTCCAAACCCTTGCTCCAGGCAGGAATACCAATCAAAGGATATCTCTCAGGTGGTTGTCCAAATTTCTCTTGAAGGCCTCCAGTGTTGGTGTACTCGCCACCTCTTGAAGTCATCGGTTCCATTGCCATAGTACTCTAACAATAGATTCCATTGTCATACTGTTCTAACAGTTGGGAAGTTTTTCCTGGTATTCAGCCGGAAGCTGGGTTCCCTTGACTTGAGCCCATTGTTGCATATCCTGCACTATGGAATGAGTGAGAACAGACCCTGCCCCTCTTCTGAAGGACAGCCCTTCAAATATTTGAAAAGTGCTATCCTATCTCCCTTCAGTCTTCTTTTCTGTAGGCCAAACTTCCCAAATCCTGCTCTTCACAACACAGCGGCTAAAATCCTGTTTCAAAAAGTTACACAAAAATGGCAGAAATTACACTGAAAAATTTCCAGTACAGAATGTTTTGTAAATGAGAACAAAGAAGCTAAACCTGTTTCGGTGGCTTACCTTTTTTGTTCCCCAGTACTTTGAAAAAAGGCAGCATTGGTCTCCCAGACAATGCATTGTCATCATTTAGTCCTTCTTTCACCGTCTTGAAGCCCGTCAGGACAACCATAGGGATGTGTCCGATCCACAAGGTGAAAACATTGCCGTAGCTGCTTGCAAGCTGTGAGAGGGATCGAAGCAGAACAAATAGATGTTACACTTGGGGCCAAATTAGCGTAAGAGCTGATCTGCAACATGATTCCTCCCAACCCACCAGACCTGTCAAGTGTCCCTTATTGGTCAGGATTTCCCATTTTTTACCACTCTTTCCGGACATCTTCCTGGGTGATCCTTTTTCCCAGAAATGTCCCATTTTTTACTCTGGCCAGTGGCAAGTCTTCAGATTCCTGCCAGGGCTGCTGGCCTGCTGCTCTGCTTCCACAATGTATGCTGCTGCTGCTGAGGTCCTGTCCCGGCTAAAACATGACAGGTATGCAACCCACCCAACCCATCTAGGCTATATCTGGCTCCATATGTGATCATGCAAACATACGTATAACTTGCATACTGGACTGCTGCTGGCGTGGTCTGCTATGAGCTATTTTCCAGTGATCACACACGACATACAGAAAAGAGCCCTCCAAACTGCCCCTGATCCATGTCCAAGCTGGACTGTTTGTTCCAGCAATAGAGCTACTACTTTTATGGGCTGAGCAGGAGCGATTCCGGCCTAATGGACAGAATGGGCTTTAAAACAGACCACTCGCAGCAAAGCCATCCTTTCTGGCACCCAGCTTTTCTCACCGCCTGATCACACCTTCACTTGCAGAGTAAACAATGCACTCTTGTAACGTTTCTGCATATGTTGTTTCTGTCCTTACATCCCTGATCTGTTCCAGCCACACATCTGTATGGGGTTTTTGTTTTGTTTGTAGATAATTCAGTGAGCTAAATTAACTTGTCATGGTATAGAATCGTAGAATCATAGAGTTGGAAGAGACCTTGAGAGCTATCCAGTCCAACCCCCTGCCATGCACAAACCCCCATCACAGTACCCCCGACAGATGGCCATCCAGCCTCTGCTTAAAAAGGAAGGAAGGAGACTCCGCCACCTTCCGTGGCAACATATTCCACTGCTGGGCAGCTCTAACCATCAGAAAGTTCTTCCTAATGTTTAAATTGAATCTCTTTTACTGTAGTTTGAAACTATTGCCCAAAGTCCTAGTCTCTGAAGCCATGAAAAACAAACCTGTCCCCTCTTCAATATGACATCCTTTCAAATATTTAAACATGACTATCATATCCCCTCACAGTCTTCATTTTGGAAGGCTAAACATTCCCAGCTCCCTAAGCCGCTCCTCGTAAAACATTTCTTCCAGACCTTTAACCATCCTGGCCGCCCTCTTCTGGAGCCCTTTGAGGTTGTCAACATCCTTTTTAAATTGAGGTGCACAGAACTGGACACAGGGCTCCAGGTGGGGCCTGACCAGAGCAGAGTAGAGTGGTACTATCACTTCCTTTGATAGACACTATGCTTCTATTGATGCAACCAAGAATCACATTAGCTTTCTTGGCCACCACAGCACACTGCTAATGCATGTTCAATTTGTGGTCCACCCAGACTCCAATACAAGTGAGCAGCCTGAGACATCAACAAACACTCAGGAATTTCCTTCCCCTGTTGAAGACAGACAGAAGAGGAGAGTAAGGAGTGGGGCTTTGTGAGGAAGACTGTAGTCTTCTGCCTTTCTTTTGACAAATGAGGCTGACAAGAAGATGACATCAGTTTTGCATTGCTGTATTATAAATAATTATTCCCATTAAGAAGAGGATAATTGTACCTGTCTGCCCCTGGCAGTTAAAGAGGGAACGGATTTTCAGTATGAGAAGAAAAACAAAACATGAATGCAAACACAAATTTTTAAACACAAAGTATTCCAATCGCTTGGTTTGAGTAGATGAGTCTGACAGTTTTCAGCTTTTTCCACAATGAGTTTTTGAATGTCAAGTTCTTTTTTTCTTTCTATCAAATGTGAAGAAATTCGTAAATTTTGTAAAGCACTTGTTTTGTTCAAAGAAATGGTAGCAAATCAACAAACAGAATTCCCAGCTGCTATGAATTTTTCGGGCTGTTTGGCCGTGTCCTGCCAACAGCCTGAAAAACTCACAACAGTTATCAGATCCCAGCCGTGAAAGCCTTTGAGAATAGAATTCTCAGCCATGCTAATCTACAGAGAATCAGCAGCCACCCTGAAGGGTTATTTTTATTCACTTTGGCCACTATCTCTCCTGGGGGAAGGTCCAGATATTGTGAAAGTCCAGCTTTTCTTCTTTCTTGGTCACATGACTGAAGGTGTGGGATCTCTGTTCCCACATACAAAGATTTTTTTAAGTGCTGTTCAGCCCCATGTCCAGCAGGTGGCACTAGGGAAAATGAAACATAATTTAAAAAAATAGTGCTGACAGCCCAAAAGTCAGCTGATCAGCACTGGGGGGGAGGAGAAATTTAAAAGAAATGTAAAAAGTGCTGACCAGCCCCAGGACGAGCTGGTTGGGGCTGGGGGGGGAGCAAAAAACCGGATCATATGTGAGCTCCCACGGACTTCTGGCTCGCATTTTTTACTGGAGCAAAAAATTCCCAACTTCTCCAGTAGGTCGTGGAAAGCTCGCTAGAGGGGGCATAACCAGGTTTTTTTAAAAAAAAAAGCCCAGTGGCCGTGGGGGCAATATTTTTGGAAACGCTTTATCTTGAAATTTAATGAGCATTTTAAAGGACGTGTGATAGAGCCCTTTTACTTAGAAGAGGCTTCTTCTTGTTCTGCAGATGCAAGATCAGACATGCAACCCAAACCACAACAAGAAAGGCAACAAGAATGTGTGGGTCAGTTCTGTCACCTTTGCTGAATCTGGTGATTTCCTGGACAGCTTTAATCCATGATCATCTCAACTGCAGACTTCAAATTAGGCCATCTAAGGATGCCACTTCTCTAAGCCAAAGACAACTTTCATTTATATGTCTGTGAAGATTCTCAGTCATCCAGGTGAGTTTATCTGGAAGTTGAGTCATGGCTACCGGAATTCTTTTTTGAGAGATAGAAACGTTTCGCTGTTCATCCAAACAGCTTCATCTGACAGATGAAGCTGTTTGGATGAACAGCGAAACGTTTCTATCTCTCAAAAAAGAAGTCCGGTAGCCATGACTCAACTTCCAGATAACTTTCATTTATGTTCCAAGAACACATTTCTCTTGTCAGAGAAATTTGTTATGCCTACTCTACTGAGAGCTGTGTGCCTTAATGATCAGAAATCAGATTGGCAGAAGGTAGAACAACATTTTTTCCCAATGGTTTCCCATAAAGGACCCATCCAAGTTGAAGTGGGCAACTTTTATTTATGTACAGTTTTTATTTATTTATTTATTTATTTATTTATTTTTCACATTTATAGACCACCTGACTTTCCCAAAGGGAACTCTGAGCGGTGAACTACCTTTGGGTAGTGGATGGCATACTAAATAAATAAATAAATAAATAAATAAATAAATAAATAAATAATACACATATACGATAGACAATGCACAAGGCGGAAAAACCAGCAAGACTGTAAAAATGTGATGTCTGAAAGAATTCCAGAGTTTTCTGCTCTTTGGCTAATAGAAGATTGTCAACAGACTAACAAGCAAGTCTATTACAGCACCACCAGCAGGTGATACATGCTGAAGGATCACATCACTGTAATATCTCAGACCATGGACTGCTGAGTTATCATTTTATCGTTACTAACAGCACATAAAGTTAAGCTCCAGTTGATTTGTTGCAGGTTATATTTTGCATTCTGTTGTCCTTTAATGTTATATTTTATCCCATTCCCACCCCCAAGTACATCTAGGAAGGAAGGAAGGAAGGAAGGAAGGAAGGAAGGAAGGAAGGAAGGAAGGAAGGAAGTATTATTAGCAAAGGTCTAAAATCTTCTTGGTGATCTTTTAAGACATTTGACAAAAATGTATTCCTGTGAGTTCCTGTTTACTTCCTCTCTCCCTACCCTCCAATTACCTGCATGCCTGCACATAGTTTTCTGCATCAGCAAAAGAAATTATTCTTCCTGAACCGGTGGAAAATCATTAGCTGCACACACAAAACACACCCACACACACAAAGTTGAAGCCCCAGTGGAAGAGGGGAGAAGGGGGCAGTATTATTTCACAGGGGACTCTGGGACAATATTGGAGACTGGAAAAAAAAAACAGTCCAGAGATGCATATTGCTTGCACAGCGTGCACCTGCTCTATCTGCAAAGTATGCACTATGCAGTTAAAGCAGTTCAAGAGATCTGGCATTTCTACCATGGGGAGATCATTAGGCAATAATGTAAGATCAGCCAGTTTTGTTTTTTTGTTTGTTTTCCTTCCACAACATGATTTCTTCAAAGATACATGCCCGGGCGATCAGACTTGCCAGTTAGATCCTTGTTTACTTTCGTGCAGTGGCTAATCCCAGAATAAAGCAGAATAGGAGGCAAAGGGCAGAGATGATATGCTGTGACAAATAGAAATGTCTTTCTCCAGCTGAGGGAGCACTGTCTTTAAATAAGAGATGATCATCTCATGTGGCCCTTTGGTATAGCACTCTAGTGAATCCCCTGGATGTCAACAAAGAAAAGTACCTCACCATGTGACAAATTCCAGGCTCCATAGCAAAAAGGCAGGGCAGTCAAAGTGGAACCCATGTTTTGTAATTGGATAGTGTAGACCTCAAGTGTCCACGGTTTCTGGCTTAAAAACATGTTCTCATGATGCCCACAGAATTGCCCTCTGCTCAAGGAAGTGGCAGAAGATGCATGGCTTATTACTCAAAAAGCCCTCAAGCTCTCAAGCCTACAAATAGGCCCAGACCTGTTCTTCCTGTCTGCAAACCTGATGGCAGTGAAACAGATTATAAACAAGGCATGCAAGCAATGTATGTAAGCAGGATATACTCTTAGGGCTGCTACCGAACAGTCATCACTGTCTACTTTTGAAGAATGGAAGGTGTTTGCTCCAAGACTTTTAGAACAAAGCTGAATACCCAAGCCTCGCTTCGCATGCAGGAGGGACAAGGAGGTTGTATGCAAGCATGAGTGTGTGTATGCTTGTGGGTGAGCAGACAAGAGGGGGGAGGGCAGCCGAGGCCAGAGACCCAGAGAAACAACCCAGTTACTGCAGCCTTTCTCTTTAATAATGGGCTTTTTATCAAAAGGGCGCTTTCTCAATAAACAATGGTGGGAGGTATACTGGTCTTTCTCTTTCTCTCCCCACCCTCCCAGCCCCCACAGGTCTCTATTTTCCCCTCACTCCGCTCACTACCTTGTAATCCTATCGGAGCCTCTCTGCCAATCTTCACTTTTAACTGCTTGGCGATGAATCTGCAGTTTCAATACTTCCAGGCAATGTAAGAGTTAACTGCTGTCAAATCAAGTCAAATCAACCTTTATTGGCCTTAAAACAAAATAAAACAACACAACGAGAGAAAATAAGGTACAGCAACGAGGGAAATCGAACACGGAACCGGTGATTCTAATATATGCATTAGCTAGTGCTACTTAAGCCAATGAGGTGGGGAATAGGGAAGCCCAGATCCTCGTGTTGCTATAATCTCAGAGGCCAAGGAGGCCACCTCATCCAAATAAGAGGTGACTTGCATAGAGAGAAAAAAACTAAGCTTAACCAAGTCTTCCCACCCTTGCATTGTGTCGAGGAGTGAGGGTAGATATTTCTTACAAAGTGCATCGTGAATTGGGCAATGAAAGAAAATGTGTTCAAGCGTTTCAACTGCATTAGTTTGACATGGACAGATTCTCTGGGAGTAAGGGATTCCATTGAACCTGCCTGACAATAGTGCAGAGGGGAAGGAATTGCATCTGGCAAGTGAATAGGCTCTGCGCGCTTCGGGACATGTTAGGTAAGTCAGAAAAAAAGCAGGCTTCCCAGGTAGGACTGGGATGTTAAATTGAAGTGGGGAGCTGATGGTATTAGCTTCACTGCACAGTTCTTGCCATTCGATGTTCAATAGCCTGTCTTTAATAGTCCTATATACTTCAGATTGACTTAACATGCCAAGCTGCTCAATGTCCAATCCCGCTACTTTAAGAGTGGTAAGAACATTGGAGATCTCGACTGGGAGGTCAGGATCTATCAAAAGTTGATATAATAAATGGGTATGAACTGGGTTGTAGAGGATTCCAAGCCAGAATTTAATAGCTCTTAATCTGGCCAAGGTCTTCAGCCGTATCATGCCAGTTTCTAAGCAAAGAACGGTGTATGAGACACATTTGGGGAGGCCTAGGATTCTCCTCAAAAAAGAGGCTTGAATACTCTCCACTGCGCGATCTATAGCTTTGTACCAAATTGGCGATGCATATAAGATTTGAGAGAGGGTTTTGGCCTTAAATATTGTCAGGAAAGCCGGTACATACCGATTACTATAACTAAAAAAAAAAATCGTGAAATTGCGCTAGCAGAAATCTTGCATGAATTTAGGACATACTTGCGATGGGAGATCCAGGTGTGCCTATAATTGTAGTGAACACCCAGGTACTTAAATGACTGCTGTCAAGAGAAGCAGAAAAGCAATTGATTCATGTCCCTGCATTTCCATATCAAGGATCTTTATAGTCCAAGGAGGGGTGATTTAGAAGAGGGAAGGAACAACAGACATTAGATCTCCAGCACCTGGTTCTTTAAATCTAATTTCAGTCTCTTGTGTGCTTGCGCGTGATACCCAAATAAACGCCTGGACAAGGGAGAGCCAGTCTTGCCGCAGCTGAGGGAGGCAAGAAAGAAAAGAAAAGAAATTTTTCAAGATCCCTCATTTTCCTCCACCCCATCTGGTGGGGGAGGAGGTTTTTTTTTTTTTAAAGTTTTTTTTTTTGCAGCCCCAAGTCTGAGCTACAGCTGATTAGCGCTTGGGGCTGCAAAAAGAAAAAAAGAAAAATGATTAAATATCCCTCCTTTCCCCCCAAACCATCCAGAGACTGGCACTGAAATTAGGAACACTGAAAAACATCTTGGAATTCTACTGTTTGATGCAGGCTAAGGTGTGGAGGTGGATAAGAGTCAGTTACTGAAACCACGCCTATGGGGACACTGGAACTGCATCTTCAGTCACGTGACCATTGGAGGGGAAAACACAGCTTTTATTATTAGCAGCATTTTTCCGCCATGTGATAGGGCCTGGGGACGTTTATACTTTAAGAAAAGGAGGGACAAAATATTCTCTCTCTCTCTCTCTCTCTCTCTCTCTCTCTCTCTCTCTCTCTCTCTCTCTCTCTCTTGTGTTCATTTTTATTGATTTCCATAAAAGAGCCTTTAAAACACAAATGATTCATATTAACTAATCTTTCTTTCATCCGCAGCCTGTTATTTTATTTTATATTATCATTGCAGTGGCTGCTGTCACCATCCAATCAGACCTTTATGTTGGAATTTAATCACTATCAAAAGATATTTGCAGAGTCCTTGGAATAAATCTTCCGAGTATCCACAGTTACATAAAATACTCAGGATAGGAAGGTGGACAAATAATGTCAGCAAGTAATCAAAATAAGGGAGAGGAGATAGTAACCCAAATATATCTACTATCCAGTAGCAAATCACACTCTCACACACACCCAGTTGCTATTCACGGCTTAATAAGAAGAACAAAACAGCTTGTATAGCAAAATATAGGCAAACCCATCTTTTGCCATGTTATAACCCATTGGTACTACCGTACTCTGAGGAAGAGGGTTTCATCCTTGAAATATTAGCAACATTTTGTTATTTTTCTAGTAGACTAAAGGTATCACCTGTCCCACTTTTGTATTTAGAAAAATATAACAAAGCGTTACTATAAAATACAGGGACAAACTGGATGAGTGGAAGCTGTGCATTGGAGCTGAAGGAGATATCCAGGATTGTGGTGTATTGCTACTCACAGAGACATGGCTTAACTCACTCATTCCCGATATGGCAATTGGATTACAAGGCTTTACCACATATCAGAGTGACAGGACAGAAGACTCTGAAAAGAAGCAAGGTGAGGAGTGTGTATCTTTGTAAATCATAAGTGATGCACGAACTCTGTTAAGCTGAATAGCCACTGTTCGCTGGATGTGGAGTTTTTAATGAATAAACACAGACCCTTTTATCTCCCCTAGGAATTTACAGCAGTAGTGTTAACAGTGGTGTGTGTGGCACCAACTGCAAATGCACTATGGCCATGGGTATTTTGTATGAGAACATAAATAGTAAACTGAGTAAATACCCGGAGGCAGTGTAGATTATTGCAGGGGACTTTAATCATATGGACTTGAAGGCATACTCCCAATTTTTCATCAGTACAGTAACCCCCACCTATCGTGGGGGTTAGGGACCCACCCTACCCGCGATGACTGAAAATCTGTGATATGCGGGTGCAGGTTGGGTGGGGCCTTGGGGCTGGCATGCGAAGCTTAAAATGCCTTAAAGCAATGGAACCTTTGGGTCCATTGCTTAAAGGCATTTTAAGCAATGGAACCTTTGGGTCCATTGCTTAAAGGCATTTTAAACATTCCAGCACCCCGTGCAAGTGGCGGTGGGGGATCTGATCCGCCACTGCCACTTGCACAGGCTGCTCGAAGGCTTTTTAAAAAGCCTTCCAGCAGCCCATGCAAGCAAGCAGCAGTGGGGGATCTGATCCACCACCTCTTACATGGGCTGCTCAAAGACTTCTTGGAGCAGCCTGTGCAAGCGGCGGTGGTGGATCAGATTCCCCACCGCTGCTTGCACGGGCTGCTGGAAGGCTTTTAAACACCTCCAAAGAAGGAGACCCCACCACCCTCCTTTGTGGCAGCATATTCCACTCCTGAACAGCTCTAACTGTCATGTTTAAATTGAATCTCTTTTCCTGTAGTTTGAGACCATTGCCCCACCTCCTAGTCTCTGAAGCCATGGAAAAAAAAACAGTCAATCAATCCATCAATTTTTATTTTACAGCCAAAGGCCCGATAAACAAACCAGTCCCTTCTTCAAATATACAGTCCAGTACAATTAAGAAATATTCAAGCTTGAGAACAGGGAATTGAGGGACATCTTACAGCATTAAAAGGCAACAATAAAGCTCCAAGAGAACACAAGCAGTTAAGCCTCGTGGCGCAGTGGTTAAATGCCTGTACTGCAAGTAAAACTGTGCTCACGACCTGGGTTCAATCCCCGGTAGCAGGCTCAAGGTTCACTCAGCCTTCCATCCTTCCGACCCCAGTTCTGATGGCCTCCGGTATATAAGCAGAACACTTTGCTTTTTGCTTTTGCTTTTTCACCAGTTCTGATGGCCTCCGTAAACTGGATTCAGAATGAAGGAGAGTGCGGTACAATTGCACAAGGCATTCTCATAAAGGCATGCAAAAGGGAGCAGAGGGAGCAGAGAGAAACACAGGAGGCCACAAAGAAGCTGGATCAGCCAGCTTCCATGAAGGGATCAAAGAGAGGGTATGGATGGAGGATGGTGTGCATAGAGCAGTGGTGTCCACATTTTGGCCCTCCAGATGTTTTGGACCACAACCCCCACAGTCCTTTGTCATTGACAATCTAGGCTTAGAATTCTGGGGGTTGTGGTCCAAAACATCTGGAGGAATGAAGTTTGGGCACCACTGGTATAGAGTAATGGACTTGGAAAGAGAAAAGGCAAAAAGGTGGGGGGAGGTGGCCACAGAGGCAAGGAACTGGGCAAATGGATTTCTGCTTTTACCTCATGCTCACCAACTTAAAAGGTAGCCTCTTCATGTCACAGAGACAGGGACCTTTCCCCAGAAACATCGACACAGAAGCAAATGGAGGAAGACTCCAGCAAAGCAAGTTAAAGGGGGCACAACATGGAAGTAACACGGTACAGCATTTAAGGGGATCTGGAGGCTGAGTCATGGCGACTGGACTAACGAAACTGCTTGGATGAGTAGTGAAATGTTTTGCTCTCACGAGAAAAGAAGTCCAGTTGCCATGACTCAGTTTCCCAATGGCCTCACCCGGATGACTGGGAATCTTCACAAACATTCAAGAGCCAGAGAGGGAGAATACCAGGAGCTAACATGTATGCACTAGCATTTCTGAAGACGCGTCTGAAACATACTAGTATTTCAAAATATTTAGGTGAACTCATTTTTCTCTTCAGTCCACATTCCTTTCTCTCCCTGTCACAGATACACAGAGAGAGGAAACTGCCTCTGTTCGATGCTCCTGGGCCTTGAAAAAGCAGCAAGGTCCATTGACAACTATGTATGCATTTGTAAATTTGAGAACCAAAGGGAAGGGCACAGTAGGTAGGAGGGGAAGATGATACTGCTCAATCAGGACTCCTCTGATCTAAGACCATCAATACAGGCAATTCTCTCTGCTCCTTTTTTCCTGAAAAACAACACTTATGGTCCAGGCCTTCTGTCATTTCCCATTGAGTGGCTGAAATCCTGTTGCATATCATCATAAGTTTCACTAGAGTAGACCTATTGATTTAGTGGCCCTACTCTAATGGCAGCTTACAATGCTAACATAAGTCACAACTAGAGATGGGCACAAAACGAAAAACGACACGCTGTTTTGTCATTTCATAAGATTACAAAACATTTCAAAACAAAACAGCAGACAATGTTTCATCAAGAAACGGAAAAAAACACAATTTTTGTTTCAGAAATGAAATGATTTGTCCTAGTGGTGAGAGGCCTCTTTCTTGATCCATCCGTCTTGAGAACTGGAGGTTTATTTTTAAACAGATTGTTTTCCTTCCTTCCCTCCCCGCACCTCAGCTGTTGATAGCTAGTTTATCTCCGATCTTGATCTGAGGTGCAGCTAGCCAGGATATGAGCTCAACTGCCTGTCTCTGGACTGTAGACATGGCAGTTTTAGGACCACGAGATTGGTTGGATTGAGCTTCCCTTTCCTTCCTTTCCTTTCCCTGTGCTATGCCTGTGTCTGCAAGTTGATTTAAAACTGATGGTTTTCCTTTCCTGATTCGGTAGGAGGTTATTTTTGATATTTTCCTTCCTCCTTTTCCCACACCAATCAGCTGTTAAGATTATATCTCCGATCTTGATATGAGGTGCAGCTAGCCATTAGGTTTCCTGCTTGTTTACAGAGAGTTCTTTGTTTGAAAGCAGATTGATTGGAAGGTTTAAGGATGGTCTTTGATTTAAAGCTATTTAAACTTGGGCAGTGGGCTCCCTGTTAAACAAACAAAAGAGGAAAGCTCCCCATTATTTATAGCCTTACAAACTGTTTTGTTCTGTTTCATTTCAGGATGAAAATTCCTTTTTAAAAATTTGTTATTAAGGAAACAAAATGAAGACTGAATCAAAACAAAACAAAACGCTATATTTCTGTTTTGTGCACATCTCTAGTCACAACCAGAATAGGCCTACTTAAGTCAGCCATACTTACAGAGGAATTGAATCACTAAATCCTTAATTATCATCATCATTTTGGAACCACAAAGCTGGAAGGGCCCTTTGGATTACTGAGTCCAGCCCCTTTTAAGAAGGCACAGTGCAGAATCCAACCTGTGGTTTCATAGCCAGATATCTAAGCCACTAAATTTCCCAGCAGTTCTACTATGCCAACAAGCAACGGGATTCAAGCCAATGTTATGCTAGTCATTGTTGGGAACTACCAAAAGAACCTCTGCATCCCACCTCAACCACTTGTTCAACCACTGTGGTGAGTGACACAGTGACACAGTGGTGAGTGAAACACAGAAAATGCAAACCCTGCAATAAACGGGGACTACTGGATTGAAAGCTGCAATTTGAGCTTCCAAATGCTACTTTTTTTACTGCTGCTGGGTTATTTGTTGTCTGTGCCAAGGTGAAACTGAGTCACGGTGCATCTGTGAATGTCCAGGGATTGCACAAACAAATTACAAAAATTAGGCATGGTAGAGTCACAAATTAGTGCACTGGTCATTATTCAAAAACTACAACTTGTCAGCCACCAAAAACCCATGGCAACATCAGGTAGAGAAGTTGTCAGAAAATGACAAAGTCAAGATATTGTGGGATTTCTGGATGCAAAGCAATACACACCAGACACAGTAGTAATGGAATGAAGAAAAGTCAATCATTGACATTGCAATTCCAGAGGATGCTGGAGTTGAAGCTAAAGAATGGGGGGAACAAACAGAATACAAAGACCTGGCAACTGAAATGTTTCACATGTGGTTGTAGCACATTTCCCCGTAGTCACTGGGGTTTTGGGAACAATGTCAAGAAACGCCACACAATATTATAAGCAAATGTAGATCTCATAAATCAGTGGTCCTCAACCCCCGGGCCGCGGACCGGTGCCGGTCCGTGGAGCAATCTATGCCGGGCCGCCGCCCGAGGAACTTCAAATCATTCCCCTGTGGCGGCGGCCCGGCTCCCGGAAATGAGAGAGAGAGAGAGAGAGAGCACACACACGCCGCCGCCCCCTTCTTCACCTGCTTGCTCAGATGGTCGTTCAGGGCAAAGCTGAGCGCATGCGCTGGGAGGACGGGCGGGAGGTAGCCGAGGCGCGCTGCTTTGGTCCCAAGGCTGGTGCTTGCCTCCTCCTTGGTGAAGCTGCCCCGCATGCCCAAAAGCAGACCCAGGAGAGTGGGTCTCTGGGCGCGAGCGCCAAGCAGGGGCGCGGACGTGCTTGGGCCGGCCACGAGCAGGGACCCCGCGTGCCTTCTCCGGGACCCTCGGACGAGGTAAGGGGGCCCGGGGCCAAGCGAGAGAGAGAGAGAGAAAGGAGCCCTGCTCGGAAGGGCCGCTTTCTCCCGGCGACTCCCGAACCCCTCGGGCTGAGGAGAGAGAGGGGAGTGGAGGGGAGAGAGCGCCGGAGAGAGAGAGAGAGAGAGAGAGAGAGCGCGTGAAGTTTGAGTGTTCCTGGAGGCGCAGCCGAGCAGGACGGCTGGTGCCGAGGGAGGAGGCGCGCTCTTGGCTGGCGGCGGCGAGGCAGGCAGGCCGCGCTTGTTTTGAGATGAGGGGAGGGGGGAGGCGGGGAGGCTCAGGCCAGGCCGGGCCTGGTGTTTTGGGGGGGGGTCTCAGGCCGGGCCAGGCTTTGGCCGGCGCCGCGCCTGTTTTGAGGTGAGGGGAGGGGGGAGGCGGGGCGGCTCAGGCCAGGCTGGGCCTGGTGTTTTGGGGGGAGGGGGGAGGGGGCGTCTCAGGCCGGGCCGGGCTTTGGCCGGCGCCGCGCCTCTTTTGAGGTGAGGGGAGGGGGGAGGCGGGGGCGGCTAAGGCCAGGCTGGGCCTGGTGTTTTGGGGGGGGGGGGGGGGGACGTCTCAGGCCGGGCCAGGCCTGGTGTTTTGGGGGAGGGGGAGGGGGCGTGGCCAGGCCGACTTTGGTCTCTTTGAGGTGAGGTGAGGGGGAGGCGGGGCGGCTAAGGCCAGGCTAGGCCTGGTGTTTGGGGGGAGGGGGGAGGGGGGCGGCTAAGGCCGGGCCGGGCTTTGGCTGGCGCCGCGCCTCTTTTGAGGTGAGGTGAGGGGGGGGGGGGCGGCTCAGGCCAGGCCGGGCATGGTGTTTTGGGGAAAGGGGGGGCGGCGCAGGCCGGCCCGGGTGTTTTCCCCGCCGCCGCGCCTGTGTTGAGGTGAGCGGAGGGGGCGGGGAGGCGCAGACCGGCCCGGGTGTTTTCCCCACCGCCGCCACCACCGCAACCCCCGCAATTGCCCCCGCCCCGCCATCGCCGCCCCCCGCCGCCCCGCGCCCCGCACCGCGCCCGCCCTGCCACGCGCGCCCGCCCTGCCATCGCCCACCCCGCCACCGCGACCCCCACACCGCGCCTGCCCGCCTGCCCTGCCATCGCGCCGCCGCCGCGACCCCCCTGCACCGCGCCCGCCCCTGCCATCACCGCCGCGCCGCCGCGACCCCCCCACAATCCCCCCGCCCTGCCATCACCGCCACCGCCGCAAACCCCCGCCATCGCCCCGCCCCGCCATCGCCGCCGCCGCAACCCCACCCTCCAGGGAAAAATTATCAAACATTTTCCGGTCCATGGTGATAAAAAGGTTGGGGAGCACTGTCATAAATAACACTGCTAGAGCTACAAAAACAGTCAATATTAGGAAAAGCATACATATTGTGGCAGTATTTAACAGATACTTAGGTTTTTGGTTAAAACTTGTATCTGTTATATAATACCAGTCAATGCTTTTATAATTTTGATTGACTGTGTGTGGTATTATTATTATTATTATTATTATTATTATTATTATTATTATTATTATTATTATTATTATTATTATTATTATTATTATTACACAACAGACAAGATAACTAAGCTGGATTTTGTATTATAAATCACTAGTTGAAAGCTTCCCAAGTGTTTAGGACTATGTGATGTATCGGTGAATTATGCAAGCTTTCTGCAGCTAAGGGACGGTAATTTCTTCTAAATACTTGCTTAGCTCTTTAGCCACCGCACCCAGCATGCCGATTACCACTGGGACCACTTGTATTATTATTATTATTATTATTATTATTATTATTATTATTATTATTATTATTATTTATTATTATTATAAAGTTTTAGAACATCATCATCATCATCATCATAACAGTCTGGGTCAGATACAAAAGATTCTAGCAGCACGTAGAACAGCATGTTTGTACACCGCCCAGAGTTCCCTTTGGGAAAATGGGCAGTTTATAAGCTTAATAATAAATAAATAAATAAATAAATAAATAAATAAATAAATAGATAAATAAATAAATTTCACAATGGGATATAAATAAATACATAAATAGTCATGTGCCATTAAGTCAATTCTAACTCACAGCTACCCTTTTCATGGTTTTCCAGGTAAAGAGGTCTCAGAAGTGGTTTCTCATTCCCTTCTTTCAGGGGTGCCCTGGGACTGTACAGTTCGCCCAAGGTCACCCAGGCTGGGCTTACTTGCAGACGCGACAGTTTGGGGAATCAAACTCCAAACCTCTGGCACCACAACCAGATACCTAAACTATTAATGCTATCCATTAATATCAAAAGTTAAGTTAAACCAAAATAACTTTTAGTATCACACTGAGCATGGTCACGGTGCCTGCTTTCATATCCCCATCATCACCACCTACTTATGTGAAACAGCAGCTGAGAAAGACACAGTGACATGTGATCCTACGCAGGTCATGTTATGTTACACCTGACTATAAACAGAGAAGGAATGACTATGAAGAAGCCTCTTATTTGGCTTGTGCTGTGATGCTTTATTCTATCCCTGGACATACGCTCAAGGAAGGAAGGAAGGAAGGAAAGAAAGAAAGAAAGAAAGAAAGAAAGAAAGAAAGAAAGAAAGAAAGAAAGAAAGAAAGAAAGAAACCCCCATTTCTCTAGGCATGAAAACCCGTTGGCTGTTACAAGGCAGTCACTCAGTGTAATAGACCCACGTCTAGCTACCTTGCTGCTTCTTTGATGATGCTTAAAAAAAAAAAAATACCTTCATGAGAGTGTCTTGACGAATCTTCCAGCCAACTCTCCATAAGCTTCCAATGAAGGGGAAGGGAAGAGGTCCAGGAGGAAACCGCCGGCGAGCCCACAGAAGCTTAACAAACTGGACAGCCAGAAGAGCGAGGAGGGTGGCAACGAGGAATCCACCTGGCCCCATCTTTACCTGACGCTTCTCTCGAGGCTAAATGTCCCTCCAAGGGGTGGATTGGATCATTGGTTCCGTTCCAGGATGACAACGTGGTACTTCTCAACGCTCCATGGTGTCGTGCTTATTCTTGTTTTATATCCTACTGCATCATCCAGGTGAGATGCGAGCTCAAGGTGTATTGACTTGTAATTAGACAGGTAAAACAGTCAAGGCTTCTGGCATCTTTTCAGGTGCATTTACAGCCTAGGAATGTGCCCTTCATGATTTATGCTGCTTTGGCACGTGCAGGCTGAATCGTTAGATGCTCAGATAAAGCGCTGAACATGTAAATTGCCTCCGGATCATGTGAACTCCTGGAAAGTATTTTATTTTATTTTATTTTACTTCTAGTGTTTTGTACAGCTTGGAGCTAAATGTAAGGTCTCTACTTACACAGTTTGTGAAATGATTATTATTCAAAAATACCAGGCACAGTCAATCAAAATAATAAAAGCACTGACTGGTATTATATAACAGGTACATAGATTGTGGGTTCTGGTGGCAATTTTAGTGTTTTGTGTTTAAGTGTTTTTATTGTTTTAATTGTACATTGCCTTTTTAACATTTTAACTGTTTTAACTGTTCATTTTAATTGTAAGCCGCCCAGAGACTTTTGGGTAGTGGGCGGCATGTAAGTTGTATGAATAAATGAATAAATAAATAAATAAATAAATAAATAAATAAATAAATAAATAAACTTTTAATCAAAAACCTAAGTATCTCCTAAATAATGGAGCAGTATGTGCTGTTTCTTACACTGCCATTTTTAACTCTGATAGGATTATTTATTATTATTGTATCTGTTATATAATACCAGTCAAACTTCTTTTTCCTTCTTTTTCTTAGTGTTTGTCCCACTTGGTGGTGTGGTCCACTGTTCTTGTTTTGGCCCTCCACTTGGTACGGTCATGGGCTAAATATGGGTGAACCCGAAACAACTTCATGTCATTCTCAAGGGTGTTCGTCCAGCACCGTTTCGGATGACACCTCAGTTGGGATCCAGTGACCTGCAGGATGAGACCCTTTTTGGCCAGAGTTTCCTCATCGGCATGCAGGATATGACCAAACCTATGCAGTGGGGCTTCACACATCTTGTTGGCAATAGGTACAATGCCGTATTTTGCTCTGATGTCATCATTGCGCACATGATCCTTTTGTGTGAGGCCAAAGATCTAGCACAGCATCTTCATCTCCATGATGCAAAGGCAATGTTCAGTTTCCTTAGTTGCTGGCCAGCACTCTGCATCATGTGTGATAGATCTTTGATTTTAAAAAAATCATTGATCTTTTTGTCACACATGACTCTTAATGACATGCACCATTTTTGCCAGGCACTGTTGATCCTTGATGTGACTTCGCCATTCAGACTCCCACCGGCTATAATTGTGGAACCGAGGTATTTGAACTTCTCAGTTCTTGGTAAGTCAGTATCATCTATTTCAGGGGTGTCCTCCTTTTTGTAAGGAGGGCCAGATTTGGTGAGGTGAAATTGTGTGGGGGCCAACCATTCAGCCACATATGGCCCCCGTGCCGAACTTTGGACAAGTCTCTATAACATGCAGGGAGGCAGAGAGGATGCTGCAGCAATGGAGCTGGGGGTGTGGGTAGGCTGGGCAGGTGGCTGGGGGGATGGACAGAGGCAGGGAGGGCAGGCAAAACATAAAACTGCAAGCTAACGCATCCATCTGGTATGCAGAGGGGTCAGCTGTTGGGGACATGTGACAGGCTGAGCCAGTGGGGAGATAAGCCACGCACTGCTCAGAATTTGAAAACGGGCCGCATTTGGCCCCTGAGCCTGACTTTGGACATGCGTGATCTATTTGGATCATACAGTACTATATTCATTTGGGTTGGTCTTCAGATATTCTGTCTTCCTCAGAATTCAGGTGCAGGCCCAACCTTGTCAGACAGCCACTCCATACTTGGGCTTAGCGCACAAGATCTGCCTTACTCTCTGAAGCAATCATGAGATCATCAACGTAAAGGAGTGTCCAGGGCACAGGATTCTGCAGATCTCGAGTGAGTGCATCCATAACCAGAATGAAAAGAAGTGGGGAAAGTGCTGATCCTTGGTGGACCTCCAAATGTTATACGAAAATCTTTTGATGTACCAGCAGAGGCCTGTACACAACTCTTTGGCTACTCATAGAGGAGTTTGACCCAACTGACAAGTTCCTCTGGGACTCCATGATGTTGCAATGCATACCAGATAACATAATGTGGGACTTAGGGTTCTATCCCACGTCCCTTTAAATGCAGATTAAATTTGTAGAGATAAATCGTGTTCAAAAATGTAGTACCCAAGGCCACCGGGCTTTTTGAAAAAAAAAAAACACCCGGTAATGCCCCCTTAAGTGAGGTTTCCAAGACCTACCAGAGAGGTAGGGAATTTTTTGCCTTGCTTAAAAAATCCACCTTTTAAAGAGGCAGACGTCGTGGGACCACGCAGATGATCTGGGTTTTCTTTTTCTTTTTTTCTTGTAGCATCGACAGGCTGTTCCTGGGGCCGGTCACCGACAGGCTGTTCTCCCACTCCTAGCACCAGGCAGCTGGTCCTCCGGCTGGTCTGGATTTTTAATTTTTTTTTAATTTCCCACCCCACCCTCCTAGCACCAGCCAGCTGGCTGATTGGCGCTGGTTTTTTTAACTTCCCCCCACCCCTAGCGCCAGTCAGCTGGTCCTCCAGCTGGTGTGGCACTTTTTAAAATCCCCCCACCCTCCTAGTGCCAGCCACCTGGCGATCACACTTTTTTTAAACTTCCCCCCACCCCTAGCACCAGTCAGCTGGTCCTTTTTAAAATCCTATTGCCACCTGCTGGCCATGGGGCTGAATGGCGCTTTAAAAAACACTTTGTACTGGGGAACTGCTATCCAACATCTTCAGTCACATGACGGGAAGAAGAGGAAAAGCCAGACCTTCCAAAGATCAGGATCTTCCCCAGGTGAGATAGCAGCCTTGGTCAAATGCTTTATCAGGGTAAATGTTTTTTATAATTTTGATTGACTGTGCATGGTATTTTTAAGTTATTACTATTATTTAAAAGTTTTCCAAAATTTAAATCATCATCATCATCAATCATCATCAATCATCATCATCATCATCATCATATCTTCTCTTTGTACTAAAAATAGCTCAGCAGATAGCTACCAAACTTTACTAAAAAAAAAAAACAAATCCAAAAATACATCAATGAAGTAAACTATCATCTCCTAGCACTACAACCTGTTTCTATGAGAAGGTCAAGCAGATGTCAAGACCTTTTACCTTGGAAAAATAGCCTTGCGGGCAGAAAAATGGCCTCAGAGGCAGGTAGGAAAGGCTTACTGGAGAAAACATTACCGCTGGCAAGCACATAAGTATGGAATTAGGGGTGAGCACGAACCATCAATTTGGTGATTCATGCCAGTTCGTTTCGTGGTCAAACAGGTGTTCTGTGCTTCAAAGCCACGCCTCCTCTGGCAGATGCCCATTTGGAAGTACAAGCAACCATAACTTAGAAAAATGTGTTTCTTAACCATTTAGCTATCAACGCAGATTGTGAAGAAAAAAAAATCTGCCTTTTCAGTTCCTAGGACTAGAACGTCCTTGGCCAGGAGCAGAAAGAAACACAACAGTTTTAATTAGTTTATTTGCTTACAACAGAGGACACACAGAGGACACGTTTATGACAGCACATTTTGCTTTTTCATGCATTGAGCTGGCAGGTTTTCAATTAGGTATTGCAATGCCTATACCTTAAATCACTATCTATATTAATTGGTTTAATACTGACCATGAAGTCAATCAGGTGGTATTCCTCTATGACAAGAGATGTCTGTATACAAGTGGAGAGGAAAAGACAGATCTATTTGCATCACGTCATGATTGCAATACAGATCAGAATCTATCTAGGTCAGCATCCTCTTTCCGTTATAGAAACCCCACTAACCAAGACACCAAGATAAGCGCCCTGTCCTGTGATGTGCGCTCTCTCGCAGCTAGTGTTCGTAGTTATTCTGTCTTCCATCCATCATGGGAGTTCCAGTTATTTGCATTTGCTAATATCTACCGATTTAACTGTCCTAGAATTCATCTGATGGTTCTTTGTCAGCAATGTTTCTTAATCCTTATTTGAGGTTGTGGTTCAGGCCTTATGGCAGTGAATTCCTTCAGTTAGCCATGTCATATAGTGGAAATACACCCTCCTTGAGTGACCCTGAATCCTAGATGAAAGAGAAGTGGAAGGGCGTCTCCTACTTTCTCTGTGCCATTTCCTAGAATAAAAAACAAAAAACACCACAGACCTCCCCGACATTTCCTCGCAAATATGTTGCCTCCTGCCCTCTCCACTTCTTTGGTAGATTTTTCTAAGTTGTACGATATCCTTTTGAGGGAATGTTTCCCAAACTTTTGCAAGTTGCAACCCCTACTTTTATAATAGCCAATAAACCTGTGATTCCACTGCTGTAGTTACATAAAGAAGCATTTAAACACGATAAGGAGAAAAATGTATATTTTTCCAGACAATGCCCTAATAAAACGATACATAATTATGGAGGGGGCGCTGTAAATCTGTCTCTATCAAATAAAATGTGAGAAAGGAAAAAATACGACTACAGTTTGCGACTGGTGCTTTAGTATGAGTTTAATTTCCTCTTTTAAGTGTGGAAATGATGCCTCCCCCCCCAAAAAAAAAGTTGTCTCAGTGAAGAGACAAGGTCATAAGAGGATAAGAACATAAGAAGAGCCATGCTGGATCAGGCCAAAGGCCCATCTAGTCCAGCTTGGATGGACTTTTCCTCCAAGAATCTGTCCAATCCCCTTTTGAAGACATCCAGGCCAGATGCCATCACCACCTCCTATGGCAGGGAGTTCCACAGACTAACAACATGCTGGGTATTTCTTTTTTCCTTTTGTCTGTTCTCGTCTAAACTCCTCCTGCATAGGCCCCGCCCTCTGCCCCACCCTCTCCCTTGTTCTCCTCTCTTATTCCCCCCCCTTGCCTTTCTTCTCAACTACTCAGTCTGAGCTTGAACCTCTCACCCTGCCCAAGTCCCCTCTCCTTTCACCGTGTTGGCATCGCCACACCCAAAACAGCCAGAGACTCAGGTGGAGAGAAAGGAAGCACTGATGCAGCAGCACTTTTCAATCCTGCCGCCACCTTGGGTGTCAGCGTTCCTAGTATACACTGTCTTTCACTTCATTTGAGCCTCTCTGAGAAAGGCTAGTGCTTTGATTTCACTTTCAGAGATGGTAGCAGTGATGTCCATGCATAAAAATCGAATCCACCCAAATGGGTACAGCAATAACCCAAGAACTCTAGATTGCCTCTAATTCTGGTTCAGATTAAGATTATCCATCTGTGGGCCAAGAGGATTAAATAAAACAGAGTTGTGTATACTGCACCATGTTTAATAGAATAAATATTTCTAAAAGTGCATCTAAAAATAACTGCAGCAACCCCCCCAGAAAACACTTCATGACCTCCTGGGTAGTGCAACCAGAACCTGTACATAGTTATTCCAAGTGCAATTAGGCTTCATATTTATGTGAAGGCACTATAGTGCTTATTTTATCATCAACTGTAGTCCTCGTAAATCACCAGTATGAAATTTACTGGTGGTTTATAAGGTATCATTTCATTTCATTATTATTGATTCTAGAAGTAGTTAAGGCTTGATTTGATATCTCAGTCTATTGCACAGTATCAGACTTTCCTTTCACTACTGTGCATGTCAGCCACTAGACCAGTGAAGGTGAGCCTTTTAGAGACCAAGTGCCCAAATTGCTGTTCAAAACCCACTAATTTATTGCAAAGTGCCAATACATAATACAGGTGGCTATGAAGAGGCGATGTCGGATGCCCCCATAAAGGGCTCCGAGTGCCACATATGGCACACATACACCAACTTCCTTCAGCTTTAATATAGTTGCATCATTAGCAACAGCACTATTAATACTTCTAACAAAATGTTGTTAGATAATTTGGCATAGGAATCGGAAGCAAACCAGGAAAATAACTCTTAGAATTCTGTGAAGCCAGCAATCAGCTTATTGGAAATATATGCTGTACACTTGGATATAACTAGACAGCAGCATGTCTGTGAAGATTCTCAGTCATCCAGGTGAGTTTATCTGGAAGTTGAGTCATAGCAATTGGACTTCTTTTCTTGGCCAATGAGACAGGGAGATGGGATGATGCATTTCCTTGAACGGCTCCTGATTGGCCAGCGCCAGGAAGAAGGAAAGATGACATCGGATGCTTCTTCCTCGTTAGAGTTTTGCCCCGTGCAACCCCAGAAAAAGGTAAGGGATTGACTGATTTCATTCCAGAGAGTTGGTCCGGATCCCAACGCTAGCTGGGCTCCTGCATTTCATTTCAGAACCGGACCACTTCTGAAACGAAACGCCCATGTCTAATTGAAATGTTTCGCTGTTATCTAAACTGCTTCATCATCCAAATAGTCTTCGTCGGTGACTGACAAAGCTGTTTGGACGATCAGCAAAACGTTTCAGTCTCTCAAGAAAAGAAGTCCAGTTGCCATGACTCAACTTCCAGATGTACTAGACAGCAAATCTAAAAATCAAGTAGACTACCTATTGGAGGATCTGTATCCTCTCTGTCAAAATAAGAGTAGGAGCAGACTGTGACGTTGAGCACAAATTGTTGATATAAAAATGGAGTTATGGTAATCCAATAAATAGCACTGAAACATTGCTAAATATAATTTGAATAAATTTGTCTGGAGCAAATTCTGCTGCTATAGTAAAGGACCCAGTGTGGCAGATTGGGTTAGGACACTGTTGGCGAACCTATGGCATGTGCACCAAAGGTGGCACTCGGAGCCCCTTCTGTGGGCACCCAACATCGCCTCTTCACAGCCACCTGTATTCAGGTTAAATTGCTGTATTGGCACTTTGTGAAAAATTAGTGGGTTTTGAATCACAGTTTAGACACTCATTTCTAAAAGGTTCATCATCACTGGGTTAGGATGTCAGGCCAGGGCTCAAGAGAGCTGGATTTCAAATTGTTTCTCAACCTGGAAACCTGTCTGGGAACTGGCAATGGTAAACCACTCCTTCAACATCTCACATGCCTAGAAAAGCCTGTTAGAGTCACTGAAAGTTGGTAGTGTGTTGATAGCACACAACAACAAGAGTTGGAAGGAACTGTATGGATTATTGAGTTCTGCATGCGTCAAGGAGGCCCAGCGGGGAATTGAACTACAAATCTCTGGTTCCAAGACAGGAACCTATACTGCTACCGCACTTTAGATTTGAAACGTCTTTTCCTTAAAGACAAATTGCCTTAAAAATCACTCTCTGCTTTTCAAATTGCTGTTTCTGAAGAGCCCCCTTGGCCATGCCCATTTTTGACCACTGTGTCGGTTTTTCGTACGACGACCACTGGGAGTTGTATTTTTTAAAATTGGTTCCTGCATCCCCTTTTAAAGCGATTTGGTTGTATTTGGTTTAAAGCAGTGGTTCTCCACCTGGGGGCCCCCAGGTGTTTCTGGACTGCAACTCCCAGAAATCCGAGCCAGCTCAGTGAGTATTGGAGGCTTCTGGGAGTTGCAGCCCAGGAACATCTGGGGACCCGCAGGTTGAGAACCACTGGTTTAAAGCCTCTAGGTTTAAAGCCGTTCAGCCAAGTGCGAATGGGGAAGCCGATTGCTAAGCAACTGAAGTGCGGACTGCCGAACCGCTGTAGCCACCACGTGACTGCAGGAGGAGAAAAGGTGATGCAAAATAAAAAGCGGTTGCTGATGGAAGTGGAGCAGCGGCCTTTTAACTACCAACAAAAATATTTTTTTTTCACCTGTCTGTGCTGAACTTAGAATTCCTTCTTCTCCAACCACTAAATGGAACTACCCATTGGGCTGTACAATAACTGAATTTTTTAAATATAGCATGACGGCTAAATTTGATCTCTTTTATGACTGAAGTAAACACTGCTGTAAGGTGTTTTTTTCCCTTTCCCTTGCTTTCAGCCTAAACATGGACTTGGGTGCTCCACTCAAAGCAGTGCCTTGATCAATAGATCCAGACAGCCTTTTTGTCTTGGGGATGTACTGATACCTCTACCTTTTAAGTCTGACAACTCCATCTCACTTTGGGGGTCAATCTGTTTTCAAAAGCAAGGGGCATCGCATTAGGTGCAATGTATGGACTAAAATTTCCTCAGTCTGGAATATCTTTTAAATGGGGCACATTTCTACTTTTGTGTCCCGGTTGATCAGTGAGGCTACAAAATAAAACAGGCTGAACTGTGCTTTCATCATTGTAAGGCTAATTACACTGGTGACAATGAGGCCTGTAATAAGACTACCTGGGGTAGGAACTGGCAAGCCACCCCAGTATCCCTGCCAAGAACATCCCATGGACAGAAACAAAAGGCTAAAAGATGAGCCCCTCAGGTCGGAAGGTGTCCAACATGCTACTGAGGAAGAGCGGAGGACAAGTACAAGTAGCTCCAGAGCTAATGAAGTGGCTGGGCCAAAGCCAAAAGGACACGTTTTGCTGAGGGATTTGGACCTTTCGAACTTGGTGAGATAGGGAGCTAGCTTTTATTAATCTTTGCACTGCTTTTCTTTGCATTTTCGGCTGGAAGAGGCTGGGGTAGTCTTGCTGGTTGCAGTCTTTTTTCATTGGTCTGCAGGCAAAAATGGAGTGGATTTTTCTTCCTGCTTATGTTTGTTTGTTTGCATTTTCCCCCATTGCATTTTTGGTGGGACCATACTGGGGTAGTCTTTTTGCTTTTTTTTTTTTGGACCTCTGGAATGGATTAATTGGTTTCCCATTCATTCCAATGGGAAACCACATTTCGGATAACAAATTTTTCAGATAACAAATTTCCTCTGGGAACAAATTAAATTTGTTATCAGGGGTACCACTGTATTCTCAAAGGGGGTACAACTGGGTGGCTGTAGCACTTTTTATATGGCTGCTGTTTGCTCTATATCTAAAACTATTTTGAGGGTGGGAGTGGGGAAAATTGGCCTCAGGCACACTTATTTTATTCATGCTGGCTGGAGGATTCTGTAAGTTCCTTGAAGGCTGCCAGGAAGGGTTGTGGAGTCTCCTCCTTTGGAGGTTTTTAAGCAGAGGCTGGACAGCTATCTGTTGGGAGTACTTTGATGGAGGTTCCTGCATGGCAGGGGGTTGGACTGGATGGCCCTTGAGGTCTCTTCCAACTCTATATTTCTGTGAAAATGTCATTGTTATCTAGAGTAACAGGACTCTGTCAAGTTGGATTTTTAAGTCACTTCCATCACTCAGTTTGGACTTGACTCGGGGCCTCTCCCCCCACCCCACCCAAGGATTTGGATTTGACTTGTGACTTGGAACCCACTAATTTACCCCTCCTTTATTTCAAGGGTGGAAATGTTGTTTTTAATATGGACTTGGTTCCAAAGATTTGGACTTGGAACTCGGATGGAAAGACTTGTCAAGATCCCTGATTATTATTAAGTTACATTTTGTACTTGTTTTGGAGAAGGTAGCCATGTTAGTCTGTGCAAGAATTCCAGGCAAACCTCAAAGAAAAGAACAGGCAAGACAACAAAAACATGTGGCACCTTAAAGACTTACTTTGATATTTTAATGTAACGTTTCGTGGAGACGTCCACTTCTTCGGACCTATAGCAGCAGAATGAGGTGTGCCATATAATATGTAATGGGATATAGGTTTCATACCAAATAGTCATTGGCTGTACTGTGTGTATTTGCATGCAAGCCCGATTGTAATTTCGTATAGAGACAGAGTTGAGTGAGGGTGTATCGGGGAGGGGGAAGTGGAGGAGGGGGGTTGGTTAGTTTTAAAGATGATGGGAAGAAGGATCTGGCCTGTGCAAATGATCCATCCTAGGAGAAGTGTATCTGAATGTAAACAGCCGAATTCTGCCATCAGGAAGTGTGTCTGGACCTAGCTATTCAGGAAACCAAGAAAATTATAGCTCTTGTTGCTACATATAGTTGTTTGCACTTTAATGATCAGAATGAAAAACTCCAGCTAAACAATGGGGTCAATTGAAAAGTAAATCAATTACATCAAATTAATTTTATTTTCTTCCCGTAGTAAAAGTATAACAAAAGCCAAAGTTCCACCCACATATTTTTTCCACTTCATTGTTAAGGAAAGTAAGGTTTCCTGGGATTCATGTCCAAATTGTCCTTTAAATGTTACTTCTCTTCTCAGTAAGAAAACTGCTTCTCTTTAGGAATTTTTTTAAAAAAATAAAATCTAAAGAAACAAATTCATATCCTTTACTCACTTTCTGTTTAGGAACTTTGTTTTTGTTTGTTTGATGCTAATTGAAATTTCCCCAACTCTGAAATGAACTTCACTGTGGAATGACAGCGTGCTAAACAGCACCCATACATATTGCACAACAAAGGGAGGCCGAAAGGAAATCATGCTTTCAGGAAGGTCGAAAAAGGACAAAATGCAAAAGTTGTGTACTGAGCACGATGGGAAGAATGCTGTGTAGAGGGTGAAGAAAATACTGACAAAATCTGGGCAAAATGTGGCACATCAAGAACAAATGCCCTCTCTGAAAGAACCTGAAAAAACATTGGAACAAGACCTTTAGGAAGGATAATGTCATTCCTTTTGCAGTGAGGTTTGCGGCAACTGTATAACATTTCTTTTATAGCTCCAGTGGTGTGGCCACACTCAATGGTGAAAGGAAGAATCCTACAACATGATTGAACAGCGTCTTGTTCTCCATTGTGGGTGTGGAGGTGACAAAGGAATTTATGGCAGGAGAAGATGTGCTATCAAAGGTCAGTGGCAGGTGGCAATTAGAACTCTGGTTTGTTTGGGTGGGTGTGTTTTTTATTAAGTTAACTATTTATAAAATATAACAAAAAAGTGGAAAGCAAAGAACAATGCCATAATGGTAATACCTCTGTTGCAGAGCTGAGAAGAGAAGGGATTTTTAAAAAAAAAAAAAAGAAGAAGGAAAAGAACCTGTATTAAAAAGTCCCAATTTTTTTAAAAAAACTTTGCAGAAATAAATCCCTAAATAAAATCTTATTGTTGCTGTACAGCAACAATGCATAAGGATGTTTTTCTAACATCATGCCCAGGCCTTCTGAAGAACCTAATCAAGATTTTTAATTCCAACTCCCATTAAAATATTTTCATTTATTAAAAATACCAAACACTAATTGCCATTATTTGATAGCTTTTGCGATACAGCCAGGTTGTCTGGTTGGCTTCTTAATTGTTTTTAATTGTTTGTTACAGCATTTCTGGCGCATGTGCTTGGTCACAGTCATTTGTTCACCCATTCCTAACCCACATGTAGTTTCAGGTTTGTGTAGAGGCCAGTTGAGGTAGATAACCTTGCACAAAGACGTGTCACAGGAAGAGACAGGAACTATTCGCCCTGATTCAGACAGGGTGACCCATACACGGAAACAAGACTCCATAAATGCCTCTCCTGTTTGCTCAGGTCCACTCTGGCCTCGACATTTTCCTGTTATGCCTGCTAGCCCTCTAGTTGTGCCTGGTTTCTCAAAGTGCCATTAATGTACAGAAGCTGAAGGATAATTTGAAAAAAAAATGTCCTGGATGTGATGGGTCCTTTTCACTTGCAAAGAAAGGAGGAGGGAAGGAATATGCTAAGCTTAGGTTCTTTCATTAAGCCTGCCTTACACACATACTTTGAATTGTGTTAAGTTGATAGCTGGCTAAACTTTAGAGAGTCAGAGGTATAACTATGGTGGCACAACCAGAGCTTTGAACCAGAATGCTGAGAGGATGAACTGGTGGGTATTGTCTATCTTGATTTTCAGAAGGCTTTTGACACAGTCCCTCACCAAAGGCTGCTGAGAAAATTTCACAGTCAGGGGATAAGAGGGCAGGTCCACCTATGGATTGAGAACTGGTTGAGATCCAGGAAACAAAGAGTAGATGTCAATGGGCAATTTTCACAATGGAGAGAGGTTAAATGCAGTGTACCCCAGGGATCTGTCCTGGGACCAGTGCTTTTCAATCTGCTCATAAATGACCTGGAGACAGGTATAAGCAGTGAGGTGACCAAGTTTGCAGACAACATGAAACTTTTCTGTGTGGTAAAAACAGAGAAGATTGTGAAGAGCTCCAGAAGGATCTCTTCAAATTTGGGGAATGGGCTACAAAATGGCAAATGCATTTTCATGTAGGAAAATGTAAAGTAATGCATATTGGCCCAAAAAATCAAAACTTTATCTATCAACTCATGGGCTCTGAGCGGTCAGTGATGGATCAGGAAAGAGATCTTGGTGTGCTGGTGGACAGCTTAATGAAGGTGTCTACCAAGTGTGTGGCAGCGGTGAAGAAGGCCAATTCCATGCTAGGGATTATCAAAAAGGGGATTGAGAATAAAACAGCCAACATTATAATGCCATTATACAAAACGATATTAAGACCGCACCTGGAGTATTGTGTACAATTCTGGTCACCGCATCTCAAGAAAGACATAGTGGAACAGGAAAAGGTGCAGAAGAGAGTGACTAAAATGATTATTGGGCTGGGGCACCTCCCTTATGAAGAAAGGCTAAAACAATTGGGCCTCTTTAGTCTGGAAAAAAGGCGCTTGAGGGGGGATATGATTGAGATGTACAAAATAATGCAGGGCATGAGTAAAGTGGATAGAGGGACACTCTTCTTCCTCTCACAAAAATACCAGAATTAGGGGACATCGACTCAAACCGAGGGTTGGGAGAGTGAGAACAGACAAAAGAAAATTTTTTTAACCCAGCGTTTTGTTAATCTGTGGAACTCCCTGCCACAGGATGTGGTGATGAATGCCTTCAAAAGGGGATTGGACAGATTCCAGGAGGAAAAGTCCATCATAGGTTACAAACCATGATGGCTTAAAACCAGGGTACTTCAAGGGCCAGATGGAGGGGATTGATATCCTTCCTGTGAAGAAAACTCCCCAGCTACTGTGGCAACAACGTTATGTTTCAAACAGGAAGTTAGGCATATGCAGGCCATGAAACCTGTCAGCCAAGTCTGCGCACTTGGTAAACACAATTTTGTTGTCCATAGCAAATGGATCCGCACTGGGTCTTGGGACTCCTAAACAGAGAATTAGGGGATCTGTAGTCCCCGCCCCCCCGCCCCCGAAAAAAAATCTAAAATGCACATCCCTGGTTGTATTGACCAATTTTGACACATGGGGATCTACTGTTTTATTGCTCAAGCCAAAACTGGCATGCAAAAGAATGAAGAACACCTGGGTCTGAGCATTTGATAGCTACATTGGCCTCATCTAGAGATGGACAAGAATTGAAAAAATGGTGTTTCATTCCGTTTTGTTTCGTTAAGGAGGTCGTTTCATTTTGTTTTGTTTTTCATGTTTTTTTGTGAAAAATTCATTGTGTTGTTTTGTTAATTCGTTATTCATTTTTACCCCTTTTTTCCCCCAGTACCCACTGCGTAGCCCCTGGGGCCTTGTCAGCGCTGGGGCTTTTTTATTTATTTTTTTCTTTATTTTAGGGTGCCGAATCGACCAGGGCTTTTTTTTTCTTTCAGCGCCAACTGCTCCTGGGTCCCGGTTGGTGTTGTTTTTTAATTTAATTTAATTTAAATTTTTATTTTAGGGTGCCGACCAGGCCATCCTTGGGGTCCGGTCGGCACTCCCTTTTTTATTTATTTATTTTTATTTTTATTTTATTCCCCCACTTCCGAGTTCAGGCCTCATATTACACCTGTAGTGCGGGGCTTTTTTCCCTTTTCTTTCCACACTGACCGCACGGCCTCTGGGGTCCGGTCGGCCCTGGGTTTTTTTAAATTATTATTTATTATTATTATTTTAGGGTGCCAACCAGGCCATCCTTGGGGCCTGGTCAGTGCTCCTTTTTATTATTTTTATTTCTTTTCTTTTCTTTTTCTTTTATTTTTTACTGCCGACCACATGGCCGCGCTACAGCTGTAGCGTGGCCGTCAGTCCCCCCCCCCCTGGTTGCCAACCCAGAAGCCAGGAAGACCAGACCTCCAGACCAGCACCAGGTAGGAGACATCTCCGCCCCCTCCATTAACGAAACGAACCTAACTGAACCAATTTTTCTCAGTTCAGTTCGGTTCGTGTTAAATTTGCCCCTAGGGTCGTTATTCGTTTCATGATGTAACGAACTGAATAACAAATAACAAAATAAAAAAATTCATTTCGTGCCCATCTCTAGTCTCATTCTCTGCAATCTCTTTTGTGTTTTTTTGACCAAGGGAAGAAGAGATGCAGATGGTGCACATACCTGACACACAGAGATTCATGTGCTTCCAGCAGCAAGTTATTGTAATTATTGTAAGCTGCCATAGCTGGAGTCCTTTTCCAAGGAGAAAGGTGGGGTGAAAATATTCAAAATAAAATAAAAAAATAAAAAAATACCAACAGGTGGATTCAACCCCAATAACTGCACATTTTTAATGCCCTCTTACAGTATATAAGAACATAAGATAAGAAATGCCATGGTGGATCAGGCCAAAGGCCTTCTTTTTGTAAGGCTAAATATTCCCACTTCCCTAAGTCACTCCTTGTAAGACATTTCTTCCAGACCTGGCTGGAGGGCTGGGAAAATGGCGGGCGGCAGCAGCTTCTTTGTTTCGCTGTGCCTTAGTGCTCTTACTTTTTTCCACCTAGTGCTGACTTGTTCCTTGTTTTATTTTTAGTTTTTTTAATGGGGGCTACCCAGGCCTGTGGGGAGCTTTGGGGGAGTTCAGAGGGGCCCACCGTATTGCTTAGGAAGAATAATCCTCCAGGAAACATCACAACCTCATTATCTTTGGAGACACCATCATTTCACCCAGCCTTGGCTGCCGCTGGGTCTTCGCTGTTGGAGGACTCCTTTCGCTCTATACGGTACCATCTTGGGCAACCCTCCCCCATTTTTCCCTGCCTTTTTCCTTTTTCCATCTTCCCCTTACCGGCCTGCTCTGCCGCGACTTGCTTGGTCGGTCCTGCTTCGGGAGGTGTTGGTAGCCTCCCCCTCTGCCGCTGTCGCCGTTCCCGGCTCTTTTTTCCTTTGGCTCTTTGGCCGCAGCTGTTCCATGCGCCTGGGGGGTTTGGCGTGGCTGTTTACATCTTGCCTCTGCCTTTCCCCCGGGGACCTCGGGTCCCGGCTGACGGGTTGGCCGCCTGAGTTGGAGGCGCCGGGGGGGTTACAGCAGCGCGACCACCAGTACCATCTCGCCGGGAGGGTCCAGGCGCGGGAAGTTTATTCATCCGTGGCCTTTCTCCCCCCATGGGCCTTGGACCTTGGTTCCCCGGGTGGCAGCGGCCCCTTGGAGAGGCTAGGTGGCGCTTCTTTCTTTCCACCTGTTGCCTCTCCTTTGGTGGGACTTATTTCTCGGGCGGCAGCTCGGCCGCCGGCGCCATTTTGCCCGGGGGGGCTGGTGTGGTTAGTCCATCTCTCCGTGGCTGTCTGCCCCCCTGCGGGACCCGGCTGTCGGGTGGCTGGTCGGCTGCCGGTGACAGCATCCCGGAAGGACCCATTACCTTCGCCCCTGGGGGACGTGGTTCTCAGGCGGTAGTTTGGCCGCCGGTGCTTTTCGCCCGGGGGGGTCAGGCGCGGTCACTCCATCTTTGCTGCTGCCTGGCCCACCCGCGGGACCTGGCCCTCGGGCGGCAGGGCGGCCACCGGTGTCATCACCCCCAGAGGTCTCGCGGGGGTTGTCCCCTGTAGGACTTGCTTTTCAGGTGGCAGCTCAGCCGCCGGTGCCATTTTATTTGGGGGGCCACGTGTGGTTATTCCATCTTCCCGTCATCATTTGGCCGCCGATTCCGGGCAGCGATTTCGGCTGCTGGTACCATCATGCCTGGAGGATTTGCTGCCTTGTCTCTTTTGATATCCACCTTATGGGCGGCAGACCCGCCGTCAGCTCTGTCAAGTTGGGGGCCACATGTGGCTATACCACCCTTTCGCTGCCTTCGGCCTCCGATTATGGGACCTGGTTCTTTGCTGGATTTGGACCAGCTTTGGACTGCGGAATCCCAGGATCATCCAGTATGGACTGGCCTTGGTTTTCAAGCCGCTTGGCTTATCGCCTGACCATTTGAACTATCTGCGATCCCGGGGTTTGGTCGGCCCAATGTGGACCTCCCCTGGGATCAGCCGAGCCATGAGGCTGTTGACCCCAGTCGTAGAACCCCCCCAGCCCCTCTGTCGTTTTCCCCCAGTTTTCACACCCAATGGCCACTTGTTGCAGAGCTGTTCTATGGGCCTTGATGGGTGTGAGGAGTCGCCACGCACCGTGCATCTAACTTCGCATTGTCAACTGCGACCCTGTCCTCCTCTCTTCCCCCCTCCCCCACATGTTCCATCTGCCTAGAGGGTTTGCCCCTGACCTTTTTATTCTAGTTTTATTTATTTATTTTTACTATTAGTTTCTGTTTACGGTTTGCTAGTTATTTTAATTAGTTATTGTATTCTTAGTAGTTTTTACATTGTATGTATTACGCTGGCTGTTATTTTGTAGTTTTATCTTTATTGTATTTTCGTTACGATTTTGTGTTTTTGGTTTGTGCCCTTGGTCATTTAACATCTAATGGAGCCTGCTGGGTGCCCAATTGGGGTGGTGTCGGGCCGCGGGAGACACGCTTGGGGTCGGTGAGCCGATCGGGTAAGGAGAGCTCGGGACAGGCATCTACGGCCTGTCCAATGCTCTGACCCGCCGGCTCACTGCCAAATGGCACGGATCCAACCCATCTGTGCCCCCGGTCTGTCCTGCCTGCTGATTAATGCCAGGTCAGTGCATAACAAGATCCCTCTTATCCACGATTTGATCGTGGATGAGTGAGCCGACCTGGCATTCCTCACGGAGACCTGGGTGGGCAAGGGGGGCAGGGATTCTCTCACCCTTCTTCGCCCCCAGGGCTACTGTGTGCAGCAGCTGGGCAGACCGGGGGGGGCGGGGGGCCATTGTGTTTCGGGATTCTTTTCATGTCAGCAGATCCGCGACGTTGGTGAGTCCAGGTTTGGAATGTCTCCACCTTGTGGTGGGCCAGAGGGACAGGTTTGGGATAGTGCTTGTGTACCGTGCTCCCCGCGACCCTGCACTCTCCCTTCCAGAGCTCTCCGAGTTCATCTCGGCTGCACTTTTGAGGTCCCCTCGCCTATTGGTGGTGGGGGACTTCAATGTGCATGCCGAGGCAGGGCTGTCGGGAGTAGCTCTGGAATTCATGGAGTCCATGGCCTCCATGAACCTGACCCAATTAGTCATCGGCCCCACTCACAAAGGTGGACACACCCTGGACCTGGTTTTTGCCTCCACATTGCGGGGCTTTGATCTGGGGTCAGGAGGCTTACCGTCCATCCCGTGTCATGGTCAGATCATTATCTGCTGACTTTTTCCCTTATGGTTGCCACCCTGCCCCGCAGGGAGCCAGGCCCTTCCATCTGGGCCCGTCCCCGGGGCTCCTGGACCCTGAGCAGTTTTCGGAGGCCCTCGGGAGCGTTCCAGACAGTTTGGATGACGATCCGGTCGACTCCCTGGTTAAGCAGTGGTATGAGGAGGTGGCCGGGGTAGCTGACCGGATCGCCCCCAAGCACCTGATCCGATGCCGAGCCCGCCCGTCTCCTTGGTTTACCGAGGAACTGTGGGCGATGAAGCAAGAGTGGAGAAGGCTAGAGGGCAGATGGCGGAAGGCCCGGACGGCTTCAAATAGGGCTGCGGTTAAGGTGTTGACTGGTCGCTATTCTCGAGCGATAAGGGCGGCTAGGAGATCATTTGTCGACCTGAGAATTGGTGAGGCCTCGAATCACCAGGCGGAATTGTTCCATGTGGTCCGAGACCTCACCAATCCCGGTCCGCCGGGGCCTCCTCCTAGTGATTTCACTAGCGAGTCAGTCACAGCCTTTTTAAAATCCAAGATAGAGGCCATCCATTCCGAGCTGGACGCCGGTTGCACTGATCCTGTCCCCGCCTTGGCTAGTGTCGGGCCGCCTCGGTTGCTCCGGTTTGTTGAGTTTGGGCCTGTTACACCTGATGGATACCTCCAGGGCTCTGGGACATTGCAGGCCTGTGGCTTCTCCGTTCGACCCTTGCCCTTCCTGGCTGATTAAGATCGCAGGGGGGAGCATGCCGAAATGGGCTTCACTAATTGCCTCATCTTCCTTCAGGGACGGGATCTTTCCCAGTCTTCTGAAGGAGACGGTGGTGAAGCCCATTGTTAAAAGACCCGGCTTGGCTGTGGACGATACGTCAAACTATCGCCCCATAGCCAATGTTCCCTTTTTGGGCAAGGTGATTGAGCGAGTCGCCGCCCTGCGTCTCCAGTCGTTCCTGGAGGAGAACCATGTCCTGGATCCCTTCCAATCCGGGTTTAGGCCGCGCCATGGGACCGAGATGCTCTGGTCACTCTGCATGATGATCTGTTGAGGAGGGCTGACAGGGGTTGCTCTACCCTGCTGGTCCTTCTCGACCTGACAGTGGCTTTTGATACCGTCGACCACGGTATCCTGCTGGAGCGGCTCTCGGAGGTGGGGATTGGGGGTCTGGCTTTGTCCTGGCTCCGTTCCTTCCTTGAGGGTCGCACCCAGTGTGTGAGCTTGGGGGGTGAGTTGTCGGCTCCCTGGACACTCTCTTGTGGGGTGCCTCAGGGGTCGTCCCTCTCCCCAATGCTCTTTAACATCTACATGAAGCTGCTGGCAGAAATCATCCGGAGTTTTGGAGTCTGCTGTCATCAGTACACTGATGACACGCAGCTCTATCTCTCCTTTTCCACCAGTGCAATGGAGGCCATCCGGACCCTTGATCGTTGCCTGGCTGCGGTTTTGGACTGGACCAGGATGGACAGACTCAGGCTCAACCCTGGAAAGACCGAGGTTTTGTTCTTCGGGGGCGGCTCGGAGGGGTACTGTGGCCCTCTTCCCAGTCTGGGCGGGTCCACCCTCCAGCTGGCGCAAAGAGTGAGGAATCTGGGCGTCGTCCTGGACTCGGATCTGACCCTGGAATCTCAGGTGTCAGCCGTGACCAGGTCGGCCTTTTACCATCTTAGGCTCATCACCCAGATTCGCCCATACCTCGATGAGAGCTCCTTGAGGACAGTGGTACAGGCACTGGTCATGTCGAGGCTGGATTACTGCAACGCTCTCTACATGGGGCTCCCCTTGAACCTTGTCCGGCGATTGCAGTGGGTCCAGAACACGGCGGCCAGGCTGGTGGTTGGCGTGCGTCGTTATGACCGCGCCACCCCCATCCTGGCCCGCCTGCACTGGTTGCCCATTGCCTCCCGGATAAGGTTCAAGGTGTTGGTTTTGGTTTACAAAACCCTCCATGACTTGGCCCCTGCTTATCTGGCAGAGTGTCTCCCCCGAGAATTAGAGCCGGCCCGACCCACCCGTTCCTCTTCGGCCCTCTCGCTCCGGACCGTCACCCCGAGGGAGGCCCGTAAAACCAGCACACGTGGACAGGCCTTCTCGGTGGCGGCGCCTTCTCTCTGGAACAAGCTTCCGAGCGAGCTGCGGCAGGCTCCGTCTCTGGCGTCGTTCAGGAAAAATCTAAAGACGCTATTGTTTCAGGATGCCTTTGGCACTGATCAGGTGTTTTTTTTTTTCTTTCTCTTCCCTGGCCTGCTTCCTCGGAGTTTTCTGGTCCTCTTGATTGTACTTCTCTGTGCTTGTACTGGTGGCGTTTTAGCTTTTTAACTGTTTTATTTTATCGGTTGTAAACCGCCCTGAGTCCCACTTGTGGTGAATAGGTGCGGTATATAAATGTGAAAATAAATAAATAAATATAAATAAACCATCCTGGTTGCCCTCTTCTGGACCCGGTTCAAGGTTATCACCATCCTTTATAAATTGACATGCACAGAACTGGACACAGTACTCCAGGTGGGGTATGACCAGAGCAGAATAGAGTGGTACTATCACTTCCCTTGATCTAGACACGATGCTTCTGTTGATGCAACCAAGAATTGCACTGGCTTTCTTGGCCACCACATCACACTGCTGACTCATGTTCAATTGGGCTAGAGTCCTGTCTACTCTGGCTCTAAGAAATAAATCTGTAGAATGAGTTGACTTTATTGGACTTTGCTTAACTTGCTGTAGCAAGGTGCCAGAAAAGTCTTGGTCATGCAGGCAATTCATCCCAGCACCTCCTCAATTTGTCTAAGACGATGGTCGTTCTCTCAGCTGTTCAAGGGGAAGCAAACCTAGAACCCTTTTTTTGTCTTTGCTGCAACAGAGAAACGTTGCCATTCTGCTCAGAAATGCATGGATGATCCTTCTCAGTTCAGCTTTTAATTTGCCTGTTTCAACATTAGGAATAACTTCATGACAGTTAGAGCTGTTCGGCAGAGGAAGACGCTGCCATGGAGGCTGGTGGAGTCTCCTTCTTTGGAGGTTTTTAAGCAGAGGCTGGATGGCCATCTATTGGAAATACTGTGATGGGGGTCCCTGCATGGCCGGGGGTTGGACTGGATGGCCCTTGAGGTCTCTTCCAACTCTAGGATTCTATGATTCTATGACGTATTTATCCCGGTTCTGACCATTCTTATTTTTTGCCTTCTGCTAATTCTATTGTATCATTGCCCTTTACTTCAAATCATCTTGGAATTTTTGAATGAAAAAAAGGTGCTTTCGAAATCCTTCTATGAGGCAGGAGAAAGACGAGGTAAGGAGGCATTCCAGATCAGAGGAGCCTTCGCCAGGAACTAGCCTATTTCCTGTGTGACAGTCCTCACATGTGACATGCTGACCTCCATGTGTTATCTGTTTACCTTATTGATCTAATCTCATGGGGGAAATGGGCTCCTTTGCTAGCGACGAGCATGTTTAGTGTGTGTCGATAACACCTGGCACTGACAGTCCACACTCACGTGAATGCCCCATAAATGCCCAGTCTGTTGGATTTGCCATACCAGTGGCTGGTAATCCAAAGATCGTAGAGATGTTTGCACAGGAGGCCCAACAGCAGTTGCGACTGAATCATCGACCTTAATCCTTATCCCATGAAAGCAATATCAGTCAATAAATCAATCACTTTGGATGACACATCCTCTTCATCTTCCTATGCTGACATTATAATGGATGACGAATGTTCCACCTTAAAATTAAAGATTCGACTGCGCATGTTGTAGAAAATATGAACCGTGGCAGATCCCACCCGGCAGTATAGTGACAAGGATCTAATCTTGACCATTTTGTAATGATGGCGGGTCCCATTTGGTGGAACCAGCTCCCCAGAGATATTAGGACTGTGGAGTCCCTCTCAGCCTTTAGGAAGCGATTCAAAACTTGGTTCTTCCAGGCTGCTTTTGGCAACTAATGGTGCTTTATTATATTCTCTATTCTCTTTTCCCTTCTTTTTTGCCTCCATCGTCTATCCCATGTTTTTTTTCTTTTTCTTTTTTTAAAATTGATTTTAATGTCTTGATCAATTGGCTTTGTTTTACTTTGTTTTTATAGTTGAATTTTATGGATTTTCTTGCTATGAACCACCCAGAGTTCCTTCAGAAAGTTGAGCAGTATAAATAAACAAATAAATAAGCAAATAAATAAATAAATAAATAAATAAATAAATAAATAAATAAATAAATAAATAAAGATTTGGAATAGTGCAGCCCCTGTAATTGTGATCTAGTCAACTGCATGTTGTGTTAGAGTGCTCTGTTTTGGTCCCAATTAGAGATGGGCACGACTTAGCGGTATTCCCGTTTCCGTTTCTGTTACTCGTATCCGTTACTCTACGGAAACGGTAACAGGAATTACTCCGCCAGAATTCGAGCTCGAACCAACGAACGAACAATTTGGTCTGATTTGTCGTGCTCGTTACTTGTATAGTGGCGATCGCGCAATGCCAAGCGGCACAGAAAAAAAGTTTTTAAAAGTTAAAAAAAAACCGATTCCCAGCCCTAAAAGTAGGCGAAAACTGTTTGAGGGCACCTACCAGGCCAGAAGGGTGTTTTATTTGGGGGGGTTTCCCCGCCCCCCTCTCCTTGGCTATTGCTACTGCTGCGCTGCTGGTACCAGGCTGGGAGGGCGCATCCATTTGCCATGCAGTGCGGGGGATCCAAAATGGTGACCGCAATATTTTTTTTGAAATCGTTGCCCAAAACCCCACCAAAGCACCACAGAAACATGCAAAAATTAGCTATTTTAAATGCTTGAATTTTTACAGTAGCAGCAGTGGGTTTTTCTTGCAAAAAAAAAGTCTCCGTTGATTTTATTTTATTTTATTTTATTTTATTTTATTTTTTTTTTTACACCTGCACATTTGCAATGATGGGCTCGCCCATGGGAGTGGACCATGCAAATTTTCCACCAATCGCATGGCCACTTGGCCAGGTTGACCACAGAGACTTCTGGGATGTGCCAATCGGGCATAAACAGCCCACTAATCGTAGCCCAAACCCGAACCCTAAGCCTAAGCCTAACCCATACGCCAGTACACTGTCCTTCTAAGTGGGTCAGAGAGGCACCCAGAGGTGCACCCCAATACTCACCCTAACCTCACCCGTAACTAGCCTAACCCTAGCCCTTGCGCTAACCCGTCTTAACCCTAAGCCAGATCTACTTGCATTGCACTACATGCAAGTACGTGAGACACAGCGGGTGCAAAGAGTCTGCCAGTCCGCCACTTGTGGCTCCGGCTGACTCCTGCAGCTCCCTCCAGGAGCCCGCTACCCCCCCTAAAACCAGTACTAATGACAACGAAAAAACGAACCGACTAATTTTTGCGAAATTTCGCGAAAAACGGAAACGAGCCAAAACGGACTGCCTCCGACACACAACAACACGAAAACGTCATTTTCCCTAGTCGTGCCCATCTCTAGTCCCAATGTGCCTCTCCCCTTTCCCTCTTGCAGTGGCTGGTTAGGAAACACCCTACAGATGGCCATTAATACAAATGAACATTGCTTATAGATGGACATTAATACTGGGTTTTACACACACGGTGATTGGGATGGTGGTGTTACAGAATGGTATGTGCCAAATAGAATCATCTCAGTAGAAGTGTAGCCTTAAAACAAACAATGGGCCTTTTCACACGACCCCTAAGATTCGCTGGTCCCTTAAATTCGGACCAGAGATCTTGGGGGTTCGTTTCTGTTCCTCCGTCCCCACCCCTCAGCACTTCCTGCTCCTGTCGGCATGAGGGGGGGAGGGAAAGAAAGGACAAAAGAAGCCTTTACTAACCTGCCGGTGCCGGTCGAACTTGCCACGAGCCCCGTTACTTCCTGGTTCCGGCTCAAGGAGCTCTTAAAGGGGTGGGAGGCAAAAAAAAACAGACAAGCCAGGAGAGCCCAGCACTCTTATCCGCATCGAATTTTTTTCACCTGCAGAGAGCAGGTACATGAAAAATGTGCTGGGTCGCGCTAAGGTGGGCGGGGTCACACTTAATTGTCTCCAAACTCTGGAGCTGGTGGGAAAACATTTCTAAGCTCCGGAGCTGGGAGCCATTTGCAGCGCAGCTTAGGGGTCGTGTATAAATGCCCAATGTTCTTTTCCTTAACCTGCCTTTCTAAGAACATTATTTCTCTGTGTGCAGCTAAAGCAGAGGATTGTCTTCTGTCATTCCCATCTCTCATCTTGTGACCAGAAATGCTTATGGTAGGGCTCACTGAAGAATGAGTTGTGGCAGGCAAGTGTTATGGCTCCAGAGGCCATAAAACCATAATTATAACACCTTGGAGCCATTGCTTTCTCTCCTCCTCAAAGAGCCGATGGCCAGAGTGAACATGACATTTATAGGTCTATATCAATGTCCATATCAGAGAACTTCATGGAGGCTTCACTCCCAGATATGTGTCCCTGTTGAATTGCCTGGAACCTTCTTCCTTCAGTGTTCATCTTAAAAGAGGAAGGGTGAACAAAAGAGAGATAAAAGCTTTTTGCTCCTAAGATTCAGGGTCAACTCTTCAGAACTATTCTGTTTGACGACAGGACCTCCAGGAAGGAACCTACTAATGACTGCTAAATAATATATCGGCTTGTGCGTGTGTGTTGAAGAAAATGAAGAAAACTGCACTTTGGCTTCCTTTTGTAGTCCTCTTTCTCTCGTAAGAAGAGATTAGATCGGCCAAGGTTTGGTCTCCTTCAGCCTTGTATGGGTTTTGGTCCAGCAAAGTGCCAAAACTTTAAAGAGGTGACTCACGGATCTGTGAAAGGGGATCCTGTGCTGCACCCTCTCTGCATCCTCCCACACTGTTGACATCTGGCCAGCTGTTGGCATGCTACTCGGAGAGAAGTGGCACAACGGTAGCAGCCGCACCACCCTGCGCCCTATATAGGTGCACACTTCTGCTGGTTCGCCTCCTTTGCTCCATCTGGGTGGAGCTGGCAGAGGAACAAGGCAGCCTCGCTTATGTTAAGTCTCCAAAGTTGGGAGGGTAGACTTCTCTGATTTGAGAAAGCAGAGCACCTTCCTTCCCTAAATAAGAAACAGACTAAAGGGAGTTGGGAGAGAGAAGGAGTGAACTGCCTGCCAAAACTGGAAGGGAAAAAGTTGAACTTCACTCACCTCTCCCAGGAAACTGGAAATCCAGCAGCGAGGAACACAAGAACATAAGAAGAGAGCCCTGCTGGATCAGGCCAACGGCCCATCTAGTCCAGCTTCCTGTATCTCACAGTGGCCCCACCAGAGGACTCTGGGAGCGCAAGAGACTAGATATCTGTCTCCTGATACCACTCTCCTGCCTCTGGCCCTTGAAATACCCTGGTTTTAAGCCTGGAGGTACACGTCTCCCTCATAGTTTGCAACCTGTGATGGACTTTTCCTCCAGGAATCTGTCCAATCCCCTTTTGAAGGCATCCAGGCCAGATGCCATCACCACAGCCTGTGGCAGGGAGTTCCACAGACTAACAACACGCTGGGTTAAAAAAAAAATCTTTTGTCTGTTTTCACTCTCCCAACCCTCAGTTTGGTTGGATGTCCCCTAGTTCTGGTACTTTGTGAGAGGGAGAAGAGCGTCCCTCTATCCACTTGACTCATGCCCTGCATTATTTTGTACGTCTCAATCATATCCCCCCCTCAGGCGCCTTTTTTCCAGACTAAAGAGCTCCAAATGTTTTAGCCTTTCCTCATAAGGGAGGTTCCCCCAGTCCAGTAATCATTCTAGTCACTCTCTTCTGCACCTTTTCCAGTTCCACTAAGACCAGGGAGGTGAAGGCACCCCTATTTCAGAACTAATAGGAAGAAAAGAACATTGGTAACGGAGGGACAGCAGGAAGATATTTCAAAATGCACCTTTTGTCTGCCTGTTGGCCTTCTGATTCCTCCTTAATCCAGGCTCTGCTTTATATCTCGCCAAAAGCCAACATAGGGAGAGTCTGACTGTGAAATCCTAGCTTTGCAATTAAAGTGGATTGAGTTTTTTCTTCCAAAGATTTCAAAGCTACCCTGCGTGCATCATCCGCCTGCAAATTAAGCCTGAGCTTGTCTCCTGATGAGCAAACCACTAAACTAGAGCAAGCTAATTACCACCATGCAGAGCTGGGGGAAATCTTGTAAAGAAGCCCTGCTTGTAACAACAGGCTCCTTGTAATGTCTGTTTTGACCCTGAAACTCTTCTAGAGGTCTCTGGACTGAGCTACGGCTATCCTGGCACTTTTTGCTATTATGAAAAACAAAACAAAACAACAAAACGGCGTTTCAGTTTTTGTTTTGTGACCATCTCTATTATTCAGTGCTTCCCTCCCCTGCCCCCTCCGGGTTCTGCCTCCGAATGAGTGCCTGCCGAAGGAAGAAGGCTCAGAAGCACCAAATTTGGTCGAAAAACAAAGCAGTACCAGTTCGGCAGTTTGTGCCCATCTCTGCCAAGAAGTTAAGAAGTCTGAAGACTTATCCATGGACTGTAACTACCTACCCCTACAGTTCCGGATTTGGCCAAAATCAGAATTCAAAGTATTGAGTTAAGACCATTGGGAAGTGGAAGGTGACGCTCTTTGAAAATAATTCATCAACTTGTTTGTCCTTGTCTACATGAGTCAATTAGCTGAACATTTCAGGGACACTGACGGTGTTCAAAGCAAAGCAAAGCAAAGTGTTCTGTTTATATACCACCCCATACTACTTCCAGTAGTCTCTGGGCTGTTTACAGTTTTGATTACAGTATTCAGGTGACACATTGCTCTCCCCCGCCTCCAGCAAGCTGGGTACTCATTTTAATAACCTTGGAAGGATGGAAGGCTGAGTTAACCATGAGCTGGCTACCTGGGATTGAACCCCAGGTCATGAGCACAGTTTTAGCTGCAGTACAGGCATTTATCCACTGCACCACTGCGTTCACTAATTGAATGGCAAGATCTTGGCTTTGTAAAACCTGTGCAAAACACCCATGGTCAGTGTACAGTATTTATATATTTATTTTGGGTTTGTGTACCACTTTTAAAAAATGTACATTACACAAAGCAGTTTACAGACATCCCATAGTTAACAAAAAATAAAATAACAAAGGTAAAGCAATCAAAATAAGATAGAAAATAGAAGGAAAGTTATAAAATCATAAGTCATCACCCTTCCACTGCATCTGGCAGATGATCTCAAACCTCTCAGATACAGCATGTCCATGGAAGGGTCTGGGGTGGAGTCTTTCACAATACCAACCCCAGCTTACCTAAATCTATATTACAAGTGGACCCTCATATAACAAATGGTTTGTATAACATAAAATCTGTACATCATTAAAAAATCCGGGGATAGGGGGAAATTTGCTTAACAGAATCGCCTATGGGGCGAATCTGTACAACATAAAAATGGTCGTGATTAGGGAATTACTCCATTTTCAATGCATTCCTATGGGGAATTTGCATAAAGGAAAATTTGCTTCACAGAATTTCATTTGGAATGAATAAATTCCTTTATACAAGGTACCACTGTACATAGTGTATCCAAACAGTTCATCTATCTATCTATCTATCTATCTATCTATCTATCTATCTATCTATCTATCTATCTATCTATCTATCTATCTATCTACAATGGTCTCGAAACAGAAACTGAGACAAGAGAATTCCCGAGGTCAGGGAGAGGTATGGCTCATCACGCTTAAATCCCAGTTCAGGGGGCGTGGTCGGGACGAGATTCCACTGTCATGCAATGGACGTGGAGTAACATTTTCTCGTACTGGTCCCAAGCGTGACCGCGAACCGCGATGAGAGGGATGTGAAGTAACCGTCTTAGAGTCAGACTTATGGTTAGGCAGGTACGACATCATTTTCCACCCCTAATTTCCTTGTTCTCTGCATCCTACCTCTTTCCTGTTCCACACATAGACCTGGAAAGGGGGTAGGAGAATACATTTCCGGCAGCAATATTGTGAGAGAGAATAAATTCCAAAGCATTCATAATTACAATTATTCTGCCCCCCCCCAATGGTCTTAAATTAAGATCCATTAACTTTACAAAAGACATGCTCCTGGTAGAGATAGAAAACAAAGTGGTTGGCTGATACGGACCATCACTTCTAGCTGCAATTTTGTGTGCTCTCATGATTGGCACCCAGGTTTCAAAATATATCACAAGGGGGGGGAGAGGGAATCATGGGGAAACCCTAATTATTTTAGTCCAGATCCCTGTCTAAACCACCCCCTCTTTTTTTGCAACACTTCAATTCACGGCTCTCCTTTGTGTATCTTTTGAGGGTCCAAGCGTAGGGGGCAACAGACGTTCCTTTTTGAGCTTTATCTGCCAGGAATTAACCCGGAGAGTCCGGCTGCCACGGCGGATCAAGCAGCCGTATCGCCCTTCGCTGAACTCCGTCATGATAACACGCAGTTCTTGATTGGGAAGAAGCTCAAGGCCTTGGACCGAGTGAGTGAGGGGCTGCCCATCTTTATACCAGCTAAAACGGAAGAGAAAGAGAAAGTAGTGGTGGGATTTGGGCCTGAAAACAAAGACACAAGGTTCTGGAACATCTTCCTTATACTCACGGACAAGGGAAGCTCCTAATGAAGAGAATGAATGAAAAAAAAAAACCACCTGAGTAGAATAATGTTTTCTTTCTCCTGGCCATGCAACCCCCTGCCCAACGCAGGAATCGAAATCAAGACAGATGTGAAAAATCTCTTGAAGGCCTACAGCAGGGGTCCTCAAAGTATTCAAACAGCAGGCCGGTTCACCACCACCCAGACACCACTGGGGGTGGATCACAGTCCAAAAGCAGCTGCGGAGGCTGTGTGTGTTGTGTCGTTACAGTCGTGTCCAACTCTTTGTGACCCCATGTCCATGGAGTTTTCTTGGCAGGAATACTGGAGTGGTTTGCCAGTTCCTACTCCAGGCGCCTACAGCACCTGGTATTCCCTGGAGGTCTCCCATCCAAGTACTAGCCAAGGCTGACCCTGCTTAGCTTCCAAAATCAGGGCAGATTGGATGTGCTTAGGGCATCTAGGCTGACTTGCTCACAAAACAGGGGGTAGGTGGGGGGGTTGCAATTGGTCCCAGGGGGCGGATTCAAGACCTTGGGGGGCCGCATCCGGCCCCGGGGCCTTAGGTTGAGGACCCCTGGCCTACAGCATTGCAATGCTCACCACTTCCACTGTAATACTACTCTAACAGGAAGTTAAATAGTTGAGCCGTGTGACCAGAGAAACAAATTCAAAAGGAAGTTAGGTGATACCTCTCTTTTATACCAGCTAAGCTCATTTTTTTTTGTTTTAGCAGTGACCAATAAAGGTATCACCTAACTTCCTTTTGAATTTGTTCTAACAGGAAGTTTTCTTTATATCCCATTCTAAATCTGGCCTCCTGTAAATAGAGCCTATTCTTATGCACCCTACACTCTTGAGTTGATCGAGAACAGACCCTCGTCTTCCTGTCTAGGACTACCTTCCAAGTTTTTGAAAAATGCTATCCTGGTTCCCCAAGCTCTTTGCCCTCTGAAGATGCCGGCCACAGAGTCTGGTGAAACGTCAGGAAGAAAAACTTCCAGAACACGGCGAAACAGCTCGAAAAACTCACAGCAGCTATCAGATCCCGGCCATGAAAGCCTTTGAGAATACAATGCTATCATAGTTCAGTCCTCTTTTCTCAACATGAAAATTTAGTAATCCTGGCATCTCAAGGGTAAGCTTTTTGTCAGATTTGAGCCCCAGGATAGAACTAAACTGAGTACGCCTGGTTGCATACATTCCTGCTTTGTCCTGGCACAGGGACATTTTTTGGCACAAAACAACTACAAAAATGATTGATTTCCCTCCCCCTTCAGGTGATGGGAACTTGCAGCCATGACAGTGACCCCTGGGAACCTACATGCCCCGCCCCCCAAAAAAGATCACACACCCTATCCTTGTGATAAAAGGCATTATGGAACCCTATGATTCTATATACAGTGGACCCTGTATAACAGTGGTCCCCAACCCCCGGGCCGCGGACCGGTGCCGGTCCGTGGACCGGTTGGCACCGGGCCGCCTGGGGAGGCCGGGGAGGCTCCTCCCCTTTTCCTCCGCCGCCCTCCTCCTCCTCCTCTTCTCTCCCGCAGGCAGCCGGAGGAGGAGTCGCCGCCGCCGGGCACGGCGCACGGGCGGGGTGGGGGAGCCCGGGGCTCCTGGGCGGGCGGCCCCGCCTCCTCCTCCTGGCGGCGGCCGCGGCGGCCACGGCAGCCGCCCGGGTTCGGCCGCGACTCCGCGGCCAGCGGCGGGGCGCCCGCTGCCGCCGCGGCCGGCTCAGCGGTCCCGGTGGCGCCCTCGGGCCGGAGAACCCCCACCAGCCTCCCTCCCCTCCCCCTTCCACTCACCTGCCCGAAGGCCGCAGCCGGAGGCAAGTGGTGGCGCAGAGGTGCCCCACTGAGGCGGGCGGCGGCCGCGGCCGTGGGGCGCCCCGCCGCCCGGCCGCGGAGCCACAGCCGAACCCGGGCGGCTGCTGTGGCGCGGCCGCGGCCCGCCTCATTTGGGGCACCTCTGCGCCGCTGCTTGCCTCCGGCCGCCGACAGGAGGAGGAGGAGGCGGGGCCCGCCCACCCAGGAGCCCGGGCTCCCCCCGCCCATGCGCGCAGGGGCGCACGCCCGCCGCCCCCAGCCGGCAAGCGCCGCCGCCGCCGCTCCCGTGGCCCCCAAGGTACCCACGCCAAGCCCCCCGCACCTCCTCCTCCCCCTCCTCCCTCCCCCCATCCCCCACCCCCCACACCCTCCCCTGCCCCCCACACCCCCATCTCCCCCTCCCCACCCCCACCCCGGGCCACGGGAAAATAATCAAACAAATACCGGTCCTTGGAGACAAAAAGGTTGGGGAGCACTGCTGTATAACAAGCGGTGTGTTTAACAGAAAATCCGCTTAAAGGAAAAAAATTCCAGAGATAGGGGGAAATCACTTAACAGAATCGCCTATGGGGCAAATCTGTACAACAGAAAAACAGTCGCAATTAGGGATTACCATGGTCCCCCGCCATTTTGTGGTTCATATACTGTGGTCCCGGTATATCATGGGACCACAGTATATGAAAGGCAACACCACCTGATAGGTGGGGGATTACCGTATATCAGTTTTCAATGCATTCCTATGGGAAATTTGTACAAAGGAAAGTTTGCTTATCAGAATTTCATTTCGAACGAATTAATTCCTTTATGCAAGGTACCACTGAATTAGTTGTATAGGTGGAGAAAGCAAGCAACAAGGGTTTGAAGCCACTGGCCCTGAAACTTGAGTCATCTCTCATCTCCAAAGGTGCATCTTTCCTACATTTCTTCTCTCATAGTCTCTCATAGTCTCTCATAGCCAATGCTTATAGTGGGCACATTGTTTCAGCATAAAATAATAATAATAATAATAATAATAATAATAATAATAATAATAATAATAATAATAATAATAATAATAATAATAATAATAATAAATAACTTTATTTTTATGCCGCCTTTCTCCCCAAAGGGACCCAAGGTGGTTTACAACAAATTCAAAAAAGTACAGTGGACCCTTGTATAACAAACAGATTGTATAACATAAAATTTGTACAACATAAAAAATTCCAGAGATAGGGGAAATTTGCTTAACATAATCGCCTATGGGGAGAATCCGTACAACATAAAAATGGGATTATTCCGTTTTCAATGCATTCCTATGGGAATTTGCACAAAGGAAAATTTGCTTAACATAATTTCATTTGGAACCTTTATACAAGGTACCACTGTACAATAAAATCAATACACAGTTTACTGACAAGTCTTGCTCTGGTGGACCTGCGGCCTTCAAAGTCTCATGCCCTCTAGTGGAACTAGCCTGGTATAGCATCCAAATGCGGTGGCACCTTGGTTTACGAATTTAATGCGTTCTCCGGGATTATTTTGTATTGCAAAAAAATTGTAAGTGGAAATGCACGGGAGTGCAATGCATCCTGGGGAAACTGCCTTCAAAAAAACATTCATAAACCGAGGTATTGAAAAAGAAAAATTAACCGAGGCATTATTTTCAATGGATTTTTATTTTTAACCTGAAAATTATGTTAACAGAGGTATTCGTACACTGAGGTAAGCCTGTACAAGGACTTTCTTAAGGCATTTACCCTTGTAAATCCAAAATGCAGCAGAATGCTCTGCCATTTATGGAGAGGGGTGAAAAGCAGTGTGCCCCAGGGCTCTGTCCTGGAACCGGTGCTTTTCAATCTGTTCATAAATGACCTGGAGACAGGGATAAACAGTGAGGTGGCCAAGTTTGCAGATGACACAAAACTTTTCCGTGTGGTAAAAACCAGAGAAGATTTTGAAGAGCTCCAGAAGGATCTCTCCAAACTGGGGGAATGGGCTGTGAAATGGCAAATGTGTTTTAATGTAGCCAAATGTAAAGTAATGCATATTGGGGCAAAAAATCAAAACTTTATCAACTCATGGGCTCTGAGTTATCCGTGGCAGATCAGGAAAGAGATCTTGGTGTGTTGGTGGACAGCTCCATGAAGGTGTCTACCCAATGTGTGGCAGCGGTGAAGAAGGCCAATTCCATGCTAGGGATTATCAAAAAGGGGATTGAAAACAAAACAGCCAACATTATAATGCCATTATACAAAACAATAGTAAGGCCCCACCTGGAGTATTGTCTACAATTCTGGTCACCGCATCTCAAGAAAGACATAGTGGAACTGGAAAAGGTGCAAAAGAGAGCGACTAAAATGATTACTGGGCTGGGGCACCTCCCTTATGAGGAAAGGCTAAAACATTTGGGGCTCTTCAGTCTGGAAAAAAAGCACCTGAGGGGGGGATATGATTGAAACATACAAAATAATGCAGGGCATGAGTAAACTGGATAGAGGGAAGCTCTTCTCCCTCTCACAAAATACCAGAACTAGGGGACATACACTCAAATTGAGGGCTGGGAGACAAAAGAAAAAAAAATTCACCCAGCAAGTTGTTAGTCTGTGGAACTCCCTGCCATAGGATGTGGTGATGGCATCTGGCCTGGATGCCTTCAAAAGGGAATTGGACAGATTCCTGGAGGAAAAGTCCATCACAGGTTACAAATGATGAGGGAGATGTGTAATCTCCAGGCTTAAAACCAGGGTACTTCAAGGGCCAGATGCAGGGGAGTGGTATCAGGAGACAGATATCTAGTCTCATGTGCTCCCAAACGCATCTGGTAGGGCCACTGTGAGATACAGGAAGCTGGACTAGATGGGCCGTTGGCTTGATCCAGCATTGTTCTTCTTATGTTCTTATGTTCTTAATGCAATGTGGGATTGTGTTCTCAGAACGCTTTCAAGATAGATATGGGAGTGTTTAAGGAGAATGGTTAGGCCTCTGTCTACCTTGAAAGGAAATACTAAACGCAGCTTAGAAATGTGCTGTCCAAGGCTTTCACAGCAAGTATCTGATGGTGGTTTGGGGTTTTTGGGGCTCCCTGCACACCTGCCCTCTGAAGATGCTGGCTGCAGAGACTGGTGAAACACTGGGAAGAAGAAACACCTCCAAAACACGGCCAAACATCCCGAAAAAACCACAACACCTGACAGCTTAGAAATGTTACATTTCTGCTGCTCTCAGGGTTTGTTTGTTTGTTTATTTATTTATTTATTTATTTATTTATTTATTTATTTATTTATTTATCTATTTAACTTATATGCCGCCCACTACCCAAAGGTCTCTGGGCGGCTTACAGTCCAAAGAATAAAACAATTTAAAATAATTAAAAGTAAAATATCAATAAATCATCAATAAAAACCTTAGACTAAAATCATTATCCTAAAATTGTCATCAGCGGACCCACAGTCTATATTATATCAATTCCTCAGTAGATATGGGCCTTTCAGGCTTAAATAAAATACCAAGGCTGTCTTTCAAGTAACTCTCTTTTATGCCATTGCCAAAATAAATATTTGCAAATAGATTTAGAATTAGAGTCAAACAACTCTTAGTCTGTATTATTCCTCACTGAGGACTAGTGGTTTGATAGCCTGCAACCTAGGGCTGTGTTTTTCCTGGATTTTCCACCTGAGGTCCACCGCCCACATGCTGAATCACTGACACAACTTGTGTACCCCTCCATCTACTTTATTCCTATCCTACATTATTTTGTATGTCTCAGTCATATCCCCCACTCAGGCGCTTTTTTCAAGACTAAAAGGCCCCAAATGTTTTAGCCTTTCCTCATAAGGGAGGTGCCCCAGCCCAGTAATCATTTTAGTCACTTTTGGAACCATTAACCTCTCTATCAGAGAGGGAAGGCCCCGGATGGAAGGTAATGGATTCCATATTTAAGCCCATATACTCAGGAAACCAACTCGGTCTTTATCTCCCCTCAGATCAACCAGGAAGCCTGTGAGAGGGGGTTGCAGGACAAACAGCTGCCTGTGACCCTCAAATAAGCTCTCCCCCACCAATGGAATTCACCAGCTTACGGGGCCCCTGACAAGTAAGCCTGTCTCCACCCTCTGTGATGCTTGTTTACTGTAACTAATAAATGCCTGGAGCCCAAGAGACACTGAGAGAGACACAGAACACACCTGGGACTCAGAGATGCTGGCACCCAGTCCATGTGTTGTGTAGTTCGTATCGCTACAGACTGCTTGGTGCCAGCCATGCTGGTGACGGAGGTTGAGGGCTGGTACATTCTAGACACAAGTGGCTTCCATCACTTGACAGTGATCAATAGGCATTGCACAGCTCAGAGAAGGCCCACCACTTAGGCACTGCCCAAACACAAGCTCTGCCTAGCTACCCTATTCCTGCCTGTCACTTTACCAGAGATGGAAAGTCAGTGGGATTTTATATTATTTTTATTGGTGGGTGGAGTGAAATAAACAAGGGAAAGTTACAAGCGAAAGCCAACCTCATTCAGATCTATCGTAAAAAATTCCACAAATGAGGAAGGTTGATTGACAGATGAGGGGCCAGTCAATCTATCGCTGGCGGTCTGGTGAATGCGCTCCGGTTTTCAGCGTGAACTTTCAAGGCACTCTCCAGGGCATGGAATTTATTTTGGGGAGTAAAATTCAGCAGCTCGGATAGAGGATGTAAAGTTCGGACTGAAACACAAAGTGTGTTTGCTGCCCCAGAAACGTTGCCGTTCTTTGGCCTCCACTTGTGCAATAAAAGACTCACCTGGAACACACGAACCCATCATTGCACTGTCTGTTGGAGATGCTCAGTCCTGTCCTGACCTTACCTGAGCTTGAGCTTCTCACCTGACTTGCAAGGGTGGCCTGTTGGAAGAGTTGAACCCACAACGGAAGGTGATGGCCCTGCCTTTTGAGACGTATCTAGTGTGAATGAGAGAAGGCCAAGACGGTGGCAGGGAAGAAGCTGCAGCTACAGTGGAATGCTCTAGAAGAGAGGAATGTACATAAGCAAACAGTGGCGAGGGCGAGAGATCCGTCGTCAATATAGTGGCCACTGGATATCAATGTTTGTTTGTTTTTGTACAATAGGACTCCCATATCCAATGAATCACCACCCACTTTTTCGTCAATATAGTATCCAAATACTGGATATCAAAAACATACTGTTTGTTTTTAAAATGGCCTAACAGAAAAAATAAACACCTTCCACTCACATCTTAATTTGAAGGGGAGCAAGAAGGGAAAAGAGAGGAGAGGAGAGGAAGAATCCCACTGATAGTTAAGGTTCTATCCTTATTTTGTAAAAACCACCCACTTTTTCACTTATCTGCAATCTTAATATACAGTAGTACCCCCGTATCCACTGATTCATTATCCACTGATTCAGTTATCCACGGTTGGCAGAGGAAAAAATAAATATATTATTCAGCAGCTGAAAAGCAAGCTACTGTCACAAACAGCAGCTGTAAAGCAAGCTACTGTCATAAAACAGCAGCCATAAAGCAAGCAACCATCACAAAACAGCAGCTGTAAAGCAAGTTATAATCACAAAACAGCAGTTTTGGGGACATTTTGGAGTTCTCTCTTATCCATGGTTTTCATTATCCACAGGAAGGCTTGGAACCAATCCCCAGTGGATACTGGGGTCTTACTGTATATAAAAAGCCCTAAAATAAATATTTCACATAATGCATTTATCAGACCTGGCCATTAGAGGGAGTGGAAGTTCTTGCTATGCATTTTTGTCACTGGAAAAAATCTTAGCATGGTCTCTGTCTCCCTCCAATGGCCAGCTCTTGCAGTGCATTGTGAAAATACTTTTCTCTAGACTTTTTTCTTTTCCCATGCTATGTATGACATTCACCATTAGCCACAGTTTTCAGCATCTGAGGGCAGCGGTGAGCTTATAACTTATCCCCTATGGCAGGGCTGTTCACCTTTGAAGAGGCCGAAGTCTACTTTTTCAGGCCCAAAGTGCCTGAGGGCTACTATACTAAAACATCTACTTACAAATTTTATCCATTCCAAGCACATGCTCATAAGTAAAAAAATTGTAAGTAGAGCAGCGGTTTCCCATAGGAATGCATTGAAAACCAATTAATCCTTTCTGGCGGGAACAGATTTCAATGTGCCATGGCCCTTGAACTGCCCCGCTCAGCTGAGACAGTGGGCTGGCAGACCCAGAACATTGCTGGGGCAGTGGTGATGCTTGGGATAGGGGAGGGAGGGGTGGAGAACTTATCCCCTCACTTTTTAATAGATGGATGGTAGGCTACTTTTGAACCCTTCACGGGCTACCAGTAGCCAGCGGTCTACCTGTTGTGCAGGACTGTGTTATGGATATGAAGGTCCTACCATATTTGTGTCCCAGCTTCCTTCCCCTGAGTTTTGACCACTTCACGTGCCTCTCCTTGATTTGTCCTCGCTTTAAGTTTAATCCTGTGATTAAGCATGGAGAAGGAGGGGGGACCCCAGGCCACCCATTTAGCTTCAAGGCTCGGAAGGACGAGAACCTAAATTGCAATCTAACACCTTGACTCTTTTACCACACTGGTTTCTTACCATAAAACAGAGCTTTGATACCAACTCTCTTCTTTGGGATTGAAGTTCTGTGCAATTTGGATGGAAGGCCCCTCCAACATAATATCTGGGAGTTTTGCTTGGCTCCTCTTATATTGTGGTTTGAGTGGCTAGGGGTGACATTTCTGGGCTGGGGTGACAGTCAATCTATCCAGCACTAACCAATCATTCTTTCTGGCTTCTGAATTCAGAGAGCTTTCCTCTCTGCTGAGTGTTACTTTCCCTGTCTTTACTCTGTTGAAACCAGTTGCTAGTTTCCAGTTCAGTGGTTCTCAACCTGTGGGTCCCCAGATATACCAGGACTGCAACTCCCAGAAGTCTTCATCACTAGCTGAGCTGGCCAGGATTTCTGGGAGTTGTGGTACAGCAACATCTGGGGACCCACAGGTTGAGAACCACTGTTCCAGTTGATCTGTTCATGGCTATAAAGCAAAGTGTTCTGCTTATATACCACCCCATACCACTTCAACTGCGGTTTGCAGTTTATAATTACAGTATGCAGGCTACACATTGACCACCCAGCAAGCTGGGTATTCATTTTACCAACCTCGGAAGGATGGAAGGCTGAGACAACCTTGAGCCTGCTACCTGGGATTGAACCCCAGGTCATGAACACAGTTTTACCTGCAGTAATGAAGCATTTCATTCTTTCTCCTACAAATGTCTCCAAGTGATTTGAGTGTGTTAGTGCCAATTAATGAGAAAGGGGTGAACTATTTGAAGAACTTTTAGCTATTCTCTGTGAATCTCCTGTGTAACAAAGATCTCAAACGAATAAGACAAAGTACTCTTTCACCCAGAGGATCACTGGTCTCTGGAACTCCATGCTAGAAGAAGTGGTGACAGTTTTGACAGTGTTAAGAAAGGATTGGACAAGTTAATGGAGAACAAGGGTATCAATGACTATCATGATGTATGCCTAAGGACAACCTCCGGGTTGGAGAGAGAGGCAGGATATCTCTCAATGCCATTGGCAGGGAATCATATGCAGGTGAAGCCATCTGCTTGGGAATACCCTGAAGCAAATGGTGAGAGAGAATGGACTGGATGGACTGTGAGAGAGAATGGACTGGATGGACTGTGGCCTGTTCCAGCAAGGCTGTCCTTATGTTCTTATGTTCTTATGTTTACCACAAATTCAAAACCCAGCAACAATAATTAAGTCTGGATAATGTTTTGAGTTGAGTTGTGCACTTTACTTTTACATGTGTAGTTGCATCTCCTGCCTTACTATGGATAGTTTTTCTATGTTGTAGATAGCAGAAAATACTTTGAAGTTGTACTTTCAGAATGTGGCTAAGCCAGATACGACAGTGCTTAATTTTGGAATGGAGAATGATCAGGCCTCTGCATACTTTGGGGGGGGGGGAATCCAGTGAGACAAGCCTATGTTCACATTATGACTCCCTGCCCTCAGTGAAAACTCAGCTTTATGACTTCTCTGATTAGCACACTGAAGTCAGGAAACACAACAACAGCAGAAGCAGAGAGGTGCAGCTGAGAAAGTATAAGGAAGACGTCAGATATCAGTTAGTGAAATATATGTATTAGACAGCATGTTCTATATGTGTTTGATATGTATTTTAATTGATTAAAAGATGGAGTCTGTAAAAAGTGCAAAGTCACAGTGACTCAATGTATAGTTTTTTCAAATGGAGTACAGATGTTAAGAATTGACCTAATGAATTTTGGCTGATGCAAGAGGTTGCAATAGCTATGAGGTAATGTCATTTATGATTGGGCAGACACGTGTATAAAAATGTTCTGTAAATCATAGTTCACATATATAAATGTGAAAATAAATAAATAAATAAAATAAATTGGGCCTTCTGTGAGTAAAGGCAACCATTTTGTTTCTCTGTCATATATTTTGTCGATGCACTGTATGATATTATGCTGTAATGCTGTTGAATTTTGTATCAATGTACTAATGTGATTTTTCCCCTCCATGCTTTGTTGAACTTTGTAGAAGTTCCGTGATGCTGTGATATATTTTTGTACATTTGGAATATAGCTGTTTGGTTTTAAGAAAACTCTGTCTCTGGCTAACAATTTATTCAATAAGTATTGCTTCTGCTGGCTGATTAAATAGCACATACTCTGACAGAAGACAATGGACAAGAACAAGAGAAGACATCGTAGGGAGACAGGAAGAGCAAGGGAGGTGGATGGATTTGATGTGCAAAGCGAGCAGAGGGCAGAAAGCCACAGCAAATCAGCAGAACAGGAGAGAAAAGCTGGGCTGATGCCTGATGTGAGGGAAGGTACCCTGGAGGGGCCGAAGGTGGGAGAGTGACACCTGCACAAGAAGACTGTGACAGGGATGAGTGGCTGGAGAAGCAAAAGGCAAGGGGAAAACGTAGAGCGGCCCAAGACCAGGAAGCCCTGGAAGGGAAAAGCTCTGGAAACAGTTCAAGGATTCACTGAAGATTCTGGAAAGGGAGAAGGAGGAGGGAAAAACGGAGACCCTGATAAAGGAGGAGAAAGAGACAGAAACGGCGGGAAAGCCCAGCCAATCAGCTGTGGTGAAGGTGGGGTTTGGACAATGTAAAAAGGGTACGCCATGTGTTTCGCCCCCAGATTGGGAATAGGTTTGGATGGAGAACCCATGGACTGAAGATTGGGAACAAATGATGATGCCCAAGCCTGAGGCTGAAAGTTACAGGAGACGAGCCCACCACCAAGGTTGCTCGTACTGGGGTGAGCAGGAAGCCCAAGAGTATAACCGCAAGAGAAAAGAGATTCGGAAGGAACTAGCTTGGGAACAATGGCTAGCCAAGCTGAAGGAGGAGGAGGAAAGAACCGGGAAACCATGTACCGAGAGGGGATTAACCCTGAGAGAAGATTATCCCTTCAAGTCCTGCCGCCAGAGACGTCCTGGACCCAAACCCACTTTGGAGATTGGGGTGCAAGTGGGGGAACCGAGCCTCTTCGAGAGGAAGGAGAAGAGAAATGGTGGAACCAAATCTCCCCAAGAATAGGAGGAGCGTTAGGTTTGCCTGTATTTACTCCTTTATATGAATCAAAAAACAATCCGTTTGTTACTGAAGTTAAAGATGTTGGAACTGTAATTAAGAAGAGAACCTCCATAACAGTGGAAGAACAAAATAAAAGTCCTGTTTATTCTTTTAAGAATGTGTCCTTACTGAAGCCTGAAGGGCAGGGTGCCTGGGAAAAGGGAGAACCCTCACACCTGAGAATATGGATCTGGAATCAAACACTGTCTTAAACATCGATCCCAGTGGGAAGGTCAAGCTGGACTAAGGAGAGCTCACTTTGCAACCCTGGTCAGGGTCATCAATTAAGCCACAACGGTGCAGGGCACCGGTGGGGAATGCAAGGATGTTAATACTGTTAATATCAATATTGGCCTTACAGGTCCAACATTTACAAGGCGTGAGGTAGGGTTTTCTTTGGGAAATGTCCACGGTTGCTTCAGAATGCGCCCAGTCCTGGTTTTTAACTGAGACATGCTGTTCGAAGAACACGACACCAGCACCTTGAATGTTTTAGTTGGCTGCCAGTTGGGCTTCTAGGGATAAAGCGAAGCATTGAGGCTCACCTGGAAAAGTCCTCATGGTCTCAAGCCCGGAGGTCTCACAGGCCAGAGGACCTCGCATCAAGAGCTCTCCCTAAATAACCTTCCTGCATGCTTTACTCTCACTGAGCTTTCTGGTTCTACAAGAAGCCATCTTGGCTGTGGAAACCACCACTTTCCCCACCCTTGTTGTTCAAGGGTGGCATTAAGAACCTAAGAACATAAGAAGAGCCCTGCTGGATCAGGCGAAAGGCCCATCTAGTCCAGCCTCCAGTATCTCACAGTGGCCCCACCAGATGCGTCTGGGAGCGCACGAGACTAGATATCTGTCTCCTGATGACACTCCCCTGCATCTGGCCCTTGAAGTACCCCGGTTTTAAGCTTGGAGATGATACATCTCCCTCATGGTTTGCAACCTGTGATGGACTTTTCCTGCAGGAATCTGTCCAATCCCCTTTTGAAGGCATCTAGGCTAGATGCCATCACCACATCTTGTGGCAGGGAGTCCACAGACTAACAACATGCTGGGTAAAAATTTTTTTTTCTTTTGTCTGTTCTCACTCTCCCAGCCCTCAATTTGAATGGATGTCCCCTAGTGCTGGTATTTTGTGAGAGGGAGAAGAGCATCCCTCTGTCCATCACATAGATAGATGCTCTATGCATCACACACCCCCAAGACAGAAATCACAGAGGCGGTCACAGTGGGGAGAATCCTCTCACTGTCCCTCCCTAGTGCCAAGTTAGTTTTTTAGAAATTATTTGTTCCGTGGTCACAGATGGACAGGATTTACTAAAAAGCAATTCAGGAACAATTAAAAACTGTTCAATAAATTACATGGACATAACTTAATAAGTATTATGAAACACAGGCAAGAATTCTCTTGTGCAAACTTGCCCACTAGGACTTGTTGTATCAGCTCTGCATGGTGAGCATTTTAAATACTCCTCCAAGATCCTACCTGTTAAATAACTCAAATAACTTTGTATTATTTTCCAGGAGTATGGTACACTCAGATAGTACACTCTGTAAACACAGTATATGAAAGAGAACATCCTCTAACGCAGCGGTTCTCAACCTGTGGGTCCCCAGATGTTCCTGGACTGCAACTCCCAGAAATCCCTTCCAGCACAGTGAGTGGTGACAGCTTCTGGGAGTTGCAGTCCAGGAACATCTGGGGACCCACAGGTTGAGAACCACTGATCTAGAGCAGGGCTGTCCAACTTTGAACAGCCCGAGGTCTACTTTTTCCAGACGAAAGTGCCTAAGGGCTATTATACTAAAACCTCTACTTATGAATTTTATCTGTTCCGAGCATGTGCTCATAAGTCAAAAAAAAAATTGTAAGTAGAGCAGTGGTTTCCCATAGGAACGCATTGAAAATCAGTTAATCCTTTCTGGGGGGGGCACATATTTCAATGCAACTCAATTGGTCATGATACAGTGGTGCGCCAATCATCTGGCCAGTAGGGTGAGCAGAGGACTGTGCCATGACCCTTGAACTGCCCCGCTCAGCTGAGACACTGGACTGGCAGACCCAGAGCTTTGCTGGGGCAGTGGTGGTCCTTGGGTTGGGGGAGGTAGAGGAGGAGAACTTATCCCCTCACATTTTTTATTGATGACTGATGGGCTATTTTTGAACCCTTCATGGGCTACTGGTAGCCCCCGGTCTACCTGTTGGGCAGGCCTGATTTAGAGGTTTCAGTATCTTTGCCATTGCAGGGGCCTTGCCATTTTTGATACGGCACACTAGAATAGCAGCCATCTAAGACGGCAGATGGAAGACAATTGAATCAGGCTCTCAGAAAAGACCTGCCAGAAGGTTGAGAGAAGCAAATTTCCCAAATACTTAGCACTTTAATGAGATTCTGAATCCAAAGAAGTGCCAAATGGCGCAGTGGTTAACTTGTAGTACTGCAGTCAAAACTCTGCTCACGACCAGCAGGCTCAGGCAGGCAGCTTGAGATTTAATCAGCCTTCCATCCTTCAGAGGTCACTAAACTGAGTACTGAGTTCGCAAAGGGTGGGGATAGGGGCAATGTGTAGCCTTCATAATTAAAACGTTTTAAGCACTATGGGGTGGTATATAAGCAGCACACTTTATTTTGTTTTGCTTTGCCAGGTCTGAATTTTCACCATAAGGGACTGAGGTGGCATATTCTGTGTTTAACCTCTAATATCTCATAAAATAAATATCATTTTGTCAAATGTTTGTGGAGGGGGCAATAAAGTTTCCCAACGTTTTGCTGGTGGTGGTTTTGCCTACTGCAATTTTGACATGCAGTTACCAGAAGTGACCACTAGAAGCAGCCAGAGGCCATGCTATGTAAAGAGTTTGCTATTATCCACAGGTTCCAGCATCCGCAGGGGTGGCGAGGGCTAGGAATTGATCCCCTAGGGATACTGGGGTACTTTTGATTTCATTTCTGAGTCCCTAGGATCTCAGGAGCCTACAGTAAAGAGCAGCAGACTCTCACCAAAGCAGGCATTGCAGATCTGGGGACAATGCCTTTTCATGAAGGTTCGTTGGCGAGTGCAGAGGCCGCGCTGTGCCCAGGACTGGCATTGCCTTTTCTCATCCACACACCCTGCAAGTTCAGAAAGGGAAGGAAAACAGATGAATCGACCATTTGAACGTTAAGAAGAACTTCCTGACGGTTTAAGCTGTCTGGCAGTGGAATAATATGTTGCCGCAAAGGAGGGTGGTAGAGTCTCCTTCTTTGAAGGTTTTTAAGCAGAGGCTGGATGGCCATCAATCGGGAGTCCTGTGATGGGGATTCTTGCATGGCAGGGGTTAGACTGGATGGCCCTTGAGGTCTCTTCCAACTCTAGGATTTCTATGATTCTATGATTCTATAAGCCACCTGGCTGTTTTCCTAAGCCGATAAAGACTCAGGTTCATGGAGGAGAAAAGTCTGAAAGCTATAGGTGTCTTGCAATAGTTGCTGTTGTTGAATGCCACATTCCACCAATAAGGAAATCTGCCTTGGGGCTTAAGGTGGGAATGGAGCTGACCAAAGGATATCTATCTATCTATCTATCTATCTATCTATCTATCTATCTATCTATTAAATTTATATATTGCTACCCTGGGTGGTTTACAAAGTTACATAAATTTCAGATACAATTCCAATAATACAATAAAACAATCAAATATAATAAAACACAGACATTTTACAGAAACAGTATACATCAAGACATCAAAAGGAGCAAGATGGGCCTAAGGCAGAGTGAGAAAAGTTAGATAATATCCTCTCCTTTTGCAACTTTATAACCCAGTGCACAGAGAGAACTCCTGGTTCCCTGAGCTCCTTGCCCTCTGAAGATGCCAGCCACAGAGTCTGACAAAAGGTCAGGAAGAAAAACTTCCAGAACACGGCCAAACAGCAAACTGTTTTATTCCTGGAAAAGATTAAGGCCTAAAACTGCAGCAGTGTCTCAGAGATGTAATTCAGACAGCCTGTCAGATCTGAGAAATCAGATTTGCCAGCAAAGAATATGGTGATGGTCTGAAGACCAGTTACAAAACTAATCTGCTGATCTGTATACCACATTTTTCGCTCTATAAGACACATTTTCCCACCCTCAAAAGTAAGGGGAAATGACTGTGCATCTTATAGAGTGAATACAGCTATCCCCGCTACATATATGACAGATAAAGAGAAATTACCTACATGGAATCTCTCCCATCCCCTGCTGCAGTCTGAATTCCACTGTTCTAATTATCTTGTTTGCAAAGAGGCTTCCACAGAGCCTCTCCCGTCCCCTGCTGCAGCCAGGATTCCACAGTTCTAATCACCTCATTTGCAAAGAAGCTTCCTCCAGGGAGCCTCTCTCTACCCCTCCCCTTCTGCATCAAGATTCCCCAGTCAAAAATCACCTTGTTTGCAAAGAGGTTTCCTCCACAGAGCCTCTGTCCTCCCCTTCTGAAGGTTGAATTCCCCAGTTCCAATCACCTCGTTTGCAAACCTCCCCTTCTGAAGGCTGGATTCCCCAGTCCAATCACCTCATTTGCAATCCTCCCCTTTGCAGCTTGGATTCCACAGTTCAAATCACCTCGTTTGCAAGCCTCCCCCTTTGCAGCTTGGATTCCACAGATCCAATCACCTCATTTGCAAGCCTCCCCTTTTGCAGCTTGGATTCCACAGTTCCAATCACCTCGTTTGCAAGCCTCCCCTTTTGCTGCTTGCATTCCACAGTTCCAATCACCTCATTTGTAAACCTTCCCTTTTGCAGCTTGAATTCCCCAGTCCCAACCACCTTATTTGCTAGCCTGCCGTTTTGCAGCTTGGATTCCACAGTCCCAACCACCTGGTTTGCAAGCCTTCCCTTTATTCCCTGGCCATGAAACGTTAGGCTAAATATTTTTTCTTGTTTTCCTCCTCTAAAATTACGTGCATCTTATGGTCAGGTGCGTCTTATAGAGCCAAAACTACAGCACTTTGTTAATTTCTGAGCTACAAAAGGTGTAAACAGTAGCTGTTGTGACAATCAGACGTGATAACTGTTTCAGGAGTCTCATCTTCTAATGATGTGTTATTCTTCACCCACCCAGATGCCCCTTTGAAAGGAACAGCAAAATGTTTCAGATAAGGTACACAGTACAAGGAGGTGGTAGTCCAGGCAGCAAGGCTTATGTCAGTGGAAGGGAAAGGCACAAAGTTAAGGCAAGGTCTGTGGAATAAACCAATGAGGGGATTTGATAACTATGTTTAAATATTTGAAAGGATGTCATATTGAAGAGGGAACAGGTGTGTTTCCCATGGCTTCAGAGACTAGGACTCGGGGCAATGGTTTCAAACTACAGGAAAAGAGATTCTATTTGAACATTAGGAAGAACTTCATGGAAGATGCTGCCACAGAGGGTAATGGAGTCTCCTTCTTTGGAGGTTTTTAAGCAGAAGCTGGATGGCCATCTGTTGGGCATCCTGTGATGGGGGTTCCTGCATGGCTGGAGGCTGGACTGGATGGCCCTTGAGGTCTCTTCCAACTCTATGATTCTACGATTCCATGAATCTTCATAAATGTAGCTCCATAAAAATGGAGAAATAGGCCTTTGCAAGGTGTCTCTTTGGGTTAAATGCAAGTGGATCCACAGAGAAAGGGCTTGTGTCGTAGGCACCAGACCGAAGCTCAGCAGCTGCCATTGGTGCCTCCTGGATTGAGAACAGCCTCCCAAACAAGCAAACCACAAGCAGCACGCAAGGTTGTAGAAACTCTTACCGTAGAGCCGTTGGATGGCCCAGACATCATCCTGACCAATGCGCCATGTCCGACTATAGGTGGCATTGGGATGCATGAGGGCACGAATGTCCCGGGAGTGCCACAGGCCCAGAGCATGCCCAATCTCATGCGCTGCAACTTGGACCAAGTCATTGAGCCAGACACCTGCCAAACACATAATGAAATGAAATTGAATTTAAATTTAAATTTTGAAAATTCTGAAAACCCTCAGTGCCTCATAAAACACAGCGGAAGCTGCCTTTGATAAGAATCCTGTACAGAAAGTTCTAGGTGCATCTAGACATCTCCGGAATAGCATGACACCCTTCTCCCTGACCTGTGAAAAGTGACTGCCCTGCTTCTTTCCAACCGCATTCTTACTTGGAACCAACTGCCGTATTTTTCTGTCTATAAGACGCCCCCCTCCCGGATAAAATGATCCCCCATTTTTCCAACCCAAAATTACAGTTTTGCAGCTGCTCAGTTCTCTCCTCGGCTTACTTCTGTGTATAAGACGGCCCTCAATTTTTAGCCTAACAATTTTAGACCAAAAATAGTCTTATAAATGGAAATATACAAGTGCTTCAACACAGGAGGTGTTCAAGTCTCTCATAATCGTTAAATGAGAAGCCGAGAGAGTATATATGGATAATGTTCTATGTTTGGGCTCAGAAATCATTATAAATAGAGATCATATCACTCATTAGCATTAGTACAGTGACACGACCATAAAATAGGAGTATCTTTTATGTTTAGGACTTTGTTTTTCTCCTCAACCTTTATTTATGTTTGTTATTTCATTTTTATATTTTTTCTTAATTATTGGTTAATGTTATTTGGAAATGTGAACAATGTGAAATAATTTATTTTATTTTATTTCTTGGATTTTTATACCACCCATCTGGCAGCGGGTATTATGACTAATAATATTTTTTAAAAAACACTGGAGAAATGTGGACAATCACCTGGCAGGTATACTTCTGAAAATGGCCCCGTTGCCAATGCAGGAGTTCCGCGCTGTCAACTGGGCCATTTTCAGAGGGATCCTGCCAACCTGTCATCCTGTTGACTGGGCCATTTTTAAAGGGGTCCAGCCGATGACAGGTCGGCAGGAGACGTCCAAAAATGCTCAGGATGGCAGTTTGGAGCTCTCCTGCTCATGTCCCGACCATTTTCAGTCTCCTGCCAACCTGTTTGTTATTGTTTTGTTTTGTACGAATTTTTATGCAGAAATTCGTACGAAATGGAACAAAACGAAATGCAGGGTGGGGACGAAATTGAACAAAACTAAACACCTTTTTTTTTCATTGTGTGACCATCTTTAATCCTGATTCTTATAGAAGAAAACAAAATGAAGACATGCTGCTGATTAAGGGCCAGTACCTTGCTTCCAGCTGAAGCGGGAGCGTCCGAGGATCCAAAATTCGTGGTTATCAAAATGGATTTCGCCACAGGGAGGGAGGAAGGCATGGGCCAGCTCTCCATTCAAGCCATCAAAACAAGGGTGCATGGGTGAGAACCAACAGTCTGTGTGGTTAAATGTGTAGAAACCTGTTTAATAAAAGCCAACAACAACATTAGGACTCTTAACAGTGGTTCACTGTCACTTGGAAAGCAAAAAAAAAAGACTTTTTTTTATAACAACTCTGTCAGTTACTAGGTCTAGGTGTTTAAGACCTTCCATTGAACAAGGGGAAACATGGATTTGAACCTAGATGCCCTAAGCATATCTGATCTCGCCTGATTTCGGAAGCTAAGCAGGGTCGGCCCTGGTTAGTACTTGGATGGGAGACCACCATGGGGTCACGAAGAGTTGGTCATGACTGTAATGACACTATGCACACACACTCCCACTTTAGTGCAGTGGTACCCAACCTTGAGTCCCAGATATTCTTGGACTAAGACTCCCAGAAGCCTTCACCGCTAGCTATACTGGCCAGGATTTCTGGGAACTGTAGTCCAAGAACATCTTCTAGGTGATGCAAGGTTGGGAACCATTGCCTTTCCGTGGAACAGTTTAAAAACTCTGCAGCATTAACAAGCCCATGTTTTGCGTTCAGGAACACCCTGCCTCACCATGGGGGAGCAATCGGCCCTGTGATTTCCATAGCTGCCCCCTGAGACAGTATAGCCCAGACACAGATTCATCAACATGGTGAGGATCACACCAACCATAAGGACTACCTCCTTAGGTTTTAGCAACACCAGAAGAATAGTGAAGGTAGAGCTTACAGGGTAACAGAGCTGCAGGATTTTCATCATCTCCTGCCACTACCAACCCTGCATGATTTCGTTACCTCTGAGTTTATCCGCAGTCCTCACAGAAGCGGGGAGAGAGTGTGATTTTCCTAAAAACATTGTATTCTTCCAAACAATTTCTCTTGTAGTACAAAATGTTTGACGTTGGTTTCATCTTGAATGAGCAATTGGGAGCCATTAACCTTTAAAAAGACCTGCCTTTCAATTGATTATATGTTGCATTTTAGTGGCTTGCATGTTTGCACTTGCCTTATAGGGCCCAGTGGCTACGGGCCTTGTCATGATGAGCATCTGCTCTTCCAGATTTATCACAACACCCCTGATCAATATAGCTAGCTAGTCACTAGCTTATTGTTGTTTTCTCAATGTAAAAAAAATGGCATGCATGAAGTAGAGAACATTTTGCCCACATGTAGCTGTTTATGGAAGCAAAAGCTTTCAAATGTGTTCCTCTCCACAATGAGAAAGTGACAACGGAGGAGGGTGAGGTTAGGGATGGGATGAATAAACTGGATGCTGAGGAGTCTGAATGGAATACAGCATACTATAAAAAGTGTAATAAAAAGTATAATAAAAAGCTAGAACTCCTGAATACCATAAAGAGAACAAAATTGCCATATTTTGGACACATAATGTGCAATAAGAAATTCCATCTGCTGCAGGTTATCCTTCAAGGAAAAATAGACAGGAAGTGTGGCCCGGGGGCATAGAAGAAGATTCTGGTTTAAGAATCTAAGCCAATGGCCCGCAGTGAGCACAGCTGCTCTGTTTAGAATAGCTTTAGATAGAAACCATTTCAGGTGACTGATCACCAACGTTCTATGAGGACATGGCACTTGAAGAAGAAGAAAGTCCAATGGTAAATAAAGTATCTGAAAAAGCCTTAATCCCTTAGTCTTTAAGATTGTAGTAAAATCATCATGTTACCAGATTTCAAATGAAATCTGCCACTTTTGGATCCCCAAATTCCTTAAAAACAATAGTGAATTGTGCCGCTTATATACTGCCTCAAAACACTTAAAGCACTCTCTGGGCAGTTAGTAGTGCAGGCTATACATGGCTCCTTCCTCCAGTGATGTGGGTCCTCATTTTAGCAACCTTGGAAGGATGGAAGGCTGAGACAACCTCAGCGCCCTGGGATTGAACTTCATGGTGCAGTGGTTGGATTACACACCTCTCTGTGTGCACTGAAGCCAAAATGCTGCTCACAATCTCCAGTATTGCAGCTTAACCACGGTGCCATGAAGATTGCAATCACAGTAGAACTCCTGTATCTATTGATTCAGATATCCACTGTTAGCAGAGGGGAAAAAATTAAATAAATAATTCAGCAGCCACAAAGCAAGCTACCGCCACAAAATAGCAGGGGTTTTTTTTTTGGGGGAATAGGTGTTCTGTCTTATCTATGGTTTTCATTATCCAGGGGAAGTCCTGGAACCAATCCCCAGTGGATACTGGGGTCCTACTGTATACCTTTAGTAATATTTGTAGTATTACCTTTAGTAGTATTACCTTTAGTAATATTCTATGACCAACATCCTGTTGTTTAGTGCAGCAAATCACACTGCCATATTTATGTATTTGCTTTAAATATTTTTACCCCACCTTTCTCCCTAAGAAGGATCCAGCATGGCTTATAGAGGCTAGATGGTGACATATATCAGTACAATAAACAAACAAACAAATATAATTAGAATACGGTATTCAAAGCTAACAATGGTGAGCATACAAACACTAAAGGATCAAACAAGTAACATCCTAAAAAAAACACAAGTAACACCAAAACACATTTACAGCAGTACCTGGAAGCTGAGTCACGGCAACTGGACTTCTTTTCTAGAGAGATTGAAATGTTTCGCTACTCATCCGAGCAGCTTTTTCAGTCTGATGAAGCTGCTTGGATCAGTAGCAAAACATTTCAATCTCTCAAGAAAAAAAAGTCCAGTTGCCATGACTCAGCTTCCAGATAAACTCACCTGGATGACTGAGAATCTTCACAAACATATTTACAGCAGTAAGGTACAACAATCTATTTAACATACATACATGGCAGCCAATTAATTCTTATTTATGGCAAAGCTTTCCAGGGCTTTCTGGATATATACTACTCAGAATCATAGAGTCATAGAGTTGGAAGTGACCTCAAGGGCCATCCAAGTCCAACCCCCTGCCATGCAGGAACCCCCATCACAGGACTCCCGACAGATGGCCATCCAGCCTCTGCTTAAAAACCTCCCAAGAAGGAGACTCCACCACCCTCCTTTGGGGCAGCATATTATTCCACTGCCGAACAGCTCTAACCGTCAGGAAGTTCTTCCTAATCTATGGAATTTCTTTTCCTGTAGTTTGAAACCGTTGCCCCGTCTCCTAGTCTCTGGTGCCGTGGAGAACAAACTTATCCCTTCTTTGATATGACATCCTTTCAAATATTTAAACATAGCTATCATATCCCCTCTCAGCCTTCTTTTTATAAGAAGTGGTCTCTCTTTCTGTCTGTCTGCCTGCCTGCCTCTTTGTGTGAACATGCTTGTGTGTGTGTGTGTGTGTGTGTGTGTGTGTGTGTGTGTGTGTGTGTGTGTGTGTGTGTGTGCGTGCGCGCGCAACCATCACTACCTTACCTCCCCCAAGACGGTAGAATATGCCAGTAACTCTACAGGTTGGCTCTTCAGGATAATCTGAGATAATTAAGGCTTCTGCAGGAACAACTCAGCTGCAGAAGAATAAGTCGAAATAATACCTGTGCATAATGCATACCAGTGCAAACACCATCGACTCTCTCTGTGTGCATCAAAAATATGAATAAATGTAGAGTCTGAATACATTTTTAAAAACATGAACAAATGTAGATGTGGTGATGGCACCTGGCTTGGATGCCTTCAAAAGGGGATTGGACAGATTCCTGCAGGAAAAGTCCATCACAGGTTAGAAACCATGAGGGAGATGTGTCATCTCCAGGCTTAAAACCGGGGTACTTCAAGGGCCAGATGCAGGGGAGTGGTTTGAAGAGACAGATATCTAGTCTTGTGCGCTCCCGGATGCATTTGGTGGGGCCACTGTGAGATACAGGAAGCTGGACTAGATGGGCCTTTGGCCTGATCCAGAATGGCTCTTCTTATGAGTTTCAGGAAAGTGGGAAGCATTCCATTTGGCTGCTCTATGGGACCCCCCACACACACACACAATACATATGCAACTGTGCATTCCCTCTTTGGAAATTGAGCACAATTTTGAGTTATTTTCATCCCACACCCTTTCTATTTTAATGAAAATAATTGTCAAGTTCGCCGTCTGTTTCCCCATTTGCACCAGCTAAATGTATCCTAGCCAGCTTGCCTCTTCCCATATGTCTAACATTCCCTGCCTTTTTTCATCTCCACAACTCAGCTTTGAACCCTTTCCAGCTCATCCAGATGCAACACATCTGGCAGTGGAAGTCCCTCTTGGGCCCTTTGGGCTCGTGCCAGATGTGGAAGTTCATTTGGGAAGAGGCAGCCAAGGCATTTTTGCAGGAAGTGGTGAGACCTGCAGGCCATCAGCCCTCCGTGAGACTTTGGGGCTCCTCTGAAACATCAGAATCCGAAACTTGACTGCAGGCAAAACTGTGCTCACGACCTCGGGTTCAATCCCAGGTAGCAGGCTCAAGGTTCACTCAGCCTTCCATCCTTCCGAGGTTGGTAAAATGAGTACCCAGCTTGCTGGGGGGGGGCAATGTGTAGCCTGCATACTGTAATTAAAGCTATAAACCGCCCAGAGAATACTTGAAGTGGTATGGGGCGGTATATAAGCAGAACTGTTTGCTTTCTCAAAGCAGCGAGTCTCCTATTTGCATTTGCATCCTAAGCAAAAACAAAAGGGGGTCTCCATGGCAACACATCAGGCCTTCATGTCTACACACAGGGCTCGGAGAAGGGAGGTTCCTCTTTGGAGCCTGCCTCTTCAAACAGCTTCACATTCTCCCAGCTGCCTCCGCATCTCAAAATAGACTTCAAAAGTGACCTTAAGATAGCCTTTTCTTTTCTTTAAAAAAAAACCCAGCTCCTCCAATCACAGTGCAGCTCTGTTTCCCCTCTTTGCCTTTAAACCAACTGACAATCAAATAATAGTCTCATGGCGAGGATGGTCTGGTTAGGAAAAAGAAGACCGCATCATAGCTGGACCATCACAGAAAGCAAAGAGTGCTGCCTTATATACAGCCCCATAGCACTTAGTCTCTGGGCAGCTTACAGTTTAGTTATGCAGGCCACACATTGCCTTTCTGCCACTAGCTCAGACCTGTCGAGTGTCATGTTTTGGGTGGGACATTCATGGATCAGTCACTCTTTTCGGCTGTCTTGGCTGAGCTCCGGATGCTGCTGCTTATAGCCAGCCACCAGGTGGCCTGCCAGACAGGACTTCTCCCTGCGCAACCTCTTATCCACATGGTACCAGCTGTCCGGATTGGCATATATATCCCCTAGAAAGCCGAGACACCTAGGTCACAGTGAGCATTTTGAAACCACCGCAAGGGAATCTGGGAAGCCTATATGCAAATGAGGCTCCGCCCCATAGCCAAAGGGCCCGGCTGCCAGCGCCCCGCCTCCCTGGAGCTCCCAGTCCTGGGCGGCTGTGGGGAACACTTGACAGCTATGCAGCTTGTTAGCTCAATTTCCAGTTCTCTGAGGATGGAAGGGTGAGTGAACCTCAAGATGGCTACTTTGAAATGCACTCGGGTCGTGAGCAGAGTTTCGGCTGCAGTACTGCAGTTTAACTGCTGTACCACAAAGCTAAAGCCCCTAGGCGACAGGACAGGTTAAGGCCCTGGTTCCCAGATAGCTTGTCTGGCTGGCATACCATTGATTGTCCTAGAGATGGGAAAGAAATCAATTTCACATCTCACCTAGGTTTTAATATGAGAGATGATTGAGGGATATGATTGAGACATACAAAATTATGCAGGGCATGAGTAAAGTGGATAGAGGGACACTCTTCTCCCTCTCTCAAAATACCAGAACTAGGGGACATCCACTCAAACTGAGGGTTGGGAAAGTAAGAGCAGACAAAATAAAATATTCTTTTACCCAGCGTGTTGTTAGTCTGTGGAACTCCCTGCCGCAGGATATGGTGATGGCATCTGGCCTGGATGCCTTCAAAAGAGAATTGGACAGATCCCTGGAGGAGAAGTCCATCACAGGTTACAAACCATGATGGAGATGTGACTTAAAACTGAGGTACTTCAAGGACCAGATGCAGGGGAGTGGAATCAGGAGGCAGATATCTAGTCTCGTGCGCTCCCAGACGCATCTGGTGGGGCCACTGTGAGATACAGGAAGCTGGACTAGATGGGCCTTTGGCCTGATCCAGCATGGCTCTTCTTATGTTTAATCCTTATTGTTATGTGCTCGCCAGTCACATAACAATAATGGTCCTGTCCACAACAGCGCCACTCAGCTATTGAAAACTCAAGCCTGTGACTTCCTTTAGGGAGTCAGTCCATCTTGTATTTGGTCTTCCTCTTCTCCTGCTGCCTTCCACCTCTCCCGGCACAATGGCCTTTTGCAGGGAATCCTGCCTCCTCGTGATGTGCTGCAAGTGTGACAGCCTTAGTTTCGGCATGGTTGCCTCCAGAGATAGTTTGGGGTAGATTCGATCTAGGTGGCTGTAAACCAGGGAACATCCCATGGGGGTCTAATCCAGGCCACAAAGGGTCCAGAGATGGCCCACAGGACATCTCAAAGAAGACCACGTCTCTGTGTTGCAGGAAAACAAGCTATGAACTTTCAATATAAGTGGGCATCAGTCCCATATACAATGAAGAACGAAGAACGCTGTCAGACATGGTTGCTGATCAAAATAAAATAGCAAAGACTTCTGAATTTTAAAAATTAAAAGAGAAGAAGAAGAAGAAGAAGAAGAAGAAGAAGAAGAAGAAGAAGAAGAAGAAGAAGAACAAGAACAAGAACAAGAACAAGAACAAGAACAAGAACAAGAACAAGAACAAGAACAAGAACAAGAACAAGAACAAGAACAAGAACAAGAACAAGAAAGGTTGTCCCCTTCTTGATTTCTCTTCCTCCTACCCAAAATGCAACTGCTTGTATTGCATTCCATGTATCTCCTACCGATGGTGATGTCGGCTGGCTGTGTGGCAGGCAAGCGCCGGAAACTCAATGGAGAAACATCACTCCACATGCGGAAGGCACTGGCAATGGCCCGCTCGGTGTCCCCCTTGTTGAGGGTGCTGGGGAACTGCACAATCCTATAAAGCCAAACAGAGTATAGAGAGATAAAGCCAGCACGTGATGGCAAAAGCCAATTTGCCTCCCAGAATGTGCACGGTTGTGTGTTTTTGTTTTTAAGTCACCAGCCCACCCCAAGTAGCAAGAGGCATCTGGTAGCACATCCTTTTCTTCTGTCCCGGTATCTTGTAATTAGCGTGATGGGCTTTTTGTTCACTGGAAGGGAAAGAGAGGGGTAATTTGCAAGGCTACTGTGGTGCCAAATCTCTAAGGAAACCCATTGTGGGAGAGCAAGTGAGTTGGTTCCCCCTTAATGTCTAACCAGCAGCACATTGAAATAATTTGAAAAGTGGGCTAAACAGTCTGATACACCCTCCGTCTGTAGCTGTGAAGGATCTCCCTAACAATCCTTCTTCCCTTCTCCACTGCTGTCTCATGAAAATAAAATAAAAAAGATGTGAACAACCGTGCCCTGTTAAGATTTTAGTTGAGGCAGACCAACAACATTGAGAGAATCTGTAAGCTGAGTCATGCCAGGTGGTCTTTTTTCCTGGACGACTGAGAATCTCTGTAGAAAGATGTTGGACATTAACAAACTGCTGCGGATTCTCCAAAGCGTGTGCGAGAGATCTCACCTGCAATATGAGGCTGGGATACCAAGCTGCAGGATGGGACAGGGGAGGGATTGTTTGTTTGCTACTTTTCCATGGGGGTGGGTGTGTCACAGAATCATAGAATAAGGCAGGCATGTCCAAACTTTGTGTTTTGGACCACAACTCGCAGTCCTTTGCCATTGGAAATACAGGCTTGGAATTCTGGGAGTTGTGGTCCAAAACATCAGGAGGGCCAAAGTTTGGACATGCCTGGGATAAGGGCTTTGGAAGGCCATCAAGGCTCTATGCAGGAATAGAAATCCTAGAATAGCTGCCAGATGGTCGTCTCGATTTTTCTTGAATGCCTCCAGGGTTGGAGCACTTACCCCATACATGTCCAAGCTTTGGCCCTCCTGATATTTTGGACCAAAACTGCCAGAATTCCAAGCCTGTATTTCCAATGGCAAAAGACTGTGGGAGTTGTGGTCCAAAACATCTGGAGAGCCGACATGCTTGAATTTCAAGGTCATTGGTTCTGTCGTCATAACAGCCCTAACAGTTAAGACGTTTTTCCTGATACACAGCTTAATCTAGTTTCCTGCCACATGTGCTTGTTATTTCATGACTTGCACTCTGGGATGATCAAGAACAGATCTCATCCTAGATCAGGTTTCCACACTTTGTACAAAGTGCCAATGTGCCTGGGAAGCTCAGGGCACACCGTAGGAATGCACAGAGTAAGCATAAAACAAAAGGCTCCTTGATCACAAAGACACAAACAACCCATCCACAACCACTACTTCTACTAGCTGATGGAGTTATTGCTTCCTCCAAACAATTTTGTACACCTTACCTATATAGTATATGAAAAAGCTCGTCGTGAGAGCTAGCTCGTTGGAGGTTCAGTCTTTTACTAGTTTACTGCTACTGTACTAGGTTTGTTAGATCAAAACGCACATAACAATGTCTGCCAGCCTTGTCTTGGAATAATAATAAAGGCAATTATGCATTTTAAACCTATTCAAACTATAAAGCCAATGTAATACAGTGTTTACAGCGTTGGGATGGGATTCAGAAGGTCCTCATTCTAGTCTCCATTGAACCATGGTGCTCACTGGGTAACACTGGGCCAGTCAAACCTATCTGAGCTTGGTCAACATTGCAGAATTATATAGATGGGAAAAGGAAGAAAAGGCTCACATATAACCCTTTGGGATTAATGCAGCATAGAAGGTGGAGCACAAATACAACCAAAGACTGAAATGAAATAAGCCACTCCTAGCAAGCCAGTCATAAACGCACGCACTCACTTGTAAGTCAGATTCACATGGTCCCATTTGTAGCCGAGTGGGTTGATTGTGTAGCGCCTCCTCCTGGTCAGGTTAGGTACCAGAGCAGAAAAAGCTGTTTCTTCTCCCTAAAAGGAACCATGGGCATCGACAATGAGAGGGAACAAGTCATACTGTTTGGCCAGACAGGGCACCACCGAATACCCCTCATTCAGAGAATAAGAGGTGTATTTTGGTCACACAAGGGAAGAGATTAGATAATAAGAGAAATGCATAGAACGGCTCCAGTGGTTTCCAGTTTGTTTCTGGGCACAATTCAGAGTCCTGGTTTTAATCTATAAAGCCTGAATGGCTTGGGTCCAAGCTGTCTCAAGGACCTCCTCTCCCTTTATGAGCCTGCCTGGGTGTTAAGATCATCATCAGGCGAGGCCTTTCTCTTGGTCCCACCACCTTCACAGGTGCATTGAGTGGGAAGGCAGGGCAGAGCCTTCTCTGTGACTGCTCCCAAACTTTGGAACTCCCTCCCACAGGAGGCCAGGCTGGCCCCGTCTTTGCTGTCATTCCACAAGCAAGCAAAGACCCTTCTCTTCGGGCAAGCTTTCCCTTAGTGACTTGATATCTAAGAGGGGTGGGTTGTTTTTTTTTAAATGAGACCCTTCTGTTTTTATTGCAGTGGTAGTTTTTTTTTTTAAATGTGGTTCATACTTCTGTTTTTATCTGTGCATTTTTATATTATATTGGCTTAACTCTTTATTTACCACTGTAGTAACTTAACTGTTCTAGCTTTTGGCAATATTTTTAATACGACAAGCTACCATAGATCCCTTTTAGGAAAAAGGTGGCATATAAATGGTTTAAAGACACACACACACACACACACACACACACACACACACACACACACACACATTTTGGGGGACTCCCCGCCACCCTCTGCACTGACCAGTGTGTTCAGCCCTTCTATCAGTAAGACATACATACATACATACATACATACATACATACATACATACATACATACATACATACATACATACATACATACATACATACATACATCTAACATTACAAAAAGGGCCATTTATAAAAAGGTGTTGAAGACAGGGTGAAAAAGTCTCCAGAACTTTACTCTTGCGAGTGACTGTGTTAGCTGGGAGATGCCAGAAGGCACAGACTGAAAAAGTAACTTTGGCAAGCTCTGAGGGATGGAGTACTGCAAAACAACCAAGCTTTTTTACCTTTGATTAGTCCCAGTTCTTTACCCCCCCCCGCAGCAGGAACATTGAAGATTGCATAATCCATTCTTTTGGTTCGATGAACTTACTATTTGTATTTCAATGGGGGACATGTTTCCCTGCTCTTAAAATTGCTTCTGTCTAATGGCACAGCAGGGGAAAAGGCATTCTTAATTTCTCTCAACTACAAACCCACCTGCCCACTGCTGAGCACAAAAGCAGCTGCACAAAATACCTGCTTAGAATCGTAGAATCATAGAATCTTAGAGTTGGAAGAGACCTCCTTTTTAAATCGAGGCACAATTTGAGTTTCTTGAGGAATGCAATCTCCACTCACCTCTGAGTCAGAACTTTTCAGAATCCACACGACTGCAGGCAGGATCCAGAAGGACAGAAAAACAGCCACTGGCCCCCAGAACCACCTGGACATCTTGGCCACTAGAAAGGTTCTTGGCTTCATAACCGGGGCAGGATTTAGGAAGCGGAGGCTTCCTCTGCCCCATCTGACATTTAGCTTTTCTGCAAAGGAGCCATGCAACACAGCCATTCCCCACCCTGAAGCCCTGCCAGATTGGATCCGTCTGTCCAAAACATACAGGAACTAAAAGCAGACTTTTCTGCTTAATCAGACTTCCAGATGCAAGCCGAGACCCCCATCTCCTCCCTGCCATCCAGAGGATCACACGGATTCTGCAAGGCGAGTTTCTGAAATGAGAGCTGTGTAGGACAGGTCCCTCTCCATGCCTGGATTTAGGGAAGGAAACAACAGAAAATAGCTCCCATGGTGGCAGAGGGCATCATAACTGCCCTGATGGGTCCTCAGCGTTAAGGGTCCTTATTGGTCTTCCTCTTAATGGTTCTCAGCCATTATGGGACCCTTTCTCCTGCCGCCTTATCTTACCCACCTAATCCCTAGCAACTAGAGATGGGCACGAATCAAAAAAATGGCATTTCATTTGTCGTTTGTTGGGTCCGTTTCGGTTCGTTTCCGTTTTTCGCGAATTTTTGAAAAAAAATGTTTTCGTTTTCGTTCGTTTCATTACCATTTCGTTACCATTTCTTTCGATTTTTGGTGATTTTTTAAAAGGATTTTAAGCAATTCACTCATATTGCAGTAACGGTAACGAAACGCACGACAAAATTTCCGGTGTTTCTGTTCGTTTCGTTTCATTTTAGAGATAAATTTCGTTTGTCGTTTCGTTTCGTTACGTAACGAAACAAAAAACTGGAAACAGAAACAAAAATTTGTTCGTTTCGTGCCCATCTCTACTAGCAACCTTTCCAACTAGTCAGGAGTACAAGGTGTACAGTGGTACCTTGTATAAAGGAATTAATTCTTTCCAAATGAAAATTATGTTAAGCAAATTTTCCTTTATACAAATTCCCATAGGAATGCATTGAAAATGGAGTAATCCCATTTTTATGTTGTACAGATTTTCCCCATAGGCAAATTTCCCCTATCTCCAGAATTTTTTTGTTGTACAGATTTTATGTTATACAAACTGTTTGTTACACAAGGGTCCACTGTATTTAGATCTCATAATGGAAGGGAAGCAGCTGAGTAGTAAACTATGCATAGTTTGTCCTGGCCTTTGCTTCCTTGTTCTGAGCCCAGGAACCCAGCTGTCTGCTCCTGTCCACATTGGTAGCCTTGGCCTCTACTAGCTTCCCCCTCAGAGATGCTCCTTCATCCAGAGCTGCAGCTGCTTCCTTCTCAGGAACCTCAGCAAAACTATGAACACGATCCCGAATGGGGCACAGCTTTACCCCCTGGAAGTGCTGCCTTTGTGTCTGCATACGGAGTGGAAATTTCCAACCAAATGGTAAACAGTGCTGCCTTTGTGTCTGCTTTTCCGTGTGGTAAAAACCAGAGATTGTGAAGAGCTCCAGAAATCTTCCAAACTGGGGGATGGGCTGAGAAATGGCAAATGCGTTTTAATGTAACCAAATGTAAAGTAATGCATATTGGGGCAAAAAATCCAAACTTCATCTATCAACTCATGGGCTCTGTGTTATCCGTGACGGATCAGGAAAGAGATCTTGGTGTGTTGGTGGACAGCTCCATGAAGGTGTCTCCCCAATGCAGTGAAGAAGGCCAATTCCATGCTAGGGATTATCAAAAGGGGATTGAAAATAAAACAGCCAACATAATAATGCCGTTATACAAAACAATAGTAAGGCCCCCCTGGAGTATTGTGTACACCCATCTGGAAAAGGTGCAAAATGATTACTGGGCTGGGGCCACTAAAACAATTGGGCCTCTTTAGTTTGGAAAAAGGAAGGGGATATGTTGAGACATACAAAATAATGGGGTATGAGTAAAGTGGATAGTCTTCTCCCTCTCTCAAAATACAGAACTGGGGACATACACTCAAATTGAGTGCTGGGAGAAAGAACTGACAAAAGAAAATATTTTTCACCCAGCGCATTGTAAGTTTTGGAACTCCCTGCCACAGGATGTAATGATTTCTGGCCTGGATGCCTTCAAAAGGGGACTGGACATTTCCATCATGATTTTCTCTGCTTTAAACCAGGGTACTTCAAGGGCCAGAAGCAGGGGAGTGGTCACAGATGTCACTGGTCTGTGGGGCCATTGTGAGATACAGGAAGCTGGAAGATGGGCCGTTGGCCTGATTCAGCAGATCTTATAGTAAATCCATTAAACCACACCAAATGTTTGCATCATTGGTTTTGGTGGAAGGGGTTTCTTTTGAGAAGCACTGTCCTACAGCCTGCCTGCAACCGGCCCAGCAAGTTTTGCCCTGAAGTTTTTAGGACGTGCATTTCTGATTTTTCTGCACCGCTCACAAGTCACTGTCACTGGTGTGTGACGGAAGAAGCAGATCTTAAATCCACAAATGTTTGCATCACTGGTTTTGCTTTTTTAGTGGGCTCATCAAGGGGCCACCTTGTTTGACACGACTACGGAAAGTGTGCTCTTGCAGACACACTTCTGGTTTTAGAACAAGGGAATTAATTATTAGTGGTAGGAGGACCAAGCCTTCTGAGAAAACACCACTGGGCGGGGAAGGAGAACCGAGGTACTGATCACAAGCCCAGCTGTTGAGTTCAAGTCAGAGAAAGGCACTGCCTGACCACATACCCATGAAGGGTAAAAGGCTTTTGCTCATCGAGCGCGCGTGCAGTTTGCATGCAGGCAGTCTCCAGTAGATTCCAGGGAGGGCTTGGGGCGACTTCTTGGCTGACTGCCTGGAAAGTGAATGTTCAGCATTAACTAGTGGTGTCCAAACTTCAGCCCTCCAGTGGCTATTTGGGGCAGAGCCATGTATGGGGTAAGTCCAGGAGGCCTGAAACAGACCCATCCACCTTACCCCAGGAAGCCTTTGTTTCATATACAGTACTGTGGTCCTGCAATATACTGGGACCACAGTATATGAACTGCAAAAGGGCGGGGGGTTACCGTAATAAGAAGTGAGAGATGTAGGTCAGTGGTTCTCAACCTGTGGGTCCCCAGATGTTCCTGGACTGCAACTCCCAGAAGTCTTCATCACTAGCTGAGCTGGCCAGGATTTCTGGGAGTTGCAGTCCAGGAACATCTGAAGACCCACAGGTTGAGAACCACTGATGTAGGTAATGGAGTGGGGAGGGCAAGAGCCAATCCGAAGAGAGCTGTCCTAGAAACCTTACTGTCTTGGACTTGTAAGTCCAAGGCAATCTGAAGACAGCATCTCTCCCAGGAAAATAGACGGTGCCTTCAAGAGCTACAAGAAAGTTGTTGGAAAAGAACACTGAAGTCTTCTGCCAACCCCAGTTCACAACTCAGCAATGCCCAGATTGGGCAGGGCCAGATTATTATCCAAGCTCCCTTCTAGTCTTACTGACGTGAAGACAAGGATCAGTGCACCTGGACAACTCAATGTGTGAAAGGGAGTGAACCCAGAATGCTTTCCAGCAATGTGTGCCAAGCAGGCAGTCCGCTGCAGTCATGTGCAGGACTCCTGAACATTTCCCCAAGGGCCTTGGTAGGTGGGCAGGTATTTATAAGATGGTTACGGCCAAGAACAGGAGTGAATTTGGGCAGTAGCGCTACTGGATCCAACTGTAGATATTATTATGGCAGTAGTGTGAAAGGTTGAGCAATGTTATTTGTTTACACCAGAGCACCTTGCTTTGTTCCCTTCTTACCTTTTTCAGGGCACTGAGATTCTGGCAGTAATCTGGCGAGACGTCCAGTGTGGGTTTCCCCTCCACGAAAAGCATCATTCACAAACCGGTTGGTTCTACATACTTTATTGGATTTAGAACTGGACAAATCACAAGTGTACAAAATGGGAGACCACACTATCAGAAGCAAAGGACTGCAGGTTGCAGCGACATTTCTACTGATCCAAAAGCTTTCGGGAGAAGAAACTGTGAACTTGACTGAGCGAAAGAAAGGAGGAAGAGGAGAAGAGAACAAAGGGGAGGAATGACTTACTGGCCAATTCTAGACTAGAGGACTAACCCATCAGTCTGTCCTCATGTGGCTGCTATGTTCCTTCTTTTTTTTTCAGGGGGCAGGGGAAGAGGATGCTGCTGCCAGCTCATACCAGTGCTCCAGGGACCTTGAATTCTAAGGCTCTGAAGTGTTGTGCTAACCCTGCGCCAGCAGGGAGGTGGTGCCAACCCTCAGCCTTCTTGGTCCCTAACCTTCCTGGAGAAGAGCCCCAAATTAAGGACAACGCAAAAGAAAACAAAGAGGGGGTAGTGGAAGAGGGGAGGGGAGAGGAACGGGGAGTCCCGCTCTCACTTCATAGCAACAATCACAACAGCAATAGCGAGTATGAGAGCCAGAATTAATTCAAGGTTTGTCCAGTCTATGTTTTTCAGGCCTAGGCTACTAGTACGTATGCACAAGAACTTCCAAAAATACTAGGATATGATGCAAGTTGTGACAACAGAAGAGGAGGGTAATTATCACATGGCGGATGTTCCCTAGAAGGACCACAAGGGGATGGTGGTTAGACTGGCCCCTTTATTATACCTTGGAACAGAAGCAAGAGGCACCTGGCTTCAGCTGCAACTCCAAAAGTAGCCGAAACCAAACCAGACAATTGTGTTGTTTTCTTTCTTTTCTTTCTTTTTTCAGAGAGGAGATGCAGGAGTCCAGCGTCCAACCTCGGCACGGAGGAGGAGCCAGAGAGATGCTCTTCAGTTGTACTTTTGAGACCAAGGGAGGCTGGGAAAGGGGGCAGCCAGCCAGCTGTGCGGGGCTAGCATCTCGTCTCGTAGATCCCGCTCCTGCCGATGTATCGCACCCATTTGATCACATCGTGGTCACTGTAGTTCAGCTTTGGCTCAAACACTTTCAGGTACCTCACCTTCAGCCCCGAAGGTGCAAAGGGGACCTGCACAAAGCAGAGAACAAGGATCAGGGAAACGGAGCAAGTCCATGGTTATGTGGGTGGAAATCAAAGCAAACGCAAGCGGCACTCTCCTGGGTCAGTCTCCTACCATTCCAGTGCCCCCCCTCAAAAAAAGACGTAAACCAGATTGGACAATGGCTGCTTTCAGATGAGTTTCAGTGAGGCATCTTTAATTGTTACAGGAAGATGTGTTAGCTGATCACCCTTGAAAGCCTTATAGCAATCAACAAGTTCTGCTTTCAGGACTAATCCCATTACATCCCAACCACTCACTCACTTGTGCAAGTTCTAGAGTTACCATATAACTTTTTCTTTCAATTGTCCAAACTTTTTGCAAGAAGGGCCAGATTTGGTGAGGTGAAAATGTGTGGGGGCCGATCATTCAGCCGCATTTGGCCCTTCTGCCAGACTTTGGACAAGCCTCTAGGACACGCAAGGAGGTAGAGCTGGGGGTCGGTAGCCTGGGTAGGTGGCTGGGGGGAACGGACGGATGGAGGCAGGGAGGGCAGGCAAGCTGTAAAACTGCAAGCTGACATCTCCACATGGTATGGGAAGAGGCCAGCTGGCGGGGATGCATGACAGACTGAGCCGGTGGGGAGAAGAGGCTGCGAGCCACTCGAAATTCGAAAACGGGTCGTATTTGGGCCCCGGGATTGATTTTGGACATGCCTGATCTAGGCATTTAGTTACTCCTGCATACAGAAGTGCGCTCTGCAGAGTCCCTGCTGGCCTTCCGCAAAGCGGTGAAGACCATCCTATTCCGCGAGGCCTTTGGTGACCTAGCTTAGCCCTCTTTTCCCTCTTCTAAATCCGCCATTGATATTTAGTTGAATTTGATAGCAGCGACGAGTTTGAATTTAAGGGTGCGCCTCGCCTCTGCTTTTTTAATATGTTTTATTTTACTTCTATTGACTTGTTGGTTCTCGTCTTTTATTCCCTTGTTGTATTTCCTAATTGTATTTGCTGAATTGCTCAGCCATGTTCGCCGCCCAGAGTTCCCGTTGGGAAGATGGGCGGGATACAAACTCAAGAATAAATAAATAAATAAATAAATACAGAAGTCAATCCTTCTGGAAGCAGCATCGTTTCTATCTCCATGTGACCATGAAGGCTAGAGTTTGCCATGCATTCCCATGGGTCTGTATCTTAACGTAAGTCAGGATGATGAAGCCTCGAGGTGAAAAGCAGACGCTTCCCAGGGGAAGGTAGGGTGGGTTGCGAGCTCTCAACGAGCACGGGATACTTTCCCTTGGCATATTACCTCTCTCTTTCAAAAATGCATCCGTATCATAAACACTTTTTTTTTTTTTTTTGGCTCCCTGCCCCATCAGTTCTATGGCGAAGCTGTTCATCCTCTCTTAATTCCCCGCTCTGAAGCTGGGACTGGATGAGTGGGCCACCCTGTAAGAAAACAACCTCCTAGGCAGAATTTGCCCGTCCTACCTCAAAGTTCATGGAGATGGGTGGTCGAGCCCACTTCTTCTTGTCATTGGTCGGGAGCAATTCAATCTCTGCACTGATCTGGGATTCCTTCATTCCAGCCATGCGCTTAATTCTGAGGAATCAAGGAGAGAGGAAATTGTTCTCTAGACCTCAGGGTGGCGCCAGCAAATCCAGCCGAGGGCTCACAGGCTGCGCTGAGCTACAGCTTCCCAGATTAAGAGAGGTGCCACTTACTTCCAGACGATGGCATTCTCGCTGGCCTTGTATTTGGCCTTCCCTTTCATGCAGATGACTTGCACGCCACTCGTGTTCAGAGGTGTCGGGATTCGCACCTAGGAGACAGAAGTGTTTGGACTCCTATTTTGTCACTTGAGCCAACAAGAAAGGAAAGCTAACTAATACAGTCTAAAAGAGCATTCAAGAGGAACAACCAAGCACAACTACCATACCTGTCAAGTGCCCCATATTAGCCGGGAAATCCCCCTTTTTACCCCTATTTCCCAATCTCTTCCTGGATATATTATTTTCCTGGAAATGTCCCAGATTATATAATATTTTAAAAAATCTTCTGAATGGCATGCCATGTTGGGGACCTCTATTGAGCATGCCTGAAGTCTCGAGCATGCTCAATAGGTGGTATGCGTGGGGATATTGCGACCATGTGACAAATGGCAGTGACCATGTTAGGGATCACTATATGGGAGCCGCCATGTTAGGGACAGCTACTGAGCATGCTCAATAGGTGGTAGGGTGGGGATACTGTGACCACGATCCCTTATTTTCAAATCCCAAACTTGACAGGTATGGAACTACATAACCAGGAAAGTGTGTGTCTGGGGGCGGGGGGGGCATTTAGTAGGGTGGAACTATGAGGCAATCAGGAAGACTAGCAAAATGAGGAAGTTCTCTGAAGCATTAAAGGGAACTTTGTCCACAGAGAGTCCAGCATGCAGAGTGGCCAGCTGGCTTTTTGTTCCATGGTAAAAAGTTCTACCCATAGCCATGCCTTACTATAAGACTAATAACCCTTGGTTAAAATTGAGATTCGATTCCTGGGCACTGAAAGCACTTTTAATGCAGCAGCTCTCACCTGGCGTCAAAAGGCTAGGTAGAACCATCATATCCCATGCACTGATCTTCTCCTACAGCCTACCAACATGGAAGCATTGCCAAGTTGGGGGGATAAGGGCCTGTTCTTTTCTGTAATAGACTGCCACAGCTGGAATGCATGCCACACCCATGCCACTGTTACCTCTATCTTCTGAGCCAAGAGAGAAGGCTTGAAGTTAGACTTGATCACCACCTTCACCTCCAGCTTGGTGCGGCCCACCTCCCGCACCAGTGGGATCACCCGGAAAGGCAGGATAATGTCCTTAGTGGTTCTGTACCTAGTAGACAAAAACAAACCCTCCTTAAGAGCATGCCACTGCATGGCCCACCAAATGATGCCACATAAAAGACAACCAATGAATGGCTCTACCCCATCAAGTCTTCCACTTGGACTGCTGACTTTCCTTGCACTCTTTATGCAGGGAAGTGCACATCGATTCTATAAATCTTGTGCCTTCACAAAATTGTCTATGGCATCTACATGGTACTAAACTTTTCTTTCTTTCTTTAAGGGACAGGTCGGGGTCCATTTTACAAACAAAACTGGAATCCAACTTAAACATTTATCCTGAATTCCAAAAAAAAAAAAACAAACCCCACCAATTTGATACCATCATAACAAGCTGGCCTGGAAGCACGGTGTGAGACAATTATTATTATTATTATTATTATTATTATTATTATTATTATTATTATTATTATTATTATTATTATTATTATTATTATTATTATTATTATTATTATTATTATTTGGTGGGGTTTTTTTTTTAATTAAATGTTTAAGTTGGATTAATTAATTAATTAATCTTGTATCCCGCCCATCTTCCCACAGGGGAACTCTGGGCGGCTCACAACAATAAAAACAGATAATAAAAACACAAACCAAACCACATAAAGGGGCCAGCTAAGAACCATCATCCAGAGCACGTGTGGCTGATGTGGTCACGTGTCTTGCCACTTGTGTTGACCTGAGCAAGCTATATGTTCCCCATTTATTGATATGGGCAGTAGAAGGGAAAACACTGTCAAGCACTTTGTACCTAGAAAATCCAAAGGGGCTGCCATAAATGAAATTAGCTCACACTTTTCCAAGTTCCAACAGCTACTCCTGAGAACAGTACGGGAATTACACAATCCCTTGGAAATGAACTTCAACCAAAGCAGCATCTACTTTACATTGTCCTCTGCATAACTGCTCTGGTGTAAGCGCTAACTTTTAACAGGGCTATACATGTAAAAAAAAAAAAATTAAAATGATACTGTGGTTTACCTACCACGAGTGATTGCAAAAAAACGTCTGTGCAAGGTGGGAAGCCTGCTACAGCTCAACAGAACGCAGCCCATCCCAATACGTGATGACAATCTATTTGCACCAAAGAGTACCTCATGAGTTCAAACTCTCCGTCTGGGGGTATGAAGCTGATGCTTCTCTCCGAGTCAAACTTGCTGAGCCTGACACACTGGTGGAAGGTGCAGTCGTCGATAGCGATGGACTGCTTCCCGCTACGCCATGAAAACACAAGGAAAGCCAGGATCAGAAAAAAATGTCAACGGGATGCATTTGGAGGCGGGATGTGCAGAGCAGTATCCCGCCTCCCTCAACGTGATAGGATTAGTTTACGCCAGGCGTGTCCAAGCTTCAGACCTCCAGATGATTTGGACCACAACTCCCAGAATTCCAGGCCTGTATTGCCAACTGACAAAGGACGGTGGGAGTTGCGGTCCAAAACATCTGGAGGGCCAAGGTTTGGACGCCGCCGAGCCTTTCGCCGTTACAGGCTGAGGCACAAAGCCACAGAGGCAAATAAGAGAGCAAGCCAGAGACCTAGCACTACTGGAGCCTGCTATTTCTCTCACTGGTCTCCCACCAGGCACCAATTAAAAGGCTCACTTTCTGAGATCAAGTTGGGAGGCTCCATGTCACTGGGAAGACCGACATCTCATCATCCCAAACCATTTTCTCTTTTACAAAAGGGGGGGATGCAGCAGAAGAAGAGGGAGATTCTTCATTCAGAGTACACCAGAGGTAGTTTCCTAATGTGCATATGTAGCAGCAAGGACGTTGGTCTCCAGAGAATGACCTCTTTCAGAGATGTCAGGCATTGCCCCTGGACTTCTTTGTGGTGCTCATATCTAGGTCCTTCTCCTCTGCGTTTATGTTGAGCAAAGGAAAAGGGGCTCCTCTGTAGCCTTGGGGAGAGGAGGAAGTTCACAAACAACCCGGACAGGATCAAAACCTCATTGCAACTCTTGCCAGGCGCAAGTGCTGAATGGCAGTGAGTGAATGGCTCGAGACGGAGAAGTCATTCAAGGAGGCGTGCTCGAGTACAGAAGGGTGGCTCAACGGCAGGGTACAGGAGTGAGTGCCGGAGGCAGAGAATGACCACAGGAGGCAGTTGCTTAACGTGTACATGGGCCGGACTTTGTTAAGATGCAGAGTGAAGGAGCTGGCCACAGTTTCTTTTCTGTCAAAGTGTCTGCCGAAAGCTTGACTTGGTCAATTTATTTTTATTTTTTTTGCATCCTCCATGGCAAAAAAGACTTGGGGGACCTTTCCCCCCCATCTAAGCCCGCTCGCTCTCGTCATGGAAAAAGCACTTGAACCCCTGAGCCAGGAACACAATATACATGATCTATCATTTTAGGGGCCAAGAAACACCCTTTCCTAATATCAGGAGATGGCTATTAACTTTCATTTTGAAAACTTGGAATCTGGGTTCTCAGAATCCACTTCTCGCTGGCTTCTGAAGGATGTAGTCTGAAGGATGTAGCTACTTTCTTTAATCCTGATGAATTAATACTTGGATTCAAGCCCTTCAAATGCATTTCCTGTCCTGCTTTGCTCCTGTGCCACGTTGCTAGCTGGCTAATGCAAGAAAGCAACTTCAGCCTTTACAGGGATGAGCCCTAAGAACATAAGAACATAAGGAGAGCCATGATGGATCAGGCCAAAGGCCCATCTAGTCCAGCTTCCTGGATCTCACAGTGGCCCCACCAGATGCGTTTGGGAGCGCATGAGACTAGATCTCTGTCTCCTGATACCACTCCGCTGCATCTGGTCCTTGGAGTACCCTGGTTTTAAGCCTGGAGATGACACCTCTCCATCATGGTTTATAACCTGTGATGGACTTCTCCAGGAATCTGTCCAATCCCCCTTTGAAGGTATCCAGGCCTGATGCCATCACCACATTTTTCATTTGTCTGTTCTTACTCTCCCAGCCCTCAATTTGAGTCACCTTGCCTGACTACCTGAGTCACCTGGCCCACCTCCTTCAGGCATGTGCCTGGGCCAGCTGGATAGGAGAGCAACCCTTCCCATGGATTCTGTCTCCAAAAACAAGGAAGTGACCACTCGGGCTTCGCAGACGTGTCTGAAGAGGGTGGCCCATGCACAAATCACACAAAGCAAAACGGTGGGGCGGGGGAGGGAGGAGAGGGCGTGCACACAGCAGTATAAGCAGGTTATCTACCTTCCTGTTTCACTGGAGTCGGCAGAACACAAAAGAAAAGAAAAAGAATTAAATAGAGAAGTACTCAGGGGAGCACAAGGACAGCCTTGGAGCCAGCCTGCGCCAACTCGGGAGATTCATTTCAGAGCATGGAATGTGCTAGGCTGGCACAACAATATAGCCTGGTTGAACCTAACATGTGAACAGGGAAAGGGGCAAAGACATGTGCATTCCCACCCATCTGCCCTCCTTCACCAACAAGGTTTATGCTGGTGCACGTCAACCTGATTCCAAAGTGGGGGAGACAAGGAGGAAGAACATGGGTGTCTCTTTAGATTCCCAGACACACAGCTAAGAAGGTTGTTCACACCTGAGAAAGGCTAACCCCGGTCCAATCAGAACCAAGTTTTGCTTGGACCTGCACAGATCCAGAACTGCCATGGTCTCTGCAGCCATCCTCACTCCAATACCTTACAGCAGGCATGTCTAAACTTCAGCCCTCCAGATGTTTTGGACAGCAACTCCCACAGTTCTTTGCCATTGGCAATCTAAGCTTAGAATTCCCGGAGGTTATTTATTTATTTATTCATTGTTGCATTTGTACCCCGCCCATCTTCCCGAGGGAACTCTGGGCGGCTTACAGAAGCTGATCGAGTCAGCGAGTATCCAGAACAACAAGCAACAATCAGTTAAAACAGATTAAAATAACTTATATAGGCACCCTTGTTCAACGAAGATCGAAGATCGCTCACAAAATAACATGGTAAATGAACTAGCTAGCAACAGATGGCGGAACTAAAAAAAACAGCAGGAGGGCCAAAGTTTGGACATGCCTGCCTTACAGGCTTTGAAGTAGTAACACCAAGACCAGAGATCAGCCTTAGTAAAGACAGCAAACTTAGGAAAGCAAGGAGACCTTCCCAACTGCGAAGGGAACAAGCCGGGAAATCACTGACAGGTAACCATCGTCACCTGAAGCTTCCAGTTCGCCCGTTCATCTCCTCACCTCTTCCCTGTTTCATCGGCAGTCCCTTTGCCTTGTTTCTCAATTACAATCTTGTCATTCATGCCAAACTTGCATTCTGGCATCCCACTCAGGTAGCTCTTCATCACCACCCTGCCAGAGACGTGGGCGCTCAATACTTGACCTGGAAGAAAGAGGAAAAACCAAACGATGCAGCATGGCATGGTAACCTGGAGCTGCCCTACCGTTCTCCCTTAAATCCAGCCATGTGGGGAGGCTTGGTTTTCATCCAAGTATTTCAGTCCTTTAATGTTTAAACAAAAACAATTCCCAACGGAGCCAACAGCCATTTGAGGGGAAACTCAGAAGGTAACTTCCAGACTTTTATTTTTGAGGTGCCCATGCTGTATTTACCCTGTGGCGACATGAGCAAATTCACGCTCTCCAGAACATCCAGGAAGAGTTCATTGCGACGGTACTTGATGCCTTCACGCCGCCAACCAATCTGTCCAGTCACCTGGCTAGTAATCTGAGACTGTTCTTCCTTGGTCTGAAGGACAGAGGGACAGAAAGAGGACACATGCTCTTACGACCCAGGCAACCGCACTAACAGCACAATACTGACTTGAACCAATGTACTGCAAAGAACCTGCCCCTGCAATCCATTTATTCCATCAGACTAGCAGGCTGGACAATGGGAGGTGCATTTATCAACTCACTAGAACTGCCTAGATGCCCTAAGCATATCCGATCTCGCCTGATTTCTGAAGCTAAGCAGGGTCGGCCCTGGTCAGTACTTGGATGGGAGACCACCAAGGAATACCAGGTGCTGTAGGCGCCTGGAGTAGGAACTGGCAAGCCACTCCAGCATTCCTGCCAAGAAAACTCCATGGATATGGAGTCACAAAGAGTCGGTCACGACTGTAACGACGCAACACACACAAAGGACAAATATACTTAAAAGTTCAAATTTGAAAGTTCCAATCTCACCAGGTTAGGAAGTTAAGTTTGTTCCAGTTAAAAGCAAAACAGCTCTCTCCCCAGCGGCAGGGATAAGGCAACCTGCTCACCCGCAGCTCTTGTTGTAGGTTCTTCAGCGTGTCATTTGTCAATGACAAAAATGGGCCTTCTCCCTGCACAAGGGCCCCTAAAGAATGTTCTCCAGCTGAGCAGGCCTCTGCCCAGACCCCATTATCTTTATCTGCACTATGTATGTACACGAGCATCTTGCTTATCCCCCTCAGTTCCAAGTCTGATGATGAGAGAAAATGTTTTGAAGAATGTGGGTTATGCATGCCTCCAGTGAGTGAGCTTGCCTTCCGTCTCTGTATGTGAGGCCAAAAAAAAAAAAAAAAAAAAAGAACCACAATTCCCACAGTCCTTTGTCATTGTCAATACAGGCTTGGAATTCTGGGAGTTGTGGTCCAAAACATCTAGAGGGCAGAAGTTTGGCCACTACTGATTTAATAGGTGTTGAGAAAGGTTGCACAGTTGGGACTTTGACACATCCTAAGCCATTATCCACCCTTTAAGGAGCCTACTCAGATCATGGCCCACCTATGAACCTATTCAGGCTATTGTCAACATTACAAGCCTATTCAGGCCATTGTCCAACCTATGACCCTATTAAGACCAAGGTGATGTGAAATCAAGATGAACTATAAAATGGAGGACTCGCCACTAACCTTCCTCAGAATGATGAAACTGCTTGGATGAGCAACTAAACATTTCGATCTCTCAAGAAAAGAGGTCCAGGTGCCATGACTCAACTTCCAGATAAACTCACCTGGACGACTGAGAATCTTCACAGACACTCAGCAAGAGGGGGCTAGTTGCTTACCTGCAACTGTACAGAGCACAGGAAAGATGTAGAAGCTGCCACAGCAATAGCAGAATGGCTCCCCGGAAAGATAGGCACTGAGGGATTTGGTAGTTGGTAAAGCAACATGTGCTGCATATATAATGCTCCTTTTACACTTAAAGCACTCTCAGGGGGTGGTGGTTAACAATTCAATTACGCAGGCTACCCATTTACTCCTCTCCCCTAGTAAGTTGGGTACTCAATTTACTGACCTCAGAAGAATGGAAGGCTGAGTCAACCTTGAGGCAGCTCCCTCAACCTGCCGAGCCCAAACTCAGGCAATGAGCAGAGTCTTGACTGCAATACTGCAGTTTACCCACTGTGCCATGTGGCCATCAATTGGTAAGGCTCATGGAACAGCCACAACTATTCATGCAGTGAACCTCTGTGAAGAGACAGGGACATCTTGTCACCCTTACAAGAAACAGGTGAGGTGAGTTGTGGAGTAACCCTAGAGAACCCAGTACACACTGGGAGAAAGAAATGAAGTTTCAAGTGGTGTGACTGGAAGAACTACATCCTAAGAGAGATGGAAATGTAGCATCACCTTTGGAAGAAAAGCATCTGCGCTTGGGACTACCTTCTCTTTCTGGAGATTAAGGCATGAAGGATCCCTCCAGAATACTCCAAGTTCATCTGCTTCATGAGTTGAAGCGACAAGATTTGAGAAAGGCAACTTTGAGAAATCGTATATTTAGCCATCGGTTCTAGTAATCTTGACATCCACTTGGATAAGGCCACCGAGAGAAACAATGTCAGCAAAAGAGACGTGTGGTCCACAGAGATGGCCCACGGGAGTGCCTGCCACACACACTGGGTATCCTTAGAGGGGGGCCTTGATTTTCACTATCTGAACAAAAAACTTGAGCAGATAACTTCATCAGAAGAGTAGTGTGTGGCTGCTGCTGAAGGGGCTAACTTACAATGGCATCTAAAACAACAGCCAAAGGGCCAGCACCCAGATGATCTAGGGCAGGGGTTCTCAACCTGTGGGTCCCCAAATGTTCCTGGACTGCAACTCCCAGAAATCCTGGCCAGCTCAGCTAGTGATGAAGGCTTCTGGGAGTTGTAGTCCAGGAACATCTAGGGACCCACAGGTTGAGAATCACTGATCTAGAGACATCACCTTCGCTATGTATTCCATGGACCACTGGTCCGCCGACGTCAGGACAGAAGCACTTGCGGCGGTAATCTCGAAAACGCTGGACTGAACCTAGAGCTGATGTTTTGGCTGAAGACTATTCTTGTCTGTCTTCCGTCCTGGAAGTTCATGACCTGTAGGTTTCTTAGGCTTTTGTCAATCTTAGTGATAGACAGCTGCTTAGAGTGTGTTCCCTAGACCCAAAATGCAGGGGATGCGCTCAGTTCAAATACTGGTGCAAAGGGTTGTGGAGATGTACCCTATTTTTTCCATCTATAAGATGCTCCCGTGTACAAGATAACTGTTTGCAGAGAAAAGGTACGGGCAGTTTCGTACCTGTGCAGTTCTCCCCTCAGCTGATGTGTGTGAAGACGACCCTCAATTTTTCCTCTCATGATTTTACACAAAATATAGTCTTATTCGTGGGAAAATATGGTAATGCCCAGCATCAAGGACTTCTAAGACTGGGCGAGGTTGAAACCAGAAGATGCCTCAGTTCAAGCCTACTTTCGCCAAGAAAGATTTTGTTTGTTTGTTTGTTTTTGTCATGCAGAAAAAAGCATTATGAGCCTTTTAGTCAGATACCTTTGGGGATATTATTGATATTATGCTGTCTAGCAACAGATCCTGCTAAGGATTGGCTAGATCATCAGAAACTGGTTGAGTGAGGATAGCAAACTCTCTTTGTTTAGTGAGCCCTCTACAAATGTATCAGGATGAAAGTAGATCCATTCACTGGGGCAATAGACGCATTAGCTATATCTGCCCCCCCCCAAACCCAGAGGGGAATAATATCATTTCTGATTACTTGACACTTATGAAACCAAGGAAAGGGCCAGACCATGGTAGAATTGACTTGATGGCACATAATTACTGCGGGATTGTCTGAAGGAATAGTTTTGCCTCTGCAAGAGGTGCACTTTTGAAATACTTTAAGAAGCCAAGCAAAGGGTAGGACTCTAATAATCCAAGGGGGTTGAGGAAATGAATGCATAGCCTATAGACAGTTTTTAAAATCTCAACCAACCAACCAAGGACTGCTCTAGTAACAACCATTTATATATACAGCAAAACACTTAAACGAGACTATGTTTAAAAAGAGTGAGAAGCACTCCTGAGTTGCTGGCGAAGCAGCAGATGAAATGGAACTGAGAGATGAGCAGGACACCCTGATACCAGTGCTGTGTACGTTGTGGGACAAGTTCCCACCAAAACACCACTCAGTTATAGTACATTCCATGGTAGTGTGTGCAGAAACAAGGCCTATTTGTCAGATGGAAACGGCACAAGGATTTGAATATATCACTGCAGCTTTGTGATGGCAAACCTTTTAGAGACCACGTGGCCAAACTGCGATTCAAAAACCCACTATTTTTTTGCAAACTGCCAATATAGCAATTTAACCTGAATACAGGTGGCTGTGAATGGGTGATATTGGGTGCCCAGAGAAAGGGCTCCAAGTGGCACCTGGGGCACCCGTGCCATAGGTTCGCCAACACTGTGCTAGGGGAAGGAGTTATTACCCACATCTCCCCAACAATTCTATTCCCTTCCCTTCCCAAAGTATCTACACCATTATTGTACTGCAAAGCTGCTTAGGGGGACCCCTTTTTCTGAACTCAGTCCGACGAGAGGGAGAGATCAGCTAGATCCTCAGGAGCTGGATTGGGAGGGGTAGCAAGTTTTCCTACCTGGTGCTACAAGCGGGTCCAGTCACGGGCAGAAAGCCAGAAAACAGACGTATAGCAGCAAGCGCAGCACACAAAGGGTTAGGAGGCAAGCAGGTCAGTAGGAGAAAGGAGAAGAGAGGAGAATGTTAACCTTTGGGCAACATCAGGTGCTAAAAACCTTCTCATCTGTGTAGTTACTAAGCTGAAGGAAAGGTCTTTATTAAAAACTAAATAAAATTGGAGACATCAGCAACGGAGAAGAAGCTACCTAGCAAGCACTACTGCAAAGGTTGTCAGAATTTCCCCAATGCCTCCAACAGAAAGAGACTGTCTACCCTTTGGCCGAAGCACTTCAAACGGGGATCTAATTTATTTGGTTGCAAGACAACTGGGTATTTGAGAGCCTGTAGTTTGAATGGGTTGAATGTAAAAAGCACGGGGCAGTATATAAATTGAAACCATAATTGTGTGTTAGTTTATACCCATGGTTCTCCACCTGTGGGTCCCCAGATGTTCCTGGACTGCAGCTCCCAGAAACCCCTTCCAGCACAGCGAGTGGTGGAGGCTTCTGGGAATTGCAGTCTAGGAACATCTGGGGACCAACCGGTTGAGAAACACTGGTTTATACCACTACACAACTATCTGTAGTCTATTTTCCTTTCTCTCCTCCATCCCATAACAATCAAGGACCATACTAGACTTTTCAAAGCACAGAGAACTGGCCCGTCAGTACATTAATTCACATTTTCAGAACTCCTGGTTACAAGAAATTTTCCCCTAAACAAAAAAGAAATCACCTGGCAGAATTCTGGGAGCTCCAGACAATAAACAAGTATCTACAAATGCCACCTACATTTTAATTTACCTAAAACTAAAACAGCCTATCTTCCAGGCTGTCTTGGACTGACTTTCTGTACAAAGGGGAAATCATATCAGTTTTTCCCGGGAGGCCTGTTTTTGTTGAAGGTGTACCTCTGTTGCCCATTAGGTTCTATCGAGGGCACCCCCATAGAAGTATTCCTCTCCCAAAGACTGCGGCCACACTTCCCCTTTCCAAACCAGAAGTAAAGCTGAGACAGCTTGGAAAATAGACTCTCTTCCAACTGAATGAAATATAGGTGCCTGTAAATGTGTGTCTTATCTTATTGTTATCTTATAAATATGCTGCAACTTTTTCATGCTGCTCTCAAGCACTACATTACCCAGCCTTTATTTAGATAGCAATCACTCTTAGAGATGCCCTTTATAGATTTTCTTAGGCTTTGATTACCACGGGGAAAGCCTCAAGGCCTTCCAATTTAGGTCTTTTCCTCGGCTGAATCACATTTAGATATTTATAAGGTAGGCAGAAGAATTGTGGCATTTGTAGCCCTGAAAATCTGAGCCTTATATTGTTCACTCTCACTAAAGTACCCATTTGCTGTTGAGGATCTGCCACTACATAAGTCAGAAGCAGTTAGGTCAGGCATGTCCAAACTTTGGCCCTCCAGTTGTTTTGGACCACAACTCCCACAGTCCTTTGCCACTAGAAATAAAGGCTTGGCATTCAGGGAGTTGTGGTCCAAAATATCAGGAGGGCCAAAGTTTAGACATGCCTGAGTTTGGTGCTCAGCCGTAGATGAGAGTAGACCGAGAAGAATACGTAACTGTGTTACGTTCACCTACTCAGCACTGAAAACAAAGACCCCTTAAATAGGTCCTCCTAAAGATACTTTCGTGTAGCCATGTGGCTAAAAAAAAAACAACCTAAAAAAAGAAAGGCTATCTGGAAGAAAAACTGAATTATTTCTCAAACTCAGCAAGTTTTCCCTATTGTAAACACCACCATTTCCTGTACTTATCTACGAAAATGCAGAATACTGCCTCTACTTCCTCAAAAAGCAAACCTGACCTGTACTAGGAAATGGGGCAGGAATCTGCAGGATTAGCCAAAAATCTCTCTCATCGAGCCTGAGGTCTTTTAAAAATCATACTCTGAAAACGTTGAGATTCTGAATCATTCAAAACCCATTCAAATAAACAAGAGGCTTTGATATTCCTCAGAATATGAAGGTCTGAAAACTTGCCCATGCTTTCTCAATCTCCTCTACTTTCACTCTTACCTCACTGATCTTTAATTTAACCCATATTGCTAGGTGCAAAAATTCCCGAGCAGTTGTACAGAAGCTGCACTATGTATTTGGAGGAACTGTTCAATTATTATTGACTTTATTTTGTATTACCGCTCATCTCCATTCAAAGAACACAGAAATGGAAGCAACATTAGAACCAGAATGGCAATTTTTTTCAAGCTGCCTTCTCCCCGAATCACGTCAGGATGGAAACATGGGATTCAACATTTCTCTTTAAAGCTCAGAATCATGGATGGATCAGCAAGGATTTTCTGACATCATTCTACTCACCCAGGTATTAGCTGAAATACATCAGCAAGTCACATTTAGAGTGAGCCCACTGACTTAGTGAGGATTTTGTGCATCTTCTGAGAATTTCACCGATTCAACATAGTCTATTCTAATTGTGACTTACAACTGGATGTAAATTATTGAGGCAGAAGCAGACAGAAAACTTGCACTTGCCTAGAACTTCACAACAAACTTCTGGCGGAACAATCTGCCTTTTGTGACCTATCAACACTGAGATCCTACAAAACTGAAAACTCACCTCAGCTCAGCCCATTCCAGTGATAAGGATATTTCTCATTTCTTACTGTCTACTGGCCAAAGTGAATTTTAAAGGTTAAGCATGAACTACCTTGACTCTCTTCAACTTATCTCAACCATAGCAGGTAATATCTATTTTTACTAACACCCTTCCTTAAACAGCAGAACTTGATGGAAACCTAGACATGAATCCACTGCTTAGGAGTTACAGAATGCTACCAGTTACTAAGGATGGGCTCTCTTTCATTTAATTTATAGTACTGTATTTCTGGCAACTGCTATATATTTTTGGTGGCTGCTGAAAGAGAGCCTTTGAAGATGAATGGTTCATGTTTTTGAAAGATACATGCAATAGGTTTGTGTGCCCTTTTTCATATAATCTTTTGGAGCCCTTATGGTGCCCTTGCATAGTCAAATCTCCTAAGACATCTTTCATCCAATACTGTTGCAAAGTCTACCAGCAGCCAATCAGAACACCAAGGGAAGAGAGAGAATTTTGAATCTCTAAAAGGGCCTTGAGTTCAGGAAGGGGCATTCTTTGCTTCAGCTGTCCCTTGTGGGATTGCTGTTTGTAGAGTTCCAAGTGCTCTCCATCTTGGACTGGTGCTTCTGTGTAGAGGGGCACTACCCCTGTCTGATTTTTTTTTAAAAAAGTTATTTGATTAATTTACTTTGTATTTATAGAGTTAAAGCTATATATACACTTCTGCTTGCGTAGTTCAATAATGATTTCTCTTATCTGCTGCATGATGCTGATAAAAGTGATAATGTAATCTAGCTCCTACATAAACTGGTGAGGATTTCATTCACTCTTCCTTGCTTTAGAGTAGACTGATTTACTACTGCACTGCCTCAGCTTTTCTGGAGTATATGTATTGGCCAGGTTCTGATAGTTGTTTTGAGTTTTTTCGGGCTGTTTGGCCATGTTCTGGAAGTTTATCTTCCTGATGTTTCACCAGACTCTGTGGCTGGAATCTTCAGAGGGCAAGGAGCAAATTCTAGTTCCCTGAGCTCGTTGCCCTCTGAAGATGACAGCCACAGAGTCTGCCGAAATGTCAGGAAGGAAAACTTCCAGAACATGGCCAAACAGCCCAAAACACTCACAACAACTATTTTCTGGAGTAGTTTTTTGTCTTAGGGATTTCCCCCCTAAATTTTTATTATTGGTGCAAATACACATGAATGGGGAACATGAGTGGAACCCCCTCCCCACCCCAAGAGGCTTTTGTAATTTGTGTGAGGATTGGTACACAAAAATGTAAAAACAAAAGGCAGCCCCCAAAGAACCCAAAACAAAACAAATATGAAGATATTTACTTATGTACATTCTTACTGGTTACCAATGATTTCCTTTCTTCAACTCTGTATAGGGAATCCTCTCCACTGTAAGCTAAACCAGGTATTATGTAACAGAGGCCCATTTATCATCTGTACGGTTCATGCAGTACTTGCAAAGTCAAATCACAAGGTGAACTTACAAGCCTGTCTCACCTTTTATTGCTGCTCTCCCCATCTGATCTGTCTCAGATTGTGGCTTAAATCATGTAATGTGCGTGGCCTTCATCAGCTACCCCCGTGACTGCTTTAAAGGACAGCTGGAGAGCAACTGTACAGCCCTGCTCCATCCTCTACTTTCAGACCATTTGTACCATCTTTCCCATTCTCTAGACTGCAAAAACCCCTCCATACTAGACGTCAATGTTGTAAGCTTTGCTTTGGAACATGGGCCAGATAAGAGGTGATGATACGGTCTGAATGGAGCAGGAGAGTTTAGAACTGGCCAAGAGAGCTCCTGAAGAGTCTTGAGAGCTATAGACAGCACAGCCTGACTCTATACCAGTGGCTCTCAACCTGTGGGTCCCCAGATGTTCCTGGACTGCAACTCCCAGAAATCCTTTCTAGCACAGCAACTGGTGGAGGCTTCTGGGAGTTGCAGTCCAGGAACATCTGGGGACCCACAGGTTGAGAACCACTGCTCTATACAGTCAACTACCCCCTCATGGCTGAAGATATTAAAGCAATAAAGCTTAATTATAAACTTTTAAAAAGCAGTAATTATTATCATTTCTTTAAGATACAATCACTGCACACATACACTCTCCCTTGTCCACAAGCCCAGTCCTTTACCTGGCTCTTGATTCCTTGTTGAGTGATGAATGTTTTCAGTGCTCCTGTTTCAGAATTCTGAGGGTAACCAAAGTCCAGGATTTCTACAGGAGGGTAAAGAGTTATGAGAGAAAGGTGACACCTGAAACATGGGTGTATCAGCAGGTGCCACTGCTCACATGACAATCTGCCATACAGCGTATTCAAGCAAGGTCTCCCAATCATACCCACTGTTGCCACATTTGAGCCTGATCCCCTCGGAGGCTACCAGGAACTGTCCTAGGATCAACGGCAGTTAAGGCAGGATTAATGCATGACAGGATGGAATCCAGCTCTGAGGCAGGATAATCCAACAGCAGCAGAATAATCTACCTTTGCAGCATTTTCTTTAGGTTTTGATTTTCGCATGAGCATGCCATAAAAATCAAAACCTAAAAAAACAACAGCAGAGTAGCAGGTTGTCGTAGGGCGGCAGGCTGGCCAGCCAAGGTCGGGGAAATGGAAAACTGCCATTAGCTGTCCCCCCCCCCCTTTCCAAGAAGGCAGAAAGCTAGGCTCTCAGGATCCAAACCTGCAACATGAATACAAAGTGACGCTGCGCTTGTGGATGGCCTGCGGCAATTTACGGATTCATTATCTTTCCCACCTCCCGCTTGAGAAGGGCTTGCTCACCCATCAATGAAGCCAGGTTTATGCATTCCAACATATACAAGTCAGTAACTTCTAAAATTCCACCTCAAACCCAGAATTCTCCAAAGGCAACCCCGTTTTAATTTTGTACAGATCATGGCATAAAGCACACAGCATAAGGAAACCTCAGAAAAACCACAGCATTTTATTGAGCTACCATTAGCCCTTAGTTGTGACAGCTGCAATTGCTTATTTTACTTTTCATATTACAGCAAAACGCATGGGCAAAGTCAAGCACCTGGGCCAAGGGTGGGCAATATGCATATGGAACCGCTCCTAGGATCTCAAATGGACACTCCAACCCCCACTTAAAAGAACACCAATCTAGAAGGGGTAAGGTTGCCTATTTTGAGCTACTTTGACACACACACACACACACACACACACACACACACACACACACAGAGAGAGAGAGAGAGAGAGAGAGAGAGAGAGAGAGAGAGAGAGAGAGAGAGAGAGAGAGAGAGAGAGAGAGAGAGAGAATATCTAGTTCTGACAAGTCCTTATTTCAAAACCCGAAGTGACTAAAAGTGTAGGGAGCTTAGGAGTACTGGGAGGTAGCGGCCATATCAACACTACACTTTTGAATTTTTTAGGCCAAAACAACCTCTACCCCACGCAAGCAACCACAAGTTTATGACACTTGCCCGGTGGCCACCCTACATTAAACGAGTTCCTGAAATTCAGTCAGAACGGCACATCCTCACCATCTAGAAGCTCATAGATGAGCACAAAGTTATTCTTGATGTTCTCTTCGCTGATCTTCCCAAAGTAGGCAGTCATCACATCACACATCTTGTAGAGGAACTCAAACACCATGGCAGCATTAACATTTTGCTTGGTGACAGCAGCCAGCCAGATGTTGGAACGCTTGACATGGAAGAAACTTGTCCGGGCAATGTTGGTGACAGGGGATCGCACCTGTTGCCGTGCGTGGATGACATTGACCCGGAAGGCGTCCACTGCATTCCGTCTGTAATAGTGGAATATTGTAGGATAACACAACTTAAAGGATAAAGGGTTCAGATACAGTTGGTTACACATTACTCTACTACTGTAATTTTTTGCTAATCATTATGGAGGAAACCAAAGTCTAGTTGACAGGCACGGACATTGGGATTTATTCTTCTGAAAGGAGAATATTTACTTCTTTAGGATTTAGTCAAGTCACACATACAGGGAACAAACGGTATGAAACAGATATAAAACTTTGTTTTACTTGAGCGCTAAACAAGTATTTTTCAACAGATGGTACTAGCAAGACATGCCATAATGTACCAGAAGGTAAGAAGCACTGCTTCTAGAGTACTTGTAAAGGGAAAGACAGGGTAAATAATGTTTTAAATAAATAAACAAATAAAATTAACAGTGGAGAAGAACACACAGAAGGATAAGGGAATTTCTGGAGAGAACTTCAACCAGAGGGCTTTGCAGGCATCTGTGGAAATGGGAATATAGAGAGCTCATCTAAGTCAGTCACGGGATCATTTTCATGTTTAAAAAAATAAGAAAATTAGTTGGGCTGTCTAGCCTGTTGGCTATAAGAACTTTGCTAAATTAAGAATTTTTCCATAATTTTACCACTTAAAGCATTTGGTGTTGGACTCATGCACTCTGTATAGTGTGTTACAGTTCTCTTGGAACTGCATTGGAGAGCCTGTTATAATACATGTACAGTGGTGCCTCAACTTATGAATTTAATCCATTCCAAATGCATGCTCTTAAGTCAAACTACTCTTAAGTCATGGTAACTATCTAAGAAATTGAAAAAATAAGTTAAAAATGAAAAAAATATTTGTAAGTGGAGTATTTATTTTATTTATTTATTTATTTATTTTTGAATTTGTACCCCGCCCATCTTCCCACGGGAACTCTGGGCGGCTTACAGAGCTGAAACAGGTCAGCAAATACACAACTATCAAAATGTAAGACAGACAACAAGATAATCATATTAGACCATATCCAAAATTTGTAAGGCGGCTCTTAAGTCAAATTGCTCTTAAGTTGGGATAGCACTGTACTTTGCACTTAGAGAATGCTGCTGTATAATGAACCCATGCTGTATCTACTCATGTTATATCTGACTAAATCAAAATATGCTGGATAATAATGCGAAGGGTCCCAGGCATTTAAAGCTTTAACAAACAATGGGCTGCATAAGCAATTAAAATGAGGCTGTTTTATTTTGCTAAACTGGAAGGAAAATTAATTGGTTTGGGATATGGGCCAAAAGTTTGCATTACTCTTAGGATATGGCTTCAATTTGGTACTCAAGTACTTCAGCCACGTGGTTCTACCTTAATACACCAGTTCCCCCATGCTGAAGTGCCCATTATGACCTGCCATTCATCTCTTACCTATTGCTACAGCAGCCAATGAGATGGGATGAACAGAAATGGCGCCAGCGAAGAAAAGGAGGAGTGACAGCAACAAGAGAAAGGTTAGAACACACACATACACAGAAAGCACAATGAATCCAAACTAAAAAGAAGAGACGACAGACAGCAAACCCCCCCTCCCGTTAGAAAAATCTCCAGGCAAGCTTTCAGAGAGATACCAGATATAATAGTATTAAGGGAATAGCCAAGCAACGTCTTTGTGGGGCAATCATAAGTTGCCCCTCATCTCTCACGTGTGGTGTCAAAAGCCAAAGATTGGATTAGCCTTCAGCTAAATGCCAGACTCAGACAAGAAGCTTACTAAAAACAGAAGTGTTTTTGCTTTAACTATTTCTAGAGCTCAGCTATAGAAGTGTGAACATTGTCGAGCCTTTAATGTGCTAAGAAGCAAAAGCAAGAAGCATTTTATGCGTACAGCTTACAAGTTCATTTAGGAATTCTGCTGACTGCTTTGTTTAGGGGATAGATCTATGGCTTCATTTGGGAGATAAACAATATTTACTAGAAAGCTTTGAAAAATCCCTCCCGGGCACAGAACCGCTATTTAAGGTAACTGCTGTTTGCATTCGAGCCAACAATGAACTGCATTTGTCAAGCTCAGTTAGATGAGGTCACGCAACAGAAGAGTTAGATGAGGTCACATAACAGAAGTAACTGCTCTCTGGGGAAACAAGCTTCGCCTTATCCCTGCCAGCAAGACTGATGTGTTTTAACCTTTCCATCAATAAAAGTTTCACTGGAAATTAAATGGTACTTGGTTTTTAAACATTTACAGCTACATTATACCTAAATCCTCTTCCGCAAACACTTTTGGGGAGTTTGCAAAGCAGCAGCCAAAGTTGTAAATTAAGACTTCTTTTGAAATTTAACCAGGACTTTTAACAAATGACTGGGAAACATGATCAACACTTTTCATAATTAAAACACCTTACCAGGTTCAGACAAAGAGTGTAGTTATATGACAGCTCCCTATTCGTCACAAATAGTATGTGCATGTTTAGAAAATCTCAGATCCTAAAATATAGTGGCCTTGATTTTGATGCTCCTGAAAGGTCGGGCTGCCCTGGTCAATGCACTGATTTGTAACCTACTTTATTTATTTATTTATTTATTTATTTATTTATTTATTTTTATTTATTTATTTATTTATTTATTTTATATCCCACCCATCTTCCCATAGGAACTCTGGGCGGCTAACAATGGGCCGAACAATTCAGTCAACAAAACAGACAATATACAATAATCATGACACTACAACTAATTAAAACATAATGTGCACCCTCAGCAGAAATACTTGCACTCTAAAATAAAATAAAAGATGCCGGGGAAGAAAAAAAAATAGGCAAGGTTGCCAAAGGCCTCGATAGATAGAGCAGAGTTTTTAGTGCTCTGAGAAAGGCCATCAGGGACTCTGCAGAGCACACTTCACTAGGCAGATGATTCCAAAGAGTTGGGCAGCCCACTGAGAAGGCTCGGTTTAAAGATTTAAAACACACTTTCCCAGCATGACCTTATGGAGATAACAACTAGAAACATAAACAGACCATTGCTTTTTTTATGCTTTAGACAAGGTATCTGAAGCATTTTTGAAAACAGACAATTTCTCAGAATAACAATCGCTTGATTTTTCCAGAAATCTAACATGGTAGCAAAATCATAGGTCAGTCCATCTAATCTTTGCAGCAGCTTAAAATATAAGGGTCTTTTCTGAATCATGACTTCTGTGGAAATAAAAATCAAGCCAACATGCAGCCAATATGCCCCATCGATACATTTAAAGCTATTCTGGCAGCCTGGTGCATCTGCAGTACCTGTATCTGCTTCTGTTAGTTAAGAGCTGAATGATTCTGGAAATGAGTCCGCTACAGAGAACATAGATTCCAGAATAGCATTTCATAAGTATCAGAAATTGTGACAAAATGAACAAGCTGGTCTATTGGATTTTTATACAGCCCATCCAGCTTCAAGGCTCCTCTGCTGGGCGGAGCACAATAAAAATCTCTCTATTCAGTCCTGAATGACTCTTTTTTGCCTAATCCTGCAACTGAAATTTACTCTCAAAATCTGTTGCAACTGTATGGCACATGTTCATTTCTAGATTTCTAGTATATAAGTGTGCTCCTTGCATACTGCCTCATATGCTATGGTACTTAAAAGCACTCTCTGGATAGTTTACAATTCAACTAGGCAGACCACACATAGCACAGCCCCTGCCGCAAGCTGGGTACTAAATTTACTAACCTAGGAAGGAATGTAAGGCTGAGTCAAGCCTCAGCGGGCGACCTGAATCTGTCGGGATCGAATCTAGCCTGTGAGCAGAGTTTTGACTGCAGGACTGCAGTTTAATCCTCATGCCAACGAGGGCTAAAGGAGGATGCACACTCCAGTCACTCCTGCCCCACCACAAATGTTTCCAACTGAAAGTGCACCCTGCACCCTGTAGAGGCCAATAAAAAAATCAATAAAGGTTATGAGCGCTTTCTCCCCTAAAAACATGGCAAATGTTTTCCCCATATTTCCAAATGATTGTTGTTTGGGGAGGGGGGCTTGGGGGTGGAAGGAGCCATACGTGGAGAAGCAGAGTCACATAAGCCTTAGCGGGAACCCTGCGCACAATCCTCGTTGCTCCTCACTGTTGGGCCCAAACTCAGTCAGCAAATTTTTCTTCCCTTTAACAATAGCAGTGTTTTGACAATCTTGATGTTTCATGGCAAGGTTCTAGGATCAGCCACCGACTCCTGGCACTTGAATAACTGGTGATTTGGATGGAAATTATGCTACGGCTCATCTAGGATTGGCTACATAGTACCGTACTAGCTGTGAATTGATACAGGACTCTGTCGTGCAATCTATGCATATTCCATCACACTTTCCCCCACAGGGTTTGCAGCATTACCACCATTTCTGTAGAAGTGTGCAACACGCAGCACCTTACGAGGCATTATTCAACTCTGACACAATCCTCTGTACTAATGCTTAAGTGAATCTAACAGCCTGAAGCTCTATGTGCCCTAAAGCCCACTTAATTCGTTGAAATTATGTAGCTAAGGAAATTTATCATCCAAGCTCCACCTTTTCCATAGAGAAATGCTGGTCTTTGAAAGCCACCTGAAGGCTCCATGGGAAGCTGGCCACAAAAGTCACAGTTTCTAAATGGCTCTGTTGTAACACACTTTTTAAAATAGAAGGATAGCTCAAGACAGCTCCGAACTAAGATCATTGTCTCATTCCAGTTGCCCAAGGCATCTTTGAGATGGGACTGATATATCACTGAGTGAACAATGAGGACGGCTGTATGGAAATTTTAAGCGCATGCAGGCAGCTAGGCATGCAACTGGCAGGAAGAATAACATCCTTTAACTTCCCAACGTTTTAGTGAGATTTATGCAACATGCCTCAATGTCTAGGTATGTATCAGTTGTAGCTGATACCGACTAGGAACGGGTTCAGCTTGTCACCTAGGAGCTTCTTGTCCTTAATGCACAGAAAGCAGAATAATCTGATACTATGCATATTTTTTAGAAATGATTTGGAAAATGTTAGAACACCCTGTCCTAAAATATTTTATTCATCATGTTAAAATAAAACATTCCATAATCATTTTTTCTTTTTTTCAATTTTTCCAGTTTTTCACGGAAAAAACCCAAAAGGCTTTTTTGGGGAAAGGGGGGAAAACGGGGTGTTTTCCCCAAATTTTTCTGTTATTTTCCTGGGCCTTCACATCTCTAATTGTAACTTTGCAAAAAATTAGTAGGTTTTGAATCACAGTTTGGGCACTCGGTCTCTAAAAGATTTGCCATCCCTGCCCTATCTAAAAAAATAAAAATTTAAAAATTTAAAAACTGTAAGTAGACCAAACCACATCTAAAATTGTAAGGCAGCAGTTAAAACGACAACGTTTTTTTGCTCTTGAGTCAAACTGCTCTTAAGTCGAGCCGCTCTGCTCGTAAGTAGAGGTATCATTGTATTACATCTGCAGTACGCTGTAATTTCCTCATTATTACCAGAACTGTTCTCTGGGGCTATAATCTGATTGAAAACTTGGTACCATCAAACTTAGCAAGTAAAATTTAATACTTTTTCTGACAGAAGTTTAGGCCACTGCAATGACTGATAAAAAAGACTACCCTCATATATACAGTGGTACCTCAACTTATGAATTTAATCTGTTCCGAATGCATGCTCTTAAGTCGAACTACTCTTAAGTCGGGGTACCTATCTAAAAATTGAAAAAATAAGTTAAAAATAAAAAATGGGAAAAAATTGTAAGTCGAGCAGACCATATCTAAAATTTGTAAGGTGGCAGTTAAAATGCCAACAGTTTTCCACTCTTAAGTCGAACTGCTCTTAAGTCGAGCTGCTCTTAAGTCGGGGTACCGCTGTACTCTCACTATGCATGCATGTAAGTTCCCTCATAACCAATGGAATGAACCCACACTTCAACGAAAGCATACAATGGACTAAGGCGGTACGATCCATTTGTGCGTGGGTATGTGCCTGTGTACTATTTATTATTTATTAATTACATTTATATACCGCCCATCTTCCGAACTGGAACTCTGGGCAGTTAAGGATTCATTTGTGATACTGGGGTACATGCAACTTTGTTGCACTGTGTACAAGCCATGCACATCCCACTATGGACATCGCACTGCATGTCTTGTACACTGTGTACAAGCCATGCACATCCCAAAATCACAACAGAAGCCTCTAATCGATGGCACTCTGCCATGGCTGGTAATGTTTTTCCTACTGCGTAGATGGGGATGTGTAATCAGATGTCAGAAAACACTCATTAACCATTTGTATGAGAAAACTCACACAAAGGTGTTAGAAAAAGTTTGAATAGCAAGTTGCTCCTTGCTATGGATGTTTTTAAAAGATTGTACCACAACATAAGTTCATGACAATAATTTTTATGCATTTCATCACAAAAGAACTTCATGACAATAACTTTTATGGTTCCACACCAATGTGCCCTTCACTTTTCATCCTGCTGTGGTGCTCTGCACTGTGTACACAGGTGAATCCTCCTGACCCCCCCGATTCCATCACGATCAAAACAAAAACTGTTATGACGGTTGCACGTGGGTGGAAAAGCCCTGTGCAGAAGAAGGTGGAGGAATGCGGATGCATGTACCTAAGAGGAAACCTTGGCCCACACATACAGTCAACTAAGGGTTCCGGCATCATATTCCCTAACTCACAGCAGAAAAGATCAGATGCCCAACTCCGAAGCAAGAATCACACATGGACTATAATAAAGACTGAGGATAAGTTAGCCTGCTAATAAGAATAAATGCTAAACCAGGCCTGCCCAAAGTCTGGCCCGGGGGCCAAATCCGGCCCATCAGGCCATTCTGAGTGGCCCGCCCCCCCCCCCCATTTTTTTTTTTAAAAACTCTTCCGACACCGCCAGGAAGCTTGATGGGCTGGGCTGGCTGGCTGGCCAGTGAGCAGAAGCTTGTGGGGCTGGGTGGGCAGACAAGGGGATGGGCCACCACCACCAGCACCGCCAAGAATCTTGTGGGGCTGGGCACACGTGCGTGCTGCCACCACTGGCATCACCGGGAACCTTGTGAAGCTAGGTGTGCGTGGGCCGCCTCCTCCGCCATAGCTGGGAACATTGTGAGGTTGGGCGGACCCGCGGGGCAGTGATCGGGCGGGCCATGCCACCGGCACCGCTGGGAAGCTTGGGCGGATGGGCGGTCTGCCGCCACAGGCACCGCAGGCCAGTGGGCCTCTGCCACCGCCAAGGAGCTTTGGGGTGGGCTGGCGGGTGAGCCGTCGCCACTGCTGGGGAGCTTGGGGGGTAGCAAAGTCACACAGATCGCCTCTTCCAGGGGGCGACCTGTGGCCACGGCTCCCTGTGCTTCCGTGGTCCCCACCTTCCTTCTTTCCTCCCTCCCTTGGTCCCCACCTCCCTCTCTCCCTTGTTTGGTTTCCACCTTCCTCCCTCCCTCCCTTGGCCCCCGCCTTCCTTCCTGCGGGTGGAGTTGCAAGAGGTCAGTGGCTGGGGCTTATGGGTCAGTGGGTGGGGCTTGCAGTGGGGTGGCAGGGTCGGGGAGCTACCGGCCCCTGACACATTCTCAGCCACCAAATCTGGTCTTCCTTACAAAAAGTTTGGGCACCCCTGCGGTAAACAAATGAAATACTGCAGTTTGATACAGACTAGATTTCACTCCTAACCCTAACCCCTGGACTTCAGATTTAAAAAAATAACACAGTGGACGAGGCCACAAGTGAGTGGACTAGTCATATACTGTACTTTGACAGAAGAACTGAAAGGTCATCTATTAGGAATTATCTAGGGTCGTCTTGCAGTTTTAACGGCCGCCCAATTTCCTGGTAGCCCACCCATTACACCCCAAATGTCACATGGACATGTACTCCTGCAATTAAGCACACAGCTGCCACCATATTGCCTTGCTTAACACAGAGTCTGCCTATATCCATCCTACTGACCAAGACAGGGGAGCTAGTACAGCAAGAGGGAAGGCCCACCAATGTCAGCAAGCAAAAAGTAGCATAGGCCACTAACCTAAAGCACAAGATGACTCAACTGATCTATTCTGTGATTCTATGATGCATGCTTCAGTTAGTATCTCAGGCTGGAGGGAAGGACAGGAAGCATCCTTGGCTAAGATAAAAATGATTGCTGAGCTCTGATCTAGACGTCATCCATTTTCTCAGAATTAAGGCTATTCTCTATTCCAGCATGAAGTGTTTCAATATCAGAATTAAAAACAGATGTTGCATTAAGGGCATGTCCCATGTTGACAGGACTGTAGCTATTGCAGAGATCTTTAGTGGTCTGATTTAGAGAGTAGCACCATAACCACGGATGCCTCCTTGATTACTTCATCCTCCTTCATCTTTTTGTGCTATAATTGTAGATATATGCCAATTAAAAAACTTCTGAAGAGTTTTTTTTGGGGGGGGAATCCTAGTATTTATGCAGCATGTAGGTAGAATCAAGAGAGCAGATGAAGAGCCACTTTCATGAATGTCACCCTCACAGATGCTGCCTGGAAATGATACAAGACATACATACCAGCAGATGTACCAAAACAGACAAAGGCTGGATGCAACAGAGAGCACGCAGTCTTTACATGCAGACACAGATGGAAGCAGCAAGAGCTTAGAAATTGCAAGAAACCGAACAGGGTATGGAATGAAAGCAAGATGAGAGGTGGCCAAGTACTTACCCAATGTCATCTCTGTAGACTCGAGAGATTAAAACCTCTCCTTTATGGTTATAAATGAACAGGCCTCCAATCATGGTGAACGTTTACACTTCCTTTTTCATGGTGCTTAGATCAAACCTACAGACACCAAACAGGCACTTAATCAGACTTTTGGTTCAGGGCGCAGGCTTAAGACAATACAAATACTATTGAGAGATCATCAATTTAAGAACTCTAATTTCAAGCATATTAAGCAACTGCTTGGACACTAGCACCTCAATACTCCAGATGTACATACAGACAACATCTAATCCAAACATTTGTATTCATGTCAAAATGATAATGTTCCAATAGATAATTCATTCAACTTACAGTGATGGCGAATCTTTTAGAGACCGAGTGCCCAAACTGCAATTCAAAGCCCACTAATTTTTCACAAAGTGCCAATACAGCAATTTAACCAGAGTACAGGAGGCTGTGAAGGGGCAATGTCGGGTGCCCACAGAAAGGGCTCCGAGTGCCACCTTTGGCACCCGTGCCATAGGTTCGCCAACAATGAACTAACAGTTTCACAACAAAGAGTTCCTACCATGACTGCCACAATTCTTTCTCTTTCCTCTGATAAGTATGACAGATACCTCTCTAAGAGCAATGTTCTCTTTTTCTGAGCACCCGTGACAGGCTGCTACTTGCATATTGAAGATGTCATATTGAAGAGGGAACAGGTTTGTCTTCCATGGCTTCAGAGACTAGGACTCGGGGCAATGGTTTCAAACTACAGAAAAAGAGATTCCACTTGAACATTAGGAAGAACTTCATGACAGTTAGAGCTGTTCAGCAGTGGAATATGGTGCCACAAAGGGTGGTTGAGTCTCCTTCTTTGGAGGTTTTTAAGCAGAGGCTGGATGGCCATCTGTCGAAAATATTGTGATGGACTTCCTGCATGGCAGGGGGTTGGACTAGATGGCCCTTGAGGTCTCTTCCAACTCTTATGATTCTATGATTCTACTTGCTGAAAGCAAATATACTCTGTATGGGTTTTGATACATTTTTGCTACATTCTTTAAGTGAAGCAGAAATAATTTGATTATAATGTCTAGTAATATTTTGTGGCTTTCTTATCAGTATAATCATATAATTTAGTGTGGATTGATGCATTATGCCGAATTAACCAATAGATTTTCTTTTCAGTAACAGCCACTGGAATTCAGCCCTGTGAAGATGCTTGATAGAGAAACAAATGGCAGCTCCATACACAGAACAGCTTTGTACAACATATTTCAAAGAGGACTGGATGCATTAGATTGGGGGTGGCGAACCTTTGGCCCTCCACATGCTTTGGACCACAACTCCCCCGGCTCTTATCACTGGGAATATAGGCTTGGAATTCTGGGGGTTGGCAGTCCAAAACATCTGGAGGACCGAAGGATCCCCACCCCTGCATTAGATGAAGCTATGTATGACACAGCAGGGATGACTCACAAGACAATCAAGAAATGAGGCTGCCAAGATTTCTTCCGCACAATGACAGATTCACATTTCCTAGTAACTGTTACTCATTGTTCTGTGGAAGAAGAAAGAGGAAGCTTGTTCTGTCTGGAATCAAGATCAGGACAGGCAGTAACAGTCTGTTTTTAAAACACAGAAGACAGCTTACACAGGCTCAATCAGAGCATCCATTACACATATTTCTTTGTTTTTAGAGTATTTTTACCCCACCTTTCTCCTTCAAAAGGAGCCAAGGCGGCTTACACTAATGAGGGATAAGATACCGTCCAGTACAATTAAAGACATATTCAGAGAATTGAGGGACATCCCACAAAAACATTACATTTAAGCTACCAGAGAAGGTGAGCAGCTAAAAAGAGAGTAAAATTCCATGTAAAGTTATGAGTGAGGGAAACTTAACATTGAAAACACAGTGTCAATGCAATCACAAAGTCTATGTGTTCATGTATGATAGACTCAGATAAAAGTCACATAACAGGTAGTCCATCATTCAGGGAAAGCTTGCCTAAAGAGAAAGTTCTTTGCCTGTTTCCAGAAAGACATAAGGGAGGAGGCAGTCCTGGCCTCTAGTGGGAGGGAGTTCCAGAGTCTGGGCGCAGCAGCCGAGAAGGCCCTTTCATGGGTTCCCATGAGACATACCTGGGAAGGTGGCGGGATGGAGAGAAGGGTCTCTCCTGATGACCTTAACACCCGAGCTGATTCATACTGTGAGAGTCGATCTTTGAGGTAGCTAGAACCCAGGTCGTACAGTGCTTTGTAGCTTAAGGACAGCACTTGAATTGTGCCTGATAGCTGATGGGCAGCCAGTGGAGCTCCTTTAATACGGGTGTGTGGGGCAGGGAAGGCTGAAGGGACTCAACTGAGGAGAGTGCCGCCTACACCGGAACAAGTGGAGAGGGAGGAATGGCGGGAAAAGCAAAGGAGACAGGAGGAGGCCAGGAATGCCCAACTAAGGGAAGAGAAAGAGCGAGAAGAGGCGAGGAGGAGGTTCAAGGAGTCCCTGCCGAATGGGGAAGCAGAAAGGGCAAGAAAAACTGACCAACCACGTCTGTGGAGGTAGGGTTTGCAGAGGGGAAAAAAAAAAAATGGGGAAAGCCAGCACACAACACACAACATCGTCCTCCAAGGGCATAAATCCCCCAGGAAACTACCATTACAAAGCGGGAGTGGGTCTGGAAAAAATGAAAAAATAAAAATTAGTGGCCCTGATTTGGGGAAAATGGGAAAAGATGATGATGTCGCACGCTGAAGCACGGTTTAGGGGCGGGTCGGGGTGGCGCCGAGAGGAGGAGCGTGCGGACAAAGCGGTCGATTCTAGAGGTTCGTGAAATGCCCTAAGGGAAGAGAAAGAGCGAGAAGAGGCGAGGAGGAGGTTCAAGGAGTCCCTGCCGAATGGGGAAGCAGAAAGGGCAAGAAAAACTGACCAACCATGTCTGTGGAGGTGGGGTTTGCAGGGCTGCTCTTGGGTCTGGATTGGGGAAATGGGAAAAGATGATGATGCCAGGAGTACAAAAACGGACTCATAAGCAGGGCTGCTCTTAAACAGATAAACAGATACGCCAGGATATTGCTTATGAGAAATGGATGGAGAAGCTGAAGGCCGAGGAGCAGTGGACTGGGAGACACTCCTGCGGGAGGCGTTTGGCCCTCCGAGGGGACTTTCCTGTTCGGGGTCGACACCGGGGGAGAGTTGGACCCAAGCCATCCATGGAGGTTGGGGTACAGACTATGCCACCGACCCAGGACTTGTGGAGCCTCAGAAGGGGTCTGGGGAAACACTCACCTCTCCAGAGCAGAAGGGGGTTTGAATTCATCTCTGTTTACTCCCTCGAAAGACTCTAAGAATAATCCCTTTGTCGAAAAAGTGACACCTGTTCAAGTTAATGTTAAAAGAAGTGCCTCTAAAAGTATGGAAGAAGACAATAAAACTCCTGTTGGTTTGTTTAAAAACATTTCTTTATTGAATCCAAAGGGGCGGGAAGTCTGGCAACCAGTAGAACCCCCACAGGGTGTAATGAGATCTCTGTACACTGCCCCAATCAGCAATCTGGCTGCTGTATTTTTGAACTTTCTGAGACTTTTCATTGGAAGCGTCACATACACCACATTACAGTAGTCTAGCCGGGATGTCACTAGAGCATGTGTCACTATGGCCAGAGCTTGTTTTTCAAGAAACGGGTGTAACTTGCATCCTAGCCTTAAATTGTGCAAAATGCACTCATGGCCACAGCCGTGACCTGGGTATCCAGGCTCAAGGATAAGTCCAAGAGCACCCCCAAGCTGCACATTTTAAAAAAAATGGAGGATGACCCCATCCAGTACAGGTTGCATCCCTATCCCTTTTCTCCCTTTTGACTGACCAGGAGCACCTCCGTCTTGTCTGGGTTTAGTTTCATTTTGTTCATCCTCATCCAGTTCATTACTGCAGCTAAACACTCGTGTAAAGTTGAGATAGTAGCTCCCTTAGAATGAACTGGCTTGGGTGTAGGTCATCAGGAGAGGCCTTTCTCTCCATCCTGCCACCTTCACAAGTGCAGGTCAGAAGAACACATGAAAGGGGCCTTCTCTGTTGCTGCTCCCAGACTATGGAACTCCCTCTCACTGGAGGCCAGGACTGCCCCATCTCTTATGTCTTTCCGGAAGAAAGACCTTCCTCTTCAGGCAAGCTTTCCCTGAATGAGGGACTACCTAGCATGTGACTTTATGTGGATTACCATACATGATTGCATTGACTGATTTCATAAGAACACCAGTGTTTTCCTTGTTGCTTTTCACCCCTCATAATGGATTTTTCTTTTCTTCTTGCGTACCCTCTGTAGCTCTAATTTTACTTTTTATTGTTCTATTTTATTGTTTTATTGGAAACCTTGAGGGGAGGGGAGGAAAATATCCTGTTCCCCATCAATTTCTGGTTTTTTTAAAAAAACATTTTCCCCCATGGCTTCAAAATTTCTGTTAATTTCACATTTCTAGTCAAAACAACGAACAACTTGGCCAGAAATGATTAGCTCAAAGATACCAGTATTCTAAATGCTTACTTGATTTCATTAACTCCTCTGGACCAATGTACCATTACAGTAATTGCTTTTATAGTATAGTTGCACCTGGCCCTAAAACACTTGATCCCCCCCGGGCTCCCCCCCCACTGCAGACTGCTATGCACCTGCCAGAGAACCCACAAGTTTCCCTGCACAGTCCCCTCTCCCCCCCCCGACACCACATAACTGGATTTAGCTTAAGACAATGGTGACCCAGCTTTAAATACATGTCCTTATTCTAACAGCGATTTCTTTTCCAAAGGTTTTGAACTTCAATATGCCTGCTGCATGATATTCCAGTTCTGCACCTGCAGTATACAAATACTTACATTGAAAGTGTCTTACACTGTGCTAATAGAAGCATTTGACAAATTCTGAATTAGAAAAACATTTCTGCTACATGCTTTTCCTCTGAGCATTTCCCTGGAAAAAATGAGTAATTTAGTTATAATTCTACACCAGCAGTTAAAGATGGTTTGCCAGTGACGTTCTATTACCATCAAAAAAACAAGCTCCGCTAATGAAAGAAAAATGCTATGTGGTCTTTGTATATAATCTGAGACAAAAGATGAGTGATATCTTTATTAAATCACTAAAACCTCACAAACAGAAGCTAGCAATTGAGTCCAGAGGCGTAGCTAGGGTTTTTAGTGCCCAGGGACAAACTCAGATTTTGCGCCCCCTCCTGGCCCCTTGATAACCTCCCCAGACTTGTTACTGTGCTGGGAAAGAGAGGAGTGGGAGCGCCAAGGGGTAGGCAGGTTTGCAGGGAAGCTACCTGGCCAGGCCCAATCCCTCAACACCTGGGAAAGCATGTCTTACCGCCTCCTCCCATCTGGCCTGTTGGATCGCAGACCAGCCGGCAGCTCATGCTGCCTCAGCCAGCTGAAGGTCTGGGAAGAGAAGGGGAGGTCAATTTGGTGCCCCCAGATGCTGTGCCTCGGGACAGGCTCTTAACCTTTAACCCTAATCTCACCCCAGCTATGTCACTGTTTGAGTTCTACAAGATACTTAATCAGTCTGGGCAATAAAGAGTTGTTGTGCAGAAGAAACATGCAATTTCCAAAAAAAGATATACATGTCAGGTTCTTCTATTTAAAATAAATTCCAAAACAGGTACTGAGCTGGTGTCAGATTTCATTTGTGGGATGTACAAGACATTATTCTTCTCTTTTTAAAGAGCCACCAGTCATACAAAATTCCAGTTTTTGACTGAAACTCATGGTTCAGTTTTTTCTGGTGCAAACACAAAAATAAATAGTTTACATTTTTTTTTTACTAGTTGTGGAATGTGTTGCTACAGGCACCCATTTACAGCTAAAGGTGACTTATTTCTATGCTCTCTTGTTCCAACTGTTAAACATTAAATCAAGTGTTATTTTAAAAGCAACAACATAAAATAGCAAAAATAGTTATAAAAACACTAACAGCCTGTGAAACCACACTTTAAAAATATCCAAGATCTCTGATAGTCTAGCTTTGGTTGTTTAAATTTGTTTAAAAAGAAACATATTTACTTAACACCAGAAGGACAAGAGGAAAGGGGATAACCCAGCCTGAGAAAAAAAGAAGGCCCTTACCATGTATAGGTCAACTCTACTATTGAGAGCAGTGGGAATAAGAGAAGGGCAAAGATCTTACAAGAAAGGAGATACTGTCCTTCAAACAGCCCTAGCCATATAGGGCTTTACAGGTCATAACCAGCATTTTTCCGGGTCCAGAAATACACGATCCAACATGCCCTCAAATTTCTTTTCTTGCTGGGCAGGGCTTTTTTTCCCTGCATGCACACCCAACTCCACCACCACCACCACACACATATACAGGTTCCCTCATAACTAAAACAGAACCAGTCATAACAGATGCACAGGGGAGTTAACACCTTGTGTGGAGTTGGGCAGAGGCATCCGCACCCATGTGAGCAAGTACCTTAGAGCAGTGCTCCCCAACCTTTTTGTCTCCACGGACCGGTATTTGTTTGATTATTTTCCCGTGGCCCGGGGTGGGGGGGGAGAGGGGGAGATGGGGGTGTGGGGGGCAGGGGAGGGTGTGGGGGGGGGGGATGGGGGAGGGAGGAGGGGGTGCGGGGGCTTTGCGTGTGTACCTTGGGGGCCACGGGAGCGGGAGGCGGCGGGGCTTGCCGGGCTGGGGCGTCGAACGGGCGGGCCCCCGCCTCCTCCTCCTGTCGGCGGCCGGAGGCAAGCGGCGCGCAGAGGTGCCCCAACCGAGGTGGGCCCGGCCGCGGCCATGCCGCCCGGGTTCGGCTGTGGCTCGGCGGCCGGCAGCGGCCGGCGCCCGCGGCCGCCAGCGGCCAGCGGCCGCGCCCGCGCCGCCGCCGCCACCCGCCTCGGTGGGGCACCTCTGCGGCGCCGCTTGCCTCCAGCTGCAGCCTTCGGGCGGGCGAGCGGGAGGGGGAGGGGAGGAGGCCGGTGGGGGTGGCGTCTCCGGCCCGAGGCGCCACCGGGACCGCCGAGCCGGCCCCGGCGGGCGCCCCCCCCGCCGGCCGCGGAGTCGCGGCCGAACCCGGGCGGCTGCCGTGGCCGCCGCGGCCGCCGACAGGAGGAGGAGGCGGGGCCTGCCCGCCCAGGAGCCCCGAGCTCCCCCCCACCCCGCGGCGGCGACTCCTCCTCCAGCTGCCCGCGGGAGAGAAGAGGAGGAGGAGGAGGGCGGCAGAGGAAAAGGGGAGGAGCCTCCCCGGCCTCCCCAGGCGGCCCGGTGCCAACCGGTCCACGGACCGGCACCAGTCCGCGGCCCGGGGGTTGGGGACCACTGCCTTAGAAGCACCTTAGAGGCAACCTTGGACCTTCAATCAGTGAAACACTTGGAAAAGGGGAGTTGTATGCTGAAGCTTGTGAACTGTCGTCAAAGACAGCTCCATGGAGAGTGTGTTTCTGTAATCCATGTGGGCTGTAACAAAGACTAGGGGTCCTATGTCCAAGTATTATAGAACTATATCATTACCTGCCATGCTCATCCTCCAAAGAAATAAGCCAAAGACCTCCGACAATTAAAGGAGACACAGTACACTTGAGCCAACAATTAAGGAGAACCCATAACTCTATATTTTATTTATTTATTTCCATTTATATGTACCACACAGCTTTCCCAGATGAACTCTGGACGGCGAGTCTCAGACTCATAAAAGACACTCAGCACATAGTACAGACTACAGTTGAGACCTATCCGAGAACACTGACAATGCACCCTCCTTCAAACATGGCAGCAACATTTTCTATCCAGCCCTGGACCGACTTGGGTCTTCAACCTTTAGGGTTTATACAATGCATACCAACCTAAAGTACAATCTATCAGTAGCCAAGATAGCCTTCTATTTTCAGCTTTATAGCACCACAACCTTCCTGACATTCTGTGACTTTTCCAGTCTGGATACCAGATGCCACAGACAGGTGAAGTACCATGGCCTCAACTGTCCAGACTTCTACGTGCTATAATTCCCAGGAGCTTATGCTTTTTATAGAAGCATTCGGTGAGCGCTGATGTTTGCTTTGTTCTTCCCTATGTCTTGATGTTCTTCCCAACCTTTGCCTTTGTGCCTCTTGCTGGGCTTTTTGTTTCCTATTTTTATTGTTACTAGTATTTGATTTATTATTTGTTTGTTTTGTTTTTAACCATCATTATGTGTTATTTATATGTAAACCACACAGAGTTCCTTTGGGAAAATTGGTGTGGTATGGAAATAAAAATAAAAAATAAATAAATAAAAATAAATAAATAAATAAATAAATAAATAAATAAATAAATAAATAAATAAATAAATAAATAAATAAAGGCAAAAAGAAAGATCTTGGAAGAGGATTTTTCATGGCTTATGTCAGAAGCAGTCTTCCAGAATGTTTCTTAGGAAACATACCCTCATCGTAAAAACAGTCCTGACTACACTTCATGGGAATGTAATACTACTTAAGATATTTGTTTGGCTATATTTAACTTGTTTTAGATTGAACCCATGAACAATTAATTGCTGCTGCAGCAAAAATAGCAGACAGAGAATAGGTAATTCCAAGAACATTGGAATAGCTCAGCAATCCTAAAACAGCAAAGGCGATTAACATCAAGCCTCTAGACTAAAGAATTTACATAAAACCAGTGACACTTTTGAGTTAATTATGAAATAAAAGAGCATTAAACAACCACCAAAAAGCTATGTGTTTTACATTAAAATGAAGTTGGTAAACAGTTCAATCTACTGGGGGGGGCAGGGAGTTGACAATGGCAAGTTATATTTCTCCCTTTTTCTTTTTATCCACACCAAATTAGGCTTCTTGAGCAATGTATCTATTACAAATTCAATTATGGGACTTCTATAATGAAAATCAGGTTCGAGTTGTGATGGATAGATACAACCGCCAAGCCAGTGAAGAAAAAACGCTCAAGTGGCTTGGGTCTGGAGGAGGAGGGGCAGGAAGGGGGAAAGAGTGAGTTACAGCTTGATAGGTTGCAGGGGGTGTCAGTCAATGGCACCGGAGACTGCGATTGGCCGAGGGTGCCTGTAAAGAGCAGTTCTCTAAGGCAACTGTGGCAGTGGCCTGCCAAAGGGGTCTTGTGGCCTCTTCCAATCAGGGCAAGGGGTCACCACAACATGAGGAACTGTATTAAAGGGTCATGGCATTAGGAAGGTTGGGCACCACTGAACTACAGCTACCAGCATCCCATCTCCAGTACACAACACCTGCCAAGTTTCAGAAACTCTGCTGAACTATAGCCATAAGCCTCACCCAAAATAGACAATGCCTCCAGCTTTATTGAAAGGTGGCATGCAATATTTACCACATGTGCAAATAGCTGAAACAGGAAACAGATTAGCACTGATTTCATTTAAGTGGGGTGGCTTAATAAGCCAATTTTCTGGTTAGAGCCTGAGGCTTGCTACTAAATTGAACAACAGAAGGTAGCTAGCATCACATTCAGCTTAATCTAATTCCATCCAGACATCATTCTGTTAATTCACTGGCATCTATAACATTAAGGCTTTCCTACAAGATTCAAAGAGCTATCCCTTATAATATCATGGAAGCACCACTTCAATTCTGTTGACATCGAACAGAAAAAAATACTTACAATATCAACACAGGAAGCATTTATTCTGCTCCCCACAAAAGAAAAAAAAACTTAAAACACACATGCATGACAGTAGGAGAACTGATGGTGGAAGTCCCTTTGACATTTCTACTGATGCAATCTTTTGATGGCATCCAACAGGTAACGACATTTGATAAACTCAATCTCTACAAACTCTTACCTCCAAACTATATTGTCAGCACCCACATGAGCAGAAAAGGGAGCAAGCAGCTTCCTCCTGAATGAGTTGCCACAATAAAGTTTTGTACAACTGTGCACAGAGTGGAGAGAATGGACAGGAAGAATCCCTCAACAAAGCAGCATCACAGGAGATTTTGGAAGCTACAGAATGTGCACAGTGTACAGTTAATTGTAGGATTTTATTGACCTAGGAAGGGATAACAATCAGTGTAGATCAGGGCTGTCCAACTTTGAACAGGCTGAGGTCTACTTTTTCCAGATGAAAGTGCCTGAGGGCTAATACACTAAAACATCTACTTATGAATTTTATCTGCTCTGAGCATATGCTCTTAAGTAAAAAAAAAATTGTAAGTAGAGCAGCGGTTTCCCAAAGGAACGCATTGAAAATCAATTAATCCTTTCTGGAGGGAACATATTTCAATGCATTCCTATGGTAAGGCTGACCATGTACCTACAACCCTTACACCTGGTTGAGTCAGTGTGGATGGGTGCAAGGGAGGCGTGTGCATGCTAGTCTGGACTGCTGGAAGACTTTTTTTAAAATGGTGCACTTTCCCTCCCAACGTGCCCGGGGCCTGACTTGACTCTACTTCTCCTCCTGTTTTCTCCCTTCTCCCTTCCAGCCCCCTCGCTGCCACTGCTGCTGCCGCCCATACCTCTCACTCACTTCTGCCATGTTCTCTGTGCAGCTGGGATTGGCCACGCCAGCAGTGGGGAAATCACATTCCCGCAGCGGCGCGAGGAGGACGGAATGCCTCAGAGGGGGAGCAGGAGGAGCGGCAGGTCAGTCTCTGTGAGGCAGCTGTGGGGGTCCCCTCCACTCATAAGAACATAAGAAGAGCCATGCTGGATCAGGCCAAAGGCCCATCTAGTCCAGCTTCCTGTATCTCACAGCGGCTCCACCAGATGCCCATGAGATTAGATATCTGTCTCCTGATACCACTCCCCTACATCTGGCCCTTGAAGTACCCTGGTTTAAAGCCTGGAGATTACACATCTCCATCATGGTTTGTAACCTGTGATGGACTTTTCCTCCAGGAATCTGTCCAATCCCCTTTTGAAGGCATCCAGGCCAGATGCCATCACCACATCCTGTGGCAGGGAGTTCCATAGACTTACAACGCGCTGGGTGAAAAAATATTTTCTTTTGTCAGTTCTTACTCTCCCAGCCCTCAATTTGAGTGGATGTCCCCTAGTTCTGGCATTTTGGGAGAGAGAGAAGAGCTTCCCTCTATCCACTTTACTCATACCCTGCATTATTTTGTATGTCTCAATCATATCCCCCTCAAGCGCCTTTTTTTTCCAGACTAAAGAGGCCCAAATGTTTTAGCCTTTCTTCATAAGGAGGTGCCCCAGCCCAGTAATCATTTTAGTCGCTCTCTTCTGCACTTTTTCCAGTTCCACTATGTCTTTCTTGAGATGCGGTGACTGAATTGTACACAATACTCCAGGTGGGGCCTTACTATTGTTTTGTATAAAGGCATTATAATGTTCGCTGTTTTATTTTCAATCCCCTTTTTGATAATCCCTAGCATGGAATTGGCCTTCTTCACCGCTGCCACACATTGGGGAGACGCCTTCATGGAGCTGTCCACCAACACACCAAGATCTCTTTCCTGATCCGTCACGGATAACTCAGAGCCCATGAGTTGATAGATGAAGTTTGGATTTTTTGCCCCAATATGCATTACTTTACATTTAGTTACATTAAAACGCATTTGCCATTTCTCAGCCCATTCCCCCAGTTTGGAGAGATCCTTCTGGAGCTCTTCACAATCTTCTCTGGTTTTTACCACGCGGAAAAGTTTTGTGTCATCTGCAAACTTGGCCACCTCACTGTTTATCCCTGTCTCCAGGTCATTTATGAACAGATTGAAAAGCACCTGTCCCAGGACAGAGCCCTGGGGCACACCGCTTTTCACCTCTCTCCATTGTGAAAATTTCCCATTGACACCTACTCTTTGTTTCCGGGATCTCAACCAGTTCTCAATCCATAAGAGGACCTGCCCTCTTATCCCCTGACTGTGCAATTTTCTCAGCAGCCTTTGGTGAGGGACTGTGTCAAAAGCCTTTTGAAAATCCAGAGAGACTATATCCACCGGTTCACCCAAATCCATGTGCCTGTTGACCTTTTCAAAAAATTCTAAAAGGTTTGTCAGACAAGATTTACCCTTACAGAAGCCATGCTGATTTTCTCTCAGCAAGGTTTGTTCTTTTATGTGTTTTAAGATTTTCTCTTGGATGAGGCCTTCCACCATCTTCCCTGGGACAGATGTAAGGCTAACTGGCCTTTAGTTTCCCGGGTCCCCCCTCCTTCCTTTTTTAAAAATTGGTGTGACATCTGCTATCCTCCACTCCTCCGGCACTGTGGCCGTTTTAAGAGACAAGTTGCATATAACCGTTAAGAGATCTGCAATTTCGTTTCTCAGTTCCCTAATAACCCTTGGGTGGATGCCATCTGGGCCCGGTGACTTGTTAATCCTCAATTTATCAATTAGTCCTAAAACCTCCTCTCTTTTAACCTGTATTTGATTTAATTCTTTAGTCAAGAGGGGCGGCTCAGGCAGCGGAATCCGCTCAAGGTCCTCTGTCGTGAAGACAGACGCAAAGAACTCATTCAATTTCTCTGCAATGTCCAAGTACTCCTTAACCTCCCCTTTTCCTCCCTCACCATCCAGAGGGCCAACTGGTTCTCTGGCAGGTTTTCTACTTCTGACATATTTAAAGAAGCTTTTATTATTACCCTTTATATTGCTAGCCATGCGTTCCTCAAAGTCTTTCTTTGCCTCCCTTATCATCTTACATTTCTTTTGCCAGAGTTTGTGATCCATTTTATTTTCCTCATTTGGGGAGGATTTCCATTTACAGAAGGACCTCTCCTTGCGCTTTAGAGCCTCTCTACCTCCACTCGTTAACCATGCCGGTGTCCTCTTGGACAGGTTCCTCGGCTCTGCAAAAGCAACTCAATTGGTCATGAGACAGTGGCATGCCGATCCATCTGGCCGGTAGGGAGAGCAGGGGACCGTGCCATGGCCCTTGAACTGCCCCACTCAGCTGAGACAGTGGGCTGGCAGGCCTAGAGCTTTGCTGGGGCGGTGGTGGTCCTTGGGTTGTGGGAGGTAGAGGTGGAGAACTTATCCCCTCACATTTTTATTAATGGCTGGAGGGCTACTTTTGAACCCTTCACGGGCTACTGGTAGCCTCCGGTCTACCTGTTGGGCAGGCCTGGTGTAGATGATGGTAGAAGGGAATGAAGACTATGAGTGTTCTGCGCAGGCACAGACGAAACCCATACATATGTATTCCCAGATGCCAGGAAGAACTTATTGCTATGCTTGGGCCTTAACACAGTATGCTTCGATTTTAAAACAAACCAGAGATACAGCCTCATCAGTTAACTCTCTCTCTCTGTGTGTGTGTGTGTGTGTGTGTGTGTGTGTGTCGTTGCAGTTGTGACCAACTCTTCATGACTCCATGTCCGTGGAGTTTTCTTGGCAGGAATACTGGAGTGGTTTGTCAGTTCCTACTCCATGCACCTACAGGCGCTGGTATTCCCTGGTGGTCTCCCATCCAAGTACTCACCAGGGTTGACCCTGCTTAGCTTCTGAAATCAGGCGAGATCAGATGTGCTTAGGGCATCTAGGCAGTTTACAGGTAAGTGTTACTGTTCTACAATTCTGATACTAAAGACATCAGTGAAATGCTCATTAAGAACAGAATATTTCAAGTTCAGGAGGACAGCATATGACACTTTGAACCAACAGATCCCTACAATCATCATCGCTCGTGATTTTTTTAGACCTAAGGGCTACCAGAAGAATCCAGAAAACTACAGTGCCAATCTTGCCACGTGTGGAGTTTAACCAAGGACACCACAGAAATATGATATGGTACTTTCAACTCCTCAGGACTGCCAAACATGCATCACAAACAGACATGAAGCAAAACAAGTTGAGAAGCTGTGTAGCCATCACAAAGACCAAATACAAAAGTAGAACAGGCGATACCTTTAGGCTACCAGTTTGAAGTTAGAGAAAGTCAGGATGTTTCTCTGTCACATACTGTAAGTGTACATCAAATAAATATGTCTAGATAGAAGATATGAGACTTGTGTGCAATCAACAACAGGGAAAAACACACGCCATGTAAAAGGTTACATACACATACAGTAGACCCTCATATAACAAACGGTTTGTATAACAAAATCTGTACGACATAAAAAATTTCAGACATAGGGGAAAATTGCTTAATAGAATCGCCTATGGCGCAAAAGAGCCTCATGGCGCAGTGGTTAAATGCCTGTACTGCAGGTAAAACTGTGCTCACGGCCTGGGGTTCAATCCCAGGTAGCAGGCTCAAGGTTCTCTCAGTCTTCCATCCTTCCGTGGTCAGTAAACTGAGTACCCAGCTTGCTGGGGGTGGGGCAATGTGTAGCCTGCACACTGTAATTAAAATTGTAAACCGCCCAGAGACTACTTGTAGTGGTATGGGGCGGTATATAAGCAGAACACTTTGCTTTATGGGGCAAATCCATACAACATAAAATGGTCGCGATTAGGGATTACTCTGTTTTCAATGCATTCCTATGGGAAATGTGTATAAAGGAAAATTTGCTTATCATAATTTCATTTGGAACGAATTAATTCCTTTATACAAGGTACCACTGTACCTATATCTGATCTGTTTGCTCTTATTAACAGTGCCCAGACGTGTAGTAACAATGCTAGTAAACAGGCAACCTGATAAACATGCAGCTTTACAAGTGGTAGCTCACGTCACTGTCTCTTCTATACAAGCACCATTGCTTTTTCATATTTTAATACAGCATTCCCAGTTTCTAATATGTGGGCATTTCCTCTATAAACTGGATACCTGAACAAACAAGGCAGGAATTTCTCTTTCAAAAAGCTTACCGTTAACATTTCTGCATGTCTGTTCCAAGTAAGCTTCCTGTCCTGTCTGAAAATCCAAAGCAGTGACTATGCAGGATTATGCAAGAAAGCCTTGTCCTCAGCGATAAAGCCAACAACAGAGCTGAGAGGTTCTGCCACTGGCGCCCTGCCTGCTCGTCCCATTCTCTCTCAGCCCTGCTGCAAACAACTAGCACTGGATTTCTTATTAACAGACATCTTGAAAGAAAGCTATTTCCAGAAAAAGTAGATAGATTATACTTGAAAAAATTGGGAGGAAGTGGATCTTATTTTCCAATTACACCAATCTACGCTACTGATTTCAATATTGTTTAAACCATACAAAAAGTTATATGACAGCCCCATATCCTAAATTGGCTTCTTGTAAGGCAGGGATGGAAATACACGGTTATTGGACTGCAATTTCAATCAGCCCTAGCCAACGTGGGTACTGTTAAGAGATGGCCAGGGTGTAAAAGGCCACATATTCTTCACTTTGACTCCAAGCCACAAGTTTAGCAATGCTAGCCTATGGTATTATATTGTCACTATGGATCCTTTAATTTGTTAGAATGCATTCTTCTGATCACAAAAAAGAGAATTAAATTTATCCATGAGGATTGCAGATGTACATAAACCAGTTTCTGAAACAAAATCACATCAGACTCACAGAAATCTAACCTCTTACATTGATCATACAAACTACAGTACTACAGAAACTAAAGATCATATACTAAGAGTTCAACTATACACATTTATCTGATCATCAATATAAGATTTGATTTTCGAAGGGCAAACCCTTGATTTTCGAAGGGCAAACTTCCCTCAGATGAGGAAACTAGTTAGAGAGAAACTGAAGGGGAGGGTTAGAAGAATCCAATCTCTTCAGAGTGCATGGAGCCTGTTTAAAACAGGCTCAGCACAAGTGCATACCACAAAGAAAGAAGAGCTCATTTAAGTCCAAGAGGACACCGGCATGGTTAACGAGTGGAGTTAGAGAGGCTCTAAAGCGCAAGGAGAGGTCCTTCTGTAAATGGAAATCCTCCCCAAATGAGGAAAATAAAAAGGAACACAAACTCTGGCAAAAGAAATGTAAAAAGATGATAAGGGAGGCAAAGAAAGACTTTGAGGAACGCATGGCTAGCAATATAAAGGGTAATAATAAAAGCTTCTTTAAATATGTTAGAAGTAGAAAACCTGCCAGAGAACCAATTGGGCCTCTGGATGGTGAGGGAGGAAAAGGGGAGGTTAAGGAGTACTTGGACATTGCAGAGAAATTGAACGAGTTCTTTGCGTCTGTCTTCACGACAGAGGACCTTGAGCGGATTCCGCTGCCTGAGCCGCCCCTCTTGACTAAAGAATTAAATCAAATACAGGTTAAAAGAGAGGAGGTTTTAGGACTAATTGATAAATTGAGGATTAACAAGTCACCGGGCCCAGATGGCATCCACCCAAGGGTTATTAGGGAACTGAGAAATGAAATTGCAGATCTCTTAACGGTAATATGCAACTTGTCTCTTCAAACGGCCACAGTGCCGGAGGACTGGAGGATAGCGGATGTCACACCAATTTTTAAAAAAGGAAGGAGGGGGGACCCAGGAAACTACAGGCCGTTACCCTTACATCTGTCCCAGGAAGATGGTGGAAGGCCTCATCCAAGAGAAAATCTTAAAACACATAAAAGAACAAACCTTGCTGAGAGAAAATCAGCATGGCTTCTGTAAGGGTAAATCTTGTCTTACAAACCTTTTAGAATTTTTTGAAAAGGTCAACAGGCACGTGGATTTGGGTGAACCGGTGGATATAGTCTATCTGGATTTTCAAAAGGCTTTTGACACAGTCCCTCACCAAAGGCTGCTGAGAAAATTGCATAGTCAGGGGATAAGAGGGCAGGTCCTCTTATGGATTGAGAACTGGTTGAGATCCCGGAAACAAAGAGTAGGTGTCAATGGGAAATTTTCACAATGGAGAGAAGTGAAAAGCGGTGTGCCCCCAGGGCTCGGTCCTGGGACCGGTGCTTTTCAATCTGTTCATAAATGACCTGGAGACAGGGATAAACAGTGTGGTGGCCAAGTTTGCAGATGACACAAAACTTTTCCATGTGGTAAAAACCAGAGAAGATTGTGAAGAGCTCCAGAAGGATCTCTCCAAACTGGGGGAGTGGGCTGAGAAATGGCAAATGCGTTTTAATGTAACCAAATGTAAAGTAATGCATATTGGGGCAAAAAATCCAAACTTCATCTATCAACTCATGGGCTCTGAGTTATCCGTGACGGATCAGGAAAGAGATCTTGGTGTGTTGGTGGACAGCTCCATGAAGGTGTCTCCCCAATGTGTGGCAGCAGTGAAGAAGGCCAATTCCATGCTAGGGATTATCAAAAAGGGGATGGAAAATAAAACAGCCAACATTATAATGCCGTTATACAAAACAATAGTAAGGCCCCACCTGGAGTATTGTATACAATTGTATACAATTCTGGTCACCGCATCTCAAGAAAGACATAGTGGAACTGGAAAAGGTGCAGAAGAGAGCGACTAAAATGATTACTGGGCTGGGGCACCTCCCTTATGAAGAAAGGCTAAAACAATTGGGCCTCTTCAGTCTGGAAAAAAGGCGCTTGAGGGGGGATATGATTGAGACATACAAAATAATGCAGGGTATGAGTAAAGTGGATAGAGGGAAGCTCTTCTCCCTCTCTCAAAATACCAGAACTAGGGGACATACACTCAAATTGAGTGCTGGGAGAGTAAGAACTGACAAAAGAAAATATTTTTTCACCCAGCGCGTTGTAAGTCTATGGAACTCCCTGCCACAGGATGTGGTGATGGCATCTGGCCTGGATGCCTTCAAAAGGGGATTGAACAGATTCCTAGAGGAAAAGTCCATCACGGGTTACAAACCATGATGGAGATGTGTAATCTCTAGGCTTTAAACCAGGGTACTTCAAGGGCCAGATGCAGGGGAGTGGTATCAGGAGACAGATATCTAGTCTCATGCGCTCCCAAACGCATCTGGTGGGGCCGCTGTGAGATACAGGAAGCTGGACTAGATGGGCCTTTGGCCTGATCCAGCATGGCTCTTCTTATGTTCTTATGTTCTTAAGATAGCCTGACAGTTAAATGACTTGCCTGGAACCCGTGACAAATCGTAACCATCCTCATGCTAAACTATTAGTACAAAATACAGTGAAATGAGTGCCAACAGTATCCATAGTACTACACCACTGAACACAAAGCACCCTTTGAAACTGCCAAATGCAACTCAGACCCACTTTTCCCTTTAAAGAAATGCCATCACATTTTGGAGAGTCTTCCCACTGCACAGTATTAAAGGTAACCTCCAGTTCAGGTTTTCTTTCAAAGGAAGGGAGAACTAAATGTCCTCTCAAGTGAGATCCACCTGGTGCCAACACTGATAACATTTCAGCACCAAGTAAAAACCTTCCTGTTCCAGAAGTTTTTAATTGACATAATATAGATTGTGGGTCCTGATGGCAATTTTAGTGTAATGTTTTTATTATTGTTGTATTTATTTTTTAAATGTTTTAACTGTTTTAATTCTTTTTTTTTATTGTAAGCCGCCCAGAGACCTTTGGGTAGTGGACAGCATATAAGCTGTAAAAATAAATAAATGAAATAAATAAATAAATCAGTGACAGCATTTTCCACAAGTTACAACACCTAGTTGCAGCCATGGTTGCTAGCACAGGCACTCCAGGCAGCTGGGTAGGTAATATAACTGACTAACGCAAACTCCACATCTTCTGCTTGTAAACAGTTTATTGAAAATGTACTGAAAATGTACTGAAAATGAAAATCACATATGAACTTGGGGGAAATAAAGACCTGTGTGTGATATCACTACAACTTTTTCAAAATAAATGTCTTTAAAAGCATTACTGTGCTACTATAATCATGCACAGAGAAGTCCAAATTACTGAGGAATTCAGAACACAAAGAAAAGTTAACCTAAGTTTCAATCTGTCCAAATACACAAATACTAACCTTGGTATTGTTTTAATACAATATACTATATGGCAGAGCAGCAGAGAGGAAGGAGCTGGTCAGAGGAGCACAGAACAAAGGGCAGAGCTAACTTCTTCTTTTTGCAGGAGCAAGGGGCGGAGTTTTAGCTTTAAATAGCTGCTACCAGCAGTCTCTCAGTCCTCTTCTGGCAGAGCAGCAGAGAGGAAGGAGCTGGTCAGAGGAGCACAGAACAAAGGGCAGAGCTAACTTCTTCTTTTGCAGGAGCAAGGGGCGGAGATTTAGCTTTAAATAGCTGCTACCAGCAGTCTCTCAGTCCTCTTCTGGCAGAGCAGCAGAGAGGAAGGAGCTGGTCAGAGGAGCACAGAACAAAGGGCAGAGCTAACTTCTTCTTTTTGCAGGAGCAAGGGGCGGAGTTTTAGCTTTAAATAGCTGCTACCAGCAGTCTCTCAGTCCTCTTCTGGCAGAGCAGCAGAGAGGAAGGAGCTGGTCAGAGGAGCACAGAACAAAGGGCAGAGCTAACTTCTTCTTTTTGCAGGAGCAAGGGGCGGAGTTTTAGCTTTAAATAGCTGCTACCAGCAGTCTCTCAGTCCTCTTCTGGCAGAGCAGCAGAGAGGAAGGAGCTGGTCAGAGGAGCACAGAACAAAGGGCAGAGCTAACTTCTTCTTTTGCAGGAGCAAGGGGCGGAGTTTTAGCTTTAATTAGCTGCTACCAGCAGTCTCTCAGTCCTCTTCTGGCAGAGCAGCAGAGAGGAAGGAGCTGGTCAGAGGAGCACAGAACAAAGGGCAGAGCTAACTTCTTCTTTTTGCAGGAGCAAGGGGCGGAGTTTTAGCTTTAAATAGCTGCTACCAGCAGTCTCTCAGTCCTCTTCTGGCAGAGCAGCAGAGAGGAAGGAGCTGGTCAGAGGAGCACAGAACAAAGGGCAGAGCTAACTTCTTCTTTTGCAGGAGCAAGGGGCGGAGTTTTAGCTTTAAATAGCTGCTACCAGCAGTCTCTCAGTCCTCTTCTGGCAGAGCAGCAGAGAGGAAGGAGCTGGTCAGAGGAGCACAGAACAAAGGGCAGAGCTAACTTCTTCTTTTGCAGGAGCAAGGGGCGGAGTTTTAGCTTTAAATAGCTGCTACCAGCAGTCTCTCAGTCCTCTTCTGGCACAGCAGCAGAGAGGAAGGAGCTGGTCAGAGGAGCACAGAACAAAGGGCAGAGCTAACTTCTTCTTTTTGCAGGAGCAAGGGGCGGAGTTTTAGCTTTAAATAGCTGCTACCAGCAGTCTCTCAGTCCTCTTCTGGCAGAGCAGCAGAGACGAAGGAGCTGGTCAGAGGAGCACAGAACAAAGGGCAGAGCTAACTTCTTCTTTTTGCAGGAGCAGGGCGGAGTTTTAGCTTTAAATAGCTGCTACCAGCAGTCTCTCAGTCCTCTTCTGGCAGAGCAGCAGAGAGGAAGGAGCTGGTCAGAGGAGCACAGAACAAAGGGCAGAGCTAGCTTCTTCTTTTGCAGGAGCAAGGGGCGGAGTTTTAGCTTTAAATAGCTGCTACCAGCAGTCTCTCAGTCCTCTTCTGGCAGAGCAGCAGAGAGGAAGGAGCTGGTCAGAGGAGCACAGAACAAAGGGCAGAGCTAACTTCTTCTTTTTGCAGGAGCAAGGGGCGGAGTTTTAGCTTTAAATAGCTGCTACCAGTAGTCTCTCAGTCCTCTTCTGGCAGAGCAGCAGAGAGGAAGGAGCTGGTCAGAGGAGCACAGAACAAAGGGCAGAGCTAACTTCTTCTTTTTGCAGGAGCAAGGGGCGGAGTTTTAGCTTTAAATAGCTGCTACCAGCAGTCTCTCAGTCCTCTTCTGGCAGAGCAGCAGAGAGGAAGGAGCTGGTCAGAGGAGCACAGAACAAAGGGGCAGAGCTAACTTCTTCTTTTGCAGGAGCAAGGGGCGGAGTTTTAGCTTTAAATAGCTGCTACCAGCAGTCTCTCAGTCCTCTTCTGGCAGAGCAGCAGAGAGGAAGGAGCTGGTCAGAGGAGCACAGAACAAAGGGCAGAGCTAACTTCTTCTTTTGCAGGAGCAAGGGGCGGAGTTTTAGCTTTAAATAGCTGCTACCAGCAGTCTCTCAGTCCTCTTCTGGCAGAGCAGCAGAGAGGAAGGAGCTGGTCAGAGGAGCACAGAACAAAGGGCAGAGCTAACTTCTTCTTTTTGCAGGAGCAAGGGGCGGAGTTTTAGCTTTAAACAGCTGCTACCAGCAGTCTCTCAGTCCTCTTCTGGCAGAGCAGCAGAGAGGAAGGAGCTGGTCAGAGGAGCACAGAACAAAGGGCAGAGCTAACTTCTTCTTTTTGCAGGAGCAAGGGGCGGAGTTTTAGCTTTAAATAGCTGCTACCAGCAGTCTCTCAGTCCTCTTCTGGCAGAGCAGCAGAGAGGAAGGAGCTGGTCAGAGGAGCACAGAACAAAGGGCAGAGCTAACTTCTTCTTTTGCAGGAGCAAGGGGCGGAGTTTTAGCTTTAAATAGCTGCTACCAGCAGTCTCTCAGTCCTCTTCTGGCAGAGCAGCAGAGAGGAAGGAGCTGGTCAGAGGAGCACAGAACAAAGGGCAGAGCTAACTTCTTCTTTTGCAGGAGCAAGGGGCGGAGTTTTAGCTTTAATTAGCTGCTACCAGCAGTCTCTCAGTCCTCTTCTGGCAGAGCAGCAGAGAGGAAGGAGCTGGTCAGAGGAGCACAGAACAAAGGGCAGAGCTAACTTCTTCTTTTTGCAGGAGCAAGGGGCGGAGTTTTAGCTTTAAATAGCTGCTACCAGCAGTCTCTCAGTCCTCTTCTGGCAGAGCAGCAGAGAGGAAGGAGCTGGTCAGAGGAGCACAGAACAAAGGGCAGAGCTAACTTCTTCTTTTGCAGGAGCAAGGGGCGGAGTTTTAGCTTTAAATAGCTGCTACCAGCAGTCTCTCAGTCCTCTTCTGGCAGAGCAGCAGAGAGGAAGGAGCTGGTCAGAGGAGCACAGAACAAAGGGCAGAGCTAACTTCTTCTTTTTGCAGGAGCAAGGGGCGGAGTTTTAGCTTTAATTAGCTGCTACCAGCAGTCTCTCAGTCCTCTTCTGGCAGAGCAGCAGAGAGGAAGGAGCTGGTCAGAGGAGCACAGAACAAAGGGCAGAGCTAACTTCTTCTTTTTGCAGGAGCAAGGGGCGGAGTTTTAGCTTTAAATAGCTGCTACCAGCAGTCTCTCAGTCCTCTTCTGGCAGAGCAGCAGAGAGGAAGGAGCTGGTCAGAGGAGCACAGAACAAAGGGCAGAGCTAACTTCTTCTTTTTGCAGGAGCAAGGGGCGGAGTTTTAGCTTTAAATAGCTGCTACCAGCAGTCTCTCAGTCCTCTTCTGGCAGAGCAGCAGAGAGGAAGGAGCTGGTCAGAGGAGCACAGAACAAAGGGCAGAGCTAACTTCTTCTTTTGCAGGAGCAAGGGGCGGAGTTTTAGCTTTAATTAGCTGCTACCAGCAGTCTCTCAGTCCTCTTCTGGCAGAGCAGCAGAGAGGAAGGAGCTGGTCAGAGGAGCACAGAACAAAGGGCAGAGCTAACTTCTTCTTTTGCAGGAGCAAGGGGCGGAGTTTTAGCTTTAAATAGCTGCTACCAGCAGTCTCTCAGTCCTCTTCTGGCAGAGCAGCAGAGAGGAAGGAGCTGGTCAGAGGAGCACAGAACAAAGGGCAGAGCTAACTTCTTCTTTTTGCAGGAGCAAGGGGCGGAGTTTTAGCTTTAAATAGCTGCTACCAGCAGTCTCTCAGTCCTCTTCTGGCAGAGCAGCAGAGAGGAAGGAGCTGGTCAGAGGAGCACAGAACAAAGGGCAGAGCTAACTTCTTCTTTTTGCAGGAGCAAGGGGCGGAGTTTTAGCTTTAATTAGCTGCTACCAGCAGTCTCTCAGTCCTCTTCTGGCAGAGCAGCAGAGAGGAAGGAGCTGGTCAGAGGAGCACAGAACAAAGGGCAGAGCTAACTTCTTCTTTTTGCAGGAGCAAGGGGCGGAGTTTTAGCTTTAAATAGCTGCTACCAGCAGTCTCTCAGTCCTCTTACAGAGCGCGAGCAAACTAAAAAAATAAAAAGAAAAATTCTGGGTTTAATTGAGTTCCCAAGCCAAGCAACTCCTCAGGAGGTCCTACACTTCCTGACGTGCTTGTCGTTGGAGTAGAGGTGCTTTAGCGGGCCCTACACTGTTAGATTTTTGACTAAACAATAAAAGAAGTTAAGAGTCTTACTAGGTTAAAAAAAAAAGTGCAAGTTTACATTTTTGAGACCTTGAATACATTTTATTGTAATAGTTAAAATGGAGTTGCAGGGAGCAGCTGTAGTTACCTGCAGTACTTGTGCCATGTTTGTTATCTTGACAGAGCGTGTGCAGAACTACATCTGCTGCAAGTGCAAGCTGGTAGCGCTATTGGAAGAGAAGGTCCAGCAGCTAGAGGCTCGCATAGTGGACCAGCAACATATTAAGGAGCTTGAGCAGTTCCTGGACAGAGCGGAAGAGACTATCCAGGTCCAAGAAGAGACAGGGCACACTTCAGAGGAGGAAGTCACTCCCCCAACTCAGGAGGTGGATGGGTGGAGGAATGTGACTCAAAGCAGTAGAAGGCCAAGGCATCGCTCAGAGAGTCTCATCTTGCACAATCAATTTGAAGCTCTTTCCCTCAGCACACCTCATGAGGCACGCATAGAGGAAGAAGTGGTTCCACCGGAGGACCTCTCCCTCATCACTATTGATGAGATACAAGATCAGGTACATGTTGATGAGCAGGCTGCAGGAGAGAAGCTCATTGTGCTAGGGGATTCTATCATTAGAAATACGGAGGGATGGATTTGTGAGGAGCATGATAACCGGATGGTCACTTGCCTGCCGGGTGCAAAGGTTGCAGACATCACCAGAAATATAGATAGCTTGTTAGAGAGAACTGGGAAGGAGCCAGTGGTCATGGTACACGTCGGTACCAATGATGTCGGGAAGGCCAAGCGGTCAGTCTTGGAAGCCAAATTCAGGTTGCTAGGTAGAAGATTGAAGTCCCGGGCTTCCAAGGTAGCATTTTCAGAAGTGCTACCTGTTCCTCGTGCAGGTCCCGCCAGGCAGGCAGAACTCAGAAGCCTCAATGCGTGGATGAGGCGATGGTGTCGAGAGGAGGGCTTTAGATTTGTCAGGAACTGGAGAACATTTTGGGACAAGCCAAACCTCTTCAGGAGGGATGGGTTGCACTTGAATCATGATGGGACCAGATTGCTGGCACTCAACCTCAAAAAGGCAGCAGAGCAGCTTTTAAACTGATAACTGGGGGAAAGCCGACAGGAGCTGGGTGGCATCCGAGTTGAACACCTCATCCTCGGGAATGAGGTTGGAGAGGGTAGAGAATCACATAGAGATGACATAGCAAGTATTAACACTGGCAGAATAGCGGAATGTGACAGTTCGTCTACTGAAAATAAAAACTGTGGGGGGAGAAGAACAAGGCAGCAGCTGTTGCGGGACCCACTGTACAAGTGCTTCTACGCCAATGCTCGAAGCCTCCGAGCAAAGATGGGAGAACTTGAACATCTGGCAGCTAGGGATAACATTGATATAATAGCCATAACAGAAACCTGGTGGAATGTGGAGAACCAGTGGGACACAGCAATCCCAGGCTATAAACTCTATAGAAGGGATAGAGAGGGCGGGTTGGAGGAGGAGTGGCCATCTATGTCAAAGAAGGCATAAAATCCAGCAGAATGGAGATTGACAGAGGGTCTGAGTCCGCCATAGAATCACTGTGGGTTAAACTACCAGGTCCAAAGAGTGATATGATAGTTGGAGTATTCTATCGTCCACCAGATCAAAAACTTGAGGGGGACCTTGAAATGAGGAGAGAAATCATGGAGGTGGCTAAGAGGGATAGGATAGTAATCATGGGGGACTTTAATTATCCCCACATTGACTGGGCCAATGCGAGCTCCGGGCAAGAAAGAGAAACTGGGTTTCTCGACTTGCTGAATGACTGTGCCTTAGAGCAACTTGTCATGGAGCCCACCCGAGAACAGGCAACTCTAGATCTAATATTGTGTGATACTCAGGACCTCGTCAGGGATGTGAATGTCACTGAGCCTCTGGGGAACAGTGACCATGCTGCAATTACCTTTGCCATGCATGTCGGAGGAAGAGTGGCAACCAAATCAGACATAAAAACCCTTGATTTTCGAAGGGCAAACTTCCCTCAGATGAGGAAACTAGTTAGAGAGAAACTGAAGGGGAGGGTTAGAAGAATCCAATCTCTTCAGAGTGCATGGAGCCTGTTTAAAACAACAATAATAGAGGCCCAGCACAAGTGCATACCACAAAGAAAGAAGAGCTCATTTAAGTCCAAGAGGACACCGGCATGGTTAACGAGTGGAGTTAGAGAGGCTCTAAAGCACAAGGAGAGGTCCTTCTGTAAATGGAAATCCTCCCCAAATGAGGAAAATAAAAAGGAACACAAACTCTGGCAAAAGAAATGTAAAAGATGATAAGGGAGGCAAAGAAAGACTTTGAGGAACGCATGGCTAGCAATATAAAGGGTAATAATAAAAGCTTCTTTAAATATGTTAGAAGTAGAAAACCTGCCAGAGAACCAATTGGGCCTCTGGATGGTGAGAGAGGAAAAGGGGAGGTTAAGGAGGACTTGGACATTGCAGAGAAATTGAACGAGTTCTTTGCGTCTGTCTTCACGACAGAGGACCTTGAGCGGATTCCGCTGCCTGAGCCGCCCCTCTTGACTAAAGAATTAAATCAAATACAGGTTAAAAGAGAGGAGGTTTTAGGACTAATTGATAAATTGAGGATTAACAAGTCACCGGGCCCAGATGGCATCCACCCAAGGGTTATTAGGGAACTGAGAAATGAAATTGCAGATCTCTTAACGGTAATATGCAACTTGTCTCTTCAAACGGCCACAGTGCCGGAGGACTGGAGGATAGCGGATGTCACACCAATTTTTAAAAAAGGAAGGAGGGGGACCCAGGAAACTACAGGCAGTTAGCCTTACATCTGTCCCAGGAAGATGGTGGAAGGCCTCATCCAAGAGAAAATCTTAAAACACATAAAAGAACAAACCTTGCTGAGAGAAAATCAGCATGGCTTCTGTAAGGGTAAATCTTGTCTTACAAACCTTTTAGAATTTTTGAAAAGGTCAACAGGCACGTGGATTTGGGTGAACCGGTGGATATAGTCTATCTGGATTTTCAAAAGGCTTTTGACACAGTCCCTCACCAAAGGCTGCTGAGAAAATTGCATAGTCAGGGGATAAGAGGGCAGGTCCTCTTATGGATTGAGAACTGGTTGAGATCCCGGAAACAAAGAGTAGGTGTCAATGGGAAATTTTCACAATGGAGAGAAGTGAAAAGCGGTGTGCCCCAGGGCTCGGTCCTGGGACCGGTGCTTTTCAATCTGTTCATAAATGACCTGGAGACAGGGATAAACAGTGTGGTGGCCAAGTTTGCAGATGACACAAAACTTTTCCATGTGGTAAAAACCAGAGAAGATTGTGAAGAGCTCCAGAAGGATCTCTCCAAACTGGGGGAGTGGGCTGAGAAATGGCAAATGCGTTTTAATGTAACCAAATGTAAAGTAATGCATATTGGGGCAAAAAATCCAAACTTCATCTATCAACTCATGGGCTCTGAGTTATCCGTGACGGATCAGGAAAGAGATCTTGGTGTGTTGGTGGACAGCTCCATGAAGGTGTCTCCCCAATGTGTGGCAGCAGTGAAGAAGGCCAATTCCATGCTAGGGATTATCAAAAGGGGATGGAAAATAAAACAGCCAACATTATAATGCCGTTATACAAAACAATAGTAAGGCCCCACCTGGAGTATTGTGTACAATTCTGGTCACCGCATCTCAAGAAAGACATAGTGGAACTGGAAAAGGTGCAGAAGAGAGCGACTAAAATGATTACTGGGCTGGGGCACCTCCTTATGAAGAAAGGCTAAAACAATTGGGCCTCTTTAGTCTGGAAAAAGGCGCTTGAGGGGGATATGATTGAGACATACAAAATAATGCAGGGTATGAGTAAAGTGGATAGAGGGAAGCTCTTCTCCCTCTCTCAAAATACCAGAACTAGGGGACATACACTCAAATTGAGTGCTGGGAGAGTAAGAACTGACAAAAGAAAATATTTTTTCACCCAGCGCGTTGTAAGTCTATGGAACTCCCTGCCACAGGATGTGGTGATGGCATCTGGCCTGGATGCCTTCAAAAGGGGATTGGACAGATTCCTAGAGGAAAAGTCCATCACGGGTTACAAACCATGATGGAGATGTGTAATCTCTAGGCTTTAAACCAGGGTACTTCAAGGGCCAGATGCAGGGGAGTGGTATCAGGAGACAGATATCTAGTCTCATGCGCTCCCAAACGCATCTGGTGGGGCCGCTGTGAGATACAGGAAGCTGGACTAGATGGGCCTTTGGCCTGATCCAGCATGGCTCTTCTTATGTTCTTATGTTCTTATGATATATTATTAGAGTGATAAGCACAAAAGCTTCCCAGACTACCATCCTTCACATTTACTGGATGAAATTCCTTGCAGCTGGAATCCATCCAATTAGATTAAAACACTTTCAGGTGAAATGGTATTTAATCTTAACACCCCATCATATGGCAGGTTTAAAGACAAACATGGGGGTTCACAGGCAGACTATGAAATGGGAACCTAGATTAGCATTACTCTTTTTCTTTGGAAAAATTAAACACCTCCTGCCGATTTTAACACAAAGACCATTATTGTCAACAACACCATAACTTAACCATGATGCTAAAGTGCATATTAAGGAATCCCTCTGACTGAGATTTTCACTCCAGCTCTCATAGGTTTCAAATCCAATACAGTAATGAGATGCCACATCAAGCCCCACATGACAAGAGCACAACATTTTGTATATTTTCTGTTTTGCATATGTTCCACCGACAATGAGATGGAACATGATGCCAGGATATGGTGGCTCTAAACTGCCAGCCATTTAAAAATATATACCTGCAGGTTTCTTTTCCTTGTTCTTCCTTAAGAGATGTAAAATTTCCAGAAACCCATGGGGGGGGAATGGGAAAACAACCCGCTTTTCCTTCAATTTCCCCAAAGTGCTCCCCCCCACCCCTTCATGGCTTCAAAATTGCTGGAAATTATACATCCTTACTCTTCCTTCATTTCTTATCCTCTAGCCCAGTGTTGGCGAACCTATGGCATGGGTGCCAGAGGTGGCACTCGGAGCCCTTTCTGTGGGCACCCAACATTGCCCCTTCACAGCCACCTGTATACAGGTTCAATTGCTGTCTTGGCACTTTGGAAAGAATTAGTGGGTTTTGAATCGCAGTTTGGGCACTCGGTCTCTAAAAGGTTCACCATCACTGCTGTAGCCTGAGGGAAGCAGTTCCACAATGAGTGGAAACCTAGTTTACTTATTCATTGAGGAGGAGGAGCTGCTTCTGATACAAGGTATTGTCCACCTGTTGGTTCTGATCAGAGAGAGTACTGGAGGGCAACCAAGTTTAGTCACAGGAGAGAAAGGAGGTAGATTTACTGCAGAAGGCAAGGCCTTCCTCTGCCTTGAAAATTTTGGATAGGATGCTGGCTAATCCCAGACGGTGAATAAATAAAACTTGAGGGCAACCATCACCACCACCACCCATCACCACCACAGGAGGCTTTGGGCTTAACCTCTCAACTGTCCAATTTACCAGCTTGGAGGGGGGCGACGACAACCAGCAACCTTTGTTTATTTGCTTGCTTGTTTTGCTCATGCCAGCCCAGACAGTGGAGTGAGCAACCCTAAAGAAAATGTTGATGAAGCAGGTCCAGGGGCTTCGCGACGCCCTCCAGTGAAGGACGAACTGGGGGGGGGGGCTCGGGCTTGTCGTCGGCCGAGCCCACAACCCATTTCCCCCACCCCGGCTCCCTCAAAAGGGGCTTCTTGGGTGGAAAGGACTGGTGGGGGAGGGGCAAAAAAACCAAAATATCCCTCCTGGAAGCAGGCAAAGACCTTCCTCTTCAAGCAATCTTTCCCAGAATGAGGGACTACCTACTATGTGACTTTTATATGGATCACCATACATGATGGCACTGACTGATCTCATAAGAACACCAGTGATTTCCATGGTACTTTCCAGCCCTCATAATTGGATTTTTTTCCTTTTTGCATGTTCTTGGTAGCTTTAATGTTACCTTTTAATGTTCTAAGTGGCCTCTCCTAATTCCCTGTTCCTAGCTTAAATATATCTTATTTTAGAGTGTTTTTACCCCGCCTTTCCCCTTGAAAAAGGACCCAAGGAGGCTTACCATAATGAGGAACAATATAGAGTCCAATACAATTAAGACATATTCCAAGTATTGAGAGCAGGGAATTGAGGGATATCTTACACAGCATTAACAGGCAACATAACATTAACGCAATCACAAAAGTCTATAAACAAAAAGCATTAACAGGCAACATTACTTTAATGAAATCACAAAAATCTATAAACAAACACAAAGCATTAAAAGACAACATGACATTCATGCAACCACAAAGTCTACAAACACAAAGTCTACCTGATCATGTATGGTGGATTCATATAAAACATTCATATACAGTGGTACCTTGTATAAAGGAATTAATTCATTCCAAGTGAAATTATGCTAAGCAAATTTTCCTTTATACAATTTCCCATAGGAATGCATTGAAAACAGAGTGATCCCTAATTACGTTGTACAGATCCGCCTCGTAGAGGATTCTGCTAAGCAAATTTCCCCTATATCCAGAATTTTTTTTTGGGTTGTTGTACAGATTTTATGTTATACAAACCGTTTGTTATATGAGGGTCCACTGTATATTTTAACATGTTCTGGGCTGCATAGTGTCCCTCGGTACCGTAAGCCGCCTTGGGTCCTTCCTCCAAGGAGCAAAGTGGGGCAAAAAAACATTCAAAATAAATAATGAAATAAATAAGTAAGGATCGTTTGGAACCAAAAAAGAAAATAAAAAATAAAAATCACCTCGGGAAACGACAAGGTTGCACGTTTCCACGGGCGCCTCCTCCGGGGAAAAGGGAGGGGCAGGAGGTATAACGGCAGCTGAGGAGAAAAGGGGGGGAGAGACCACCTCCCAAGCCCGACTCACCTGTGCCCGCCAGACGCCGCCGCCGCCGCCGGGGTCCCCCCCTTCCTGCCGCTCCCTTCCCCTCCACCAACTGGCAAGATGGCGCCCGCTCCCCCCCTCTCTCCTATCACTGCAGCAGCGAGGCCATTGCGCCTGCGCAGGCCTCGCCCGGCCGCCTCTACGCATGCGCCCTTCTCGAGGCGCCCGGCGAGGGGAGGTGTTCGTCCTCGCTGTTCAGGGCGGGTTTTAAAAAAAAAAAAAAAAACCCCGAGGCGGTGCTTCTTCGCCCAGAATGCAACGCGGCGGCCCTAAGGCTTCGACTCCGGGCCTTAAGGCCGCGCTGTGCCTCGCGGGAGATGTAGTTCTTCCGCCTAGGAGGAGGAGGAGGAGGAGGAGGAGAGGGCGGGGAAATGTTGCTGTTGCATTCTGGGGCGCGTAGTACTCTCAGAAGTGGGCACTCCCTCCCTTCTGCAGCTGGACGGGCGGCGATCCTGATAAAAAATTACTTCTTGCTCCCAGAAGCAGGAAACTAAACCTTCTAGGGCTGCAGGAGCTGTTAATTTCTATCCGTCCGCCTTGGTACGTGGGGCCAAGCGTAATAGGCACCACTTATTTACAGTGTATATTATATATTCTTTGTATAAAGGAATTAATTTGTTCCAAATGAAATTATGTTAAGCCAATTTTCCTTCATACATATTTCCCATAGGAATGCATTGAAAACGGAGTAATCCCATTTTTATGTTGTACGGATTCGCCCCATTGGCGATTTCTGTTAAGCAAATTTCCCCCATCTCCGGAATTTTTTATTTTGTGCAGATTTTATGTTATTCCAGCCGTTTGTTCTACAGTGGTACCTTGTATAAAGGAATTAATTCGTTCCAAATGAAATTATGTTAAGCAAATCTTCCTTTATATAAATTTCCCATAGGAATGCATTGAAAATGGAGTAATCCCATTTTATGTTGTACGGATTTCCCCCATAGGCGATTATGTTAAGCAAATTTCCCTTATCTCTGGAATTTTTTATGTTGTACAGATTTTATGTTATACAAGTTGTTTGTTATACAAGGGTCCATTGTACAAGGTTCCACTGTACTACCTTTTTCAAGGCAGATTTAAAAGACTAGGCATGGCAAGGGATGTAGTTTGCCAGGAGAGAGTTCTTAAAGGTTCACTTTAAAGAACTCTCTCATGGCAAACTACATCCCTTGCCACGCCTGGACTTTTAAACCTGCCTTGAAAAGGGGAGCTTGTTCTGGAAAGATCAGCAACTTTTTCCCCCCCAGCAGTCTATGAAGGCATCACCTATATAGCCTAGTCTTGGTTTTATATCTATGGCTGCAGGGCTTAAAACTTATTATTTACTACCAAACACGTGTGGTAGAGACTATTCACACAACAACTGTAGGTTATGGTCACAACAAGACTGCCAATTTCGGTTTTCACCCTTTGGACTGGAGGCACTGAGAAGGGCAGACAACCTGGGATTTTATTGCATTGATGACAGGTCAGTATTTAGGCATCTGGCTGTGAAGCCGGCGGTTCGGAGTTCGATCCCCCAGCGTGACTCCCTGGCAGGGGATTGACTTGATGATCCGTAGGATCCCTTCCGGTTCTCCAGTTCTACAATCCCACTTATTCGTTCGTCTATTGATCAAGAAAATGAAGGCTCCCGCTGCAGCTGAAAGGGAAGACTTGCTATTTTTAACACCAGGCAAGTCATTTGAGCAGTGATCCAAGTTTGGTCTATAAAATTCATAGAATTGGCATGAGATTCCAACAGGCAGCGCTGTCAAAAGCGCTGTCAAAACGGCATGTGCAACATAGATAATATAATTCATGCTGTGATAACCCAGCTAGCCGTGTGTACTGCCAAACAGATCGAGGATAGGGCTTAAACAAAAACAATGAGGAAAAGTTATTCAGTTAACACAGTAATAAATAAGGTAGTATTAATAAACATCCTTCCAAACATTTTGCAATATTTTTGGAGGATTTTTTTGTCTTGTATTTTTGTCTTATTTTTTTTTTTTACTGGATTCTAGAACTATCCAGAGAAACTGATAGTAACGTCTGGGCATATACAAGCATGGCAAAAGCCTCTCTGTGAAAATCCAGGAAGGAGACCCTCACATTTAGAAAACAGCTTTGTGGGAAGCTTATGGCAGACTCCACACTTTATGCCAAGTTGATTAGTACTCAAAGCTCTCACTTGGTTTTGCTCCCCTGCCCTGGGAGAAAGGGAGGCTTTCCCGGGGAGAAAGGTACATCTAGGTGGCCTCTAAATCTGAAAGAATATAGGAAGGTTTCAATTAGTTTAAATTATTTCTGCCACGGGATCTGGTTTATACCAGCAAAACTTTACACTAAGAGTTTAGATGTATGCTAACATCTGTAATGGAGAAAGATAATAACAGCATCTCAGATGAAACATGACTTGAGTCCAGATGTCTCCTGGTGTTCTTCTGTTTGGAAGGAAGCTATTGAAGAAAAGACAGAACCCAATTCAAGTGCAGTTGCAACACCTCCCAAATTGAGGTCAACGTAAGAGATCCTGAAGAATGCAGGTCTACTGAGAAAGTGACGTCCTTTTAAACGCTCGCATACATGCTCCTGTCCAAAGTTCATGATGCATCCATCTATCCATTAGGCCATTATTCTTTGGCTTCTGCAGCCCACCACATTCAATGGGTAGCAGCAGCAGCAATGACCACCACACCCGCAGATCCCAAATCCATGTTTAGAGGACACCTGTCCTGACAGGGGGCTTAGTCTTTTGTGTTCTCCATACAAAGAACTCTCTAAAAATGGAAGGAGCCTACCAATGTATCCAAGCAATTTATGGATTTCTATAGGTTCTCTTCCACCACCACAGTAGGGCCCAGGCAATGGAGCATTGTACGCATTTGATGGCATTTCAAAGGGAACCTTACGACATAGTTAGGGTTCAATACAGGCCCAGCTCATGAGTTGCCATGGATCACCAAGTGAATAATCATGGCGACATCTACATACTTCTCCGTCTTATCAAGCTAATGTCAGTTTACCACAATGTGTTATCTTTACAAACCCATTACTGGGCTCAACCCACCAGCCCTAAACATATTTTTGTTTCTGTTCTCTCCTTGTTCTTGCCATTCTCCTCTTATTTCTGCTTGCACTCTTTCTTAGAAAAGAGGCAATAAATATGATCCAAGATCTTGATTGAAACCCCCATTTAATGTTGGGGTTCTGTTCAAGAAGCAAAAATGTTAATTTCCCAAGAGTCTACACATATTTTGACATGAAAGAAAATAACAAAATACAGTGGTACCTCTTAAGACAAATGCCTTGTTAAGACAAAAAAAAAAACTCATAGGAAGAAAACAATTTCCAGGAATAGGCAGGCTTCTCATGACAAATAAATCCCTATGGGATGCTTTGCAAGATGAAAAATCGTTCCGCAAGTACCCAGGAAAAAACCAACCCGATTGTCTTTATTCTAGCCCCCAGAATAGATTAATATGTTCCCAATGCATTCCTATGGGAATCTACATTTCATAAGACAAAATTTTCTTAAAGCGACCCATAGCCTACAGAACTGATTAATTCCTATGGGAAACCACAAAAGACAAAATTTTCTTAAAACAAATTGACCTGTAGAACGAATTAAATTTGTTTTAAGAAGTACCACTGTACAAAAAAAAAGTTTGTACCCGTCCTTCGTTGTCTTCCGCCTCTTGCCTATTATCTAATTGTGGTGGGGTATTTTCCCCTTTATTTTATTACTATTGCCTTTTTTTTCTATTTCTATTTTATGGATTTTCTTGTATTTTGATGTGAACTGCCCAGAGTTCCCTTCTGGGAAATTGGTGCGGTCTATAAATATAAATATAAATATAAAATAAAAACCAATCATCTCTGTCAGTCTCAGAACCATTAAGTACTAAACAGGTAGGCCCAATCTTTGGGGCAATCAGGAAAATAAGCCACACAGAGACAGCATGGAGTCCAATAAAACTATTTTATAAATAAAAACACGCAAGATGACTTCCAAGTTATATAAAACGGGATGGGGATGAAGGGGGACAATATAGCATGAAAAGAGAAGATAGCACCTGAACAAAGAGGAAGTGAGTTGAAGGGAAAACAGGGTGGCAAATGAAAGAGGAAAAACAGGATGGTGAAGTAGCACTAGGAAGGGGATATAAAACTGAGAGGGAATGTGACATTCAGATAAAACAGGCAAGAGCCTGAAAGGGAGAATGATGGCAGGGAGAAAAACAAGACCAACTGGCAGGAGCTTTGGAATAACAGATACACAGAGAGAAACGGCAAAAAGTGTGGATGAGTTGGTGTCAGTTATGAGACAGGGTAAGAGGAAATTGTGTGTGTGTGTGTGTGTGTGTTGTGTCATTACAGTCGTGACCGATTCTACATGACTCCATGTCCATGGAGTTTTCTTGGCAGGAGTACTGGAGTGGCTTGCCAGTTCCTACTCCAGGCGCCTACAGCACCTGGTATTCCCTGGTGGTCGCCCATCCAAGTACTAACCAGAGCCCACCCTGCTTAGCTTCCGAAATCAAGCGAGATCGGATGTGCTTAGGGCATCTAGGCAGCCAAGAGGAAATTAGAAGGAGTGAAAATCAAAGTGGAAATCAAAACAGGAGTGGAAGTTACATTGAGGCCTTGGGAATATGACAACATGTGCAACTACAAGAGATGCCACAATGGCAAACCCTGGCACAGAGGCACCACCTGTAGGGCGGAGAGAGCCCCTGCCGCTGCAGAAAAAAAACCACCTTTGCTTCAAGACAAGAAAGCAGTTTGGAAGGTATTTCATGCACTCATTTCTTAGGTGGGGAAGGGTTGGGGGATATCCCCCAGGTGGAATGTGGAAAAAATCATGGAAAATACGAGACGGCTGTTTTCACCAGCTGAGACAGGATTCTCCTGGCATCATTCCTAGATGTTTAAGATTTCTCAAGAAGCCCTGTGCTTATTATGGTTTTAAAATATTTGATTTATATACCACCCATCTGGCAGCCATTCCATAATGTTCATTATGCTTTTGGTATGTATGTATGTATGTATGTATGTATGTATGTATGTATGTATGTATGTATGTATGTAAATAGAGGACTGGATGATGTTTAAAAAGAGGTCAGCATGAGGGCCTCCGGGGAAAGAGTGTACTGTAACGCCAAAAAGGTGGGAACCACTGGTTTCATGGTTTAGGGTGAAAGCATAAAAGCCACAGGAAACTTAAGTGGCTAATGATGCAGTGGGACAACTGAGGCAATTATTCATGGAGGAACTGGGCTGAGGTGCAATAGCTTCTGACTCTGGAGTTCTCAGCCAAAGAGATCCCAAGAGTTGCTGTCTGCGTTAAGCACCATTTTACAAAAGGCTGCCCACATAAATACCCTTGGTAAATCATAAAAAATAAAGGTAAAGCTTCCCCCTGCACATACGTGCTAGCCATATCCGACTCTAGGGACGGTGCTCATCTCCGTATTCGAGCCAAAGAGCCAGTGCTGTGCAAGTCCGTGGCCACATGGCTGCAAGGATACAGTTTTACCTTCCCACTTTTTACGGAGTTACCTATTTATCTACTTGCATTTTACATGCTTTCGAACTGCTAGGTTGGCAGGAGCTGGGGTGAACAGCGGGAGCTCGCTCCACTGCGTGGCGCCCAAGATTTGAACCGCTGAGCGGCCGACTTTGTAGCCGACAGCTTTCAGTGCTCTAGCCTGCTGAGCCACCACGCCCCTTTGGTAAAGAATACTGTACTGCATATTGCTTAATGCTCCCAAATGACCTTTCTGAACCCCCAAGCAGATGTCATAAACCTGTTGCATTCAGTCTTAATGTGTCTTAAGTGGCTCAGGAGAAAGGGTTGTCATTCACAGAGACTAATGAGAAGGGGAGTTTATAAAAGGCAGGGAGATTAAGGGGAAACGATACTAATAGAAAATCTCACCAGACTTCTGGAGTGCCCTCTGTGGTCACTTTTTTGTTTCCTACGATTTACCAGATGTGGCAGCTATGTCTGTCCCTGCCCCCCCCCAACATGAAATTGCTTGAAATGTCAGTTGCAAAGCTTTCGCCCAAGTTTGTAACAAAAATGTTCATCCTAGGGCATAGCACAGTGGTGGCGAATCTTCGGCACTCCAGATGTTTTGGACCACAACTCCCAGAATTCCAAGGCTGTACTGCCAATGACAAAGGACTGTGGGAGCTGTGGTCTAAAACATCTGGAGGGCCGAAGGTTTGCCACCAAAGGCATAGCAAATATATTCAGTGTCTCCATCAAGAGCAGTGTCTTTTTAGATGTGCTTCATCCTTAGAAAGGCAACAGGCCTTGGATAAGCAAGGAGAAAAGAGAAGGAGAGACAGAGAGGCTCTTTTCTACCCATATCCTGTTCAGATTCTTTTTCTCTGTTGTATTGGCACTCACAATATTGGGTATAGCAAAGCAATCAGCTCAGCTCTTCGCTGCTACATGTTTTGCTGCGGTGCACTCTAAAATCGCTACCCTTTGCAAACCAGCTCCTATATAATGTGCTAGCCAGTATGAGTTAGGAGTGTGGCTTGAAACCTAGGCCTCTTCAGATTAAATTTAGTCACAGGAGACCTCTCCGTCAAGAAAATTATCTCTACATGGTTCCCCAAATGCCAAGCAGTAAGATGGAGGAGGCGGTTGGAAGAAATTCTCTCGGGTACTTGGGGAAACAAATCAAAAGGAAGCAGGAGTCCTCACCATTTAAATAATACCAGAGCCAAGAACAGATGGCCACTTCCACTGATCTTCTACACTGACATTGGAGATGTAGAGATGCAATTTGACATTGGGAACAGCCAACCCTGGAGTGGCATGCAGAAATGGGCACAGTGGACTTTATAAAAAAAAATCAGAATTCTGCACCCACATAACCAAAATGGTGCAAAAGGGAGAGGGGAGTCAAGGCATGTAAGATACACAGATTAATCTGATTTGAATGCTTTATCCTCTATCCCATAGTCATTAATCTTCTGATTATTAAGATGCAGGCGCCGTTGCTTTCCTAGTTAAAAGAGCACCAACACAAGAGCAAGGCCGAGTATCAGCGTGTGTCATCTCTGGCCACCTGTTGATTCCTGCCCTGCACATATATATCCCACCCACCCCCATTTCTACTCTGGCATTTGAAGCAGCTGTAGGCAGCTAGCTCCAGCAACCTGTTCATTCCCCCACCACCACCACCACCCCGGTGATGATGCCAGCCTGGCACTGTGAAGCAATGTGGCAATTTTAAGGCTAGGCCTAGGTTCCCGGCACCACTTGGGGTGCCATCACCTCAGGGAGACTCACCAGACCTCACTTGAATCTTGCTGAGCGTCTACTTGGATCTGGAGCAACTGAGAGGAACCTACTGATATCCCTGATGTGCAGAGGTAGAAAAATGCCTTCAGAAAATGCTAAAGCAGGGACACCCCCCCCCCCCCGGAAATAGGACTGAGGATGCTCTGTGGCCATTTTTGTTGACTGGCTGGGGATAGATGGGTGAGGAAAGCAGATGAAAGAAGGGATGGAATGGGACATCATTTTTGAGGGAGGCAAAGTTACTTCGATTGCCAACAGCCAGGCCAAGTTTTTCTTCACTTTTTTTTCTCTCAAATTCCATTTGTCTATTCTTTTGCTGTTGATCAGATGTACAGACTATTTATTTGAAGCTCTCTGCTAATCCACAGGAGTCTCCTTGGGGTTTTTAGAGAGCATTGTGTCCCAGTTGCAAGTCTGTCTTCAAAACTATGAAGATCCCAAAAAATTGTCTTGCTACAAATACAATGATAGTGTTGAATTACGTGGCCAACATCATTTTCAGAATCATTTTCGGTAAATAAATGCGTTCAAAACCTTCTCAGAAAGAAAAAATAGTGCCAGCAATTTCTCTCTCTCTCTTTTTCTTCTTCCTCTCCTTCATTCATATTTTTTCCAGCTTTCGGGCTCCGAGGATGAAACAATAGTAATACTTCATTAAAAAAAATAAGGGAAAGAGAAAGCACCAAAGCACATTGAGCCCAGATATGTGAATGACACCAAGGAGGGAAAGTCATGGAAACATCTCAGCAGAAGAGTCACAAGACTGAAGCAAACAAAAAACAAATTGGCAAGAAAAAAGAGAGATAGCAAGAAAGGCTCTCTTAGGACACCTGAAGTAGGAAAAATATATATAATAAGACCGTTTCCTAACAATAGCCAAGGTAGAAACGTTTTGCGTGTTGGAGAGGTTTTCTTTGTCTTTTTGCTGACGCAGTATGTTAGGAAGGAGGAGACAGCATTCGTACCTTTGGTACTACTCAGAGGAGCATGGTCTGAAAACCAGCACAGCGGGTGGGCACTCTGGCCAGATATTGAAATAAGCAAAGAACCAGAAGGAGCGCCAGCATCTCCAGGTGCTTCTGTAAATTATAGTTTGGGATGGGTGTGAGCTAGACAGCGAGGGGAGGTCTCCACTGCCTCACGGAATAAGGGCACACCTTCCCCTCAGAGTCTTGTACGGGTGCCCACCGTGCGGCTACATTTACTGGACTGAAGACAAACACAGCGGAAAAGACAGCCCTGCTCCCCTCCCGGAGTTATGGATCAGGTGGGGGCCTTCTTCCACCTGGGGCAGAAGGAGCCATCTTCAGCCCAGATGGGCCAAAAGAGCCTGCCCGTAAGGTCCTGGGTCTTCCTCTGCTGGTGGGAGGGGGGGGAATCACCGCCACCACCGCCACCATGCGCTGCAGCTTTCCCCACCACGGTTGGCCAGCTCAAAGGAAGTCAAACACCCCGTAATTCTTGGCTGCTTGACAGAAAGGAACACAAAAAGGGACAAGAAGAAAGAGGGCACGTGTTTAGGACAGCAGCTGACATGGAGAACACAGGTGGGCCACAATGGGGGAGAGTCACAAAGATGCAGATTAATGGGTTAGAAAAAGTGTTAGGGGAGTGGCACAAGCAAAGGGCGGGCTCGGGGTTGCCTCGGCAATCAAGTTCCGGGGAGGTCAGGAGAGGCTGCTGGGTCCACTGGCAGGCAAAGGGATTAGAAATCAAACATTTAGTCCAGTTTATTGTTTTTGTTTTTTCTCGCTTTCCCTTTTCAGAATTATCAAGAAAGGAAAGGGAAAAAAAGACACATCCCACAGAGACTGAGTCTGGTCTCTCTTCCTAGGAGACAAACCCGACGGGGGCAGCAGACAAGGCAGGGGAAAAGAGGGAAGGGCGGTGCTTCACATGACATCCACAAAGAACTCACTGGGGTTGCCCATGGCCATGCGGAAGGACTGTCTACTGGCCGTCAGTTCGGGAGGTACCGAGGCCAGGTCTCGGCCAGGGGGTGCCCCCGGGGGCCCCAGGGCAGAAGGCGGCGGAGGCATCAGGAGCATGGGAGGGTTGTAGAGAGGTGGGAGGCCCGGCGGCCCGTAGGACTGCTGGCTGTGGTGGCTGCGGACGCTGTGGGCCATGGAGTGGTGGCTGCGCTGGCTGGTCGGCACGGAACGCTCGCTGGCGGCTCGCTCCCGCCGGCTGCTGCTGCGGCTGGTGTGGTCCGACTCGCTGCCGCTCCCTCCCGACTTGGGCTCTCCGGGCTTGGCCTCTCGCTCCTTCCTTCTCTCGCTGCCGCTGCGGTTGGAGCCGCTGCTACGACTTCCTGCCCGAGGAGTCCACAGGGGGAGGAGAAGATTAGGGACCAGGCTTAGCGGGCAAAAGAAAGTAAAGGAAAGGGAAGCTTTCTATACCACCAGCACCACCCCCCACCCCCGCAAGTGCTTTAAGCACACTCCGGGCTGTTTTACGACCCAATTAGGCAGCCTACGCATTGCCCTTACACATGTGCCAGCAAGGTGGGTACTCAGTGTGCTAGAACTGAGCCTGGGTCATGAGCAGAGTTCTGGCTGCAGGACTGAAGTGTAACCACTGCGCCACAAGGCTCACTCAAGTTTTTGAAAGACCGCAGACAAGCCTCACTTCACAAGGCAAGGCCAGAAGTCCATCTGGTTGAATGGTCTGCTATTGAAACCAGCGTGTTAGGCACCTCCAGTTTCTTTAGGATCTAGCAGTCCTATGTGCAGAAAAGTTCCCATTCACCTATCTCTGTAAACAGATATAGTAGGACCCCGGTATCTGCTGGGGATTGGCCCCAGGCCTTCCCGTGGATAATGAAAACTGTGGATAAGAGAGAACGCCTGCCCACCCACTTCCAAACTGCTGTTTCCTGACAGTAGCTTGCTTTATGACTGCTGTTTTGAGACAGTAGCTTGCTTTATGGCTGCTGTTACTGACAGCAGCTTGCTTTACAGCTGCTGTTTGTGACAATAGCGTGCTTTGTGGTTGCTGAATTATTTAATTTTTTTCCTCTGCCAACCGTGGATAACTGAATCAGTAGATAATGAATCAGTGGATACAGGGGTCCTACTGTAGTAAGATACAGAGTCCTCTGCATATCTTTACGTTTTATCCTTTTAAACACTTTCCCTAACACCCATTTTAAGAGAAAGCACAAATTTAACCCATTTGGCCCATCAACTTCTTCACCATTTCTATTTACCCATCTTACTTTACATACGGCTGGTGACCTAGGTATGTGGGCCGTAAGAGCCAATTTGCAAGAGGATTTAGAGTACAGTTAAGGTCACATTTTGAGGACTCCAGACAGCCTAACTACTCTATAAAGCTACAGCCCTTGTGATGGAACAGAGATTGGAATGATGCATGTATGACAAAGGCTGGATATAGCCAAATGCAGAAACTGCTGTTTGTAAATGTCAGCAAATAACACAAGAGAATGGGCATGTCTTAAAGGAAACCAAACAGTCTGAGCTAGTGTCTCTGTGAATTAGATCAGAGCTCAGAAATACATTAATGGGGTGGAGGTGGGGCAATGCCCCAAATACTCCAGTTCAGCCATTCCGAACTGCAGCCATGTGGCACCCTGGGAGGCCGCGGCACATCTGTTCATGTTGCATTGTTGATGGCACACAGCCAGAGGCTTTTCCTGCTCTGACAAGGGACACTGGAACTTGAGAAGAGCTCCTAAAAGGGGCCGTGGCCAGTTGAAAATGGCCACCTAGCTGATATGGCCTGCTACCTGGGGAATTCTGGGAACAGTAGTCCAAGTAGGTCATTCTCCCACTATCTGTTAAGCCACTACAGTGAATGAAAAGGGGACAAGTCTATTGCTGAGTAACAGCGTGCTGTAGTTCTTAAAATGCTTTTCGTTTCTACATTCATTGGCATTCCGCTTTTCCAGCTTCCATTATCTAATGTGAACAGCAGATGAGAGGTAACCCAGCAACAGAAATATGCCAGAAGGGGCAACCAGCATGCCAGTGAATAAACAAATCCATCAGAGAATATCACACTGCCTCCCAGATAGCAGTCAAATGTGCCTTTTACACCTTGAGAATCCCAATTCGTACCAAAGAAGGTCCTGCGTTCTACCTGCCGTTCTGGTTTCCCTGTCCTTATAGCCTTCAGATAAAGAATCAGTAAGCCTTTTCTTTCTAGACACTGAAGGAAAGCCATCACTGGGCAAAGATGGGTTCTGGTCTATTCTGAGATTTGACCCTGATAGGGATTGGAAAAAGTACAAAATATCTGACCCATTGTTAATCAGGAAGACGGAAGTTCTTCTCAAAAGCAAAAATAAACAGTTTGCACTCAACCAGCAAAATAAAATGCAATCAAGTATGTTTTTTACTGTTCAGGAACAAGCCCACAGTAATTCACATCTATTCCACAGTATTTATTTATTTATTTTTATACCACCCATCTTCCAATGGAATTCACATCCCACCCTGCACGTTTTTACCTTCACTGTGCTTTGCACTACCTTCACTGTGCTGGCTGCCTGTATGGATGGGGTGGGGGGTACTGGTACACTGCCTCCTCCATAGCTGGATCCAGCTTGGATGTCTGCAGGGAACAAGAAAGGGCAGCAGGGATGCGGGTTGTATGGATGGGGTGTGGGTGTGTGTGTGTGTGTGTGGCCATGGGCCACGTGTGCAGCTCCTGTGTGTGGTAATGGAGCCAGGTACGAGGCGGGCTGTGTCCTGGTGTGTTTGTGTGGCACCACTGGATCCATCGTGGTCATGCAAGGACAGACTGGCCATGTCTGCAAGAAAGGAACAAGAAAGGGCAGCAGTTAGGCAGAGATACAAGGCGGGCTTGGTCTCCGACTCTGTGTGTGTGTGTGTGTGTGTGTGTGTGTGTGTGTGTGTGTGTGTGTGTGTGTGTGTGTGTGTGTGTGTGTGTGTGTGTGTGTGTGTGTGAGGTACGAGGCGGGCTTGGTCTCCAACTTGTGTGTGTGTGTGTGTGTGTGTGTGTGTGTGTGTGTGTGTGTGTGTGTGTGTGTGTGTGTGTGTGTGAGGTACCAACTTGTGTGTATTGTGTGTCCAACTTGTGTGTGTGTGTGTGTGTGTGTGTGTGTGTGTGTGTGTGTGTGTGTGTGTGTGTGTGTGTGTGTGTGTGTGTGTGTTAGGCAGAGGTAACTTGTGTGGTGGGTGTGGTCTCCAACTTGTGTGTACGTGTGTGTGTGTGTGTGTGTGTGTGTGTGTGTGTGTGTGTGTGTGTGTGTGTGTGTGTTAGGCAGAGGTACGAGGCGGGCTTGGTCTCCAACTTGTGTGTGTGTGTGTGTGTGTGTGTGTGTGTGTGTGTGTGTGTGTGTGTGTGTGTGTGTGTGTGTGTGTAGGCAGAGGTAGGCAGAGGTACGAGGCGGGCTTGGTCTCCAACTTGTGTGTGTGTGTGTGTGTGTGTGTGTGTGTGTGTGTGTGTGTGTGTGTGCAGTTAGGCAGAGGTACAAGGCGGGCTTGGTCTCCAACTTGTGTGTGTGTGTGTGTGTGTATGTTAGGCAGAGGTACGAGGCGGGCTTGGTCTCCAACTTGTGTGTATGTGTGTGTTTGTGTTTGTGTGTGTGTGTTAGGCAGAGGTACAAGGCGGGCTTGGTCTCCAACTTGTGTGTGTGTGTGTGTGTGTGTGTGTGTGTGTGTGTGTGTGTGTGGCAGAGGTACGTGGCGGGCTTGGTCTCCAACTTGTGTGTGTGTGTGTGTGTGTGTGTGTGTGTGTGTGTGGTACAAGGCAGTGTGTAACTTGTGTGTGTGTGTGTATGTGTATGTGTGTAGGCAGAGGTACAAGGTGGGGGCTTGGTCTCCAACTTGTGTGTATGTGTGTGTGTGTGTGTGTGTGTGTGTGTGTTAGGCAGGCCTGGTCTTGGTCTCCAACTTGTGTGTGTGTGTGTGTGTGTGTGTGTGTGTGTGTGTGTGTGTGTGACCCATGATACAGGGTGGGGTGCTCACTGCTTGGATCCCACAGAAAGGGTGAGTGTTTCTGCCAGACTGCCTTACGAGACAAGGCTGAAAGGGAACAGATCCAATCACCGCTCAACGCCCACTGCCAGGATGTTCTTTGTGTGCCCTTTGGGCTCTCTCAGTAAATAAACTGCCTTACAGGAGCCCTCTGGGGGCTCTTGCTTCTGAATCGTCTGCCCCCCCCACCGTCCACTCCCACCCCAAAGAGCCAAAACAGGAGCCGTACTGCCACACAGGTCGCCAAAGATGTAGTAGCACTGCTCCGAGAAGGTGATCTTGTTGACGGTGTGTCGGATATAACCGGCCTTGAGCAGGTTGCTGGCGTACTTGCGGGACTCTCGCCGGTCTGTGAAACCTTCCACGTGGTGGTAGAGCCAATCCACCACATCCGAGCCTGCCAAGAAACAAAAGCAGCAGGGACTCAGCCAAGGGGATCCTAGGAGACGGGCCCTGGCCTGAGTCATAGCTCACGGGCATTTACAGAAACACCCGCTAAAATGGTGTGCAAAGCCGTGTCGTGGTTTCTATGCCCAGCCTGACAATGTACCCTTACCTGGAATGTCAGTGAGATTTATTATCACTTCTCTGGTCATGTGACACGATCTCTCTCATCAGTTGCAGATTGTGATTCTTAAATACAGTGCTACCTCTTAAGACTAATTTAATTCGTTCTACGAGTCGTTTCATTTTACGATAAAATTCGCCTTGCGAAACACGGTTTCCCATGGGAATGAATGGGAAACTGATTAATCCTGGCCCCCAAAAAAGGAGGAGAAGGCCATTTTTGTTCAGACCTTTTTAAAAAGTGCACTTTAAAGGCATGCAGAACCGGAAACCACCTCCCAGAACAACAACACCCCCCCCGCCGCCCACAGTGCAACGCAAAAGAAGAGCTCCAAGAGAAACCCCAGGTCGTTCCCCAAAAGTGCAATGGAAAGCAACGCAAAGATGATCAATGGAAAACAATGACAAAACACAAAAGAAAGTGCAATGGAAAACAATGCAAAAACACAAAAGAAAGCAAGGAAACCTCAGCTCCAAGTTCCAGAGGTCCAAAAACTGCTGCAAAACAATGTCCAGAATGGTTCCCAAACTTGATGAAAAAACTCCTCTCACTCCTCCACACACTATGGGGGCACAATGCATCCTGGGTAACTTGTTTCAAAATGCAGAACAGATTTTCATCTTGCGAGGCATCCCATCAGTAATGTTTGTCTTGTGAAGCATGCCTATTCCCAGAAATTTCATTTGTCTTAACGAGCTTTTCATCTTATCGGGCACCGAGGTACCACTGTACATGCAATTTGCATTCACACCCCTGAAGAATTATGGCTGAGATTTGTGAGATGATCATTTTTAATAGTTTAAATTGTTATTTTTAATTGTAAGCCACCCGAGACCTTTGGGTAGTCGGTGGCATATAAACCAACCAACCAACCAACCAACCAACCAACTAAAATATCCTCATAAGAACAAAGTGGAACATCAGGGGCCAGGATGGGGAAAGAGAGAAGATATTCAGTTGTCATCACACTGTGGCAATATACTTGGATGAAGTAGAGAATATCTTCCTGAGTGGTAAAATGACATCTTAGTGTATCCATTTGAAAACTTAAGAGGTTCTTGGAATTTTCATCATATTCAACAGAGCAAAGAAAACATAGCATCTTGAGAGCCTCTGTTCAACTGAGCTAAACAACGCTGAAGCATTTAAGAGTTGTCAAACAGAAGAAATGTCTTTTCAGTCTGAATTTGTTTCAAGCCATCATTCTGTCTGACTCAATCTCACCCCAGTCCTAAAGTGGTTGTAGTTGCAATGCGTAGCCTGTATACAGTACAGTGGAACCTTGACTTACGTCATTAATCCGTTCCAGTGGTCTAGACTTAAGTCAAACATGACTTAAGTCAAACGAACGTTTCCCATAGAAAGTAATGGAAAAGTGGATTAATCCATTCCAGATGATGAAAAAGACCCCCAAAACAGCAATTTGACTGGGACAGGAGATTCCTTCTGGGGATGTAAATGAAATGTCTCTTCAAAGAGAGGAGGAGGCAGTGGAATTATAGTCCACAAGTTATATGCCTCCACTTTTTAATGTTCATAGCAACAATGTCTAACATTTAAGTTTTACTGGTTTTTAACCTGACATTCCAAGTTTTGAACAACTCTATGCTTACCATTAGAGTCCCACAACTTTACAGCTCCCAACTAAAATGCTTCCATTGTGGACCAGACTTCTGCAGCCAGATTTTTTACAAGACTGAGCCGACTGTCTAACCAGCGAGGCCAGCCCCGAGCTCCTGGCCCTTCTTCTCCTCTAGCAGCAACGCCGGCTTCGGTGAGGCCGAGGACCAGCTCCAGGTGCTCGGAACTGGCCTCGCCGAAGCCGCCGCTGCCGGAGGAGGGGAAGAAGGCAGGAGCAGTTTGGAGGCGGCAGCCGCGATGCTGGGTCGTGGCTGCCTCCCAATTTCGGTGCCTTGTGCCGGGGCTCCGAGATGTAAGTCAAAGCCTGCGACTCAAGTCAAACAGGCCCCTTCTTGCTGCAAGTCAAATATGATGCAAGTCAAGCAGTATGTAAGTCAAGGTTCCACTGTAATTAAAAACTGTAAACCGCCCAGAGACTACTTGAAGTGGTATGGGGCAGTATAGAAGCAGAACACTTTTCCTTTGTATTAACTGAAAGGACATATACCACTTGAAGCACGTGATCCCCCCCCAAAAAAAATAAAGGCTGAGAAATGTCTGTCATTTCTCAGGTGGCTGCTGTTATTCAGTCTCTTTAAAACTTAAGTTTTATAAGCCTTTTTTAAAAAAAATATCAGGAAAGAATCTCTCTTAGGAATACAAATCCAACCTCATGCATCACTCTGTAAAGCAGGCTTCCCTGAAAATGGCCTGATTCATATGTTGACCTTCAGATGCATTTGCACATTCCTCACATGTCCTTGAAATGAAGCAAAGAAAATCCATGCAAAACAGCAGCCCAGACTTTGTCCGATTGACTCTGAAAGCTGCACCCAACCACAGGCAGCCCTCCTGCAGCGCTGTGGTGCATCACCCCGGAAAGAGACGAAGGCTTACCAATGAAGGCATTGGGAATGGTTATCTTCAGCCACATGCGGTCGCGCACCTCCAAGCCCGACTCTGGTGAGGCCATGGCTTTAACAATAGTGGCCATGTCACTGTGGATGGACAGGTGAAAGTCATCGAGGCCTGTGAGTGGGACGGAGGGAAGGGAGGCAAGAGATGAGAGGGGACGGACGGAACAGCAGAGGAGCAGATGGAGGTGCCACACACAGAGGGATGCAGGCCGAGGAACAATACATCACAGGCATAGCACAGAAGCCACGGAAGCGTCTCCAAACCCTTTCACGGAAGAACATCTTGCAACAACCAGCGGTGGGCCAAAAAGCTAGGTCAGCTCACGCAGGGCTACAATATCCGGGCTGGTTTTCTGCAGGGATATTGAATAGAATCATAGAATCATAGAGATGGAAGAGACCTCAAGGGCCATCCAGTCCAACCCTCTGCCATGCAGGAACCCCCATCACAGGACTCTCGACAGATGGCCATCCAGCCTCTGCTTAAAAACCTCCAAAGAAGGAGACTCCACCACCCTCCTTTGGGGCAGCATATTCCACTGCCAAACAGCTCTAACCGTCATGAGGTTCCTTCTAATGTTCAAATGGAATCTCTTTTCCTGTAATTTGAAACCAATGTACCTCTTTCCCGTGAACTGCTATCAAATGTACTCTTGCCACTGTCTCAAATGCCATCTAAGTATAATGCATCCTCTAACTCACCAAGTTCTTTTAGAAAGCTGAAAGTGAGGAGCACCAAACTTCCACTGGCCTCCTAAGCAGGGCATACCCTTGCTAAATATTAAAAAATGCTGCAGTATCAATATTCCCATACTCATACATTGAAAGTTCAGTCAAAGGGCAGCATTTCAAGGCATCTGGCCACAATCTGGAGTTCTCCAAACAATTTGTAACACTTCCAAGTCGCATCCAGCCTTCTCCTTGTTCTTCAGACTCCTTTTGGAACAGAAATCATGCTCTCCTGGACTACCAACTTCCTCCACCCAAGTATGGCCCAGCTATGTGCGGCTGCTCCGGGACTATTAGCCATATCTTTCTCCAAACTCACCATTGTTATTTCAGTCCATTTATCAACTGCAATGTTTTGTCTTGGCAGGACAAAAGGAACACTGCATAAGGAGCGTTATCTCACTGGTTTCTGCTTATGCACAAGAGAAGAAAGCCAAGAACCTACCATGCTTACTATGGCTTCCCCTCTTGAAATTTATTTGATTCTCCCAGTGGCTGTGTAAACACACCAACAGTGCTAACTCTAGCAGGATAAAGCTTTCAAGTGGATAGAGGGAAGCTCTTCTCTCTCCCACAAAATACCAGAACTAGAGGACATACACTCAAATTGAGGGCTGGGATAGTTAAGAACAGACAAAAGAAAATATTTTTTTCACCCAGCGCATTGTTAGTCTGTGGAACTCCCTGCCACAGGATGTGGTGATGGCATCTGGCCTGGATGCCTTCAAAAGAGGATTGGACAGATTCCTGGAGGAAAAGTCCATCACAGGTTACAAACCATGATGGAGATGTATTCATCTCCAGGCTTAAAACCGGGGTGCTTCAAGGGCCAGATGCAGGGGAGTGGTATCAGGAGACAGAGATCTAGTCTCATGTGCTCCCAGACGCATCTGGTGGGGCCACTGAGAGATCCAGGAAGCTGGACTAGATGGGCCTTTGGCCTGATCCAGCATGGCTCTTCTTATGTTCTTATGAGGCAGTGCAAACCATTTCCGTTTTCACATTGTTATTTTTTATGTGCTCTAAAAACTGCTTTGGCTTATAATGTTTCTAACAGAGCTTTCCCAGCTGTATGAGATATTTAAGGGGTGGTTTACTCTGGCCTCACCCAGTGAGAATCCATGGCAAAGTGGAGATCAAAGCCCGGGCTTCTGAGTTGTGCCTGGAATTCTGTCCGCACCATCACAATGGCTTTCACCTTCTAGTTTAGCTTAGACTTAATAAAGGGGTTTCCTTCCCGCTGCCTCTAGCCTCTCTCCTCCTCTGGCCTCTCATTTAAAACATTTAGCAATCTGTAGTAACTCCTCCCTGGTTGGAACCACCCATCTTACTTTGCTAGGCTCAAAAGTGTTGAGGAAGACCTAGAAGTGAGTGGAGAGGAAACAAAGCTCAGGCCGGCAGAGGGGAACTAAGAGGCCTGCAGTCTCTTCTTATGCTAAGAGGTAACACAAGGATTCCAGTGGTGCTTTCTTTCCTGCCTTAGAACTCTGAGGAAGCGCCTCCCACTTCTTCTTCTTTCTGTCCAGGGACAGGGACCTCACCCTGCATCAGCCTCAGGAAGTCACAGCCACTGAGGTTCCACATACACACCACCCATGCCTGTTTCACCCCCACTCTGGCCTATCTATTCCCATCTTGTAAGCCAGGCTGCAAACTGGAGATCTGCTGCAGCAAATGGATGGGTTCTGAGCACTAAATTTAAAAAAAGGATCTGTTTAAAGAAACTTGATGTTACAGGAGATTGTGGCACAGTGGTTAAAGGTGTGTGTGTGTGTGTGTGTGTGTGTGTGTGTGTGTGTGTGTGTGTGTGTGTGTGTGTGTGTGTGTGTGTGTGTGTTGTGTCATTACAGTCATGACCGACTCTTCGTGACTCCATGTCCATGGAGTTTTCTTGGCAGGAATACTGGAGTGGCTTGCCAGTTCCTACTCCAGGCACCTACAGTGCCTGGCATTCTCTGGAGGTCTCCCATCCAAGTACTAACCAGGGCTGACCCTGCTTAGCTTCCGAAATCAGATGAGATCAGATGTGCTTAGGGCATCTAAAACTGTGCTCACGGCCTGAACCAGGTAGCCGCCTCAAGATTCACTCAGCCTTCCATCCTTCCGAGCTTGCTGGGTGGTGTGGGGTGGTGGCAATGTGTAGCCTGCATAATTAAATTTTAAACCATCCAGAGAGTGCTTGAAGTGGTACGGGGTGGTATATCAGCAGAACACTTTGCTTTTGCTTTGCTTCTATTAGGCTTCCTTCGACTGGCATGGGCTTGGAGGCATCCCTTATTAGCTGACGATGCTCGGCTTTGGCTCCTCCCTCCCTCCTGCCCCCTTTCTGGCTCTGATGAAGTCTGCCCACCCAACCACCTGTTGCGAGACTCAAGACAACTGTCTGTCTGACAATGTTCTGCAGTGCTTTGGCAATGATCCAGAAGGCAGGGGTCACAACTGCAGTGCCCTGTGAGATAGCTATGTCACTCTGTTGTCACAGTCCAAGCCGCATGATGGGAGACAGCCAGCTATCAGCCAAGGCCAGCACACACCAAAGGGGGGACAAGGCTTTGTCAAGGGGGTCAGCTACAGTGCCCTTGAACCTGAAATGAGGAGGAAATGCCACCCACCCTCCAGGTCTAAGAAAGTTGCCTTCCAGGGCCCAATAATGCCACAAGAGAGATGCACAAGTCCAGCGAGAAGCCCAAGGGAAAAGTTCCTTGGGAGACAAAGCCCCCTAGAGCAGTGATGGCGAACCTTTTACAGACCGAGTGCCCAAACTGTGATTCAAAACCCATTAATTTTTCGTAAAGTTCCAATAACAGCCATTTAACCTGAATCCAGGTGGCTAGGAAGGGGCAATGCTGGGTGCCCACAGAAAGGGCTCCGAATGCCACCTTTGGCACCCGTGCCATAGGTTCGCCAACACTGCCCTAAAGAGTAGGCTTTATTTTGGATCAGTCTCAGATTCCAGCTTTGGATCTCCCGTACCCGATTAACCTGACCCTCCAATCAAGCTCTGTTTGTTACATTCCTGCTCCATCCCCCCCCCAGGAGCAGGGTACACCCAAAGCTCCAAAACAACAACAACAAAACAACAACAACAACAACATGTGAAGATAAATGGATGGAACGCATCAGCCCCAGAAAGCACAAAAGACCACGGGCGGAGGAGAAACATTCCCAGACCGGATCCTTCTTCCCACTTTCAACTGAGGCTTCTGCCCCCTTGGCATGTATTGCTCCCATCAGGCAGGCGTGCAGGTGAGTGGAAGTGGAACAGGGGAGGGGAACACACAAGCACAGAGACTTACGTTCGGTTTCTGGGATGGAGCTGGTGATGGAGGAGCTGGTGGAAGTGATTGTGCTCATGGATGGGCTCATACCGTACGCTGGGTAGGTGCCGGTCATCGCCGCCGTGTGGGACACCCAGGCTGCCGGGTCGATGGGTCGGATGGGCTCACCTGGAAGGGGGGGGACACACACACACGCGCGCGCCGCCTATGAGGAAGCCGCCCTCCTGAAGGAAGGGCCGTTCCCCTCCACCACACCCAACGCCTCTGGGCAGCCCTGTTCTCCCCCAGCCATAGCCGGGACTCACCCGGATCGGAGCATGGAGAGTCTGGCCCAGCCCAGATCCGCTGGGGAGCAACTAAGGGAGAAAGAAGAGAGGGAGGATCACCAAGAGAGACAGAGAGGGAGAAGCTCCCCTAGGGAGGACTGGGAGGCACAGGAGGGAGAAGCGGGCTGCAGCTTCCATGCAGACTGGGATTGGCTTTGCTAGGTTGGTAATTCATTTCAGCTGTTAACGGGGAAGGAGGGGACTGATGAAATTAGATAAGAGGTGAAAGAAAGGTGCAGAAGAGGCAGACAGGAGGATTCTGACCAGAGCAGAATAGAGTGAAGGACTCAGAAGCTCTGTTTCTGTCTCAGTCAATCGGAGCGACACCACGTTTGAAAAGAAAGAAGGAGCAAAACTTTTCCAGGACGAGACTACTTCAAGCTACTTAAAACGGGACAGCAACTGAGACAGCAACTTCATGAATTAGGAAAATCTAGTGGTTCTCGACCTGTGGGTCCCCAGATGTTCCTGGATTACAACTCCCAGAAACCCCTTCCAGCACAGCGAGTGGTGGAGGCTTCTGGGAGCTGCAGTCCAAGAACACGCTGGGACCCACAGGTTGAGAACCACAGTGCTAGATGCTCCCTAAAATGCTAGTTTTCTGGGCGCAATGAATCCCTGCTCCTCAATGAATATTCAAACACATAACCCCCACCTGCATTCTTCAGTGCTGGTATAAGCCAGGGGGAAAAAACCACTTTATTATTGCTTAAATTCTGTACGGATTTCACAGTCACTACTGTGGAGCAAAAGGTGAACAACCGAATCAAATAAAAGCAAAGTCACTTACTCCTTGGTAAAGAGAAGCAGCCCCGTGGGCTGGGATCCCAGCACTTGGCGACCGTCAATGTGATGGGCCTGCAGAAACACAAAAAGAATCAGTGCCACCAGGTCTGATTCACACAGCTGGCTGGATGATTTAAGCCATGACAGCCTAAATCATAAATTGACACTGATTCATAACTTACCAGTGTTGTGATGGCTTAGATCTTGAAATCTTAACAATAAATTTAATAAATCACAACAGCTTAATTTGCTGAGGGATTGCTTACTTTACACCACCTCTAAGAGTTTTTGAAAATGTGTGAAGGAGGAGAAATTAGTGGTCACTACTGAGAAGGACTAATGAAAGGGATATACAAGCGAAACCAACACAGCTTGCCAAATTGGGGAACTGCTGAAGAGTGACACCCACTAGAACAAGACTCAAGCTGGACCCTCTGGAAGTCATTGAATAGACTTTGAACTGAAGTAGATCGGATTGTTTATCTATTATATTGTTTGTTGGTTTGCTATCTGTTCAGTTTTGTAAACCGCCCGGAGTAGCTGTGTAGCTAGATGGAGCGGTATATAAAATAAATAAATAAATAAGTAAATAAATCTGTGCTGTGAGGCATTTCCAGGCCTCAGAGAAGGCCTGTTCGGCAGTGGAATAGGCTGCCCCAAAGGAGGGTGGTGGAGTCTCCTTCTTTGGAGGTTTTTAAACAGAGGCTGGATGGCCATCTGTCGGGAGTCCTGTGATGGGGGTTCCTGCATGGCAGGGGGTTGGACTGGATGGCCTTCGAGGTCTCATCCAAGTCTAGGATTCTATGAGTCTAAGAAAGAAAATGAAAATCACCCACTCCTCCCTCCACCAGATGTTGCTGCCTGAGCATCCCATATTGATTCTCCCGGTATGGACTGGATTCTCTCCAGTGCTCAGGGCTGGGCTACTTTCATAAAACAAAGCAAGGAAGCCTGAGAACAACTTATTTGTACCATATAATAATCTGGACAATATACTTAATGGTACATTACATTTCTAACCCACCTATCTTGTGAGTATTCTGGGCTACTAACAGAAATAATGAACAAACAAACCCCCAACTACCAGCCACAACCCTCAAAGAAATAAATAACGAGATCCAAAGAAAAACAGTGACGACCCAGCAAATAAAATAAACCCAGAGACAATGGCTAATGGAGATCAACAACCAACTCAAGGCTGTACTAAAAGGATGTCCAAGGGGTAGGATGTTTCCGGAGGCCTTTTCCAACAGTACAGGTTTTAATTATTTCTTATAGGCCAGAAGGGAGGGAGCTGGGTATGGATCAACAGGCGAGAGACATTCCACAGAGTTGCGGCCACCACAAAGAAGGCCCAGTTCCTGGTGGTAGTTTTCTGGGCCTCTCTAGTGGTGGCCAATCACAACCGCCCAGTTTGGCAGGACTAGATTACCGTATATACTCAAGTATAAGTCGACCCGAGTATAAGTCGAGCCCCCTAATTTAACCCCCCAAAACTTGGGAAACGTATTGACTCGAGTATAAGTCTAGGGTGGGAAATGCAGCAGGGCCTGGCAGCTCTTTCTTTGTGAGCTGGGGGAGTGGTGTGTGATGTTTAAATTTAGCCACTGATGCAAGTGCTTGGGTTAGTGGTTAAAAGTCATTTTAAACATCGTGTGCCGCTCCCCTGTGATGCAGAGGGGGGGTCATGAGAAGCGGCATGCAATGTTTAAAATGACTTTTAGCCACAGTTGACTTGCCTCAGCGGCTAAAAGTACTGACCTGAATATAAGCCGAGGGCCCCTTTTTTCAGCCCAAAATTAGGGCTGAAAAACTAGGCTTATATTCGAGTATATACAGTAATTATTGATCTCGGTGAAAACAGATGTCAGGCCAAGAGTGCTCGTTGCTCAAAATGGCCCAATATTAGCAAAATTCCAGATTCTGTACATGCTTTTATCACAGAATTGTTTCCCTTCATCTGCACTACCGGCCTGTCCCTGGTAATACACAGTAGGGCTGACCTGCCCAGTCTGCAGGCCAAGAGGGTATAGAAGACCCAGACACTACTGTCATTATTAGAAACCATGAAGACTTAACACGCTCCCCCCCCCTGCAGAACAAGAGATCATGGGCCAGAGGAAAGATGACCCTACCCTGGCTTGTGCACAATCTCCCTCAGCACTCTCACAGCATCATCGTTGCTCATGTTCTCAAAGTTGATATCATTCACCTGCAAGCACAAAAATAAAAGATGATGCTCCACACGAGAGTCTGTCCAAACAGACAAAGCTACCTGATAAGGTGAATTCAAACAGTTGAATAATTAATTGTTACTTCTTTTCTTCCTTTTTAAATAATAGGTTATAGAGCATTGTTGTACTGTGTTTTTATTGTTGAATATATGATTCTTATATTTCTTGTTATATATCGAGAGCATTTTTTTACCAAAACAAATTCTGTGTCCAACCACACTTGGCCAATAAAAGGATTCTGCTTCTGCTTCTATATTTACCTCTAAGATCGATTGTGATTTGGAAAAGCTTTCTAAGCTGTCAGGTCCTTCCCAGGCCTGTTACCCAACATGCTCTCAAAGTGAACAGGCCAGGAAATGACCTTTGTGAATGCGAAGCCATGCCTTCTGCCGCACATCTACTGCCTTTCCCTCATATTAATACTCTTTTGTCACCTCCAGTGCCAGAAGGAATGTGCAAGACGGAAGGAGCAACATCGCCCATGCTCCGTTTGTGGGCTCCTCAGAAGCATCAAGATCCGTGGTTGCCAACCTTGGGTAACCCAGGAGTTCTTGGGACTGGGACTCCCAGAAACTGCAGCAAGCGCAGCTAGTGGTGAAAGCTTCTGGGAAGTGGGTAACCCAAGAACACCTGGGATAGCCAAGGTTGGCAACCGGCCGTCTAGATGGCCACTGCGGAAACAGAACGGAGCGTATCTCCCAAAGGTCATCTGAGGCCCGACCCACGAGAATGTCGCAGGCGCTCTCACTCCGAGTGGCCACGCCTAGGGAGGCGCGGAAATCGCTTACACGCAATCGTGCCTTCTCTGTGACTGGCCCCTTGCTCTGGAACCATCTCCCGAGTGAGTTGCGCCTTGCACAGCCCCTGCCCGCCTTCAAAAAAGCAATTAAAACCCTGCTTTACCGGGAGGCATTTGGCAACCTTTAAATTTAACTTAGTTCTCCCCCCCCCCCCATTCTGAGGCCTCCTGCCGATGACTCTCTTTTATTATTGTATTGTCTTCTTTTTTGGTGTTTTTTTTTTACTTATTGTAAACCACCAGGAGTTCCTTTGGAAGATGGGCGGTATAAAAATATAATAAATAAATAAATAAATAAATAAATAAATAAATAAATAAATAAATAAATAAATAAATTAGTCTAATCCAGTAAGGCTATTCTTATGTTCTCATATAGCTGTCGTGGTCAAGTTTCAAGTTTCTGAAGCCTTATTCCATAAACAGAGCCCTGTTGATCTTGAGTCTTCCACGCATCTCCTGTTTGCACCTATCCAGCCCAGGTGCCCACAAAGGGCATTCTGAAGTAGAGAAGGAAAGAGCCTCTCTCCTTCATACAAGTCTTTGACCTCTACTTGCTGCACCTTCTATTCTTAGACTGATATTCTCAGGGTCTGTTAGTTTCGGATCCCTCATTTTCCTGGCTCCACGAGCTGTAGACTTGTGGTTGCCTCTCATGTGCCTCTAAGGCAGTGTTTTTCAACCTTTTTTGGGCAAAGGCACACTTGTTTCATGAAAAAAAATCACGAGGCACACCACCATTAGAAAATGTTAAAAAAATTAGCTCTGTGCCTATATTGACTATATATAAAGTAATTCTCTTGAATAGGAATCAAATAAACACAAAGAATTTTATAATTACTTTATTATGAAATAGTAAGTAAACAGAAATATGAAAAATTATAAAATACTTTATTCAGTGCGCAACCTGGGCCTGTTTGGCTGAACACAAAGCTGATATTCTTCAGCTTTTCCAACGGCACACCAGGCAACATCTCGCGGCACACTAGTGTGCCGCGGAACAGTGGTTGAAAAACACTGCTCTAAGGCACGCATCGAGTCAGAATTAGAATGTAAGCCTTTCTATCTTAATACAGCAGTACCTCGGTTTATGTACGCTTCGGTTAACGGAAATTTTGTCTTGCGAAAATAAATTAATGGAAATGAGGATGCCTCAGTTTAAGAACATTTAAAATGGAATGCGCCAGTTTATATTTTTTTCCCTATAAGACATTGCAAAAATAAAAGTGTACACAAAATGCATTGTGCCCCCGTAGTTTGTGGAAGGGTGTGAGGAGTTAGGGTTTTTTTCATTGGGTTTTGGAGCCATTCTGGGGTTTTTTTTTTTTTTTTTTTGCAGTAGTTTTTGGGCTTTTTGAACTTTCTAGTGCATTTCTCAATCGGTGGAGAGGAAGGGAGCTGAGCTTCATCGTTTGCATGCTTTTTACTGTGCGTTCTGCGTTGCACTGGGTTGCATTGAAGAGTGAGCTCAGCTTTGTCGTTTCCATGCCTGTTGTTCTGCGTTTGGGGTGTGTGTTCTGCTCTGCAAGTATTCATTCATTCAGTCATTCATTCATTCATTCATTCATTGACCTCCAGAATGGATTGATGTGTTTTCAATGCATTCCTACAGGAAACCGCGTTTCGGTTTACAAAATTTTCATAACATGAAACAAACATTCTGGAGAACGAATTGATTTCGTGCACCAAAGTACCACCGCATAACTTTCCCAACAAAGTTTGTTCTTTATAATACTCATCTTAGAATAGCAAAGCTGGAAGGGGCCCTATGGATCATCAAGCCCAGGCATTGTCTGGGAGGCAACAGTGGGGAATCGAACTTCCAACCGCTCGCTCTGCAGCCAAATACCTAAACCACTGAGTTATCGAGCAGTAACTGCTTCAAATGGCTTATTACTGCAGGGCGGACATCCCCATGTGCTCAGACGGCGCTTACGTGCAAAAAGAGATGTCTTACCAAAACCCTACATTTTGCTTCAATCCCCGATCCACCGCTTTGACTGGAGTACCAAGTTACCCCAGGTCAACAGCTTCTGTGAAAGGGGTTTCCTCCTTCCAAACAACCCTTCTTGGATAGAACGGCTACCTTGGTGCTATGGTTCCAAGACAAAACATTCTTAAGAGGTACCTGCAGGAGCATGTCTCCTGGCTCAATTCTTCCATCGGCTGCCACAGCACCTCCCTTCATGATGGAGCCAATGTAGATGCCACCATCACCCCGCTCGTTGCTTTGCCCAACAATGGAGATGCCCAGAAAATTGTACTTCTCTGCAGAAAACAGCATACGACGTCAGAATTTCATTCAAATTATTGTCACTGTCTAAATTAATGTGGCCAGGCAGTCCCGCAGATCAAAGGGAAGTATGCTAGGTGATCGTGCAACTTCTTTGTTATCGTCTGTGAAGATTCTCAGTCATCCAGCTGAGCTTATCTGGAAGATGAGTCATGGCTACTGGACTTCTTTTTTAAGAGATAGAAACGTTTCGCTGCTCATCCAAACAGCTTCATCAAAGACTGATGTTGAGTCATGGCTACTGGACTTCTTTTTTGAGAGATAGAAACGTTTCGCTGCTCATCCAAACAGCTTCATCAGACTGAAAGACTGATGTTGAGTCATGTGTACTGGACTTCTTTTTTGAGAGATAGAAACGTTTCGCTGCTCATCCAAACAGCTTCATCAGACTGAAAGACTGATGGAGCTGTTTGGATGAGCAGCGAAACGTTTCTATCTCTCAAAAAGGAAGTCCAGTAGCCATGACTCCACTTCCAGATCTTTGTTATCGTGTTTTCCAGGGATGGGGACATGAACAGCAGGACTCACTGTCATGTTGGCCTTAAGTCACATTGGTAACTCAACTTGGGTTGTTTTTATTTTATTTCCCTTTTTGGGAGGAAAGCTTGCTTGTAATAGGGATTTGGACTTGGTACCAAAGACTGAGACTTGGGACTCAAAACCCAAAGACTTGCCAACATCCCAAGTATTTTCAGAAAGAAGAAACCATTCTCTGTTGAGGGCCTTTGTCGTCACTCAAAAATCATCATATTTGTTTAGGAAAATAAAATGGAAATTGCTAAAAAAATTGGCAAAGGCTATTTTATGTTCCACGTGAAAGATGATGCCTGTGACTGCTCTTTGATAATTTGGCCAGCCCAATCACGAATGTTTAGTTTGGGGCACAGACTTTTAGGGAAGAGAAACACAACCTGTACTTGACTCAGTGCAAAGTATTAAGCTCCTTGGGGAACAGGGATGACATCAGCCCTCAATTTCAGATGCAGAAAACACACTAAGAAAAGGAAGACTGGGATTAGCTCGGGAGGGGCCTGAAGCAAACCTTCAGCCCCGCACTTATTATCAAGGTTAAAGCCTGTAATGGATGATGTTGAAGGTTCTGGAACACAAAATGTGCAGAAAAGGGGTTTCATAAATACAGAGTTTCATAAATAGTGACAATACCTGCCCAGTGTTTCTTCAGTGGTACAACATGTTTGGCAAGCAGTAGCAGAACATATTTATTTTAATTTAACTGGTTTCACCTTGACCTTCCTATGTCCAGGTAAATGAGCAATATAAGTTAATATAACCTAAAACTAAAACAAAATAAAGCTTCAGACGATATTCTACTTGACCTCAAAATAAGCTGCACAATGATTCCGCAGACCATTCTCTAGAGGTCAGAAGGGAGAAGAGATTTAAAAAATCACCTTGCAAGTTTCTACAGGTGGCTAGTAGAAGGCTCTGAGAGCCTTCCAACCACCACCTTTAAAAAAAAATCAGTTGGAATATCTGTGAAGATTCTCAGTCATCCAGGGGAGGAAGTTGAGTCATGGCAACTGGACTTCTTTTCTTGAGAGACTGAAACGTTTCACTGCTCATCCAAGTCTGATGAAGCTGCTTGGATGATCAATGGAACGTTTCAATCTCTCAAGAAAAGAAGTCCCGTTGCCATGACTCAACTTCCAGACATGGATATGAATGTTGCTTCACACCATAAGGCAGAGGTCCTCAACCTAAGGCCCTGGGGCCGGATGCGGCCCCCCAAGGTCCTGAATCCGGCCCCTGGGACCAATTGCAACCCACCACCTACCCCCTGTTTTGTGAGCAAGCCAGCCTCCGCAGCTGCTTTTGGACTGTGATCCGGCCCCCAGTGGTGTCTGGGTGGTGGTGGACCGGCCCACTGTTTGGAAACTTTGAGGACCCCTGCCATAAGGCATCACACTCTGGTTATAAACCTCGATGAGAGTCCAAGCAGTCCAAGCAACTGACTTTATACTCACCCATGTTGAGGGTAACGGTGATAATATTCAGCGACATGGTGGAGTCTGTGATGCTACTGAAAGACGAAGACTGCAAGGAAAGGGAAACAGAGTAAGACCAAAGACATATCATATACAACATTTACAATAACTACAGACTCTGATTCCACTGGAGAGGAGGAGGAGGTTAAAATGCCTTCAAAGGCCTGCCTGAGCCTCCCTTTACCTGTTGCTTGGCTATTCGCCCAGCCCCGAACACTGTACGGTCATAGATAGCACTTCCCCAGCCCTGAACCTCTTTCCCGGGCCTCTCACCCGCTCAATACGCGGCACCTTCTGTTTCCTCCGGCGTCGTTTATGCCTCCTCATCAGACGGGAGGCACTGCTCTGCTCCGTTGAGCTGCTGAACCTGCAGTGTAGGACGACAAGAGCAAGAGTCACTAGCTTATTTGTTGGGCTTTCTTTCTCTTTCCGATGCAGCCATGCAGGAAGGACTTTAAATGCCTGAGCTTTCTAGAATCAAACTATCCAGGCTATTATGTATTACCTATCACCTCTCCCCTCTCTAACTGGTATAAGAAAAGGTCTTTCCCTTCTGTATAGCCCACACTGAAAGTAGCAGTGTCATGTAGTACAGCCGTCTTTCCTGCCAGAACGATGATGTTGCCTTCCCTCTTTCTCCAAAAGATATGCTAAGTATGTTTTGTATTGTTCTATTGTTTTTTTCCCCTTTTGTATATATTTTCATAGTAAAGCTATGTTATATTTTTGCTACATAAGCTTGTTTAGTTCTCCTTATTAAGCCGAGCAAGTGTGTGCTGAGAGTGAGTGTCTTTTTGTTGCTGCCAGAGGTAGAGAGATACTTTGGGTTGACTGCCCTTCATCCGTTTCTGTTCTGCCGGGGTGATTTGTGTGACTGCAAACACTCAGAAAACTTATTTGTCCCTGCTAATATCTCTAGTTAGAGATTAAACTCCAACATTATCAACATAAAAGGTGCAGAAACTAGAGACTAACACAAGGTAACTAGCATTGGGCTTTAGGAACAGAGTTGGAAGTAACTAGAGCAGGCCTGTCCAACAGGTAGACTGCAAGCTATTGGTAGCCCACAAAGGGTTTAAAAGCAGCCCGCTGGCCATCAATAAAAAAAGTGAGGGGATAAGTTCTCCACCCCTCCCTCCCCCATCCCAAGGACCACCACTGCCCCACTGTCTCAGCCGAGCAGGACAGTTCAAGGGCCATGGCACATTGAAATCTGTTCCCTCCAGAACGGATTAATTGGTTTTCAATGCATTCCTATGGGAAACCAATGCTTCTATTTACAAAAGTTTTTAATTATGAGCATGTGCTTGGAATGGATAAAATTCGTAAGTAGAGGTTTTAGTGTAGTAGCCCTCAGGCACTTTGGGCTGGAAAAAGTAGACCTTGGCCTGTTCAAAATTGAACAGCCCTGAACTAGAGATATATCAGCCAAAAGCCATCTCACTTGCCTACTCCCAAGCAAGTCAACAAAAAAAATGCAGCGTAGATGATAGTTGCAACCAGAAGTGCAGAAACTTCACAGAACTTCCAAAGACAATGTAATGATTCATATAATCTGAAACAACCCAGTCACACGCTCCATAGGAGAGTGCTATACTGTACATTTTTGCAGTTATGGTTCCACAGCACATGCACACACGCACGAACACAGTGGTCAATTACATCTCCAGAAATGCAAAAATTTTAACACTGGAGTATGATATCCTGATAGCTAAATCGTGTTCACAAATAGGTGCCTGAGCTATAAAAGAACCCATTTCAGTCCTCAAAGCATATGAGACCAGCATATTCCAAAGGCAGCGGGCAATCTAAGAGGAGAGAGAAAACAATGAAGGCCAGTTCATAGAATCATAGAATCACAGAGTTGGAAGACTCCTCAAGGGCCATCTAGTTCAACCCCCTGCCTTGCAGGAACCCCCATCAAAGTACCTGGGTTCAATCCCCGGTAGCAGGCTCAAGGTTCACTCAGCCTTCCATCCTTCCGAGGTTGGTAAAATGAGTACCCAGCTTGCTGGGGGGGCAATGTGTAGCCTGCACTCTGTAATTAAAATTGTAAACCGCCCAGAGACTACTTTTAGTAGTATGGGGCGGTATATAACCAGAACATTTTGCTTTGCTTTTAGTCCCGACAGATGGCCATCCAGCCTCTGCTTAAGAACCTCCAAGAAAGGAGACTCCACCACCCTCCTTTGTGGCAACATATTCCACTGCCAAACAGCTCTAACTTTCATGAAATTCTTACTAATGTTCAAATGGAATCTCTTTTCCTGTAGTTTGAGACCATTTCCCCGAGTCCTAGTCTCTGAAGCCATGGAAAACAAACCTGTTCCCTCTTCAATATGACATTCTTTCAAATATTTAAACATAGCTATCATATCCCCTCTCAGCCTTCTGTTTGTAAGGCTAAACACTCCCACTCCCTAAGCCGCTCCTTGTAAAACATTTCTTCCAGACCTTTTAACCATCCTGGTCACCCTCCTCGGGACCCGTATGGGGTTGTGAACACCCTTTTTAAATTGAGGAGTGCAAAACAGGACACAGTACTCCAGGTAGGGTCTGACCAGAGCAGAATTGATGTTGAAGTCATTAGCTCATGACATGAGCCTCAATAGATTAGGTTCCAGTAGCTATCATTAGGGCTAGGACCTTTAGTATGTCATGCTAGGCAAATAGGTTTTAGTTTCAGTGAAATCTAAAAGAGCCTAACAGATTTAAATGTATAACTTTCCCTTCCCTCCTTCTTAAGAAGCAGAACATTTAGTTTTTGTGACCATGTCCTTCTCTCTCACTCTGTCTTCTTTTCTTTTGTCCAACATCTTACCTCATCCAGAGAATGGGCAGATATGCAAGTTTGGTCACATTAGTTTGATTCCAAAGAAGACTGTAGATTTCTGAAATTTCACTGTGTACCAGCCCAGCCTGCTTCACTTTAAATGTGTCGAGATATGAGAAGATCTGTGTTCTAGTCATTATGGGGCCTACTTTACAGCTAACAAGTTCTGTCTCTTTCTTCCAGGTAAGGCTCTACAAAAGGAGTTAATTGTCTTCATCTGACGCTTGACAGAGACTGTGTGTGCTTTCCTCCATTTACGAGCGTTGATGCTGCCCTGTTTGTTTTTACTAAGTTTTATCTGTTTTGTTATGTAGGTTTAGTAGTTGGTTGTTTTTATTAGGAATGCTCTCTATCTTTTGCTGAGAGAATTAGATACAGATTATTAGTTACCACTTCACTTTTCATCTCAGTGCCTTCCATTTCCCCATCAAAATGTAATAGGAAAAGTTTTATCATACAACTATGTATTCTGATGCAAGTGCAAGGAGAATCCATGGACCAAAGATTTCTTTTCTGAACTTGTTCTAACGTACTTGTCTTTTTAATGAAAAGTTTGGACAAAGAATCATGCATTTCTTGCACGTACATGGGTGAAAGAACTCAGGAATTTAAGAAAAGCCATGTTAAATCAGCTCCAAAGCTTATCTAGTGGAGCATGTGGTTCACACAATAGTCAACCTGATATTTCTGGAACTAAACTTGACATGAGTATATTACCATATTCTCGAGAAAATTGCATTAAGAGGCAGGCTGCTTCCAAGATGGGAGGTACTATACAGCAGTTATGATGAGTAGCCATTAATTATCTGTTTGAGCCATCCAAATTGCTGGCTACGTCATATGGTGTCAAATTCCACCATTCACATGTTTTTTCCCCTCAAGTTCCTCTGACAATTAATGAGTTTCCAATAAAAAATAATAATAAGCAAAATTTCTTCTAGAGACCATTTCTAGAAGGGTTTTACTGGAATGGCTCCACTGGACTATGTGGTGCAGTGGTTAAATGCCTGCACTGCAGCTAAAACTGTGCTCACAACATGGGGTTCGATCCCAGGTAGCAGGCTCATGGTGGACACAGCCTTCCATCCTTCCGAGGTCAGTAAAATGAGTACCCAGTGTGTTGCGGGGGGCAATGCGTAGCTTGCATACTGTTATTAAAAACTGTAAACTGCCCAGAGAGTACTTGAAGTGGTATGGGGCGGTATATAAGCAGAACACTTTGCTTTGCTTTGCCGATAACTGCTGCTGCCCCTAGCTGTGAGAACACATTGTAAGGCTAGGGAACTTAAGTTAAAATATCTTTCATGTAAATTTACCTTTGTCAGACAAGGGCTGGACCAAATGGTCTCTGAGGCTCCTTCCAGACTTTGGCTGACTCACCCTATATGACAAAAGCCTGTCTTCCTGGAACCTAATACATATCGGAAAGAAATGGGAGCGTGTGGTGGTGGTGGTGGTGGTCTTTTCGCCAGCCTCCACTGGGCAGCAGAGGTCACTCTTGCCCAAATCATTCAGGCCTCCCTACCGGCTAGTGGAATCATCTTCATCGGAATCAAAGAAGCTGGTGGTCTCCAGTTCACTGCTCATGAGGGTGGAGGAGCTTTCATAGCCGCCCAGTTCCCGTCGCCTGTCCCCCTTGACTGTTCCGTTCACCCTGGGCGCTAGAAGAAAAGAAGAGGAGAGGAGGAACCGTTGAAGAGGTCAGCAGAAAACAAATAAGGTGGGGGGGGGAACTGTATCTACTTCTTCTCTCACAATCAACTCTGACCTTTAGCTCCTAGGAGAGTACAGCCTATTAAGATGTTGGAAGCTTGAGGGCCCAGCAGACAGCATCATCTTCCTATGACCAAAGGCAGATTGGGTTGTGCAAAAAATGCATATACAAATACAGTGACCCCCTGCCTATCGCGGGGGTTAGGGACCCGACTTGACCTGCAATAATTGAAAATCCGCAATATGCGGATGCAGGTCGGGTCAGGCCTGGGGGCCTAGCTGGGGGCTCTTGTACTTACCCCCCAGCCTGGTGCTGCCCTGAATGGGCCTGCGAGGGCCTTCCCAGGCCTTCTGGAGGCCCCCAAATCCGTCCTGGGGTAAGTATAGGAGGCCTGAAACAGGCCTTTGCCCCTTATCCCAGGGGGCCTTTTTCATATACTGTGGTCCCGCAGGCCTGGGGGGACCACTGTACTTAAAAAAAATTAAGACAAAGAATAATGGGGAACAAGCCAAAAAAAAAAAACCAGGAACACAGGTGGTATTCTAGAATATAATATCTCAGCAAAACAGAATTTAAAAGCCATTTTGAGGGGGAAAGACATGATTAAGAAATAATGAAACAGAATAGGGATTATTTATTTTATTTATTTATTTAAAATGTATTTATCCTGCCTTTCTCCTTAAAAGCGCTCACCTTTGTCCTTATAGAAATAATGGAACTTGCAATTTGTGTTAACTTAAAGTAAAATTACTCCAAAATAATTTATTGTTGGCATTCAAAACCATTATGAATAAATAATATCTACAGAATAAACAATGAGCTGGAATATAAGATATAATGAATGGACTACATCTGTATGTGGTGGATAAATCTTCAAATCCATATATTTTGGACAAAAAAAAAAGAAATGCAGAAAAGGAAAACTGTGTGTCATCTCTGTTTTGATCCTAAACACAGATTTTCCACTGTCAAGTACTCAAGGCACAGCAACCAATAATGTTCAAAAATATTCACTTTAGTAAAAGGAACCAAGATAAAAATGGTAAAAATCTAGAAAAAGGGGGAATAAATGGCATGAAAAGAAGGGATAAATAAAATGAGGAAAGCAGCTGAAATATTAGTGAAAGTCTGGAGATGGGAGATATCAGAATGCAGCCAATTACCAGTGAATTATCAGAAAACAAACTTTAAAAATATATAGGAACACACTGCTATTTCTTTAGTATCCAAAAGTTTAGTAAGAAACTATTTGTTATGTATGTTTTGTCTTACTGTTTAAATTCAAAAAAAGTATTCTTTAATTTTTTTCGCTAAGGTAACGTATTACACAGATAATGTAACAGAAGGTGTGACTTCTGCATTGTTTTATATACTGCTTTTTACTGAAAGCCTAAAATAAACATTATACAGTATTAAAAATCAAGTTAGAAAATTATTTTTCTGAATCCAGTCAAATGGATTGGGACAAATGCATGTTCAAGATTTGGAGGAAAAGAATATAATAAAATACAATAAAACGGAAGCCCATGTCACTGAATTATTTCCGTTCATAAAAAATGAACTACCTCAACTCAACTTTCTTTCTTTCTTCCTTAATTAATTAATAAAGTTGAGTTGAGGTAGTTCATTTTTAATTAATTTATTTTAATTGATTGATTGATTGATTTAACTTATACCCCGCCCATCTGGCTACTCTTTTAACAAGTTCAAAGTAAAAGTTGGAGCGTACTCTCACTTCATCATTCTTTTCAGAATAACCTCTTGCTTACCGTATGCAAGGAGCTGAGCATTGGGCAGGCACAGGGCCAGTACAGACAATTCACTATTTAAACATTTACTATTTGAGGCTAAAACTCCCAGGATCCTGTGTTGACTGGTAGACTTTGGGAGGCATAGAAGGAAAAAATTGAAATCTCTAAGAAAATCAGAGAGAAAGAGCAGAACAAGGACTATTGGCTTGAAGTACAGGTGGGAGAGGTGGTCCTTTAACACAGAGGCAAAAACCCCGCACCAGAATTGGGCGTGCAGCTTGCAGAGCCAGGATAGAGGGTATTTGTGAAAAAAAGAACCACAACTACATTCAGTTGGACACAGAGGAGGGAGGACACACCATGCTCAGGTCCATCTTTTCTACGGGGACGCTCCCTCTGCATGGACACCACGGAGTCTGTCTCAGTTTCATTATCCAGGTTCTCTCGACTTCCCCCAGTGTTGGGACTGCAAAGGAAACAAATATGTGAGTGCAGAAACTGGATGGACATACCTCAACAAACCTCCTCCAAATCTGCACAAATCAACTTTGGGCCAGAAGGCATCTCAAACGTGCAAAAAACAGACCAGGCAGCCCTTCTTTGACTTGACTACTCTAGAATGCAAGATGGCTGTAGTGTTTTTGCAGCACATTTCACACCCACACCAATGTTAAAAACTAAACTAGCTAACTAAAATACTCAATATAAAAGGAAAAACAACCAGATCTTCCTCCTAAGCCTACCATGTCCAGATGTTCTGGCTCATTGTCTGTTAAAGGCAGGAGGAGATTCAGAACATCTGGAATCCAACTTGTCCAGTGAAATGTTACTGTCTTCAGAGGATGATGCCACACCTTGTATTGTGCATTTTAAATAACCAGGAGCTGGTGGTGAATATTAACTGAGGGCTTTCCTACACAAATGGTTTCTCCAGCTGCCTTGCAAACACAATGCCTAAAACCTGTTGTATAATGTGGGCAAAATATTTAAGTTCCAGTCCATTCCTCACCAGTAAATGAAGAGGTGCTGCTGAGCTTCTCCAAAGTGTGAATGCATGTACTAAGCAAGAAAGCTCACATTATCACACAGGAATTGTGGCTCTTCATTTATCCGCGAAGAATGGATGGGACCTTAAAAGTGGATGTTGGTCGCTGTTACCATACTGCCTAGTATTCCGGGCCTGTTTAACCCCCCGTCCCCGTCCTAGAATACTCCTCAAAGGAAGGGAGGAAATAAGTATTTTCCTCTTCTACTAATGTCTCATGTTCTTTCAGTAATACAATTGTTCTGAAAATATTATACTCTGCTTCATCCAGAGCAGTGATTCCCACCCTTGGGTAACCCAGCCGTCCTTGGACTATAATTCACACAAGCTTTCACCACCAGCTGTGGTAGCCAGGCTTTCTGGGAGATGTAGTTCAAGAACACTTGCACCATTCAAGGTTGGGAACCCCTGATCTGGAGCACAGAACTACAAGGTGCACTCGACTAGTGACGGACACCCAAGATGCCTGTCCCAGACCTCCCTCCTGCTAGTTCATCATTCATCAAGCAAGGGTCTTCCCCCATTCTAGGCTCTTTTACACTGTACTTATTAATGGGACCTTGCGTATGCAAAGCTACTGCTCTATCCCAAGCATCTCTAGGAGGTGCAGAAAAAATCCCTAGCATCTCAACGTCCATAACACCTTCGGTCTGACTTGGTACCTAAATAGTAGATTAGCTTGATAAAGGCAACTGCTCCCAACTCTCTTTGCTGACCCAGTGAGGACAGCACTGCTGTCAAAAAGCTAACCCTTAGGCCACTACGCATGAGGTGTGATTTCTTCTACTTGCTTCAGATAACAGCTCAGGGTTCTTGTTTTTTTAGCCTGAAGGTGACTGAGTAGATGTCCTGTAGAAAATCTGCTCCCTTGTCCCCCACAGTCAAAACGCAAAACTTCTTCTTGAATATGAATGTGTACATGCAGAGAGATATATGCACTAGTAAACGTACTGAAAAGAAGGAGGCCTGGAGTCTCCTATACCTCCTGTACGCTCAATGGAGGGTGGCAGCTCTGGCTGATTTTCCGCACAGACAGACCCAGCATCTGAATGAGACCCTTCAGCGGACACCAGCTAGAAAGAGAAAGTACAGAGAGACGATAAGCCAGCTGGGAGAAACAAGAGTGATTTGGGACGATCAGGAATGAAGGACGATCCAAAAACGCACAACATCAGAACATAAGAACATAAGAACATAAGAAGAGCCATGCTGGATCAGGCCAAAGGCCCATCTAGTCCAGCTTCCTGTATCTCACAGTGGCCCCACCAGATGCGTTTGGGAGCGCATGAGACTAGATATCTGTCTCCTGATACCACTCCCCTGCATCTGGCCCTTGAAGTACCCTGGTTTAAAGCCTAGAGATTACATATCTCCATCATGGTTTGTAGCCTGTGATGGACTTTTCCTCCAGGAATCTGTCCAATCCCCTTTTGAAGGCATCCAGGCCAGATGCCATCACCACATCATGTGGCAGGGAGTTCCATAGACTTACAACGCGCTGGGTGAAAAAATATTTTCTTTTGTCAGTTCTTACTCTCCCGGCCCTCAATTTGAGTGTATGTCCCCTAGTTCTGGCATTTTGGGAGAGGGAGAAGAGCTTCCCTCTATCCACTTTACTCATACCCTGCATTATTTTGTATGTCTCAATCATATCCCCCCTCAAGCGCCTTTTTTCCAGACTAAAGAGGCCCAAATGTTTTAGCCCATAAGGGAGGTGCCCCGGGCCAGTAATCATTTTAGTCCTTCTCTTCTGCACTTTTTCCAGTTCCACTATGTCTTTCTTGAGATGCGGTGACCAGAATTGTACACAATACTCCAGGTGGGGCCTTAATATTGTTTTGTATAAAGGCATTATAATGTTCGCTGTTTTATTTTCTATACCCCTTTTTGGTAATCCCTAGCATGGAATTGGCCTTCTTCACCGCTGCCACACATTGGGGAGACACCTTCATGGAGCTGTCCACCAACACACCAAGATCTCTTTCCTGATCCGTCACGGATAACTCAGAGCCCATGAGTTGATAGATGAAGTTTGGATTTTTTGCCCCAATATGCATTACTTTACATTTAGTTACATTAAAACACATTTGCCATTTCTCAGCCCATTCCCCCAGTTTGGAGAGATCCTTCTGGAGCTCTTCACAATCTTCTCTGGTTTTTACCACACGGAAAAGTTTTGTGTCATCGGCAAACTTGGCCACCTCACTGTTTATCCCTGTCTCCAACATTCTTAAGTGACCCATTAGTTCAATGTAATTGGGTGGCCATTTCAGAAGAAAATGTTGGGGCATTTTCACTCAACTGGATGGCATGTGTAAAAGTAAAGCAAAGCAAAGTGTTCTGCTTATATACCGCCCCATACCACTACAAGTAGTCTCTGGGCGGTTTACAATTTTTTAATTACAGTGTGCAGGCTACACATTGCCCCCCCCCCCAGCGAGCTGGGTACTCATTTTACCGACCTCGGAAGGATGGAAGGCTGAGTGAACCTTGAGCCTGCTACCGGGGATTGAACCCAGGTCGTGAGCACAGTTTTACCTGCAGGACAGGCATTTAACCACTGCGCCACGAGGCCAACCAAATTCCCCTTTGTACATATTCTCATTCATATGAAACCATCAGAGCGTGCCCAGGGTAGGCTGAGGCTTTCCATGTCATGACTTGTTGTGCCATGGGGAGCCTAATCTTTCTCCCTCTTTTCTTCATTTGCCCCAGGTAAAGTCCTAACCCAAATGCCTGATGACATGTATGCAACTCTCTTCTCACCAACCCAGCAACACTCCCATGTTTCTACTATTTTCTATGGTAACATTATAAATATTACTGACCACGTGTCTAGTACTTCCCAATGGGGCGTACATGGAGCCCCAGGGTTATGAACCAGGAGAGTTAGGGGTACATACAACAATTTAAATAATAAAGGAAAAGGCACGTGCCCATATTTCCCCATCTATAAGATGTCTCCATGTATAAGACGACCCCCTACTATCCCAGCCCAAAATTACAGTTCCACAACCACGTGGTTCTCTCCAAGGCTTCCTTCTGTGTATAAGATGACCCTCAATTTTTAGTCTAAAAATACTGTATATGTCAACAGTGTAAATGCTTTATTTTATATCCTGGACAGTGAGAAGCCCCTCAAGAGTCTTCCTTCTCTCCCTATTTCTGCGCATGAGAGCCAGACAAGCAGGTGCTTCTGCTGCCTGCTCCTTTCCTACTGATTGAAATTTGTGCGGGACAAAATTCCTCAGTGATTCCTGTTAACTCCTTTGCTGGCGCACGTGTGCAAGCTACCAATGGTGAGGAGGAAGTGGCCTGAAGACAAAAAGGCAGACATAAGAACATAAGAAGAGCCATGCTGGATCAGGCCAAAGGCCCATCTAGTCCAGCTTCCTGTATCTCACAGTGGCCCCACCAGATGCGTCTGGGAGCGCAGGAGACTAGATATTTATTTATTTAATTAATTTATTAAATTTATATACCGCTCCATCTAGCTACGTGGCTACTCTATGCGGTTTACAAACTGAACAGAAATCAAACCATAAACAGTATAAAATACAACAGATAAGTACAAATATATAAATAAAAACACTATAACTAGTAAACAATATATAACAACAGCATAGAACAGGAGCAAGATGGGCTACAGATAAAAGCAAATAAATATATAATAGCAATCATTATTAGAACAGATTAATATCCAGGGAAAGCCTTTTTAAATAGCCACGTCTTTAGATGCTTCTTAAAGGCCGGGAGGGAAGGTGCCAGACAGATCTCAGGAGGAAGTTGGTTCCAGAGCCAGAAAGCCTGCTTTCTTGTCAAAGATTTACGGGCCTTCTTCAGCGACGGCATCCTCAAATGTCCTGCCTGAGATGATAGGATGTTATGGGCAGTACTTTGCAGCAGGAGCCATTCTGTCTCCTGATGCCACTCCCCTGCATCTGGCCCTTGAAGTACCCCGGTTTAAAGCCTGGAGATGACACATCTCCAACCTGGTTCGTAACCTGTGATGGACTTTTCCTCCAGGAATCTGTCCAATCCCCTTTTGAAGGCATTCAGGCCAGATGCCATCACCACATCCTGTGGCAGGGAGTTCCACAGTCCTCTCTAACTCCACCTCTTTAACATAAAGCAGGCCGGGAGACAAATCCGGCCTGTCAGGCCATTCTGAGTGGCCCGCGGCTGGCTGGGCTGCCCCTCCCTCCCCCTCCTTCGCCCTATTTTTTTTAAAATACATCTTCTGCCAACACTGACACCGCTGGGAAGCTTGGGCGGCTGGGCGGCCTGCCGCCACCGGCACCGCAGGGAAAAGTGTGGGGGCGGGCAGGCCAGCGGGCCTGTGCCACTGCCACAGAGCTTTGGGGTGGGCTGGCGGGCGAGCCGACGCCACCTCTGGGGAGCTTGGGGGGGTGCAAGGTCACACAGATCGCCTCTTCCAAGGGGCGACCTGTGGCCACGGCTCCCTGTGCTTCCTTTGGTCCCCACCTTCCTTCATCCCTCCCTTCCTTGTTCCCCACCTTCCTTCCTTCCTCTTGGTTTCCACCTCCCTCCCTCCCTCCCTTGGTCCCCGCCTTCCTTCCTGCGGGTGGGGTTGCAAGGGGTCAGTGGGTGGGGCTTATGGGTCAGTGGGTGGGGCTTGCAGTGGGGTGGCAGAGTCAGGGAGCAACCGGCCCCTGACACGTTCTCAGCCACCAAATCTGGCCCTCCTTACAAAAAGTTTGAGCACCCCTGACATAAAGCATAGAATTTGTGGAAATGGTCTGCCAAGTGTTAAGTAAGTGAAAAAAAAGTTTGGGAAGTGCTGGGCTACACCATCAATGAACAAGAAATCTTTGCTGGTGGGACGACCACTAGTGACACAGTTATATAACTGTCCTGAGAAAAGGGGCAGCTACCCCGCTGCAAGAAATCTCTCAGGAGCATCCAGGCTGGAGCGGCCTCCAAGGAACTGGCCTTCTGTCATGCTTACGGCTGGGATTCCCAGCTTTTCGAGCTGCCTGGAAGGACTCTGGCCAAACGGCCCCCATTCCATGTCTCCTAAAATTAGAGTCAGCCTACTCAAACAGCTTCCCACTGTCTGGCTTCAGCACCACACACACACACACACACACACACACACACACACACACACACACACACACACACACACACACACACACACACACACACACTTTCCACACTCATGAAAGAGTGCAGAGCAGGTGGCAACAGGCACAATGCACAAAGGAAGAGGCCAGGCCTTAATCAGAGGGGCCAGCTGTCCTGCTAGAAAACAGATGGCAGACCTGTTGAGAATTTTGGACATACAAAACCCGAAAGCTGTGCCTAGAAACCTCAACGTTCTGTGACCAAAATAAACCGGGCCAGTTGGGAAATTTGAATACACTTCAGTCTTCCATTCCAACGGGCAAATATGAAGGCTGTGACTCTTGAAGAATGTGAGGTTTTAAAACAGCCAAGTGAAAGCAGGCATTAAGGGCCAAAGCAGATCCATCAATTTTTTTAAAAAATCACTCTCCAAGCTCTAACACGCCTTCGTTTATCTTCAACTGCTTCGGAAAGAAAAAAAAACACATGTCTAGAGTGTACATGCAAGTACAGTACTGTATTCATATTTGTGCTTCCTTTCTTCATTAAAAAGTACAAGAGCTAAGATTTATTTGGACAGATTTAAATACATGCATCTACAATTACAAATCAGACTGAAAGCAATTACGTTAACAAACAGATGGTACTGCTTACATTTATCTGAGAAAGCACTTCTTTGGGAATAAGAAACAGGAGTGTAACCAGTATTGGCCAGGAATAACATTTGGATTCTGCATTTGAATCCTGCATGGATTCTCTCTCTCTCTCTCTCTCTCTCTCTCTCTCTCTCTCTCTCTCTCTCTCTCTCTCTCTCTCTCACACACACACACACACACACACACACACACACACACACACACACACACACACACACCATGTGACGTCTCTGAATGTCCCTTCACCTACTCCTGAATAGAGATACTGTTGTATAAAGGGATTACAGTGGACCCTCGTATAACAAGTGGTTTGTTTAACAGAAAATCCACTTAAAGGAAAAAGAATTCCGGAGATAGGGGGAAATCACTCCGTACAACAGAAAAACGGTCACAATTAGGGATTAATCCATTTTCAATGCATTCCTATGGGAAATCTGAACAAAGGAAATTTTGCTTAACAGATTTTCATTTGGAACAAATTAATTCCACTGTAATAGGCAATTCTGTTAAGCGATTTTCCCGCATCTCCGGAAAATTTTCCCTTTAAGCGGGTTTTCTGTTAAACAATCCGCTTGTTATACGGGGGTCCACTGTATAGCCGACGTGAAGGGAAGACCTTTTTCCTCCCGGTCTTCCTATCCAGCATCCCAGATGTCAACTCCAGTGTTTGTTGAGCAACAAAAGTGTTGTGTCTCCCACTTCAGCAGCCACTGCCACGGATCCTTCTCCTTCTCTCTGATCCTTCCTTCTCCCTTTGGGGTTTGGATGCATGGTTGTTCCACTGCTGTGGAAGCTGGGAGAGGTGTGATTTTACTGCCTCCCAAGAAAGACTGCTTTCTTAAGCATTCTGTGGGATACATCAATATATAGCAGGGCTGTCCAACAGGTAGACCGCGGGCTACTGGTAGCCCGCGAAGGGTTCAAAAGTAGCCCACCAGGCATCAATAAAAATGTTAGGGGATAAGTTCTCAAACCCCCTCCCCCATCCCAAGGATCACTACTGCCCCAGCAAAGTTCTGGGTCTGCCAGCCCACTGTCTTAGCTGAGCGGGCAGTTCAAGGGCCATGAGCATGTGCTCGGAATGGATAACATTCGTAAGTAGAGGTATTAGTGTAGTAGCCCTCAAGCACTTTAGGCTGGAAAAAGTAGACCTCGGCCTGTTCAAAGTTGGACAGCCCTGATATATAGTATCTGTGCTAGAGGAGCAGAACTGAATCAGACAGGGCCTTGCCCGAATTCCATCAAAACAGATATTTGATGGAATTTAGTTGATTTGTGCAAAGCCATTCACTCAAGTATTTGATTACATTATAAAAGCAACAGCTACTCCATTATTGCCTTGAGAGAGACATCTGGGAGTACTTCAGCGGAATGCTTTACAATAGTCCCCCGCCACAACGTGGTTCATATATTACGATCTCAGTATATTGCAGTTTTTTTCTTGAGAGAAGCAGGCTTCCAAAAAGAGGTTTTTAACCCCCTCCTGGCACTTCAGCAAACAGAGATGGGGCTGCTCCTGCTGGCTGCGTTTGTAAAGAAAGTTTTTAAACCTTTTAAACCGACCCCTAACACTTCATCAAACTGACCTTGGGTTGCTGGGCTGCTGTTTCCAAAGAGAAGTTTTTAACCCCCTCCTGACATCTCAGCAAACAGACCTTGAGCTCCTGGCAGCTCTCTTTGGAAATGCAGCTGGCAGGAGCAGCCCAAGATCAATTTATTGAGGCGTCTGCATTTTGCGGATTTTCCTTTATTGCGAATGGATCAGGCACCTACAATAAATGGGGGAGTACTGTACCTGTAAAGGCAACCATGCAAAATATTTACAAAATGGTTGAAACCCTTTAATCAGGGGACCTGCTGAATCAATCCCTCCCTAAGCATCACTGATTCAAAGCTGCTTCTCTAGCTCAGCCCCATGCTAGCTGCAACTTAGGGCGTGTATACACGACCCCTAAACTCCGCGGCAAATGGCTCCCAGCTCCGGAGCTTAAAAATGTTTACCCACCAGCTCCGGAGTTAACAGGAAATTAAGTGCGACCACGCCCACTTTAGCGTGTCCCAGCACACCTTTCAGGTACCTGCTCTTTGGAGGTGAAAATTATTTGATCCGGTGTAACGATAGTGAGTGCAGGGCTCTCCTTGCTTCTGTTTGTTGTTTTTTGGCTCCCGCCCCTTTAAGAGCTACTTTTACAGAGACGAGAGGCAGAAGGGAGGTGAGCGGCATGCTTTTCTTTCTCTTTTTCTCCCTCCCCTCACGCAGCCAGCAGCCAGGAAGTGCGGAGGGAGTGGGAACGCAGGAAGAGCGACGAACCCCTAAGATCTCTGGTCCGAATTTAAGTGGCCAGCGGATCTTAGGGGTCGTGTAAAAAGGCCCTTACTATAGTATGTTGCAACTAGGGTAAACCCATTTGAATCAATGGAACATACAGAGGAGTTGACTTGCCAAATCCCCACTGATCCAGGTGCTTACTCTAGTGCAGCTTACTATTCTAAGCAATAGGATTTCAGCCAATGTATACACTGTCTCACCCATGAAGGTGACACAGCCCACTTGCTGTTTGCCGCAGCCTTCCGGGGCATAACACCAATTTTTCCTCCCCAATTTTTTTCAATCTCAGTCAGGCTCTCAAACAAGAAATACACCCAACCTCTCTTGGGCCCCAATTCATAGTTGAACCAATGTGTTCACCTTGGCGAGGCCTACATTTTGTAGGGTTTTCCTGAAACCAGAGGCAAAAGAACAATCAGGCTCGACTTATGCACCATCAAAAGTGCAACGAACAGCACCACTTTCAGACCTGATGTCCTGGAGCAGTGGCAACCTTAGCTTGCCTTTTACAGTACAGTATTAGGGATGGTGTTTGTAACTGCCTAAGGCACTTCAAGTCAGAGCAACACCGTGTGCTGCCCCCCATGCCACCTCCAAGCAGCTGGAAGTTTTAATAATCCATATTAATGCAGAAATTGAGCTCATGGAAGAAACTGAGACATGTCTCAAAATCCACATTAAAAAACAGCCTAAAAAAAGCCTGATGACACACTAGCAGCTTTGTGCTATACCTATTAGTGCCAATTAATGTTCTATATTCATGTCTACCTAACCTAACGTGGACCTTGTATCTTTTAAGAGTTGGTGTTAGTTTAAAAACATTCGGATTTGGAAAACGAGGGTTCATGCTTATAACCCACTGGCAAATGCTAAGAACCAAAAATGACTTAGCATCAATGTTAGACTTTTTCTATCATTTGCCATTATATGTAACTGATCATAATATTTGAGTCTCAGTTCTTTCTCTACATATCTTTCTGCACAAATAAGTAAGCCATCACCCAAACCTGTGCAAGCTACATCTTCTAAATTTTCTTACCAAAGGTATAAGAACTGAACTGCCTGACCACATATCAAAGCTCCAAAACCAGAGCAAAAAGCTTAACTGGAATATGTATATTAAATTCATAAATTGAGGTACCAACACACACACACACACACACACACACACACACACACACACACACACACACACACACACACACACACACACACACACACACACACACACACACACACACACACACACACACAGTCGTACCTCAACTTACGAATGTAATCCGTTCTGAATGCATGCTCTTAAGTTGAACTACTCTTAAGTCAGGGTACCTATCTAAAAATTGAAAAATAATAATAGAGATGTGAAATTTGGCATTAAAGCGTACAAGGTGAGGGATAGATGAGAGGGTTCAGCACTAGGGGAAAGCCCCACTCGACACCCCATTCACTCTCATGCATTCTTCTCCCATTTAATCTCTGTTCTTTTCCTTCTTGACTATGGAGAGTGGTAGAACCGGTCCTATCTATCTGCAGAGGGATTCTGTTAAGTTTCTTGCTTACCCAGGATACCACCCGGCCATTGAAACATGGAAGCTTTGCATTGTCGTCGGATATTTCTTCCTTTACAACCCTGTAAAAGAAGAAAATGAGATGTCAGAATCCAGCCAATCCATGAGGAACTGTGAAAGCAGAACATCCAGTTTGGCACTTCTTAAGTGATAGGGGTAGGGGTCGGACATGTTAATGTCAAGAAATTCCATTCTGTATCCTTCAGAACTGATTTACTGAAAGTCGAAAAACCCAAGATTCTGCAACTGGAATAAATTATAAAAGGAACACATTTTGTTTATTAATTTTCAGAGGTTGTATTTGTTGTTGTTGTCTGAACATAGCAAGCAATATCACAGGCCTGCACAACATGTCGACTGTGGGGTTGTTTAAAGTAGCCTATGAAGGTCTCCGCAGGACTGTTCTAAAAAAATAATAATAAAAAATTGGCCCGCTGCCCGGGGCACGCCTTGTGGTGCACCGGGAAGGGAGCTAAGGAGGGACGAGGGAAGGGAGGGATGACGAGGAGGGGGAGGGGGGCAAGCCACTCTCCTTGGGCAAAACCCAGCCACCACATTTGCAATTGCAGCAGCGGTTGTGGCGAGGGACCGGGTGGGAGAACCCACTCTGCCCAGGCGCCGGGGTGGGGGCAGCAGAGGCATGGCTGCCTCCCGCTCTCTCCGTCGCCCCACCCCCACCCGCGGCCATGACGCTTGGCCCAATCCTCCTCCGTGGGCTCACGTGGGGAAGCAAAAACGACGCTGGACAGGGGGAGATCTGAGTGGTGTGAGCCCCCCCCCATGTGTTGGCGTCACTTCTTCCCCGGCAGGGCCTGCCCCCACTCATTCTCTGTTTGCCCTGTGCCTTCTGCTGCCTCTTCCTCCCTTACCCTGGACCGCCCCCCTTTCCTGGGAGCTACCAATGGACTGAGCCGCCTGAGAGCCCACCCACCAACCACCAGGGAGGGGAGGGAAGAGGCAGAGGGGAAAGGAGAGGTGCCCGTCCCAACATGAAAATCCCTACTTTGCAATCAAGAAATCCAATTAAATATGTCTAATACTCTGTAGACATCTTCCTAATTTTCCATTATTATTATTATTATTATTATTATTATTATTATTATTATTATTATTATTATTATTATTATTATTATTATTATTATTATTATTATTACTACAGTGGTACCTTGTATAAAGGAATTAATTCATTCCAAATGAAATTATGTTAAGCAAATTTTCCTTTATACAAATTTCCCATAGGAATGCATTGAAAACAGAGTGATCCCATTTTTATGTTGTACAGATTTGCCCCATAGGCGATTCTGTTAAGCAAATTTCCCCTATCTCTGGAATTTTTATGTTGTACAAATTTTATGTTATACAAACCGTTTGTTATACAAGGGTTCACTGTATTATTATTATTATTATTATTATTATTATTATTATTATTATTATTATTATTATTATTATTATTATTATTATTATTAACCACACAGCTAACTATGCTGGATTTTGTAATACACATCACTAGTCGAACGCTTCCCAAGCGTTTAGGACTCAGAGATGTGTCGGCAAATTATGCGAGCAGATCCCAGTAAGGCTCTTGGCCAGCTTGCTATGGAAAAGGAGCCTCAGATCGCAGCCATCTCCCAGAAAGCCTCCCCATCTTTACTAGACAGTGGCTACTGGAACGCAACATTGAGTCTCAAAATTCAGTAGGTCAGTATGCTGTGTTCAACATCACGCATGGTTTCTCACTAGGCATTCCACATAAAGAGGCAACAGTAAATGCCATATGAGTGACAAAGTGCAGAAAACCTATTTGCAACTTTAACTGAATCCATATATCCATCCTATATTCATACACAACCATTTAAATTATTCAGGTTGGGATACTTAAATGCAATGTTGCCAGGAGCAAAAAAAATTGTTGTTATTGCTTGCAGTTTTTCTTTTCCTTCTGCTGGCCATATCCCTGGTTCTAATCAACAACCAACCTTAGAAGCCTGTGAACAACTATATTACTCAAATATGGAATGTGGGGGACATGGAAAAATAAGAAACCTCCTTGAAAAATCTTGGTGACCTGAAGCAGGGTGGATACAAATCAATGATTTTTTAAAAATCAATTAAAATCAAATTTTAAATTTAAAAATTGATGTTTTAATTTAAATAATCAACCATTAAATCATATTAAAATTAAATCCACCTTTCCTGGAGGCAATTCGAATCACAGGCAAGAATGGCTGCTCAGAAGCCTGTCACACACACTGAAAAAATTGAAAATACTTTCATGATAATAAGAGGCTGCTACAGTGGTCATGACTAAACAAACTGGGGACCAGCATTCTGCTTCTGTATGCAGCAATTAAAGTCATCATGACATTCTCACTAGATATTATTATACAATGTTGGCAAGAGGCTTTCAGCATATTCCATATGTTGCCGTCCAGTGCAGACAAATGGCTGCAATCTCATTGCAACCCCTCACTTCATTATAGCTGTACCTCAGGCTCTGAAAGTAGCTGCAGTCTCTGAAGCTAACCCAGACTCCGGCTGGTCATAACAGCCTAAATCCAACTACTAGTACCAACCAGAGCAGACTCATTAATTCCATGCAGTGTACAAGGCTGAGGGGGTATATGATAACCATGTTTAAATATTTGAAGAGATGTCATATTGAAGAGGGAACAGGTTTGTTTTCCATGGCTTCAGAGACTAGGACTCGGGGAAATGGTTTCAAACTACAGGAAAAGAGATTCCATTTGAACATTCGTAAGAACTTCATGATGGTTAGAGCTATTCGGCAGTGGAATATGCTGCCGCGGAGGGTGGTTGAGTCTCCTTCTTTGGAGGTTTTTAAGCAGAGGCTGGATGGCCATCTGTCGGGAGTCCTGTGATGGGGCTTCCTGCATGGCAGGGGGTTGGACTAGATGGCCCTTGAGGTCTCTTCCAACTCTATGATTCTATGATTCTATGATTTGACGTTTTTAAACAGAGGCTGGATGGCCATCTGTCGGGCATCCGGTGATGGGGGTTCCTGCATGGCAGGGGGTTGGACAGGATGGCCCTTGAGGTCTCTTCCAACTCTAGGATTCTATGCTTCCCCAATATTCCTACACGTTACCAGCATTCAGCGACACACCCAAGGGCTTCTACTGGAGCTGGGATTAGCAACCAGATTTAAGCTTCTATGTCTGAGACACCACATGAACTCCTTACGCCTTCAACAAGGCGGTGCACCAAAAAGAAATCTGTAAGGAAGGCCAACATGAGACTAATAAATACCTTTTTTTTTTAAAAAGGCTTATGTACACAACCTCCTTCCAAGTAGTTAATAAATATCCCAGATAACTTAGTGAAGGGGAAGGTCAGACTTTCTCACACCAATATCTTTGTGCACAGGGGGAGTAACTTGTTCCCTAGAGATGGAAGCCTTCATGTTGGGGGGAGGCATGACAAACCGCCAAGTGAGAAGTTGCAAAGAGAATCTGTTGCAACTGTTTTGGAGTGCTCCAGACCCAGCTTTGGGGAGAAAAGGCTCTCAAATCACTCCCATCTCTGGTTTAAGAGCTGGCAAACGCGCCTGCCAAAAAAGAGCTGAAGTTGTGGAATGTGCTTTACTAGCAAAACAGCTCATTCCTGGAAAAGCCTCAACTCAGTAGGAGGGCCAAAAAAAAAGATGAGAAGGGAGAAAGAAAAGAGAGCCTTGAGCTCCTTGGACCACGGACACCTCAGACAAGAATGACCGCAAATCAACTGCCTAACTGCCAGACTCATAATGCCAACATTTCTGGATCTTCATTTTATTTAAAAAAGAACCACAGAAATACCTGGTTTGGTATAAAGCATGACAATTCGACATAATGTGTTTTCTTTGCTTGCTTTCATGGAATATTCGGAGCATATGGAGGCATCCCTTGTGCAGAATAATCAAGGTCCATAATTGCAAATACAGTGGTACCTTATATAAAGGAATTAACTCGTTCCAAATGAAATTATGTTAAGCAAATTTTCCTCATGGCGCAGTAGTTAAATGCCTGTACTGCAGGTAAAACTGTGCTCATGACTTGGGGTCCAATCCTAGGTAGCCAGCTCATGGTTGACTGAGCCTTCCATCCTTCCGAGGTCGGTAAAATGAGTAACCAGCTTGCTGGGGAGGGGCAATGTGTAGCCTGCATTGCTGTAATTAAAAACTGTAAACCACCCAGAGACTACTTGAAGTGGTATGGGGTGGTATATAAGTAGACCACTTTGCTTTGCTTTATACAAATTTCCCATAGAAATGCATTGAAAACAGAGAGATCCCCCATTTTTATGTTGTACAGATGTACCGATTCGCCCCATAAACGATTCTGTTAAGCAAATTTCCCCTAAACGATTCTGTTAAGCAAATTTCCCCTATCTCTGGAATTTTTTATGTTGCACAGATTTTATGTTATACAACCATTTGTTATACGAGGGTCCACTACTGTACAGCATAAGTGGGTTAAAAAAAAAGTGGGTTAGATGCACCACCTAATGAATACATTCGATTCCGCATCGACTTCAAGGTTTTAACTATGACATACAAAGCCCTAAATGTTTTAGGACCTCGCTACTTGTCCGAGTGCCTTCTTCCTTTGAAAACCGCCCATAATACCCGATCCTCCCAGGCTAGGCGTCTGAGGCAACTAACACCACGAGAGGCCCAAAAGGAAAACACAAGAAACAGGGCCTTTTCTGCTGTTGCCCCTCGGCTGTGGAATAACCTTCCACCAGACATCTGCCTGGCCCCCTCTTTAGCTGCCTTTAAAAAACTATTGAAAACTTGGTTCTTTAAGCAGGCATTCCCCCAAATATAATTCCAACTCAGTGTTCACCCATTAAATCTTGATTTTAACTGATTAGCCTGCCAATAATAATATGTTGTTTTATTGTTTTATGTCACTTTAATATTATTTTTATTTTATTTTTGTTTTATTATGTTACTATTTATGGTTTTTATTGTATAAATTCTTTGAATGTATTAATTGTTGTAAACTGCACAGAGTGACCTTGCTGCCAGATGGGCGGTATAAAAATCCAATAAATAAATAAATAATAAAAATTCTTACTGATATCTCCAATCAAATCAGAGTGTCAAGATATGTAAAAGTTGATGAAACATATGTTATGTATATTTAACAGAATGTGTAAAGAGAATTGTAAAATGGAGGCAGTTAGATTCTGCAGTGTCATGATGTTAATTCACAAGTGTTAGAGACTAGTAATCACAGGCATGTTAAGTGATGAAGTGCAGGTGGAACTGATTATAACATTGTGATTTGTAATGGTTAGATCAGATTGCATCAGATTGTTAATTAGTGATTGCATCAGATCTTATGAGTGCTGAATAAGTATAAAATCACTAGCTTGCCATTTGTTACTTGGGGACTGTTATGGTGAGAACAGTTTACCCCACACTCTGTTTGTCTGTTTGCTATATTGTATATAATGCTTGGTTGTTATGCTGTGTATATTTTGATGTATATATGAATATATGAGTTTTTACTCTATTCATTGTCATTGTCTTTCTGTTAGCCTAACTCTGCAACCCTTTATATCAATACTGACATTTTATCTACGTTACTGCTGCACTGCTCTGTGTCAAGCACAAGTAAATATTATATTATATTTGTTGCCTTAAATTTGCTGACAGGGTTATGGGCCCAGCTGGGTCAGCAGCCTGATGGGTTTTGTTGTACCTGTATAGATAAAGTGTGTGTTGTGTAAAGTTGTGTTTTTGCAAAGTAAACAGGTTGAAGTTGGAACGGAGACAAAGCAGAGCTGCAAAGGATTTCTCTCAGAGGCTTGGAATGCGAGCGGAGGAGAAAAGCAGCTGATAAGGACAAGCCAAGCAAAACAGAGTGTGATTTAAACTGGAAGCTGTGGAGGCTGAAGAAAATATTTGCCGAAGAAGCTGATAAAAAGTGTTGCAGATAACGGCAGATAAGGAGCCGGCACTATCAGCGAGAATGGCAAGTATAAATTTATCTTCAATGCCTCTTGTAAAGCTCTCTGACAGTAATTACCTGAATTGGTGTCTGAAAATGAAGCATTTCTTGATCTTCCATGAGCTCTATCAGTATGTAGATAAACAGCTTGATGAGGAAGCTGATGAGGAAGATTTGAAGAAGGATGAAAAAGCCTTGGCGATTATAATGTTGTCCTTGGAAGAATCGCAGTTCGTTTATGTGAAGGAAGCAAAAACGGCTCATGAGGCTTGGTCGTTTCTCAGAGCAGCTCACATCAAGGACACAGCTGGGAGTAAGGTATCTCTAATGAAAAAATTGTTCCGGTCAAGGCAAAGCCCAGGTGAAACTATTTCTGATTATATAAGGAAAGTAAATAGTATATTTCAGCAATTGTCTGAAGTGGGCATAAATTATGAAGAGGAGTACAAATGCCTTGTTATATAGTCAAGCCTGGATGAGTCATATGACAATTTAGTAATGGGATTTGAAGCTATGAAGAGTGATGAATTGTCTGTTTCATATATCCAGTCAAGACTGCTGCAGGAAGAATCAAGAAGGAATGATTCTAAAGTAAATAAAAAGCCTGCTCAAGTTTCTGGAGAAACAATCCAAGTAGTAAGGAAATGCCACAATTGTGGGAGTGACCAACATGTTTTACGTTTCTGTGATAAGGTAAACAAGCGGCAAAAGCAAAAAAGAGTTGCAGGCACACGCTGGAAGAGTGAAGGTCACCAGCTGTCTGTAATTAATGATAATGAACAGGAGGGCTCAAGGCAGGAATTATTTATTGTAGATTCGGGAGCCAGCATTCATTGTATAAACAAGAAATGTTTGTTTGAAAAACTAACTTTATTTAAATCTAGAAATGTAACATTGGCAGACGGGACTCAGGCAGAAATCTGTGAAGGTAATATATTTTTCAAACCTCTCAAATGTGTTTTTGATAATGTCCTGTATATACCGTCTTTAAAGAATACTTTATTGAGTGTGCCTATGCTTGTAAAACAAGGTTTTCATGTACAGTTCAGTGAGAGTAGTTGCAAGATTGTAAAGAATGGGAAAACAATAGCAACTGGACGGCTCCAAAACAATTTGTTTATGATAAGCACTTCTGTGAAATCTTTGAATATGGTTGAAAATAAGCCTCTACATGACAAATGCATACATCTGATGCATAGAAGATTAGGGCACCTAAGTTTTGAAAGCATTAGGAAAACTCTGCAACATGTGGAACATGGGTCTGTGCAAAGCTGTAAAAAGTTTTTAGATTGCCATGTTTGTAAAGGCACAAAGGTGAAGTCTGCTCCCATAGCAAGAAAGAGTTTGAGAAAGTCACATCAACCTCTACAGCTGTTACATATTGATGTGATTGGATCCATGGTGAATTCATTTGGTGGTGCCAGGTTCTGCCTTGTGATAACAGATGATTATTCACGTTATTCTTGGGTATACATAATAAAGCACAAAAGTGAAGTGAGTGCTGTATTTAGGAAATGGTTTCAGATGGCAGAAAGACAGTACAAGCAGAAAATTTTAGCTGTACAAAGTGACAGAGGCGGTGAATTTTTAGCAAAGCAGTTTGTTGACTATTTAGAAAAGAAAGGGGTGAAACATAGATTGACTAACCCTTCTGCTTCTGCTGAGCATGGATTAGCTGAGAGGAAGAATGGAATTCTTCAAAACATAATGAATGCAATGTTGGCTGATGCAAAACTTCCCAAAGGTTACTGGGCTGAGGCAATGAAATATGCAAATTATGTGTCTAATAGAGTGTGGAGTTCAGCTGTGAATGAAGTTCCATATACTCTAATGCATAGAAAGAAAGCTTCAATCAAATATTTTCATATATTTGGCTCTGAAGCATGGGTATTAATTCCAAAAAGGTATAGACACAAAAATAGCCCAAAGTCAAGAAAGCTTATGTTTATTGGTTTTCAGCCTGCAGCTAAATCCTGGCGTTTTTGTGACAGTCATGGAAAAGTTTATATAAGCAGGTCTGCAACATTTTGTGAACAGAAAAATTGGGAAGCTCTACATGCTAATAATGAAGTGTTTTTGCCAAGCATTTGTCCCCACACTAAGGTTAAGAAGGTTGCCAGTGATGGAGGGGAGTCTACATCATTGCATGATGAAAAAGTGGAAGATGAGGAGCCAGTGTTGCTCAGAAAATCTACAAGATCCAACAAAGGAGTGCCACCTGAAAGGTTTGTTGTGAATTATGTATCCCATGAGCCACAGAATTATGAAGATGTGCTGCTGATGCCTGGAGAAGAAAGGAAGCAGTGGATGATGGCCATGGAAAAAAGAGTATGAATCTCTGAAGGAACGGCAAGTGGATGCACCAGTGGATGGCGCCAGAGAGCAAAGGATATTTTGCAAGAGAAATAGGTTGCTTGTACACAAAAGGTTTTTTGATATTGATAGTATTTGTTGATGAAGCATTGGAAAGGTATAAAGCATGTTTTGAGATATCTTAAAGGAACAATACATGAAAAGTTGAAAGTATCCATATGTGATAATCCTGATTTAATTAGCTATGCAGATGCTGACTGGGGTTCAAGTCCAGAAAGGAGGTCAATGTCTGGATATGCCATATTTTTAGGTAACTCACTAATTGTCTGGAAGGCCCGAAGACAAAGGTACATTTTGTGTTCTTCTACAGAAGCTGAGTATGGGGCTGTGAGTGACTTGTGTTGTGAGTTAACCTGGGTAGTACAGTTATTAAAGGATGTAAATGTAAATGTAAAACTACCAGTCAAAGTATATAATGATTCTTTTTCGTGTATCCAATTAACACAGAATCAGAAGGTTGGATCCAGAAGCAAGCATATTGGGATCCGTTACCAGAATGTCAAGGACTGCATAGAACAACATTTGATTGTATTGGAATATTGTACAAGTGTTGATAATTATGCTGATATATTTACAAAGCCTTTGTGTAAAGATAAACATGTATGTTTTAAGAAAATGCTAGGAGTTGAAATCTGTTAAATATAGGAGGGGTGTCAAGATATGTAAAAGTTGATGAAACATATGTTATGTATATTTAACAGAATGTGTAAAGAGAATTGTAAAATGGAGGCAGTTAGATTCTGCAGTGTCATGATGTTAATTCACAAGTGTTAGAGACTAGTAACCACAGGCATGTTAAGTGATGAAGTGCAGGTGGAACTGATTATAACATCATGATTTGTAATGGTTAGATCAGATTGCATCAGATTGTTAATTAGTGATTGCATCAGATCTTATGAGTGCTGAATAAGTATAAAAGCACTAGCTTGCCATTTGTTACTTGGGGCCTGTTATGGTGAGAACAGTTTACCCCACACTCTGTTTGCCTGTTTGCTATATTGTATATAATGCTTGGTTGTTATGCTGTGTATATTTTGATGTATATATGAATATATGAGTTTTTACTCTATTCATTGTCATTGTCTTTCTGTTAGCCTAACTCTGCAACCCTTTATATCAATACTGACATTTTATCTACGTTACTGCTGCACTGCTCTGTGTCAAGCACAAGTAAATATTATATTATATTTGTTGCCTTAAATTTGCTGACACAGAGAGTTAGCCCAGCTCAGCAAAGAGACAGTCAACTAAATGGAGAAGGCAAGGAACATCAAATATTGTTGGCCAAGGTTACACCTTGGTTGGCACTGCATCTTCCATTTCTGCTACTTGCAAAGCTCCAACCAACACTACTGGAAATCCAATTGGGAGTCTACAAGCTTGAGAAATTTCACCAGCCATTACCTACATGCTTCCAAAGACCAATTTCATATTTTACAGGCAAAAGTGCCAACACCTCCCTTTCCTTTCTTCTTTTTTTCCTGAAGAAAAACATAAATTTCAGAAATTATGCTAAAGTTTGCAACCATCTCCAAATTTTCCAGCCAGATCTGAATGTTGTCATGTGTCTACTTGTGCAGAGCGCTCACTACTCTGAAAATACTACTGAGGAAGTCACTGCAATAAAAAAGTACAGAATTGTCAATACCAGCGGGATTGCCACCATGCTGTTAATTGTAAGCTAGTGGACAAATAAACAAAAAGATTTTTAAAAAACAAAGAAAAATGAGTAACCAATGGGAGTGAAGGTAGCTCAAACAATTGGCCCTTAGTACTGCTGATTGTTATCTTCCACAAAAGACCAAAAACCTTCTCATTGTAATCATATGGGAAGCGGCAGCAGCCTTATCTCCCACTGGATCAGCTTAGGAGTAGAAGGTTTTTTCATGGGGCACCCCCTTTGAAGCTTCATGACTCAACCCCCTTATCCCCAAATGTTTCCAAATTTCAGGGTGATCTTAGGCCAGCCTGAAGAACCTCGTAAGATTCTGAGCTGAAAGGGGGGGAAAGAAGAGCAATGAAAACCACATGGAATTCATTAGAGGAAAGGCAGAAGATAAATGTAATCAACAAATTAAATAGCTGCTTCAGATTTCCGAAGACGAAGTTTCCAAACTTGGGTCCTCAGAAGTTTTTGGATTGCAACTCAAAGAAAAACCCTTCTACTCCTAAGATGATCTGGTGGGAGATAAGAGTGCTGCTATTTTCTATATGATTCCAATGAGAAGGGTTTTTTTCCTAGGAGCACGCCCTTTGGAGCTTCATAACTCAGCCCCCTTACACCCAAATGTTTCCAAATATCAGGGGGTCCATAGAATCATAGAATGGGAAGAAACCTCAAGGGCCATCTAGTCCAACCCCCTGCCATGAAGGAACCCCCCCATCACAGTGCTCCCGACAGATGGCCATCCAGCCTCTGCTACAAACCTCTTGGTCGCCCTCCTCTGGACATGCTCAAGACTGTCAACATCCTTTTTAAATTGAGGTGCACAAAACTGGACCCAGTACTCCAGATGGGATCTGACCAAAGCAGAATAGAGTGGTACTATCACTTCCCTTGATCTAGACACTATGGTTCTGTTGATGCAACCAAGAATCACACTGGCTTTCTTGGCCGCCGCATCACACTGCTGACTCGTGTTCAATTTGTGGTCCATCAAGACTCCCAGATCCCTTTCACAGGTACTATTTTCCAGCCAGGTGTCTCCCATCCTATATCTGTGCAATGCATTCTTTTTACCTAGATGCAGCACCCTACATTTCCCTCGGTTGAAACCCATTCCATTAGCTTTGGCCCAGCACTCTAATCGGTCAAGGTCTTTTTGGATTTTTATCCTATCCTCTAGGGAATTAGCAACCCCTCCCAATTTGGTATTATCTGCAGATTTAATTAGCATACTTTCTATTCCTTCCTCCCTGTCATTAATAAAGTTATTCAATAGCACCGGACCCAGAACAGAACCCTGGGGCACCCCACTAGTCACATCTCTCCAAGCTGAAAAGAAGCCATTAATGATCACTCTTTAGGTGTGACTAGTTAACAAATTACAAATCCATCTAACAGTGGCACTCTCTATCCTACATTCTACTAACTTCTTTGCAAGTATACCATGGGGAACCTTACTGAAGGACTCACTGAAATCTATATAAGCAATATCCAGTGTTCCCGTCACCCACCAGGCCTGTAATTCTATCAAAGAAAGAGATCAAATTAGTCTGGCATGACTTGTTTTAAAGAAATCCATGTCGACTTCTCGTAATGACAGAATTGCTAGTTAAATAATTACAGACTGCTTAATAATTTGTTCTAGGATCTTGCCAGGATGTCAAGCTGACTGGGCAGTAATTATTTGGGTCCTCTTTTTTTCCCCTTTTGAAAACAGGGGCAACATTCGCCGTCCTCCAATCTATGGGGACTTCCCCTGTTCTCCAGGACTTCTCAAATATTATTGCCAATGGTTCTGAAATTACTTCTGCCAGTTCTTTCGATATCCTTGGGTGTAATTCATCTGGACCAGGAGACTTAAATTCATTTAATGTTTCCATGTGTTTCTGTACTACCTCTCTACCTATTCTATGTTGCAATTTCCATCCTACCTCATCTACTCTTTGTCCCAGCACATCTCTTTCTTCCTTTTTGGAGAAAACTGAGGCAATAAGCTCGTTTGGCTTCAAATTCCCAAGGAACATATTAAATTTGCTCTCTTTCATAAGAACGACTTGATAGAACAGCACAATACAAATTTAATATGCAAGAAAGAACCTTTAACTTGGGCAACCCTGGAAAACAGTCAAGTGCACACTTAAGGGGAGTAGTTATCCTTGTCTTTTACTGTGCTTATACACTTGAATCATGCAATCTGAAGCTCCTACACACATGTAGGCTCTACACAAAAGCAGGAACCTCCCGCTTCACAGTCCTTACTGAAAATGACAGAAGAGGTGAGGCTATATACTGTTCTTCCCTCTAAACATTTAGACTACTGCTACTGATGCCCTAGTAAGCACATCCGATCTTGCCTGATTTCGGAAGCTAAGCAGGGTCGGCCCTGGTTAGTACTTGGATGGGAGACCACCAGGGAATACCAGGCGCTGTAGGTGCCTGGAGTAGGAACTGGCAAGCCACTCCAGTATTCCTGCCAAGAAAACTCCATGGACATGGGGTCACGAAGAGTCGGTCACAATTGTAACGACACCACACACACACACACACACACACACACACACACACACACACATTTAGACTATGACAGGTACAGTATACTTCTTCTGTTGCACAGAGCTTCAGTAGAGCCTGAACTACTACTGCCAGAAAGAAGCTTTGGTGTTGATCAGATCAGGTTGGAAGGCAGAATTCATAGGATTTAAACCCATACTTTGCCCAATCCCCATGTTTTATGCTACTTATAGAAAAGTCTCATTTTTCACGTTCTTCTTCTGGACAGGGGCCTGCAAGTTGTGTGGACACAACATCCTAGAGGTCTCCTCCACCCAGACAGCAAAGGGCTCTACAAACAATCTTCTAGAAAAAGGGAGTGTTTTCCAACCTTGGGTCCCCAGATGTTCCTGGACTAAAACTCCCAAAAGCTTCACCACTAGCCATGCTGACCAGGGTTTATGTAAGTTGCGATTGAAAAACTTCTGGGGACCCAAGTTTAGGAACTTCGCCTTCAGAAAGCTGAAACAGCTGTTTAATTTGTTGATTACACTTAACTTCTGCCTTTCCTCTAATGAATTCCATGTGGTTTACATTCATCTCCTCTCCCCCTTTTCAGCTCAGAATCTTAGGAGGTAATTCAGGCTGGCCTAAGATCACCCTGTGAGGTGAGGACTTGAATCTACATACTAAATCTAATCCTGAATCACCGAAAAAAACAAAAAGTTGGAGAACTCAAAGCAAAGCATGAGTTCATTGTTCCTTCTGAAATGATTCTGGACTCACGGGCTTGTCAAATTTCAGCTTTCAAAGAGCAAATGTGTCTTCCAGAGTCAACAAACAGCCATTCATAACGACGCTCCCAAGCTTAGAGGACATAATAACACCAGAGCAACAACGGGAAGTGAATTTGTTCAACCTCAAAACAGAAACAGAAATTTCTATGTGTGAGTAAAAACTGGCAAGCTCTGAGAGAACTCGGCTTTACCAAGCATATATGCCCTGCAGAATTACCTAGCTTGGGGTTCTGCCATTCCAAATATAGGCTCCATTTACACCTGGCATTCTGATCTGGCTACAGAACAAAGCAGGAACAGAATTTGCATACAAAGTAGGACAGGCCTACAGGTGCAACACAGATCGCATTTTTGATGCTAAGCTCCACCCATGCTGTATCAAAATGAGGACCCAAAGGAGCAGGGACTGTGATGAAGTGTCAGGAGTGAGTTCTGCCAAACAACCTATATGGTACTTTCCCACCCATACACGCACATATATAATGCAAGGAGGTTAAAACAGCACACAAAGTCTTCTGAGTCAGGGCCTCAAGGCTTCGACTCACCTCACAGGTAAGAGTGGGTGTGGCATGACAGGGAACATTTCCAAGTGGAAAGCCATATGGGCAGAATTAGGCCTGCAGTCCACAGGTTCCTTTTCGCTGCCTTAAATAATGATACGTTTCGGAAATGGAGAAAAATACTGCATGGAACAGCAGCTGGCACCTGAAGCCTTCAACAAATGACCCAAATGCAAGGACTGAAGTTTCCTCTCATGTTCAGTCCTACAGACATCAGATGTGAGGCACATTTACTCTGGTAGATTTATACATACAGAGAATTTATGCTGTACAGGTATGAGTCTTGAGTTTTATAAAACTCTACAAGCAATCGTTTCCAGGACAATTTATAAAGTAGGACAACAGTAAACAGAACACCAACTTATTTCCTGAGAAAAGTATTCCACAAAAGGGATATCATAATCTAAAACACACTCTCTCCAACTATTTACTGCTTTACCTTAGACACTGAGGGCTATTCTTGATCCATCCAATTAAAATGATATAATAGTGTTATAAAGCAAGCCACACATTACCAGAAGAACAGATGCATCAAATAGCAAGGTGGAAAAACAATGCAGGGCTGACTGGTCACGTCACGTCTTACCATATCTACATTTTGATATCAGTATTTTAGGTCCGCTGGAATTGTACTAAAAAGCAAAGATCCAGTGGGATGTGGGCTGCTTCCATTATGCACACTTTGGGCTTTTTTGTCTCTTCCAGGCCGCCGATTAAGGGATGTGACTTTACAAACTGCCTTCCCACGTCAGGCCAGAGAAGGCCTCCCAAGTCATGCCCCCAGATGTGTCAGACCTCAACTCTCGGAATGACCCTAGCAGGGTAAATATCGCTTGAGGTAACAATCCAAGTTATCTGGAGAGCGCAATGGAAGGTCTCTGAGAGATACAAGTAACAAGATTTTGCACTCCAGCACATGCAGAGAAGACTCTCTACTAAACACAGAGTTAAGAGGTAGAAATGGAAGCCAAGATGTGTGAACACCAGGGACTATATATCCAAAGGCAGAACCACTTGGTACTAGAGATTGTGAAGGCCTGGGGGGGGGGAAATGAAAAAATCCGGGGGAGGGGGGCGTTTTTCCCCAGTTTTTTTTCCTGAAGCCTTTTTGGTTTTTTTCCCAATAAAATGGAAAATTTGAACAAAGAAAAAGAAAAATGATTATGGAATGTTTTATTCTAACATGATGAATAAAATATTTTAAGGCACAGTGTTCAAATATTTTCCAAATCATTTCTTTAAAAAGACGCATTGTATCAGGTTATTCTAATTTCTGTGCACTGAGGACAAGCAAGTTCTAGGTTACAAAGTGAACATTCCAATGCAAGAATAATATGCATGTGAGGGAAGCTACCCTGAAGGGGCCGAAGGTGGGAGAGTGACACCTGCACAGAGAGAGGGGGGGGATGAGTGGTTGGAGAAGCAGAAGAGGAGGGAGGAGCGTAGAGCTGCCCAGGACAGAGAAGCCCAAGAACGGGAAATGCTATGGAAGCAATTCAAGGATTCCCTGAAGATTCTGGAAAGGGAGAAGGAGGAGGGTGAAACTAAGACCCTGGTTGAGGAGGAGAAGGAGCTAGAAAAGGCAGGAAAACCTAGCCAATCAACAGTGGTGGAGGTGGGGTTCGGATAATGTAAAAAGGGAACACCACGTGTCTTGTCCGCAGACTGGGACTGGGTTTGGATGGAGAACCCATGGACGGGAGATTGGGAACAGATGATGATGCCTAAACCAGAGGCTGAAAGCTACGAGCCCACCACCAATGCTGTTGGTATTGGGGTGAACAGGAGGCTCATGAGTATAACCGAAAAGAAAGGAGATCCAAAAAGAATTGGCTTGGGAACAATGGCTGGCCAAGCTGAAGGAGGAGGAGGAAAGAACCGGGAGAATGTGCACCGGGAGGGGTGTGACCTTGAGAGAAGATTATCCCTTCAAATCCCGCCGCCAGAGACGTCCTGGGCCCAAACCCACTTTGGAGATTGGGGTGCAAGTGGGGGAGCCGAGCCTCTTCGAGAGGGAGGGCAAGGAAAGTGGTGGAACCACATCTCCCCAAGACTAGGAGGAGGGCTGGATTTTTCAGTATTTACCCCGTTGTATGAATCTAAGAATAATCCATTTGTTACTGATGTTAAAGATGTTGGAACTGTTATTAAGAAACGAGCCTCCTTGATTGTGGAAGAACAAAATAAAAGTCCAGTTTATTCTTTCAAAGACGTTTCTTTACTGAAGCCCGAAAGGCGGGACGCCTGGGAGAAAGGAGAACCCTCACAATGCATTTCTTCCTTTAGGAGATGCTGCTATTGTCACAAGAAAGAGGTTTCACTTTTGTTTTTGCATGTGGGTGGGTATGTTTGGTTTTGTTCTGTCCTCTTCACTAGACCACAAAGCACTGGAAGAAAATCCAGAGCAACAAAAAAACCTGGAAGAATATACTTAATTAAATTGGTACACTGAATTTATTAAAATCCAGGGCAAGTGGAGGATTATTTATGTGTCCTAGCAACTATAGCTTTTTAATTAAATATATTTTAACCTCACCCTTCTCCCTAGAAAGACCCAAGGCAGCCTACAACAGCCTAGGTACCAAGGCAGCTAGGCAGGCTTTCCCTTGGTAGGAGAAAACTCCTGAGACTGATGCACCAAGAGTCCACTCACATGTAACAAAGAACACTCAATTCAAAAATCTTCCTTCCATCTCAGCAGGTACAGGGAAAGCTCAACCACTGCATCATTTTGAACACCGTCAACTATTTCCTTAATTACCACAGAGTTATCCTGTAACAGTGATGAGAATGGCTCAGAAACGGCCTCAAGTCATTGGGTCCATTGTGGAGAAGACATCCTCTGCTGCTCAAAAGAATGCAAGCGCCTGAGCAAACGGTTTTCTTGCAAAGTGCAAAACTTGACCCTTGCAGTTGGGAACATTTTCAGAAAAGAACAGGGATACTAGAGCAGTGTTTTTCAGGTTGTTTCATGAAAAAATCACAAAAGGAAAATGTTAAAAATTTAACTCTGCTATATAAAAAGTAATTTTTCAATTTTTCCCACGACTGGTGTGCCGCGAACAGTGGTTGAAAAAGAAATGCCGTTTTAAAACATCAACGGATGGCTTCCAGACCAGAAGTTCCCCTTGCTATCTAATGTGAAATGATTAATGGCTAGAGAGAAGAAATGTTTTTGGTGGAACACGTCTTGTGGTCAGTTTAGCTGCTGCTGCTGCTGCTACTGATAATGATGATGATTCACAGAGTCAACAAGATAACTTCGTAGGATCTTGTATTACCAATAACTAGTCGAACGCTCCACAAGCGTTTAGGACTCAGTGATGTATCGGCGAATTATGCGAGCAGGTCCCAGTAAGGTGGCCTTCTGCATCTGACTGATGGTGACTTTGTCAACTCCCATTTCTTCTAAAAACTTACTTAGCTCTTTAGGCACAGCACCCAGCATGCCAATTACCACTGGGACCACCTGTACCGGTTTATGCCAGAGTCTCTGAAGTTCAATTTTCAGATCCTGATATTGGGTAATTCTTTCAAGTTGTTTCTTGGTGACTCTACTACTGTATCACCTGGTATAGCAACATCAATGATCCACACTTTTTCTTCTCCACAATCACAATATCTGGGGTATTATGCTCCAAAACCCTGTCCGTCTGTATTCAAAAGTCCCAAAGTAATTCTGCATGCTTGTTTTCAATCACTTTTTCAGGCTTATGATCCCACCAGTTCATTGCTACAGGCAGATAGTTTCATGCCTTTTTACAGAGTCTACATGTGGGGTACTCTGCTGGTTTTTCTATTCTAGCCTTAACTGCATTGGCAAGCCATAACCAGATCTTTTCCTCATCTACTTTTCCTTTGATTTTTTTTTTTGAGGAGCTGCTTTATTATCCCAGCTATCAGCTCATATTTGCATCATTGCTTTCCTGTATTGTCCTTTTGTTTGCTTTACTTTAAACACCTCCTTGTTCTTAATCTCCAATAAATGCTGGCTCTGTATTATTTTTTACATAATCTGCCAATGCATTATTCTCTTCTTCAATTGTCTGCTTCACTTGCAAAAGACATCTACCACCTAATTTTCTAGGTAAATACAGCTTGTCAACATCACTGCATGGATGTAACGCTTAATGAATGGTCATACTTAATGAATGGTCATACGTTTTCTTGTTTTCCTATCCAGACTATCTAGCTCCATCTGAGTCCAGTTTATAATGCCAGCGGTATGCCTGATGACTGGTATGGCCCAGCTATTAATGGCCTTGATGGTGTTACCACCATTCAGCTTAGTTTTAAATACTTTTCTAACCCTTTGGATATATTAAAAAGCTTTAAGAACGCAATACGTCGAACAAATTGGAGTATCCTGCAAAGGAGATCTACATATATGACCACTGAATATTCTGAATCTGTATTGTAGGGTACCCTATTGGATGGTGTTGCATGTACTTACTTTTATATTCTGTGTTGTTATTGGTTGATATGGTCATAGGACTAATCAATAAATTTATTTGTCTTGTCTTGTCTTGGATATATTCTTTATTGACCACATTTTTCACTTGACCATGCTTGATATTATCTAATTGCAGTATGCCCAGATATTTATAGGCTTCAAATTGATGATACTTAATGGCTTGTCCATTTGGCATTAGTTTAAGAAGAACCGCTCAGGAGAATTCAAGATAAACCAGAAAACCAAGCTCCTCCATTTAAGGCGAGTGGGAGGATGACTCATTGGTTCAACAAGGCCACAGCTGGCACATAGTCTACGAGTAATTATTTGCAGGTCAGAAGCTGTGGTAGTGCAAATCTAGTCTAGACTGTCCCCTGAAAAACCACCAAAATGCACAGAATCTGAAGCTCTTCTTTTTAGAACTGGAATATCTACTGCTCTTGTAACACACAGTAAGGCATTGTACTCTCACAGGTAAATCAGAAAGTCTGTTATTCAGAGACCACTTAAGTACAAACTGCTTCTTAGAAAAAAGTGGGTGATTAAAACCCTAACTTGGGTACAGTTAACATCCTTTTCATCCTGGTATAAGGGTTAGAAATAAGATTCCCTCTAAAGTGCACTAGTGCATGCAAATACCTCTTGCCCCCCCCACCACACCACCAAGGAGCAGTGGGTTTCCTCCCCTGTGTGCCTCTCCTGACCATTTCTGTTTTGGTCACAACGGAACCCATGTGGGGAGTTGATTTTGCACAGAACAGAGCCCTGTGCAGGGGGGAGAAAATTGATGACACGTTGGTTAGAAACAATTAAAGGGGGGAATAACTTTAAAACCATCTGCCACCATCCTGATCTTTCACACAAAAGATGGACATTTTTAGTGTTACGTTGATAAAGTCAAGAATGTACATTAAAAATTGACATTGGGTGGTTCTTTATAAATTGCCAATTCACCATTGATGGTTCATCAAAATTGCCACGCTGAGTTAGTTATATAGCAAAAGGTTTATTAAAGACAAATAGAGATACAACACAGAACACATACAGTACAGAAAATAGGTTAGTAGACATCTTAGCTTAAGGGTCCAAGGGCCCTTAAGGTTCCAAGATATAGCACAGGCCAGATGGTTCGATCTGCCCTGCTGTCCTGGACAAAGGACTAAATGGCTTTCCATGATTTTTATAGTTTTCTGTATGGTAAGCATGATCTAAGACTGACGTATTTTGTACGCCTCTTTACGTGCCTACATGTGCCTACATGTGCTTTATCATCAGTTCATGTTCTTGGCCTATAGCCATTTGGCCATCAAAGCCTAGAATGACCTGACCCTATTTCCTTGTTCAAAGTTGGTTCCTTATTCATGGCTAACCGCTATATGTTGCTCTCAGCAAAATGACACCTCGTCACTATAAGATAGTGCCAACAGTCTTAGAGGATGGGTCACTGTGACCATAGTCTTGTCTCCTACTTCCTAGCTTGGCTTATTCTAGCTAACCACAAAATATTTGCTGTTCTTCATAGACTGGCACCCATGCACTTTATCTTTTTTTGTGGTTATGCCAATCCCTTAGTTGTGTCAATGAGACCTTCAGAGAGATGTATCTGACACCCACAGTCGGGTTTAACACTTCAGTATTGTTTATAATAATTTTTGGCTTTTCTCATGTTTATAAATCCTTATCAACGTGTTTGTGTGTGCTGTGTCGTTACAGTCATGACTGACCCTTCGTGACTCTATGTTCATGGAGTTTTCGTGGCAGGAATACTGGAGTGGCTTGCCAGTTCCTACTCCAGGCGCCTAGAGCACCTGGTGTTCCCTGGTGGCCACCCATCCAAGTACTAACCAGGCCTGACCCTGCTTAGCTTCCCAAATCAGGCGAGATCGGATGTGCTTAGGGCATCTAAGCAACATGTGTTACATAGCCTGTACTTAAAACAACAATCTTCTTGACTGTAGAAAACCCATCTGACTAGAGATTATTTTTACCTTGCAAAACCCCCTGGATGATCATCAGTCTGTTCTTCCAGAGCTAAAGAAACCCCACCATCAGAACTTACAGCAATAGTATATCCACCATCTGGCTGCCCTATGCAGAGATTAAATCCTGCTGCAGGAACTGTGACAATTGTAAGGAGAATGGAAAAGGAAATGATGGGAAGTAATGGGAAAATGAGCTCATCCATAGGTCTTCTTTTAGTGAATGAAGAGAGTTTAAGCCAAAGTCTTCCTAGAAAAGGTGAGGTTTGAGGCAGGAGAATGGAAAAGTGGTACCCAGGCCTGTTCCACAACACTTGGTACCTGAGAAATCAAAAGAAAGGAACTGCCCCAAAGCCTGCCAAATTGGCAACTAGATCTGACTTCAACAACAATAACAACTGGACGGTGTTGTTCAGCACACTGGAAGCTACAGGCTAGTTTTGGCACACACAGCTTTTTTCTCTAATACAGTGGTGCCTCGGATAACGACGGTAATTCGTTCTCCGAGGTTAGTTCTTATACGAAACACGTTATCCAAAATGCAGTTTCCCATAGGAATGAATGGGAAACCGTTTAATCCGTTCTGGAGCCTAGGAAAAAGGCACAGACACCTGGTTTTTTGCTCAAAACTCTTTAAAAAGTGCACTTTAAAGGTACAGATGCAATGCCACCTGGGATAACTTTTTTACTGATGCATGCTGGAAATTCATTATCTGAGGCAGTCCATAGGGAAAATTCGTTATCCGAGGCAGCCCATAGGAAGATTCGTTATCAAAGGCAGCCCATAGAGAAAATTCGTTCTGCAAGGCAGACCTATACCTAGGAATTGCAATTCGTTATCCGAGGCAGCCCATAGGGAAAATTCATTATCCGAGGCAGCCCTATACCCGGAAATTTGCAGTTGTTATCCGAATTATTCGTTATCCGGGGCAGTTGTTATCCGAGGTACCACTGTATATGGGAACAGGAAAATAATGCTAGACTCTAGCAGCTAGAGGACCAGTCAAGACGTTGCCACCAAAGTCCTCCGGCATCGGCCACCCTGAGGCAAACACGTCACTGTATTTAAAGGCATGGCCAGCACTGCTGGCATAAAATAACTCTGCTCAAAAAAACAGGCCAAGTCCTCCAAAGAAGCATCAAATGGCACTGAAAGACAGAACCTTACTGACTGTCTGAAGGAGCCGGCTGGCAGATGTTGGGCAGCAAGGCAGTGCCTGGAGCTCTGAAGCAAAGCAGCCTTGCCCCTTAACCAGAAAGACAACATGGGAAAAATTAGTAAAGCAAATAAGTCACACAAGCACATCCAACAACACTGGTGTAACATTCTCTCTCAACATCCCACAGAATCAATGCCCAACCACCAGAGGGAATTAGCCAACCATGTGAAGCAGCCAAGGGGTCGCTCTAAAAAAAATCTCATCAGCAAAAACAATGTCAGTCTGGGATACAAGCAGTTGAAAGGCTGCAAAGGAGAGATGGAAGGGTATAACTACAGCCAGTGGGCAGGACTGCAGCGAATGAAGCAGGCAATCCATTCTCTATTTGAAAAATGTGTCTGCTCAGATAGAGGCTCCTGGCATGGATTTCAAACAGGACATACAGTAAAAATAAATCTACTGACTGTTCTGCCCATGTCAACACATTTCCTCCATGCACATGTGCGGGACAGAAGGCTGCCAAGTACCAGCAGTGTCTGGCCAACACACTGGGAATTCCAGCTGCATTTTCTTTGTTCTCTTCTCTGTAATGTACTGTAACGCTCAGCCTTGAACTCACCTAAAGAAATTGGGTGATAATTAAGCAACTCAGGCTTAATCATCAGTCCAGCAATTACACAGGATACTCATTTTCACTCAACAGCTGAGACCAAGAGATTGGTTAGAACTTAAAATTGTAAACAGCAGCTGGGGAGAGAAGGCAAATTTCCACAGCCACCAGTATGCCCCAGTAGCAGAAGGCCTGTTGGCTTGGGAGATAGATGATGGGGCTCTACTGAACAAGAAAGAGCTGAGAGTCAGACGCCTAACATTTATACAGGGTTAACCACTGAGACACTTAACATTTGTTTCATCAAGTCATGGAAAATCCACACAAATAACATGGTTCAATGAATAACTGTTTAGTGCTCAGTTTATTGTTTCAACTAAAAAAATGCTTCACCTCTCTCCCATGGAGTTCCAGGTGGCCTCTATTATTCTATCCATTGACCACCTTGATCCTCAGAGCTATGAACAGCAGAGACAGTGACTGGCCCAATGTTAACCAGCGGAGGTCTGGAGCCAGGATTCCCTGCCTACAGTCACTTGCCACTGTTACTATAAGCTGAGTATTTAAGAACATAAGAACATAAGAAGAGCCATGCTGGATCAGGCCAAAGGCCCATCTAGTCCAGCTTCCTGTATCTCACAGTGGCCCCACCAGATGTGTCTTGGAGCGCATGAGACTAGATATCTGTCTCCTGATACCACTCCCCTGCATCTGGCCCTTGAAGTACCCTGGTTTTAAGCCTGGAGATGACACATTTCCCTCATGGTTTGTAAACTGTGATGGACTTTTCCTCCAGGAATCTGTCCAATCCCATTTTGAAGGCATCCAGGCCAGAGGCCATAACCACATCCTGTGGCAGGGAGTTCCACAGACTAACAACGCGCTTACAGTATAGATGTCTTCTATGCTAATTTGCTATGTGCATGTGCATTATTTATAAGCAGGTATTCACAACATGTGAATCCAGAAAATCCAAACAACATGAATTATGGTTTCAAAACCCTGTTCTTTAAACTCTCTGCCTAAGACAGCAAAGAAAGGAATGGTGTTTAAGGCACTAGTGGGCTGTTTTTGTGGTTTGGAAGGTGGGTCATGAGTTGTGCAGTGCTATGCTTGGAAAGTGCTTAGAAACTCTTTCTTCCAGAGCTGGAGAGAAGGTGTTTGTCATATAAACGGTTATTCATCTTCCCCATATATCAACTGGAAAATAAGCAGGGTGGATAAAAAAGTAACCAATGCTTTAAAAAAAAACAAATTGATTTAAATCATGATTTAAATTATAAAAAAATAGTTTTTAAATTTAAATCGAATCTGCCGTGAAAATAAACAAAAGGAATAAAATGAAACTCCAAAAGGCACTAGCTGTGCTTTCTTTCTGTAATACTGAATGTAAAAACTTCTCTACTCTATCAGACGTTCAAGGTATTTTGCCTTGAACGTCTAATATTAAACAAAAAAACCAAACAGACTCTGAATAGAGAGACTTCACTCTAACCCTAACATGATGGTGAAACATTTAATGCATGGCATTGGTGATTAGAGTAATGCCCAGGAAAATTCTAACTGGCAATGTCTGAAAGGACAACAGCAGCCTTGACAATCAGCCGTTTCCTTAGCAGGCACAAAAGAAAGATCACAATAAATGAGCCCCAGACTCATCAGGAGCTCCTGAACGCAGTGGATTATGAATTCCCACAATGATAAAATGGGTTGCTTTCTATGGAGATCCACTTCATACTGATTTTTCACTGGTAATTACTCCACCTAAGCTTTTGGTGTGACTCAGTTTTAAATCTAATGATTTTATCTGGCTTTTACAGGAAGATCTTTCCTGTTACTGCTATTTTCTTAATTTCTTTCTTAATTTTATATCTTATTACAATTAAGATATGTAGATAAAATATATAGGGACAGCATAGTTTATCATTTATAAACATACACAATGTTGTTTTTTTCACTGAATTGGGAGGGTTATATATAGGGGATGTTTTTCATAAATGACAAGACAGGCAGGCAGCCTTCCAAAAGAAGGGGAAATAGGAAAATATATAATTATTCTTTGAAAAATGCCAACTTTCAACTTTTTCTTGACAAGCACAAAAGCTACAAATTATTACATTTTAAATGAAAACTTTAACTCTCGGCATACCCTATTATGAAGGGTATGCTATTTTTGTAGTTCGGTTGCCACTCTGCAGGTTACAGGCTCCTAACAATACTGTACAAAACAGGGCAGAACCAGGACAAGTACGAAAAAGATGTACTATACTGTATAAAGCAATGTCCATAACATAAAATAGAGCAAATATTCATCCTAACAGGATTCCAACATTATGCAGTTCATCTCTCTGACTAAATTGGACTAAGAGAGGGAATCCACTAGAAATTGTATCTAGGACTACAACAGCGTGGAACAATTGTTATTACAGATACTAACTGAAAGTTGAGTCATGGCATCTGGACTTCTTTTCTTGAGCGATAGTACAGTTGCAAGGACTCAACTTCCAGATAAACTCAACTGGAAGACTGAAAATCTTCATACACATACACGTACCAACCTTTCCACTACAAAGTAGTGCTCAATGCAGCTTATGATCTTCCCAAAGGAATAAAAATAAAAACAAATTTAACCACAAAATCATTCAAATCAAATACAATCATCTCCATCATGAAAAACATCCACACTGACTATAAAGAAGTTAAAACAGCAACTGCAGAAAACATCAAATATAATTTGACAATTTAAACTACAGTATGTGTTTTTACAACATTCTTAAAACAGAGAAGAAGCTTATGGCAACTCCCATTGTAACAAGCTAGGGCAGTGTTGGAGAACCTCTGGCACGGGTTCTCCAACAACACATCACCCCTTCAAAGCCTCCTATATTCAGGTTAAACTGCTGGACTGGCACTTTGCGAAAAATTAGTGGGTTTTGAATCGCAGTTTGGGCACTTGGTCTCTAAAGGTTCGCCATCACTGGTCTAGGTGCCGCCGCACAGCAGCCCCTCTTCTGTGTTCATGTCTGCTAGCCTCTGCAACTGTTGTGTCTTCTTAATACCTCTCCTTACTATCTGAAGATTCAGATAGATTCATAATAGACAAGCTGATCCCTTATGTAGGTACCAGGCCACAAGCCGTTCGTGGCTTTAAATGTTAGGACCAACACTTTGATTTAGGCCCAGTGTTCCATTTTTTTCCTCCAAGAGACAAAGGAAACACATGCATGCATTTACTGTATTAGCAAAACCAACACTAGTTTAGGCTGTGAGATGGGGGGAATTCCTGCTGCTATTCAGCATCACTGCTGTGTTGAATTGTGGATTCATCCCCATCACATTAGGCTCAATGTTTGAGCCACTACTACACCATCAAATTCCATTTTTCACCCAACATTCTCTCCAAGTTCTGATCCAAAGCTCAAACAATTTTTCCAGACTTGGACATAAATCACAGCTCAAGGTTACATAAGTTATCAAAAAAAGCAGGAACCCCTGTTTGTAAGGTAGGAATTTAGATGACTCCATAGGATTACTACATGTATATAAGGAGATAAGGGGGGAAAAGGTCCTGCTGTCCATCCTGGAGTCTGCAAAGAAACCAAGAGCAAAGCACTCCTTTATCCCTTCCCTCCTCCCTTCCAACCGCTGGCCCAGTTGACCTCTGTTCTTATGTTAATTGCAAGTAGAGGCATCAGCCAGCAGCTCTTCTCTAAATCTGATCTCCCTCTTCTTCTCCTTCTTCTGGGGAACCACAGGGCTGAGCACAACAACATTCCTGCCCCAATGTCTTTATTGTCATGCAAAGAAAGATGGATTCTCCTCTGAATAGAAGGGGGCCTAGGCACAGACTGTCTGGGTCACATTACATAACTGCACATTATTTCTCATACACTGGCCATTATTAAACTGCCATCTTGCAAAATTTGCTTTGCAAACATTCCCCCTCCTCAAGAGGATTAGTGTGGGAGGCATTATTTCCACAGCTGCTTCTATCCACCTCTGTCTGGTTTATAGTCCATTTCGGACTTAATTTGTTCTTCCATTTGCATCCTCCTCTCTCTGTGAAATCTTTTATAAACCACTCAACAACATGCACAACTCTCCAAAATTTGCTACTACTGTATCTCCATCTTATATAGTATCTGCTTATGTTGTGTATTTTACAATATTTATATCCTTTTACCATGAGTTATTCTGTATTCAAACATATGGTTTTCCCAGTAGTGATGTCTGCAAGTGAGAGCTGGACTATAAAGAAGGCTGATTGTCACAGAATTGACACTTTTGAGCTGTGGTGCTGGAGGGGAATGAAACAAGAGGAATGGAAGTTCATTCAGTTAGGAGCCTCATGGCACACTCTAGGTAAAACTGTGCTCACAACCTGGGGTTCAATCCCAGGTAGCAGACTCATGACTGACTCAGCCTTCCATTCTTCTGAGTAAAATGAGTACCCAGCTTGCTGGGACGCAATGTGTAGCCTGCATACTTTAATCAAACTGTAAACCACCCAGAGACTACTTGAAGTGGCATGGGGTGGTACATAAGCAGAACACTTGTTTTGTTTTGTTTTGTTTTGTTTTGTTTTTTTTGCAAGGAGATCAGACCTATCCATCCTGAAAGAAATCAACACTGAATGTTCACTGGAAGGATAAATTTTGAAGCTGAGGCTCCAGTACTTTGTCTACCTCATGAGGAGAGAGGAGTCCTTGGAAAAGTCCCTGATTTGGGGGAAAACTGAAGGCAAAAGGAAAAGGGGACAGCAGCGAATGAGATGGTTGGATGGTATTATCGATGCAACCAACATGAATATGACCAAATTCCGGGAGGCAGTGGAAGACAGGAGGGCCTGGCGTGCTCTGGTTCATGGGGTCATGAAGGGTTGGACACAACTTAATGACTAAATGACATTCAGTATTTTATTGAAGATCATAGAATTGGAAGAGACCTTAAGGGCCATCCAGTCCAACCCCCTGCCATGCAGGAACCCACAATACCTCTGACAGATGGCCATCCAGCCTCCGCTTAAAAACCTCCAAAGCTTATTCCACTGCCGAACAGCTCTAACTGTCATGAAGTTCTTCCTGATGTTCAAATGGAATCTCTTTTCCTGTAGTTTGAAACCGTTGCCCCGCGTCCTAGTCTCTGAAGCCATGGAAAACAAACCTGTTCCCTCTTTAATAGGACATCCTTTCAAATATTGAAACATAGCTATCATATCCCCCCTCAGCCTTCATACGGACATTTTGAAAAACAACTGTACAGTAGTTTCTTTTCGATGTAAATTTTAAGGTTGGCTTCTGTTATAACACAAACAGCAAAACTCCCTGCAGCAGCTTAAAAACCAAAGTTTTACAGTATCTGAGGCAATAGTTTAAGAGACTGCAGAGGTAGTCTCAATTCCATGAAAGTTTATGCCAAATGGAATCTTGAGTCTTTAACGTTCACAAAACACCTTATTTCTTGGATAATAATCTTAGAACTGCAGAGCGGAAAGGAACCCTATGGACCATGAAGTCCAGCCCTTGTCAGAGAGGCACCGTGGAGAATCAAAATCCCAACCTTCCATAACCAGAGACCTAAACCACTGAGCTTAATATAACACACACAGTTCAAAGAACATATAAGTTACTCTTAAAAGAACTGGCCCTGCATTTGTAGGACTTGGGCTCTAATGCAACCACTATCATTGTTACATTCTCCAGCCTGTAGCAAGTAATTTGCATGGGATTCAATTCCTGATTCTCCAGTAATAAATGGTTTATCTCTAATGTACCACTGTTTAAGAGGTTGCATTTTAAAATATGTACAGGGTAAGGTAAAGGTTCCCCCAGCACATGCGTGCTAGTTGTATTTGACTCTAGGGATGGCGCTCATCTTTGTATTCAAGCCAAAGAGCCAGTGTTGTGCAAGTCCATGGCCACGTGGCCGGCATGGCTGCAAGGAAACACCATTTGGCCTTCCCGCTTTTTACGGCGGTACCTATTTATTTATTTACTTGCATTTACATGCTTTCGAACTGCTAAGTTGGCAGGAGCTGGGGTTGACAGCAGGAGTTCACTATGTAAAGATGTAAAGCACTTTGCAAATTATTTTCCACAATTTTGACAGATGATTATTCACAACTAACAACATAATCTTAGTTTGATCTACTCTAGAAGTTATCAAAAAAATAATAACTGTTTCTATGGCTATTTCATTGAAATTGTCCAAGCAGCAATTCAACAGAATTCAGCAGATCAAAAACTTCCCAATAGCTTTATTCCTACTAGTCTATTTCTCTAGTATTATTTTCAATTAGAAAAAACTTGCCATAAGCAGAAATCCTTAACACCAGAAATTTGCGTCTCCAGCAACATTTATTATGGAAACACCCATTTAAAAGCTAAATCAACTAGACCCATAAAGGGAATATTTGAATTATAAATAAAAACCAAGCCCTTTATATGTAAGAACTGAAAACAGAATAATATATAGTTGTCCTTTTTCGAAATTCCATTATGGCATTAAAAAGTTCCATAAAACTCTTCTTGTCCCATAAAACAAAAAAGCAAAAGTGTTCTGATTATATACCGCCCCATACCACTTCAAGTAGTCTCTGGGCAGTTTACAGTTTAATTACAGTATGCAGGCTGCACATTGTCCCGCCCCAGCAAGCTGGATACTCATTTTACCACCCTCCGGAGGATGGAAGGCTGAGTCAACCATGAGCCGGCTACCTGAGATTGAACCCCAGGTCATGAGCACAGTTTTACCTGCAATACAGGCATTTAAGCACTGCACCACAGAACAGAATCCTGATTCAACTGTTTTTAAAGAGTCCAAATAATTTATATCTGGCAAAATCCTGTCGGTGTACTTGTGCCAGTGTCAACTGGATCTGACTACTGAAATAAGTAATTTAAAGCTTCCTGTTCCCTTTCAAGTCCTCCTATCCCTTCATTTGAGGTTGTAAGTCCCTTCCCCCATGCTGCTTTTTACCCTGGGGAAGTCTTTGGATTTGGGGGAGACTATTAATCCCCTGCCCTCCTCCCAAAAGTCAAGACAAAAAGGGAGATCTAGAGACCCTTGGACCAAAAACAGGGGGGCAGTGGGGATAGAAAGTGCCTGGACAACAGAATTTGGGCCAATATAAATTATTTGGACTTGATTCCTTTTTAGTTGTGGAAATATTCAATTAGGATTCTGTTCTGCAGAAGGATTTAGTTAATTAAAATTAATTATTTCTTGTTTAATTAATTATTTCTGGTTTAAAGGTAAAGGTTCCCCCCGCACATGCGTGCTAGTCATGTCCGACTTTCTGGATTATGCTGTCAGAATTTATGCCGTCAGAATTTATGCCAGCATAATTTATGATGGCTTGTGTTGTATAAATAAATAAATAAATTCACCAACAGGATTTTGGTGTAATTCATTACTCTCTTTTCTCTCACGGGTTGAGTGATGAATTCCAAACTAAAATTGAGAAGACACTTGAAACCATGCCACCACCACCCCAGCCAACTTTTCAAATTGCATTATCCATCTGTAAAACAAATCTAGACCTCACAACAGCCATGTGACTTTGGGACTTTAATAAAAGCATATAATTTTTTGCCTACCCACAAGAACTTGGTTTACAGCCTAAAAAAGACGAATCATCATTAAAGGCCTGTTGCTTGTTTTTCCTTTCTTTATCTTATTTTATTTTTAGTAGACTACTAAAGGCAGAGGAGATTTTTCCCCCAGGATTCTGCCTGTTATTTCAAGACTTGATTTTCTATGAATATTTTTTTTACTACAGGGTTTCAAATGCTACAACAGATTATCGTGGCATGTACGTGCAGTGTCACAAGCCCTATTCTTATTCCTCCCAGTTTACAGAAGGAAAAACCCAGTCAGAACAGTTTTTATAGAATAGCGAAGGTGCATATAAAGCCATCAAGTCCAACCCCCTCCCCCACTCCCTATGTTAAACAATGAATAGTTCCTTTTGAGAGACATGGGGATTTGGCCAAAATGAACACAATGAATCCCTAACTGCCGCCTTGGGTCCTTTCAAGGAATAAGCCAGGAAAGAAATATTTTAAATAAACCCAAAAGAAACAAACAAACAAATGTGGTATGAAGATTTTGTGAACACTCAATTCTTTCATTCATAACTAATTCATTTACTTAACAGTGACAAAATCTACTTCTGTAAATTATTCCTTCTAAATGCAGAATTTGAATTTTAGGCTGAAACTGAGTCTTTTAGTATTGTGCACCACATTTGTATTATACCCTTTCTCAAGTGCTTAATCTGTCAGTCTACAGATATTGTTATTTTATTCTTACAATTCCTCAAAATTGCTGAGGCCAAGATACAAAGATCAAGGATTTGAATCCAAATCTTCTTGGTCCAAAGTTTGGCATTCCAGTTATTCTCCCATATTAGCTCTTTGTTGTAGTGCAGAATACAAACATTTACCCCTTTCCTTTTATTTTCCACAACTCTTACATTTTTTTAACCCAAATGGCACCGATTCAATAAAATTATGCCAATTATTTCCAGGGTTAGGATTTCCTAGATCCAAATCTGATGGTTTATAAAGATCATATTTACAGCATGTCCTCTCTCATTCCCCCCCCCTCTCTCAAACACACACAGAGAGAGAGCTGAAATACTAGAGGTTAAGCAGGGGGATATATATACTGAAATCAATAGAAAACCAACAATGACAAATCCACCATCAACAAGTATTTGTACCACAAGTTTTTCATCCTCTTTGGACACCGTGTTTCTTGGTCAACTTCTCATATGCCAGTAAAACTAGTGTATCAAGGCCTACCATTTCATGGATATTAATAAAGATTATTTCTCCCAGATTTCCTCACTAAATTCTTCATTAATCTTTCTAGAAGGTGAACATTTTTGGGATCTAACCCAGTTTCTGGATGGTACACAATTTCAGAGAAAACTATGCAGCTATGCGTCATTTCAGAATGTAGCTGAGGAAAATCACAAAATTCAGTGTCTCGTGAAAAAAAAACAGATCACCAATAAGAAAAAATTTGGCTTAGCCTTCTTGATACAAGTTTTTGTTTTTTTATATGGGAGGGCATAAATACTGCTATATGAAGAGACATGGTACCAAGTTAGCTAGTATATTATTTTTTTCTGAGCCTGAAGATCAGCTCTTCAAGAGCAATTCAAATGGGGGGGGGAGGCATGGCATTTTTCAAAAGAAGATACAGTGTCTAGGGCAGGCCTGCCCAAAGCCCGGCCCGGGGGCCAAATCCAGCCCGTCAGGCCATTCTGAGTGGCCCGCGGCTGGCTGGCTCGCCCCTCCCTCCCCCTCCTTCACTTATGGGTCAGTGGGTGGGGTTTGCAGTGGGATGGCAGGGTCGGGGAGCAACCGGCCCCTGACACATTCTCAGCCACCAAATCTGGCCCTCCTTACAAAAAGTTTGGGCACCCCTGGTCTAGGGGTTGATATGTGGCAACCAGAGGAACATGTTTTCATGACTGCAAAAACTCTTAACCAGCTTGCTGACCAGTTCATATAAATAAGTGTAAGCTGCAGATCTGAAAAAACAGAAAAGAACATTTGAATCTTAGGGAAGATAGCCAGTACAGCACTGGAGTCCTAAAAGCAATTGGAAACTGGGAAATGTTCCTATCACAGAACCAGATTTTTTTAAAACTGCAAGAGAAGAAATGCATTTGTTACTTTCAAGGGATAGAAAGATGGAAAGACAAGGAAGGGAGGAGAGAAAATGCATGATTAATGGAAAGAAAAGTGCTGGCACCAAGAAAGCAACAGCAGCCACACATTTCTGATTGGCTGAAGAGGAATGCTTTTGTGTCTTAAGACTTGCAATCAGAGTCTGGAAAATTACAGGGCCTTACCAATAAGAAACAATTGTGGAAGGAACAAACAAACCCACATCAGAGTACCCCTCCAGACAAAAGGTCAGGGTCCCCTAGAAACAGGATCTAAGAAACTAGACTAATCCAGGAAAACAACTTCTTCCATAGTTCTTCAGATACAGCACTTTTGCTGTCAAAGGACTACACCTACACTTTCATCACCAGTGGGTGGTGAATGGGGGATGATGGGACACATCCCCTCAGATGTTACGGCACAAAAGGAAGACAAAGGAGGAGTTTTACTGTTGGGACCTCAGGCTCTCCTTCTTTAGGGGAAGCATGTTACAACCCAGTGTAAATGAATATTGAAAGAGCATTTCTGAAGGGCAACCTGTGTTTTTGATGCTGCAGGAGTGCTTCCTCTTAGGATAGGAAAGAGAAACGTGGAGCTCATCAGATGCTGTGGACCGCAACTACCATCCTCCCTGAACTTTGTTTATGTTTGCTAAGGCTGATGGGCACTGCAGTTCTTCAACTTCTGGAGGGATACACTTTGCCTACCTTGATTAATGATTGAAAGCTAATTTCTCCTAACCCTTAAATCCTGTCATCTGGGTAAACAGCAGATTAAGTTTTCAGCAGCCATTTAATCCAGTATCATGTATGCAACACTTGAAGAACCAGTGGTCCTCTGAATGTGGTTCAACTCCCAACTTCTATCAGGCCCTACTTGGCAAATGGGAGTTTCAATGCAACATCTGGAAGGACACAACTGTCCCAAGACTGGTCAAGATAGATTTGCAGGGCTTCTCTAGGACATGAGTCAGATGGAAAGGAACTTCAGTAACATCTGGAGAACATCCTGGGAAAGTTTATGACCAATGCTGATACTCGACCATCATTTTTCTGCATTCCATTTCACACTGATTCAAAGACTCAAAGAGCAGATACCACGCATCTGCAGAAATGGAGTATAAGCAATTAAAGCTCAGGCTGAAAAGAAAGCTAAAATAATGAGCGCCCCCAAATCCCTGTATCTTCAAAATTAAGGGGTTTGTTTTATTTTATTCTAATTGCAAAAGCTATTGTTGTTTACCACCACCCCCTTCCTAGGAGGAAGTGAAGAAGTGGACTGCAAATCCACAACCTCTCCTGCGAAAATAAGGTGGACGGTGTTAAGAGTTGCTGCTGCTGTCTCACACCAACTCTTTTCTGTTACTCATTTATTTTTCAATCCTCTCTCCCTCCTGAAAGCAGGGCCCTCAGGTGGAACAGGACAACAGTGGTAGTTCTTGGCAAAATAAACCTATTAAGACTCAAAGGGGCCACACGATTCTTCTCCCCCATCCTCTGGATGCGGTGGCTGTTTTATTTGGGGGAGGGGGGGGAAGGTTCCCTGAAAGGGGCTAATTTCTGAAAGAAAATGCCATAGCCATACCACCACCAGAGAACTGCCACAATCAGTGTAAAAGATACTCAAGGTGCCATAAGGTTTTAACTTTTGTTTAGTGTTACTATCACCCGTCCTGTCTGTGCACTATTGTAATTTGTGTGGCTATTGCAGCCTTGTAAGCCGCTTAGAGTACACATTGTAGATAAGCGGGGTATAAATGCAATAAATAAATAAATAATAAATAAATAAATAAACCTCAGACATCCAGTGGTTGTCATACCTTAATCATAAAGAAAACCTACAGATCCAGCATGCTTTGAAGGGGGAGGTCAATGTGGATAAATACCTGGCTCTTTCAACAAGCTCTTAGCTAAATCACTTTAGTTACGGCCTTGTCATCTCAAATTGCCTTTTAATCTTATGTAAAGATTTACAGTACAGTATATGATTTGCTTATGTGGAAGTTGAGTCATGGCAACTGGACTTCTTTTTCTTGAGAGATTGAAACGTTTTGCTGCTCATCCAAACAGCTTTGTCAGTCTGAAAAAAGCTAGTTTCAGACCGATGAAGCTGTTTGGATGAGCAGCAAGACGTTTCAATCTCTTAAGAAAAAGAAATCCAGTTGCCATGACTCAACTTCCAGATAAACTCACCTGAGAATCTTCACAGACATATTTGATCTGCTTATTGGTTTCGTTTTGTTTACAGATTTGTTGTTGTTATTGTGGTTTTATTGTATTAATTTGGTAGCCAGATGGGCAGGGTGCAAATCTAATTTAAAAAAATAACTTCTCTGGGAAGACACAATTGTCTGAAGAGACCAGAACAGGAATCGGGGGAGGGGTGGGTGGGAATGAGGAACTTCCTACTATGCAACTTTACATGGATGACCATACATGATTGCATTGATTGATTTCATACGAACACCAGTGTTTTCCATGTTACTTTCCTTTTTCTTTGCTTTTGGCGTCCTCTTTGTAGCTCTAATGTTACGTTTCAATGTTCTAAGATGCCTCTTCTAATTCCCTGTTCTTCACTTGAATATGTCTTTAAAAATATTGTGGGCTGTATATTGTCCCTCCTTACCGTAAGCCACCTTGGGTCCTTTTCCAAGGAGAAAGGTTTACCTTTCAATGTTCTAATGCCTCTTCTAATTCCCTGTTCTTCACTTGAATATGTCTTTAAAAATATTGTGGGCTGTATATCGTCCCTCCTTACCGTAAGCCACCTTAGGTCCTTTTTCCAAAGAGAAAGGTTTTCCTTTCAATGCCTGTTCTAATTCCCCGTTCTTCACTTGAATATGTCTTTAAAAATATTGTGGGCTGTATATCGTCCCTTTACCGTAAGCCACCTTAGGTCCTTTTCCAAGGAGAAAGGTTTACCTTTCAATGTTCTAATGCCTCTTCTAATTCCCTGTTCTCCACTTGAATATGTCTTTAAAAATATTGTGGGCCGTATATTGTCCCTCATTACTGTAAGCCACCTTAGGTCCTTTTTCCAAAGAGAAAGGTTTTCCTTTCAATGCCTGTTCTAATTCCCTGTTCTTCACTTGAATATGTCTTTAAAAATATTGTGGGCTGTATATTGTCCCTCCTTACCGTAAGCCACCTTAGGTCCTTTTCCAAGGAGAAAGGTTTACCTTTCAATGCTCTAATGCCTCTTCTAATTCCCTTCTCCACTTGAATATGTCTTTAAAAATATTGTGGGCCGTATATTGTCCCTCATTACTGTAAGCCACCTTCCTTTTTCCAAAGAGAAAGGTTTTCCTTTCAATGCCTGTTCTAATTCCCTGTTCTTCACTTGAATATGTCTTTAAAAATATTGTGGGCTGTATATTGTCCCTCCTTACCGTAAGCCACCTTGGGGCCTTTTCCAAGGAGAAAGGTTTACCTTTCAATGTTCTAATGCCTCTTCTAATTCCCTGTTCTTCACTTGAATATGTCTTTAAAAATATTGTGGGCTGTATATCGTCCCTCCTTACCGTAAGCCACCTTAGGTCCTTTTTCCAAAGAGAAAGGTTTTCCTTTCAATGCCTGTTCTAATTCCCCGTTCTTCACTTGAATATGTCTTTAAAAATATTGTGGGCTGTATATCGTCCCTCCTTACCGTAAGCCACCTTAGGTCCTTTTTCCAAAGAGAAAGGTTTTCCTTTCAATGCCTGTTTAATTCCTTCTTCAATGAATATGTCTTTAAAAATATTGTGCCTCTTCTAATTCCTTTTTCCAAAGAGAAAGGTTTTCCTTTCAATGCCTGTTCTAATTCCCCGTTCTTCACTTGAATATGTCTTTAAAAATATTGTGGGCTGTATATTGTCCCTCCTTACCGTAAGCCACCTTGGGTCCTTTTCCAAGGAGAAAGGTTTACCTTTCAATATTCTAATGCCTCTTCTAATTCCGTTCTTCACTTGAATATGTCTTTAAAAATATTGTGGGCTGTATATCGTCCCTCCTTACCGTAAGCCACCTTAGGTCCTTTTCCAAGGAGAAAGGTTTACCTTTCAATGTTCTAATGCCTCTTCTAATTCCCTGTTCTCCACTTGAATATGTCTTTAAAAATATTGTGGGCCGTATATTGTCCCTCATTACTGTAAGCCACCTTAGGTCCTTTTTCCAAAGAGAAAGGTTTTCCTTTCAATGCCTGTTCTAATTCCTTGTTCTTCACTTGAATATGTCTTTAAAAACATTGCGGGCTGTATCCCCTCCCTCATTACCGTAAGCCACCTTAGGTCCAGGTGGGGTAAAAAAACATTCAAAATAAAATAAATAAAATTATGGAAGAGCTACCCAACCGCCCAGAAAGGCCAGCACGAGGGCTAGTTGAACCTCTTTGCCCCCCCCCGGTCTTCTTTCCAAGGGTCCCTTCCCAGCGGGATTACCCGGGGAAAGGGAGGGAAGGGGGTGGCCAGCTGGCTGGCTAGGGGGCTAGCCGGGTGGCCTTTTTTTGGGGGGGGGGGTTTCCTTTCCTGGAAGCCATCTCGGTCCTCCTTGGCAAGGGAAGGGAGGCGGGAGGCGAGCGGGGGGGAGAGGCAGCCAAGGACGAATCGGGCCGAGAAAAGAAGGCCATTCATTGTCCGCCACCGATGATGATGGCGGTGGTGGGGCGGCTGCTTCTTCCAAGGACGGAGGATGGGGAGGGGGGGGGAATAAAAAAAAGGGGGAGGGTGTTAGGAGGAAGGGACAACGACCCTCACCCGAAATCGTCGTCCATCGACTTGAAGTAGAACTTGTAATTGGGCCGGTTGAGGAGGGCCTTGAAGTCGCCCAGCGTCACCCGCTCGGCCGGGATGGGCAGCTTCACCAGGTACGGCGTCTCCTGGTCGTCCAGGTGGTAGATGATCTTGGTCTCCGCCGCCGCCATGGCGGAGGTGGAGGTGGTCGCGGTGGTGGTGGTCGTCGCCCTCGCCCTTCCTCCTCCTTCCTTCCTCCTCCTCCTCCTCCTCCTCCTCCTCGCCGAGGAGCGAGGCCAGCCGGGGCCTAAAGACGGAGGCGGGCGTGACCCGGGCGGCTTCTTCTTCCCTCCTCCGCTCCTCCGCTCGCCCGCCTGGCCCTCCGGCCTCCCTCCCTCAGTCCAAGGGGCGGCTTCAGTGGGGGGGGGCGTGGGGGTCTTCCCAGGCAGGCCTCTGGTTTCCCACCCCCCTTCCGACTGCCCGGCCCGGTCTCTCTGCCTCTCTGGGCCGCTCCAAGAGCGCCAGCCCAGCCCCGGACACAGGCAGCGCCTCCGCCTTTAGTTGCTGCTGCGGCTGCGGCGGCTGGCGGCGGCGGCGATGATGGCGGCTCCTCCTCCTCCTCCTCCTCCTCCTCCTCCTCTTTTTGAGCCACGGCGGCCGCCCGGCTGTTTCCCCTCAGAGCGCCAGGGCTCTTCTCCCCCCCTCCCACCACACACACACACACACACACACACGCCCGCGCTCCCCCTCTCCCTCCTTCTCTGCGAGGCCGCCTCTCCCCTCCGCTCGCTCACGCCCCGGCCCCTCGCCCCGGGGGCGGCGGAGGGGGCTGCCTCCCTCAGCTCGTGGGGGGGGCTTCTGACCCGTGTGTTGGTCAACCACTGGAAGCCAGGATGGGAGCCAGGATGGGAGCCCTCCGCCCCCCCCACCACCACACACAAACACACGCAAACACACCCACCCACACGGGGCGAGGAGGAGACAGTTAAGGAGAGGGTGGGTCGGTCCCGCTGCCCGCCTCTGCCGAGGGTCGTTTTACCTCAGAATCTCTCTCACCCCCCCACCCGCTAACCAACGAGCAGATCTATCTATCTATCTATCTATCCATCCATCCATCCCTCCCTCCCTCCCTTCCTCTCTATCTATCTATCTATCTATCTATCTGTCTGTCTGTCTGTCTGTCTGTCCCTGTCTGTCTGTCTATCCCTCCCTCCCTCCCTCCCTCTTTCTATCTATCTATCTATCTATCTATCTATCTATCTATCTATCTATCTATCTATCTATCTATCTATCTATCTGTCTGTCTGTCTATCCCTCCCTCCCTCCCTCTATCTATCTATCTATCTATCTATCTATCTGTCTATCCCTGTCTGTCTGTCTGTCTGTCTATTATTATTTATCTATTTATTTTATTTATTTGATCTATTTCTATCTATCTATCTGTCTTTTTCTGTCTGTCTGTCTGAACTCTGTCTGTCTGTCTGTCTGTCTTCCAATCCCTCCCTCCCTCCCTCCCTATCTATCTATCTATCTATCTATCTATCTATCTATCTATCTATCTATCTCCCTCCATCCCTCCCCCTCCCCCTCCCTCACTATCTCTATCTATCTATCTATCTGTCTGTCTGTCTGTCTGTCTGTCTGTCTCTCTCCCTCCCTCCCTATCTCTATCTATCTATCTATCTATCTATCTATCTATCTATCTATCTATCTATCTATCTATCTATCTATCTATCTAATTATCATTATTTTTATTTATTTTATTTATTTGATGTATTTCTATACCGCAACCTTTTTCCAAAAGGAACTCAGGACGGTTTCCAATAAAGCAGTTAATCTATCTATCTATCTATCTATCTATCTATCTATCTATCTATCTATCTATCTATCTATCTATCTATCTATCTATCTATCTTTTTTATTCTTTCTTTATTCCTTCTTTGTTTATTTCTCTGTTTATTTCTTTTCTCCCTGCTTCTTGCTTGCTTTTTCTATCTAAATCTTTCTATCTATCCTATCTATCTTTATTGTTTTATTCTTTCTTTATTCCAGCCATGTTTATTTCTCTGTTTATTTTGTTTCTGATCTTCCTTCACCTTGCTTCCCATTTTTTTTTAAAGCTTTCCAGTCCTGTCAAGGTTTGTTAGAGCTCAGAGACACCTCCAGCCATGGTCAGCCAAAAGGTGTCTTTTGTTTCTGATCTTCCCTCACCTTGCTTCCCATTTTGGGCAACATTTGTTGTTGTTGTTATTATTATTATTATTATTATTATTATTATTATTATTATTATTATTATAATAATAATAATAATAATAACAATAATAAACAACTCATCATCATCATCATCCCAATATCAGGATCTGAAAATTGAACTTCAGAGACTCTGGCATAAACAGACAGACAGGATTTTGGAGCATAATACCCCGGATATTGTGATTGTGGAGAAGACAAAAGTGTGGATCCTTCATGTTGCTATACCAGGTGATAGTTGAGTCACTGAGAAACAACTTGAAAAAATTACCCGATATCAGGATCTGAAAATTGAACTTCAGAGACTCTGGCATAAACCGGTACAGGTGGTCCCAGTGGTAATTGGCACGCTGGGTGCGGTGCCTAAAGAGCTAAGCAAGTTTTTAGAAGAAATGGGAGTTGACAAAGTCACCATCAGTCAGCTGCAGAAGGCCGCCTCACTGGGGTCTGCTCTCATAATTTGCCAATACATCACATAGTCCTAATCGCTTGTGGAGCGTTCAACTAGTGATTGGTAATACAAAATCCAGCATAGTTATCTTGTCTGCTGTGTGGTGATTAATAATAATAATAATAATAATAATAATAATAATAATAATAATAATAATAATAATAATAATAATAATAATAATAATAATAATAATAATAATAATAAATGTGTACAGTGATGACATCCAGTCTAAATACAGCCCAAGGGGATGATCAAAACAGCGCTGGATGAACACCCTTGACAGCAACATGAAGTTGTCCTGGGTTCACCTGGACCAAGCCCATGGCCAACGTGCATAGTGGAAGACAAAAAACCAGAAGAGAATATGGTAAGAAAATGTAGTAGTAGTAGTAGTAGTAGTAGTAGTAGTAGTAATTAAAGGAATAAATGTCTGGATAATTGATATTGCACTCCCAAAAGATGCTGGAGTTAAAGATAAATAACTGGAAAAATTAACAGAACACCCCATTTTGGGAGTTGAAATGTCTCACTTCTAAATGAGACACACTTCAAGGATCCTTGTCATCATTTAATACCACACAGTATTATAATCAGCTGCCGAATTCAGAAATAACACCATCACAGCCAAAAAAAAAACAGAAGTATTAGGAACAGGAAGTATTTTGGAAATCTACCAGATACTTTGGGTTTTGAAATTAAAACAGATACTTAGGGTTTTTTTTAATTAAAACGTGTGCCGCAAGATGTCCTTTATAAAAATAAAAATTACTTTATTATAGTCAATATAGGCTTTTTTTAACATTTTCTAATTTGGTGAAACAAGTTACTTTGCCCAAAAAGGTTGAAAAACACTGCTTTATATAATACTATTCAAGCTTTTTTACAATTTTGACTTACTGTTCCTGGTATTTTTGAATAATAATCATTGGGACCTGAATATATGACGGAGTGTCTGTCCCTTTGATTAATAAATGCCCGTCCAACTAGATCTTCTTTAGTGTTGGCACTTAGTGGCCACCCCAGGGGAGCCAAAAAAAAAACCTGTTACAAGAACCTGGGCTTTCTCACTGGAAGTCACTGGACTGAAGTTCTCAGCATTCATGACCTTTGGCACTGCAGCCTAGAACTGATGTGAGTCCAGCAAGACCTAAAAACCCATACTTCATCAAACCCTGCTGATGTGGAATAATTACCATCAGAAACTATGAGAGTACCAGCGTATAAATACTTAAAAATTCTTTAGTCAAGTTGCTCATACAGATCCATTTCAAATAACATACATAGAACAAAATAATATTTGGGCATTGGTAGTTGTCTTCTTGATGAAAGAAGATACTCCTGACTCTGAAATTGACTTTCAACCATTTCTAGATGTGTGTGTGCGTGTGTGTGTGTGCGCGTGCACATAGCTCTGTCCTTGGACTACAACACCCAGGATTCCTCTGGCAGCAAGGGCACCAGCCCCGCAGCCTGGAGAATGCAGTAAATTGTAGTTCAAAAACACACCTATGCACATCTTTAGTCATTTCCAATCGTACCTTCCTTTCAACAGGACCGAGGACTTAGATGCAGGGCTACTATGCAGCGACCATTTCCTTCCTGCTGTTTGAGAAACCATCTTGGGGTAGAAGGATTCATGTACTGCATCTGCATACAAACAAGAAAGGTGCCAGATTCACCACCTCCCCCCCGCCACGCTGCTGCTGAGACTGCCAGTGTATACACAGTGTATACACACCCTGACTTCCTATCCCAGAGAACAAATTCTTGAGATATTTTTTCAGAGGAGCACCAGCAAACTTTCCCGAAAAAACATAACCTAAAGGTTCAATTTAAGTACATAAAGTTCTTGTCTCTCTTCTATTTTTGGCTATGTGACAGGACTGTTCACATTTGACTTGTTTAGTTCTTTTTTAAACAAAACACACTAGGTAGTGACTCTTGCCCCCATTGATGAAATGTTTCCATGTTATTTACCCACACAGAAACAAATAATGGATACTGTGCTTTTTGTCTTACTTTGTGGAAATCCTTTTATTAAAGCTGTTTCCAACCCTTTCTGTACTTTTTCCTCTCTCAACTGTGCCACTGTATTACCTTGGTTTGAGTGTTTTGCAAAACAAGCAAACATTTCTTCTAAATTTTGCCTTGGTCAACAAGCAATGCCTTCCAATAGGAGCACTAGAGCAGGTCACATGATCAAAAGTGAGCCAATGGTGTCTCTCTCTCTTTCCACCTGTTGGACTGTGGGTGATTGTCTGGAATGTTCTGTCTCAGGCAAGCATCAAAGCAGAGGGAGGAGAGAGGAAATGAGGATACCTTGCACCATCCAGGAAGGTTTTCAAAGATGAATGCAGATTAGGGGTTTGTTCTATTTTTCTTTATACAGTATTTATACTCTTCTTTAAGTTGTTTTCAATATTCTTTTTTTTTCCAAACAATTTCTAGTCAAGTGAGTATAGGTCTACAAATTGCATTTTGTTATTGTCACATTAGAAACATAGAGTAAAATTCTGTTAGTCCAAAGCAGAGCAAATTCTGCAGCCAGGTACTGAAACCATGGTGTGGACATGGACTTCTAGCCAACTTATTTTGTGAGTTTGGGCATTCTGTGTGTTCAGGATGTGGTCTATGGGGCCCCAGAACGAGTTTCCATTATTTCTTATGGGATACTTTGCTTTGATATAAGAGTGTTGTGGTTTATATGCATATTTCCAGAATGGATTATGCTTGTAAACCAAGGTATTACTGTACAGAGTAGCAATTGCTGCATGAACATTATTTTTCAGTGTCCTTTCTCTCTGTTAGAAATAGGCTTTGATGGGACATGATTACTCCTAGAATGTCTTTCCTGGAGGAAAATTTTGAACAACACACTATTACCCCATGGGGCAGATTTATGAGTAGCGTATATACTCGAGTATAAGTCGACCCGAGTATAAGTCGGGGTCCCTAATTTAAACCCAAAAAACTGGGAAAATTTATTGACTCAAGTATAAGCCTAGGGTGGGAAATGCAGCAGGACCTGACAACTCCTCCTTTGTGAGCTGGGTGTGTGTGTGATGTTTAAAATGACTTTTAGCCACCGAGGCAAGTGCTTTAGTTGGTGGCTAAAAGTCATTTTAAACATGGGGGGGGGTCAGGAGAAGTGGCACACAATGTTTAAAATGACTTTTAGCCACCGACCCAAACTTGCCTCAGTGGCTAAAAGTATTGACCCGAATATAAGTCGAGGGCCCCTTTTTTCAGCCCAAAATTAGGGCTGAAAAACTAGGCTTATATTTGAGTATATACAGTATGTCACGTCACATGCAGGACTTGTCTTTTTATGGAAAAGGTTGAAATGGCAATTCTTCATGAGTGGGATATGCTTGTCTTAGAGATCTAGCTAGAATTGACTGGCAGACGTTTGTCTGCTTTGTACCTGAGTTCAAAGTGCTGTGGTGCTGTTAATTGTTTGCTTTATTTATATGGTGGCCAGTATCTTGTTAAATATTTACATATGCAGAGCAACAGCTGCAAAAGCCATGACAGCTATCGGACAAGGTGCTGGTTGCACCTTCTTGTCCGGTAGACAGAGTCTTTTCACCATTATTGATGGCAGCGATGAAAATGTATACCCAAAAGGAAAGAGATTGTTTACAGTAGGACCCCAGTATCTGCTGGGGATTGGTTCCAAGCCTTCCTGTGAATAATGAAAACCGTGGATATGAGAGAACACCAAAATGTTCCCCAAAACTGCTGTTTTGAGATAGTAACTTGCTTTACAGCTGCTGTTTTGCAACAGTAGCTTGCTTTGCGGTGGCTGAATTATTTATTTATTTATTTATTTGACTTTTATACCACCCACCAAGCCCTAGGGCTAATTTAATTATTTATCCTCTGCCAAACGTGGATAACTGAATCAGTGGCTAATGAATCAGTGGATACGGGAGTCCTACTGTACAGTTCAATCCTATCCATCGTGTCAAAAAACATACAATATCTTAATATATTCGTCTTGAAACTTAACTTCTGCTAGCCAGTGCCACTCCCTATATCACTAATAGTGTAGAAGACCCGTAGTGGTGAAAACAATTACCGACAGGTATCTAACATCCCATTCCTGTGTAAAGTTACTAGAGCGGGTTGTGGCCTCGTAGCTCCAGAGGTTTCTGGATGAAATAAACTATCTGGATTCTGATCAATCTGGCTTTAGGCCTGGTTATGGGACTGAAATAAACTCTGGTTGCCTTGGCAGATGACTTACACCGGGAAATGGATAGGAGGTCTGTGTCCATTTTAATTTTATTGGACCTTTCAGCTGCTTTTGACACTTATCGACCACGGCATCCTCCTGACTCATCTCTCTGAAATGGGTCTTTGGGGCACTGCCTTACAATGGCTTCAGTCCTTCCTGCAGAAGAGAATGCAGAAAATGTTGTTAGGGCACTCATGTTCAACACCACGACCACTGACCTGTGGGGTACCTCAGGGTTCTGTCCTGTCTCCTATGTTATTTAACATTTATATGAAACCACTGGGGGGGGGGGAATTATTCGGAGTTTTGGGGTAAAGTGTCACTTGTATGCCGATGACGCTCAACTCTGCCTCTCATCACCTCCGGATTCCAAGGAAGCTATTTTGACTTTAGATCAGTGCTTAGTTTCGGTAATGAACTGGATGAGGAAGAACAAATTGAAACTAAACCCAGACAAGACAGAGATGCTTTTGGTCAGTCAAAAAGGGGATTGAGGGATAGGGGCGCAACCTGTCCTAGATGGGATTACTCCCCTAATTGAAAAAAAGGTGCATAGCTTGGGTGTAGGTGCTCCTGGATTCATGCTTGAGCTTAGATGCCCAGATCACAGCTGTGACTAGGAGTGCATTTGCAAATTTAAAACTAGTACACCAGTTATGCCCATTTCTTGAGCGTAACTGTGGCCATTGTAACACATTCCCTAGTGATGTCCTGACTGTAATGCACTCTATGTGGGGCTACCAATGGAAAGTCTCAGGAAACTTCCACAAGTCCAAAATGCAGCAGCCAGATTGCTGACTTGGGGGGGGGGGCGGTTACAGAGAGGAAAACAGAATAGCTGCACAGTGTCTTCTATTTGTTAGCTTGATTAGACTTCTACTTGGTAACCTGGGGTGTGCCTTCAAGGTCAAGAAAAAATTGGGCTTTTTCACAAGGTTTTTTTTTACCTTAGCCTGAAACAATGTCTGAATTTCCCCTTTCCTTGCTAAATCACTAGGCTTGACTACTCTGTTTCTGCTCTGATGCCCCTTTGATAGCTTTTGTGTTGATGTTTTTGCAAGTCTGAACGGATTTGATACATGTTAAACTTCTTTGTTAAGTTTCTCTGAGTCTATAAAGAGAGGTGAGATGGACCCAAAGGTGGAATCTGGCACCTGTTTATATTATGTGGGTTCAGACATGCATAATTTCTTGTCTTGCAGAATTCATTCTTCTCCTCTGAAACTCCCTTCCAGGAGTGATGGCAGCTGTCAGCCTTGACAGCTTAAAAAAGGATTAGACAAGTTCATGGAGAACAAGGCTATCAATGGCTATCATTCTGGATGCCTAAGGACAACCTCTGGGTTGGAGAGAGAGGCAGGATATCTCTCAATGCCATTTGCAGGGAATCTTAAGCAGGTGAAGACATCTGCTTGGGAATACCCTGAAGCAAATGGTGAGCCACTGTGTGAGAAAGAATGCTGGACTGGATGGGATGTGGCCTGTTCCAGCAAGGCTCTTATGTTCTAGTTCTAGTTCTAGGTTCTAGAGTGGGATTTTCCCGCTCGCCTGAAGGACACCGTGATCAGGCCCATTCTTAAAAGACCTGGCCTGGCTGCCGATGATCTGGCTAACTACCATCCGGGAGCAAATGTTCCCTTTATGGGCAAGGTGATCGAACGGGTTGCTGCAGTTAAGCTCCAGTCGCTCCTGGAGGAAGATCATGCCCTGGATCCATTCTAGTCCAGGTTCAGGCTGTGGCATGGGACCGAGACAGTCCTGGTCATGTTGCAAGATGACCTATTGAGGGGGGGATAGGGGTTTCTCTACCCTGTTGATCTGTGTTGATCCTTCTCGATCTGTCAGCAGCCTTTGATACTGTCGACCATGGTATCCTCCTGGGCTGTCTGTCTGAGGCAGGTGTAAGTGGTCAGGCTTTGTCCTGGCTCCGATCCTTCCTTGATGGCCAAGCCCAGAGTAGAGATGTGGTGTGTTTTGTCGTCCCCATGGATGCTGTCTTCTGGGGTCCCCCAAGGGTCAGCGTTATCCCCTATGCTCTTTAACTTCTACATGAGGCCGCTGGCGGAGGTCATTCGGAGTTATGGAGTCTGCTGTCATCAGTATGCTGATGACACACAGCTCTATCCTTTTCCACCCCTGCAATGGAGGCTGTGCGGATGCTAGACTGCTGCCTGGCTGCAGTTGTGGAATGGACCAGGACTGAGGCTTATCATCCAGGTTCTCCTGTACCTCGACGTGGATTCCTCGACGTGGATTCCCTTAGGATGGTTTGTGCAGGCGCTGGTGATCTCGAGGATAGATTTCTGCAACGTTCTTCACACGGGGCTTCCCTTGACCCTTGTTCGGTGATTGCAGCGGGTGCAGAATGCAGCGGCCAGGCTGGTTGTTGGTGCGGGCAGGTTTGACAGCATCACCCCCCATCCTGGCTCACTTGTACTGGATACCCATTGCCTCCCGAATAAGGTTCAAGGTACTAATTTTGGTGTACAAAACCCTCCATGGCCTGGGACCTGTCTATCTGGAAGAGCAGATCTCCCAGAGGTCAGCTTCGTCCCAACTGACCAGAGCCTTGCTCTCCCTTTTGCTCCGGGTGGCCACTCCGAGGGAGGCCCGAAGGGTTTCTACCCAGAATCGGGCTTTCTCAGTGGCCGCCCAGGCACTTTGGAATGTCCTGCCAACGGAGGTAAGGCTGGCGGAGTTTCTGCTGGCCTTTAGGAGAGGGCTAAAGACCTGGCTCATCAGGAAAAGCTTCCGTGATCATTTGAGTGCACAACGGTATTTGGTTTATTGGTTTGTTTGTCTGTCTCAGCTTTTTCTTGCCAGAGTCTATGCTTGCCTGTATGGATGCTGTTGCTGTGTCTTCTTTTTATTTTTATTTGATTTTTTTTTGTTTGTTTGTTCGTGGGTTGTTTTCTTTGTGGGCAAGTTGTTTTTTTTCTTCACAATTTGTTGTACACTGCCCAGAGTTCCTGAGGGAAAGTTAGCTGGTAAATAAATAAATAAATAAATAAATAAATAAATAAATAAATAAATAAATAAATAAAAATAAATAGTCTTGAGGAGGATAAAAAAAAATATGAGAAGGAAATCCTGCTCCTTTCCTGTAGGAGAATTGCTGGATAGCTCTGTGGTTCTGGATAGCTCTCTATAGCTTCTGAGCTACACAGGGTATTGTCAATTTTAAAAACAGAACAAAGATGTTCAGATAAGCAGAATTCTATGCAGAATGTAACTCACCCAGTTTTTTTTCCCTAGCTGCTATAGAGGTACTGTTTTCCCACATCTCTACGTAGATACATTTAGGTGGTGTCATCATGTCGATACATGAGGTGGCGTCACTGCAGTTTGTTGCAACTGTTGCTACACTGTAGATAATATTACATTTCTGTTTCCCTGAAATGGACCCACAACATGAAAAAAAAGAGACCGCAAGCATCGATTCGGACCCTTGCCAAAACGCGGCAAAGGAACTTCAACAATGCTCTGACTTGTGCTTTCATCTACCGGCACTCTTTTTGTGCAGGTCTAGCAGAACTGGGATAATCGTTAAGCTTCCTTCTCTCCAAAAAAAGTGCACGCAGGAAAGAGTTCTACCCTACCCAACAAATTTCCCCCCCGAGTCTTTGCATTTTAACACTGGCATCAACAGCAACACTGCTGCATATGCCTTCTGATCTTATAATGAATACATTTAATAAAAAAATGTATGCTTCTGTACATTTAGTTTATGTTAATTATACATCTAACAGTATGATTCATACCCAGAACTATTCATTTACTAGCACAAAGCCTAGGGTGCTAAAAGGCCAGTGGCAAAATTGGAAGAGATGAGCAAGTAGTTTAGGCACTTTGGGTAAGGCCATGTTCCCATCTTATTACGCAGTAATACCAGTGGTTGTTCAGACAGAACAATGAATGTACCTTGAAGTAGTTTTAAGGTCTTATCAAGATTTTAGAATATTGGATTTTTGGAAACATTATCCTTCTGAGAAAAAATAAACTGCTGCCAATTCAATGGTGAAATGCTACATTTGATGCTCAAAGACTGTTCAGAATAGCTTCAGTTTGATAGGCGCTGTACTAAAAATCTAGAGACTTGCAAAATAAGTGCAAAGGAGTGCCTGCGCATAGGGTCATACAAAGTACTGTATTTATACTCGGATATAAGCCTAGTTTTTCAGCCCTAATTTTGGGCTGAAAAAAGGGGTCCTCGGCTTATATTTGGGTCAATACTTTTAGCCACCGAGGCAAGTTTGGGTCGGTGGCTAAAAGTCATTTTAAACATTGTGCGCCACTTCTCCTGACCCCCCATGTTTAAAATGACTTTTTTAAAAGTCATTTTAAAACAATGTTTAAAATGACTTTTAGCCACCAACTCAAGCATTTGCCTCGGTGGCTAAAAGTCATTTTAAACATCACACACACACCCAGCTCACAAAGGAGGAGTTGCCAGGCCCTGCTGCATTTCCCACCCTAGGCTTATACTTGAGTCAATAAATTTTCCCAGTTTTTTGGGTTTAAATTAGGGACCCCGACTTATACTCAGGTCGACTTATACTTGAGTATATACGGTAGATGTGCCATATTTGATCTGATTTTGTTCAGGGAAAATCCACCCCGACATGGTTCAAGAACAACAGTTACAAAATATATAACTATGTATGCCCTTTGGGAGGGTTGTTTTTTTTAAATTCCAATAATTCTCCATTCTGGGAGTTCTAAGTGACAGAACCGCATATAGAGACCCCTAAGAAAGGCCTCTCTCAGATCCCTTATTAAGCCAGCTGCCTTCTGCGATGTCACATTAAGATCCCTGCCTGTATGCATTTGACAGGCAAGGCAGCCACAGTGTCTGCGGTTAAAGAACTCCCATCCACGTGTTCTAGCTTCCTGAAATATTTATGACACTAGTACTGGACCTCTCAAGAGCTCGGACACGGTTTGTCCCATCTGTGAACATACGCTTTTGGCATCGGTGCACAGGAATCGGAGAGCCCTTCCACAGGCAGCAACTGCATGCAGAGGGATTTAAGAAACCCATCCGGGGTAACCCGTGACGCTCATTGTAGTGCCTCCCAAAGGATGTTTGCTCGGGCGCCAACATATTACAGAACAAGCAGTTCATTCTTTATACCAGGGGATGTTTAATTGCTTCCCAAATTAAATATTGGCAGGCACAGAAAAAGCACTTATTTCCCAGCATTTACAAGAGGAAGTGGTGACAAGAGAAGGCCAACACTACCCCCAGTGTTTAAGCTCCTCCACCCCAAAAGGCAGTGTGTCTCAAGACACGGGAGTGACTCCATGTTGCTCCTATGGACCGCAGGTCTGCCCGCTGCCGACAACTCCCCCCAACCCCAAGCTTGGAAACTGGCGCCCTTCTGCCAGAATCGCTGGGGTCGCCTTCTGGAAGGATCACTGACCAGCTCAACAAGCGCGGACCACCACTGCCCTGTCCCAAGGTGTTACCCACAGTGCCCTCTTTGTTCCCGCTTGGAGGATGATGGGTGCTCAACGGCCAACTGAGAGCCACAGGCTTCTAATGACAACTTCTGAGAGGAACGAGAATTCCTTTTTAAATTGTAACAAATATTGTCTCGAACCTCTAAAACAGGCATGTCCAAACTTCAGCCCTTCTGATGTTTTGGACCACCTCCCAGAATTCTGTGCTTAGATTGCCAGTGACAAAGGACTATGGGAGTTGCGGTCCAAAACATCTTGAGGGCCAAAGTTTGGACATGCCTGCTCTAAAATTACAGGGACCTAGGGTGGAAGTTTTCCCTGGCGTCTGCATGGTGTCAGTGCAGCCACCTGGGACCCAAGAGATCAGAAAAGGTTCTGATGCAACATCTACAGATGTCAGCAGCTTCGGGGCACATCAGGAGGATATTTGTCCCTCTTACAAGAGGCTGGAAGAAACAGACCCGTCCTTCCAGATCCATGGGGGAAAACTGGTCAGCAAAGAGGACGGAGAGGGACAAAGTGCTCCCTCCGTTAGGAGAGTAAGAAGCACTCATTTGTTGCAGAACTTCCCAGGTATGAACAGAGGTACCTTTGAGGTAGGTGAACTCTTCCCCATCACATACAAACAGAAGTGGAACAAAAAAGGTGTCATGATTTTGTAGGGTCAGGTGGACATCCAAGCAGAAAGGAAAGTTTGCCTCACCACCGGCACAGGTCTCTTCCTTTGTGGCCAAATCTCCCTGTATCAACAGAGAAGTCCTACCTTCAGTGAGGAGGACCTTCTATCAATCCTGAGCACGGGTCACAGATCTCAGTCTCTGTGTTTCCTGTAATACCAGTGGGTCCTTCAACCAAGGGTGGGAGACCACGCGCACACCTGGCTCTCCAGGAATGTCGAGGCCGCCTGGAAAAGGTAGCCTCCCAGGACATCTACTGTGCGAGCCAGATGCAGTGCCAGCGCGCACGGCGGTTGAGGCCAAATTTGCACGCATTTCCCTCTTTTTGCCGTTTGTAGCTGCACCGATTCCACCCCTACCCCCACGGCCCCAATGGACTGAGCGCCAACCCTTCACTCACCCTCTCATACATCATCATGCACACATCGCACCCACACACAGAGCTTCATACATCACCATGCACACATCGCACCCACACACAGAGCTCCGGATAGATCTTCAGCATTGGGCAGTTCCCTGGCTTTTCCCACCCATCCGCCTCCCACCTGAATGCCTTTCCAGGGAAGCTGCCAGATGAGAGGATAAAATAACAATGGGATTGTCAGTCCACTTGGATTTTTCAAGTCCCACTCAGAACACGCCATGCACAACGGGGTCTCGGTCTTGCGCTGCCACCTCATCAGGCAAAGCCTGAAGCTGCTGCGGTCCTTCCTCTTCTCGGAAGCAGGGAGCAGCCGCGGCACCTCGTTCTGGCCGAGGCCCCCCGTTCAGTTTTCGTCTCCCTCCGAGGACTCCTCTTCAGCCTCCTCCAGCCACTGGATAAACTTCTGAAGCTGAAAGAAGATACAACAGGGAATCATAAAAGAACAGGGAGGCTGCCTACCCAACAGAGCCACCGATCGCCGGATAATCTCCACAGTGAACTAGAAGAGGGGAATATGTCTGTGAAGATTCTCAGTCATCCAGGTGAGTTTTTCTGGGAGTTGAGTCATGGCTGCTGGACTTCTTTTTGAGAGATAGAAACATTTCACTGCTCATCCAAACAGCTTCATCAGTCTGAATACAGCTAGTGTGAGTCCTCTATCTTATAGTCAGCTTTGACCTCTTGTCAGCCTGGTCTGAATTAGGCTCATAAGATGAACAATGGCCTACGGTGCTGAAACCTATCAAGAATGGGTGTTAGCTATGGCCTTGGTGGTGAAGGCTTTTTGATTTGTCTGAATACAGCTAGTAGGGAAAAACGCTGGTGGAAAACATGTGATCCCTCAGCAACTGCCCACATGGAGTCCATAAGTATCTACTGTGGTAGCAGGATAAATTGTGCTATTGCACACTGCCTCTTTGTGTGTGTTGGGGGATGCATGTATCACATTTCTGTATGCCCCTTAAGTGCTTTCAAAGCAAAGTCTTGGGCAGGGAGGCCTACAAGCCTTCCACCTACGTGGGCCTCCCTCCCTCCCAAGCACATGTGTCTTGTGGGATGCATGTGGTCACAACCCCCCTGCCCCTCCAAAATGTGTGTGTGTGTGTGTGTGTGTGTGTGTGTGTGTGTGTGTGTGTGTGTGTGTGTGTGTGTGTGTGTGTGTGTGTGTGTGTGTGTGTGTGTGTGTGTGTGTGTGTGTGTGTGTGTGTGTATTCAATGTTATCTTGCACTTGCACCTTCTAGACCAGTGGTTCTCAACCTGTGGGTCCCCAGCTGTTCCTGGACTGCAACTCCCAGAAGTCTCCAACATTCGCTGCACTGGAAGGGGTTTATGGGAATTGTATCCCAAGAACATCTGGGGACCCACAAGTCGAGAACCACTGCTGTAGAAGGTAAGAGGGGCAAATCTGCCTCATTTGGAGGGCCCCAAGCATTCTTGTATTTTCTGTTAACACTTTTTTAAAAAGTTTGGACACTAGAGGGTATATTTCATTTAACAACAATTTAGTTAAACTATTTTCTTCCAAATCAACAAAGACCTGTTATGATAATACAGTTAGGGCAGGACCATCAGATGGCCCTGTTGGAGAGCTGTCCCTCACCAACCCAGGGCCTGAGTTTTCTGTCCATAACAAATGTCTCGGGTCCCACCAAGCAGGGAGAAGGCTGTACTGAGACCCAACGCTCCCATGACAGCTGGGCCCAGATTGAGGCCCTTGCAGTAATATTGGCTCTGGGGATTAGGGAATGACCTCTGGGGGGGGAGGAGGGATCTGGTCTACCCCAGCAGATGATGCCCGTAAAAGCTGCCTTGCTGTATGCGGAAGCCGACTACAGAAAAGGCCAGCTGTCAAAGAGACGAAAGCAAACCAGCAGCAAGCAGAAGCTCCTGAGGAAGTGGCAAGGTTGTTCCACCTCTAGGGCATGATGGGGGAACCAGGTGGGAAAGGAACCCAAGTCCCCCTTGGAAGGAGAGGACAAGGCTGATAGCTGATAGCCCAGTCAGACCAGCAGGCAGGACAGGCAAGTCCACGCTCCTGCCAGGGACTCACTAAACCGCCGAAGAGGAGGAGGAGGAGGAGGAGGAGGAGCATGCTCTGACTGGTGCGTGGGTCACTGGCCAGGGCGAGGGGAGAAAGGAACGCCTGTGCTGCCATTTATTTTATTTATTTATTTTTACATTTATATGCCGCACCAATTTCCCAAGGGAACGCTGGGCGGCTTACACCAAAAGCACAAGAGATGCATAAAATAGTAAACAGATTAAAAACATATCAACAATTGGGAAAAGTAAAAAGGTAATGGGCAAGAGGCGTAAGACTAATAATAAAACAAATTAGAAGGAAAGAAAAAAAATTTAAACCATGATACAAACCCTAGTGATTGCCAAAGGCATCCCTAAACAGCCAGGTTTTAACGGCTTTTTTAAAGGATGCCAACGAAGGAGCCTGGCGTATCTCGCTCGGTAATTTGTTCCAAAGCACCGGGCCGTCCACCGAGAAGGCCCGTTTACGAGTTGCTACCCTAAGGGCCTCCTGGGGTGGCCACCCGGAGCGAGAGAGCCATGGAGGATCGGGTGGGTCAGGCCAGCTCTGATCGTAGGGAGATACACTCTGCCAGATAATCAGGACCCAGGCCATGGAGGGTTTTGTAAACCAAAACCAACACCTTGAACCTTATTCAGGAGGCAACAGGCAACCAGTGCAGATGAGCCAGGATGGGGGTGATTCGGTCGAAACGACGCGCACCAAACACCAACCTGGCCGCCGCATTCTGCACCCGCTGCAATCACCGAACAAGGTTCAAAGGGAGCCCCATGTAAAGAGCGTTGTAATAATCTATCCTCGACATGACCAGCGCCTGCACCACTGTCCTCAGGGAGTCCCCATCCAGGTACGGGCGAATCTGGACAATTAACCTAAGATGGTAAAAGACCAACCTGGTCACGGCTGCCACCTGGGACTCCAGAGACAGATCCGGATCCAGGACGACGCCCAGACTCCTCACTCTTTCAGCCAGCTGGAGGGCGGACCCACCCAGACTGGGTAGAGGGCCAGTGTACCCATCCGGGCCACTCCCGAAGAACAGAACCTCAGTCTTCCCAGGACTGAGTTTGAGCCTGTTAGTGAGCCATGCATACAAGCCTCCAAACTGAGATTCGTGCCCATCTCTAATATCACGTGCACAAGAACGAATCTTGTGCACAAATATCGTCAGAGTGTACAGATCACAGCTGCTCTCAAAAGTCAAATGGAGCTTCCCATGCTCCTTCCCAGAAAAGGAATAAGCCTCTGCTACACCTGCAACAAGAACTCATACAGCTGAGTGGGCTGAGGTTCCTAGCTGAATCCCCACTAGGTTTCCTGGGAAAGGGGCCACCTCAAACCACAAAAAGTGTCTGCGGCTGATAGAGTTACATAGCCGCTAACTGTGCAGCCCTGGGCCATCAGCAGAAGGGGGATCTGCTGAAGCATTTCTGAATGTTTTATAGTCACCCCTGGCATTTCGCGGTTCAGGTACTGCGGTCCCACTATATCATGGGATCGCAGTACCTATGCCTTAGGCCGCACAGGGGGGGGGGGGCGAGCGGCGCAGGGTGACTGCATCGTCCCGCGCTGCCCCCCGCTGGCTCCTCCAAGAAGCCTCGGGGCCGCTGGGGTGGGTAGCGGGCAGCAATCGCATGTCTCCACGCTGCCTCCCCCCACTCCTCAGAGAAGCCTCAGGGCCGCTGGGGGGGGCGGTTGGGGGCGATCATGCTGCCCCGCAATCTCAATTGAAATGCATTTCAATGGAGAAATTTTCCCCATTGGAAAGCATTGAGCCAATGTTTTCCAATAGGGAAAATTTTCTCCATTGAAATGCATTGGCAATGCATTTCAATGGAGACGGCCCCAGATGAGAAGTCTCGGGGTGGCGCAGGGTGACTGCATCGTCCCGCGCTGCCCCCCCACTCCTCCGAGAAGCCTCGGGGCTACTGGGGGGGGAGCGGCGGGCGACAATCACGCTGCCCCGCAATCTCCATTGAAATGCATTGCCAATGCATTTCAATGGAGAAATTTTCCCCATTAGCATGCATTGAGCCAATGTTTTCCAATGGGGAAAATTTTCTCCCTTGAAATACATTGGCAATACATTTCAATGGAGACGGCCCCGGATGAGAAGTCTCGGGGCGGCGCGGGGCAATTGCATCTCCCTGCGCCGCCGCCCCACTCCTCCAGAAGCCTCAGGGCTACTGGTGGTGGGGCGGCGGCGGGCGACAATCACGCTGCCCCGCAATCTCCATTGAAATGCATTGCCAATGCATTTCAATGGAGAAATTTTCCTCATTGGCATGCATTGAGCCAATGTTTTCCAATGGGGAAAATTGTCTCCCTTGAAATACATTGGCAATGCATTTCAATGGAGACGGCCCTGGACAAGAAGTCTCGGGGCGGTGCGGAGGGCAGTCAGATCCCCCTGCCGCCACTGCACGCCGCCTCAAGACTTCTCGGACCAGCGTGTGCTGGTGGCGGCAGGAGGATCGGATTGCCCCCAGCTTCCGCATATCGCAGATTTTCAGACATCACAGGTCGCGATAGGCGGGGGGTTACTGTACCCCCCAAATGATGGGAAAGTTGGGACCGACTAGATGGCAGATCATTATGTTGTTATTTCCACATGCACCATGTTGTTGCCAATAGACGTCCCTTCTCTGAGCATCAGACCAATGAGTCTTAGTTTGTCTTTGGTCTGCACCTGGTAATTCCTCCAACATCAATGATGTGAACATGTTTCCTAACAGTCTTTCCAAGGAAGAATATTTGGGATTGTTGCATATTCAGTATTACTGAGCAGAGGTAGACAATATGGCGCCCTCAAGATGCTCTAATTACTAATTCCGTGAACATCTTCTATGATCAACAAAAAGCAGTTAGTAACAGCAGCTGAATGCCTTGTGCCCACCCCGGGGACTCACCCGCTGGTTTTTACGAAGCTGTCGGCCTTTATCTGAAGTGTCCCTTCGAGAAAACCAGGCAAGGATCATCTCTTCTGCCAGGATTTCCAGCTGGTAGAAAGTCATCAGCACCTGTAAGAACCCAGAGGACACACATTCAGACACAGTGGGCAGTTGATTCGGGATCAGGTGCTTTCATGGTGAGAAAGTGAAAGCAGCCCACTTCCAGATTGTTAACCAGCTAACAGGACAGATAGTAAGACCCCCATATCCACTGATTCGTTAACCACTGATCCAGTTATCCACGGTGGGCAGAGGGAAAAATTAAATAATTCAGCAGCCACAAAGGAAGCTACTGTTTTAAACAGCAGCTGTAAAGCAAGCTACTGTTTTAAACAGCAGCTGTAAAGCAAGTTACTGTCATAAAACAGCAGCCGTAAAGCAAGCTACTATCACAAACAGCAGCCATAAAGAAAGCCACTGTCACAAAGCAGCAGGTTTTTTTTTTTTTTTTTTTTTTTAGGGGGGAGGTGATGTCCTCTTTTATCCATGATTTTCGTTATCCATGGGAAGGCCTGGAACCAATCCCCAGTGGACACCGGGGTCCTACTGTACCAGCATCCAAAGCAATGAATCCAAGCCCAGAAAAGGAAGGCAGAGAGCCTCACATAAAAGGAAAGAATTGCACAAGCTGGTTCTTTTGTCTAACACTGCCTAGAATTTTGCTAAAACACACACACACAACATGTGAAGAAGATATTTTAAAAAGTGGGTTTCAGAAACGTAACCTTCCTTGTGTTAATGGAAGAACACGGCCTAATTATGCCATCGCCATCTTTGAAGCGACAATAAGAGCAGACCACCCCAAAAGCTGCTCTGGTGAAGCGCTTATGCACTGTTTTCAAAACGAGTGTCACTCAGCCTCATGGCAGATGACCGGACAATGGCAAAATACTTGGTCCATATGTGTAGTATGTGTAATATGTGGATAAGTGCATAACCATAGTTTGATTTCTGTTAGTCTTGTCAATTGATATATTTGTGGTTTTGTTGTATATGTAATAAATCAAGAATGGGAAAAAAAAAACGAGTGTCACCCAGCCCAACTTATTTATTTTATTCATTTAGCTTCACTTTTATCCACATTTGTCTTAAGCCCCACAACATCATACTCTCATTCCTGACAGCAGTCAACATAAAGTGTTGTGAGGAGAAGATTTTCCCTAGATAGCTCTCTAGAAACTCCAGGATTGGTGCCTTTAAAAGGGGATTGGACATATTTCTGGAGAAAAGTCCATCGCAGGTGACAAGCTATGATGGGTGATCCATGTTCCCTCCAGGCTTAATAAGCAGGGTACAGTACCTCAAAGTATCAAATGCAGGGGAGCTGCATTAGGAGAAAGATATCTAGTTTTCCCATGTGCTCCCAGAGGCATCTAGTGGGGCCCCTGTGAGATACAGGAAGCTGGACTAGATGGGCCCTTGGCCTGATTCAGCAGGGCTCTTCTTATGTTCTTAAAAGGTCCATACAATGGATGCTGATTATTGTATATGAAAAAGCATTGTCTCCTAGCAATAATCTCCAACTCACTCCCACCTAATCACCCATCTCCAACAACCCAAGATCAGGGAGTTGGAATCCTAATCAAGGACACACCAATGTACAAAGCATGGAATCCAGCAATAAGCAAGAATCCCCGAACTCTCCATTTTCATGTACTTCACTTTCAGATGTAAGGTTTTAGTCATATAATTCAGAGTGGGGGGCCTTGAAAGGGATTTGGGAAAAAATGCATAAAAGTGCCTCCCCCACCCCCAAAAAACAGCACACCAAAGATTTTGTGTCGATTCTCCTCTCTACAAAAGGAAATGTCTATGTGATCTGATTTTAGAGTAGCGGTGGTTTTGCTACAAAACAGGAATGTAGCTGTCTCAAAACTAGTCGTCTCCAGTGAACAGAACACTGCAGGTCTCACTGGCCAAGTGTGCTGCCTCTTGAGCCTTGGCCACGGGAAAGGCCACGGGGGGGGGGACCTTTGAAGGATCGGCAAACAACCTCATAATCAACTCCTGCTGACGGGCATATGGGCACTTCCCTTCCTGATAAGAAACAAAGCGCTGGCTCAGAAAACAAGCAATAATTCAACGAGACATCTGTCCTGGTGGTGGAAAAACAAACAGACACACACAGACACAGACATACACACAAATGTGGCATGGAAACTTACTTTGGCCATGGACATGCACAGGTTCTCGTGGTCCAGGAAGAACTCTTCAATGGCGTGCAAGGCGTCCAAGTGATCTGACGCCCGCTTGATGTAGTTCTTGAAGACAGGGGCCCAGTTCTTCAGTAACTGTTAACGGGAACAACAGGGAGAAGAGAGAGACAGGAGAACAGCCACCTCAGTGCTTTTGTTTTGCTACTAGAGAATGTACTCAAGACATAACATAAACAAATCAAAGTGTGCCCTGTCCATTTTTATGTCGCTACAGCCTGCAGCAAATGGAGTACAGTGGTCCCCCGCCCTTTCGCGGTTCATAGAGTGCGGTCCCGCTATATCGCGGGACTGCAGTATATGAAAAAAGGCCCCCTAGGGTAAGGGGGGGGGAAGAGTCCTGTTTCAAGCCTTCTATACTTACCACAGGACTGGAGCTGCCCCAAAAGGGCCTCCCTGCCAACCGGAAGTGACTTCCGGATTGCTGAAAATCATTTCTGAGGCCTCCGAGAGCCTTTCTAGGCCTGCTGGAAGCCTCAGAAATGATTTCCGGTTTACTGGAAAGTACAAGAACCCCAGCGATAGGAGGGGTATCACTGTACATAAGAACATAAGAAGAGCCCTGCTGGATCACGCCAAAGGCCCATCTAGTCCAGCTTCCATACTGTATGTCACAGTGGCCCCACCAAATGCGTCTGGGAGCGCATGAGACTAGATCTCTGTCTCCTGAAACCACTCCCCTGGTTTTAAGTAGAATTCTGAAGGAAAAAGAGGCACCTGCCACTTTCTCGAGATCTGCAATTTCACTAGATCCAGCCATTAAATAAAAAGCAGCCATGATCTGATTTTATAAAACAAGTCACTTTAACTGCTCTCTTCTGTGGTGATTTGAAAACAGTCCAATGGAGAAATCTGAGAAAAGGAGCATTTGGCAGCCATGTCTTGTCCTGAAGCATAAAACCCTACTGGGTTTATTTGGCACGAGCCTTCTTTATGCCCTGTCTGAGAAGGTAAAAGAAGCCCTGCCAAGAAAGAGTATCCAGAATCATCAAGCCGACTCACGAGAGCTGATTTTTTTTTCAAGGTCTCTTCGTTCTTCTTATAAAAATTCTTTCTTCATTTATGACTGTTTACATGTCTAGACCATACATACTCTGAAAGCTCCTACACTTCACTTGGAGTAGTCAGTGAATTTTATGTACGTACACGTACACGTACGCACACACACACGCACGCACGCACATGCACACGCACACGCACACGCACACACACACACACACACACACACACACACACACACACACACACACACACACACACACACACACACACACACTAAATCGACAAACAAGCCCAGGAAAAAACTGACCAAAATCAACCATGCATTTCCCCCTTGGGGATGAAGACATGAATGGAGAGATGACAGCTGTCGCAGAAGCTTCCTCTGGAGGTCAGTTATGGCCAAAGAACATCTCACAAGCCCGGTCTCGCCCAAATGCATTTTTTAAATCTGGCAGGTTATTTATTCCTTCCAATTTAAGATGGCTGACATTGTACCCTCTCCTTTCAAGTCAATACTACACAGCGGTCAGATTGCCATGAAATGGCTGGAAACACCAAATCCACACCGATGCTTACTTTGCACTCAAAAGCTAGGCACTCTTGCTCACTGCTAACCAGCTTACAGAGTCATTGCACAAGTAAAATTCAAAAAAAAAAAAGACCTCTCCAGGTGCCCTTCCCACCCCTCCTGAAAAGATACCCAGGTCCAAAATTAGACAAACTGGGATGAAGGAGGTAAGGGTAAGAAAATGGCATGGAAACAGCAGAGCAATCGAGGTGTATTTTCCGGGCAGTGGATACAGGACGTGACCAGTCTGGTCAGCCATCTGGGGATTTATCAGGCTTGGAGACACCGGATACGTTTTCCAAAGCAAACAGTCCACAGTCCACATCAAGTCTGAAGAGCTCATCTGCTCAGCTCAGAAAGGACTTGCTTTCTACCTTCCTAGTTCTTGGCCCCATCTTCCTTCAGCTCCACAAATTCAGGACACCGATGGTCCACCGACTCTTTTGTGGGCTCATATAAAAAGGATCCATGCAATATCTGTTACAATAGGCAAAGCACCACAAGCATCTTGTGAGCTTAAAACTACAGACATGCATGTTGAAGTCGCTATGCCAACTTGACACAGACTCTTCCTTGTCAAGACGCCAGAACACCCTGTCCCATTTTGGGTTAACCTTGTCCTCTCCACAGTCCACACAAGTATGAATGCCTTTAGCACCACTTCTATTCAACACATAAGGGCTTTGTGCAACAAACCCTTGCTCCGTGAGTGCAAATGGAGAAGCGATGGCGATGCGGCTACTTGCGTATGAGCCCCGCCAAGGTCGACTACATGCATCTTTCCAGATGCTGATGTACTGTTACGAAAGTTGGTCCAAGCCAACGCAGACCCTGGTGAAGAATGCTGGGAGTTCCACTTTGCAAACATCTGGAGGAACAAACTTTGCCCATCCCATTCTCAGAAGCAGCTTCACCACTGCACAGCTCCAGATGTAAGAACATAAGAAGAGCCACGCTGGATCAGGCCACAGGCCCATCTAGTCCAACTTCCTGTATCTCACAGTGGCCCCACCAGATGCGTCCGAGAGCGCACAAGACTAGATATCTGTCTCCTGATACCACTCCCCTGCATCTGGTCCTTGAAGTACCCCGGTTTTATCCCTGGAGATGACAGATCCCCATCATGGTTTGTAACCTGTGATGGACTTTTCCTCCAGGAATCTGTCCGATCCCCTTTTGAAGGCACCCAGGCCAGATGCCATCACCACATCTTGTGGCAGGGAGTTCCACAAACTAACAACACACTGGGTAAAGAAAAGCATGCCACTCCCTTTTGGACGGGCCATGTAAGCCACCAGCTGAAAAGCCTTTACAAGCCACATAACTTGGCAGACGTTCACACACCCTGCTGAGATTAGTATGGTATCCTTAGTACAACTACAGCTAAAACTCTGAAACTACAAAATGCCACCTTTCGCTCAGTAGACTGGAGAACGCTTAAAACAAGGGTGGGCAACACACTGCTCTCCAGATGTTTTTGGAGTGCAAACTCCCACCAGCAGGGTGACATAAAAGTGGGAGCTACAAAACAAGGGGAGCTCAGGACTAAATAAATCTATAGGATTTATGTAGTCTATAGGAAGCACTACCCTTGTCTTTCCTTCATTTGTTTGTTTGTTTGTTCATTCATTCATTCATTCGTTCATTCGTTCACTCTCTATACCACCTGTCTGTCCAGTGGTCACTCTGGGTGGTAAACAACAGTGACCATGACATAAAATAACATAGACACAGACAAAAATCAAGTTAAAAGTAAGCTAAGTTTAGGTAACATTTAAAAACGGAATGGAAAACAGGAGCCTCGTGGCGCAGTGGTTAAATGCCTGCCCTGCAGGTAAAACTGTGCTCACAACCTGGGGGGTTCAATCCCCATTAGCAGGCTCAAGGTTCACTCAGCCTTCCATCCTTCCGAGGTCGGTAAAATGAGTACCCAGCTTGCTGGGTGGGTGGGGGGCAACATGTAGCCTGCATACTGTAATTAAAAACTGTAAACCACCCAGAGACTACTTGTAGTGGTATGGGGCGGTATATAAGCAGAAGCAGAACACTTTGCTCACAGGTACTATCAGCATGCAGTAGTGTTGAGGGTCCTTCTCTGCATTTAGCTGCTGCAGGGGGAACTCCAGAACGACTCTGCTGAGGACCTCCATCACCTCTTTCAGGCCAATGTTATAGGCGTATCTGTAGGGGAAATAGATTGGTAAGAACGAAGGAAATAAATCAAGACATGACGGGAATCTGTTCCAAACTCTTACGCCCATGCCTAGGGGGAAAAACTGAGGACTCCCTGAAATGGCTGGTATTTCTTACAACCAAACTTATATTTCCTTGATTTCCACATACCTACTCTAAGCAAGACTAGACTTGGATTTAGTCCCTAATACCTTTGTTGAATAGGTTACTCACTATCTTTTATTGGAAATATGTATCAGTAACATTATCCTCAGGTTCAGCCAGACCTAGCCCATGACCATGCCAAATTAAGACTAAAACAAGAATAGAGGACCCCACCGCCAAGTGGGACAAATGATTGGAAAAGATGCGGTAACATTAGCCTTCAAAAAGGAAAATCACAGACACCTCCAAAGGAAAACAATCTTTAAAACTGGCAGCTACAAAATAAGTACTTTCCATCTCTGTTTCATAGCTAAATTCAGTATTCAGAGCAATTCAGTATTTCTGAATTTTTTTCAAGCAAACACATAAACCCCACCATGCACATGTATATTGCTAAACATTTAGACAAAACAGTATTACTTGTTGAATCAGCTTAAAGAATCATAGAATTGTGAAGTTGCAAGGGACCTACAAGGCCGTCCCTAGCATGCATGTACAGTGGTACCTCAACTTACAAATTTAATCTGTTCTGAATGCATGCTCTCAAGTCGAACTACTCTTAAGTAGGGGTACCTATCTAAAATTTGAAAAAATAAGTTAAAAAATAAAAAACAATGAAAAAATATTTGTAAGTCGAGCAGACCATATTTAAAATTTGTAAGGCGGCAGTTAAAATGCCAACAGTTTTTTGCTCTTAAGTCGAATTGCTCTTAAGTCGGGGTACCACTGTATTTATGTATCCTTTGGGAGGGGGGGAGTCAGCCCATTGATCATGTAAGGAGTCAGAGAACTTCAATTTAATATACTATCTGCCCACTGTAGAATAAGCATTACGTGGCTCCTCAGTTTAAATATTTCCTGAAGGACTTGAGTTCTCTAAACAAATTTTATGATTTGTTATTAGAGACGGGCACAGTTTGTTTCTTGGATGAACAGGTGTTTGGCACTTCCCAGCCCTACCTCTCCTAGTGATTACCCGCTCAAGAGGCACCACCCTGGCTCCCCGGCCCCTCCTCCTCCAGGTGCGGCCTCTGAGCGGGCGTCCCCTGGGGGAGGTGGGACCCGGAAGTGCTCAACACCTGCTTGACCGAGAAAGGAACTGGCACAAATCACCAAACCAGCCATTCATGCCCATCTCTGTTTATTGCAAATAACAAAAACACTTGCTTCGACTGCTCTTGATGTACAGAAAAGGAGAAAGGCTGCAAAGGAGTCTTACTTGAGCGAGTTGATTTCCAGGACCAGGTTGTCGCACGATATATTTTCCTCTTCGCCCCTCTGCAGAGTACCCAGGACCTCGTTCTGGAAAACTGTGGCCAAAGCAAAAAGGGGCTCGTTAGCTCAAACACGGCGAGCGCCGGCATGTGCAAAACTAGGAGCAGCAGGCAGCATCACTTCTCCATGGGGGAGGCCTCATGCTCCAACTGCTGATGTCCACTCAGCTAACTGGTTTCTCCCGACTGCAACGCAGGGAAGCGTGCATGCAACTGGAGCTGACTCCATAGACGCAAGCCAAAACAGGTACTCTACCTTTGACATCATCCAACTGGGGGGAAGCTGTCCGACTGTCTGGCTGCTCAGCCCCCAGGCTGACATCACTTTCTGTTTCGCTTTCTTCTTCGGCACTCAAAGCAGGACCTAAAGCAGAAAGGACAAGGCCACCTCTGAATACAGTATCCCCCCGCTGCCGATCGTGGGGGTTAGGGACCCACCCCACCCGCGATGCATGAAAATCCGTGATATGTGGAAGCGGGGGGGCAATTTTACCTCCCCCCGCCATCGCCACCGCCCGCCCACATGGCCCGAGGCTTCTCAGGGGAGCCTGGTTGAGCGGTGCAGAGCGACCCGATCGCTCCGCGACACCCCTCTCGGCCGCCCTGAGGCTTCTCGGGGGGGTGCGTGGGAGGGCGGTGCGAAGCGACCCGATCACCCCCGCCACCCTCCCACGCACCCCCGAGGCTTCTCGGGTGGGGGGCAGGGGCGGTGCGAAGCGACCCCCCCCACGGTGCAGGTACTTCGATCCCGCGATGTAGTGGGGCCGTGATACCTGAACCGCGAAATGGCGGGGGGGGGGTCACTGTACAACATTTTAGAGAGCCCTGTAGCACAGGGTTAAATGCCTGCACTGCAGTTAAAACTGTGCTCACGACCTGAGGTTCAATCCCAGGTAGCTGGCTCATGGCTGACTCATCTTTCCATCCTTCCGAGGTGAGTAAAATGAGTACCCAGCTTGCTGGGGGTTGGGGTTGGGGGTGGTGGTCAATGTGTAGCCTGCATCATTAAACTGTAAACTGCTCAGAGACTACTTGAACTTATATGGGGTGGTATAGAAGCAGAACACTTTGCTTTGCATTTAAAATCAATGCCAGGCACTCATTTACCATTACTCAATCTAAAATATGGTATTCCACCATCACACTCACACTCTCCCATTTCTTGTGTGATGCAACTACAATAAAAGGCAATGGCTATTTTAAACTGCATTGAGAGAAGCATTGTCTCCAAATCCTGCAAGATGCTAGTTCCTCTTTTTTTAGTAATAGTTAGGCCTTGTCTTGGACACCATACTTCAGGCATGTCCAATGTCAGGCCCGGGGGCCAAATGCGGCCTGTTTTCAAATTTTGAGTGGCCCGCAGCCTCTCCTCCCCACCAGCTCAGCCTGTCATGCATCCCCACCAGCTGGCCCCTCCCCATACCAGATGGAGGCATCAGCTTGCAGTTTTATGGTTTGCCTGCCCTCCCTGCCTCTGTCCACCACCACCCAGCCACCTGCCGAACATACGTGCCCCCTGGCTCCATTGCTACAGCGTCCTCCCTGCCTCCTTGCATGTTACAGAGCAGGAGTGTCCAAACTTTGGCCCTCCAGATGTTTTGGACCACAACTCCCAGAATTCCAAGGCTATATTGCCAATAACAAAGGCCTGTGGGAGTTGTGGTCCAAAACATCTGGAGGGCTGAAGTTTGGACACCACTGTTATAGAGTCTTGTCCAAATCCAGCCCAGGGGCCAAATGCAGATAAATGGTCGGCCCACACACATTTTCACCTCACCAAATCTGGCCCTTCTTGCAAAATGTTTGGACACCCCTGCCATACTTCAAGAAGGTTGCTGATAAATTAGAACAAATTCAGAGGAGAGCAACAAGAATGATCAGGTGGCTGGAAACCAAACATCAAAAAAGGAGAGAATGAAAGAACTGGACACGTTTAGCCTTGAGAAAAAAAAGACTTGGGGGGAGATAGGAGAGCACTTTTCAAGTATTTGAACAATACTCCTACAGAGGAGGAGCAGGATCTGTTCTCAACCATCCCAGAGTGCAGGACATGCAACAATGGGCTCAAGTTAAAGAGAACCCAGCTTTTGGCCGAGTATCAGGGAAAACTTCCTAACTGTTAGAGCAGTATGACAACGAACACATGACCTCAGGAGGCATTGAGTACTCCAATGCTGGAGGCAATGGAGAGAAAACTGGACAACCATCTCTCAGATCTGCTTTGATTTGTATTCCTGCATGGAGCAGGATGTTGGACTCAACGGCCTTATAGGCACTTGACAACTTTGTGATTTGATGAGGGCCAGACTTCTAAATCAAAGCAGATTTGACAAATGGTTGTCCAATTTTCTCTTGAATGCCTCCAGCACTGGAGCTCTCACCAAGTTAACTGGTTCCATTCATGTACCGCTTTAAGAGTTAGGAAGTTTTTCCCCCCCGAATGTCTGTCAAAATCTGGCTTCCGGTAACTTGAGTCCACTATTGCGTGTCCTGTATTGTGGAATTATCAAAAACAGATTGTCAGTTGTTCTAAGATTCTATAAAGACATCGACCTTGCCTCCAGACAGAAATGTATTTCACCAATGACTGCTCTTAACCAAGGAGTCCTTCTCTGCTATTCTAATCCAGCCTATTATGGGCAAAGAAACTCTCTCTCTCTCTCTCTCTCTCTCTCTCTCTCTCTCTCTCTCTCTCTCTCTGTGTGTGTGTGTGTGTGTGTGTGTGTGTGAGAGAGAGAGAGAGAGAGAGAGAGAGAGGATGAATGGCCATATCTGCATTCTTGTAGAACACCAGTCCATTTCATAAGGATCAGGAGCAAAGCAGCTGGTGGAGATTCCCCTACCTCAGTGGTTCTCAACCGGTGGGTCCCCAGATGTTCCTGGACTGCAACTCCCAGAAATCCTGGGCAGCTCAGCTACTGATGATGAAGACTTCAGGGAGCTGCACTCCAGGAATATCTGGAGACCCACAGGTGGAGAACCACTGCTCTAGTTGAACATTTTCAAACTGGCATTGGGTAAAAAGGTGTTTCGTTCAATGTGCTTTTGCTTACCCCAAAGACTTTGTGTTTGCTCCTCTTGGTCCACATCATTCTCACTGTCAGCTTTCCAGACGTACCCCCTGCCTTCTGAGCCAACCTCTGCAGCGTTATAACCTAGAAAAAAAGGAGCAAGTGTTGGCTTGGTTGCAGTCACTTGGAAGGAAAAGTAAACAGGGGCAGTTTGCATCAGAGAACCAAAGTGACACTCAGCAGACAGGTGTAGTTTGCTCCATGACACTGTAAATCGCCCAGAGAGTTCTTTAAGCACTATGGGGCGAAACATCACCCTTTGCTTTGCTTTAGACATGCAACCCATATATAAGTTTCATCCATGTCAAAATGATAAGCTTTTTGGAATCATATTGATACTGAATACAAGAACCCCCAAAAAGATGCATTCAAAATGACTGTAGCAAGTGATACAGACTGAGTTATTCTCACTTGATAGTCCATCACTTAAGCAGGAATTTGAGATATCCGTTGGGTCTTCACCAGTTATGGCCTTTCCTTTTGCACACAGATAAGAACAACTTGGCAGGAGAAGCTGAAGGTCTATCAAATCCAGCTATGGGACTCCTGTTAGTAATCAGATTGTCCTTCTATTGTTTTTAAGCACCCTTAAAAACAAATCTAGCTGTATAGGTTTTGGAGGCAGAAGTATTCTGCTTGTTCTCAGTTGCTGTTTGTCTGCATTACTTTCAATGTATTTCAGCAAAGGTTTGATTCTTGCTGTTTGAGACACAATGTAATTTGCTGTTTTTAGGTGTTTATGACTTCATCTCTTTGATTTTTCTGTGCTTTGAGCTTTTATGAGGGGATAGGCAAAACATAACATGAATGATCAACATGTTAACTTTTACCTCACTTTAATGTGCTTTGCAAAGTTTTTAGCTTTTAATCAAGAGCTAGATAAAGACACTTTTTTTATTGACAATTAGTTGACAATTAATTAATATTGCCAGAAGAAATATCAACAACCTCAAATACCCAGATGTATACTGTCACCTAGCCTATTTAACTTATATGCAGAGTACATCATGAGAAAGGCAGGTCTGGATGAATCACAAGCCGGAATTAAGATTGCCCGAAGAAATATCAACAACCTCAGATACGCAGATGATACTACTCTGATAGCAGAAAGTGAGGAGGAATTAAAGAACCTCTTAATGAGGGTGAAAGAGGAGAGTGAAAAAAATGGGCTGAAGCTCAATATATAAAAAAAACTAAGATCATGGCCACCGGTCCCATCACCTCCTGGCAAATAGAAGGGGAAGAAATGGAGGCAATGACAGAGTTTATTTTCTTGGGCTCCTTGATCACTGCAGATGGCGACTGCAGCAACGAAATAAAAAGACGCCTGCTTCTTGGGAGGAAAGCAATGGCAAACCTAGATAGCATCCTAAAGAGCAGAGACATCACTTTGCCAACTAAGGTCAGGATAGTCAAAGCTATGGTTTTTCCAGTAGTGATGTATGGAAGTGAGAGCTGGACTATAAAGAAGGCTGATCGCCACAGAATTGATGCTTTGAGGTGTGGTGCTGGAGGAGAGTCTTGAGAGTCCCCTGGACTGCAAGGAGATCAAACCTATCCATCCTGAAAGAAATCGATTCTGAATGTTCACTGGAAGGACAGATTTTGAAGCTGAGGCTCCAGTACTTTGGCCACCTCATGAGGAGAGAGGAGTTCTTGGAAAAATCCCTGATGTTGGGAAGGCAAAAGGAAAAGAGGACGGCAGAGAATGAGAGGGTTGGATGGTGTTATTCATGCAACCAACATGGATTTGGCCAAACTCAGGGAGGCAGTGGAAGATAGGAAGGTCTGGCAAGCTCTGGTCCATGGGATCACGAAGAGTCGGACACGACTGAATGACAACAAAGCTGTCTTAACATTTGTCTTTAATATTGTTTTATAAACAGCCCTGGGTTGTTGTGTTGGGAGAAAGCTGTGTTACAAAAGAAAAAAGAACCCAAAAGGATACAGTGGTCCCCCGCCCTTTTGCAGTTCATATACTGCGGCCCCGCTATATCGCGAGACCGCAGTACACACCAAAAGAGCTTGAGGGAGGGAAAAAAGATTTTAAAAGCCCGGGGTTTTTAAACCTCCCCCCACCTTCCCCAAGCCCTAGGCTCCAGCTGATTAGTGCTGGGGAAGGGAAATAAAGGCTCTGTTGCTTAGAGACATTTTAAACATTGTGGGCCGCCTTCCCAGCCCTGACCCGACCCGACCTGCATCCACATATCACGGATTTTCAATGATCGTGGGTCGGGTCAGTCCCTAACTCCCATTCAGAATGTGTAGCATAAAATCAAACCTATTCAAGAGCCCACAACCACGATCAGAATATAGCAGCCCTGCCCCACTCTCTGACCCCTAAGGAAATGGCATTCGGGTACATACCGTGCCACATATGGAGATCCTATATAATCACCATACATGTGCCTCAAAAAAATAATAACTGGAAATATAAGCTCTGTCCACTTCCTCCAATCATAACTTTATGAAATACTATCATCTCCCCTTTAATTAACTTCTTTTCAAATCAACAACAGGAATAACAAACATTACTATTAAGTTTTTCTTTTTAAAGAAAATGGTCCAACAAAAGTACAGTAGGATCCTGTATTCCTGAGGGACTGGATCCAACCCAGTCCCCCTTGGATGTCGAAAAATTCAGATTATAGCAAACTTTATACAGAGCCTCAAAAGGCAATTCACCCTAGGGGAAGGAAAAGTTCTATCTTAAACCTCAATTGCCTTGTGGCTATACCCATCTATGGAAAAGGCTTTAGGAATTACCCTCCAGGCAAAATCTGGAGCAAGAGTCCTGGAGCGAGAGGGAGTGTTGGAGGAGAAATACCTCCTTAAAAAACCTTGGTCCAGCTGGCCTGGCTGGTAGTATCTCATAAGGGCCCCTTCCCAGGGTTCCAGAAGAGATGGTCAACGGTGTTGAAGGTGGGCTTTTTGCTCCAACGGCAGATAAAATGGAAAAGCCATCTTCTAAGAGAAAGAAAACTTTCATTTTAAACCTCCACTGCCTTGTGGCTATATCCATTTCTGGAAAAGGCTTCAGGAGTTAACCTCCAGACAAAATCCACAGCCGGAGTCTTGGAAGCAGTTCACAGCTGTGCACAATAAGGTTTGGCAACTCCTGTGATGCAGCTGGAACTGCCTTTTAAGCCAGATGGCACGGTTTATAAGTCAAATAAATAAATAAATGAACTAATCATATTGGCTCTGCAGTTCTCACTATTCCAGGGACGTGAAGAGGGGGCTTTTGCTGCTTGGGTAACAGTTTTAACCTCCATATTAATCTACCCAAGCCTTGTGCTCTGAAGAGGCCACATTAGCTTTGCATGCATTGTGGAAACAACATGAGAAGAGAGAGTTACCTGGCCTTTTTAGCCACATTCGATGTTGCTTTAGGACTTCTATATGTAGCACAATACCATAGTCTCTAGAGACTGAAGGATGCCTATCATGATGATGATGATGATGATGATGATGATGATGATGATGATGATGATGATGATGATGATGATGATGATGATGATGATGATGATGATGATGATGATGCTACAGAGCATGGTCTTGGGGCCAATTCCAGTAACGGCATCTTTAGAAATGTATATGTCTAGGATTTTTTTCTTTTAACATTTTATTATTTTCAGACTGTGGATGAGTGAATCGGTGGATACTGATCCCACAGATAAGGGGTCCCACTGCATATATTAATGGAGCACGGGAATTAAACAACAACTTGAGCCTTGAGGTCACAAGCGGCCCAAGAGTGTTCGCCATTGCTGAGCAGGCTCCAAGGCTGCGTCGAAGCAAGGCGGGCAGTGAAAAGGCAGAGGAGCGTTCTTGCTCCCCAACAAATTCAGAGAGAGAAACGTTCCCACCTTTTAGCCTCACTTTGCTCTCCTCTTTGTTCACACCGGAATCGTCACTAAACTGGTCGTCGTCCTCGTCCTCTTCATCTGCAGGATGCATAGAAATAACTGTGCCTTCAGGGAGGGTTATGTCAGGGCCCACCACCACCTAGAAATCAAGTAATGTTACCATTTAATATCAGAAACAGATCCGAGGCTTTGGCTCCTCTGGAAGATAAAACACATAGATCCTACAGGCCAAAAATTAAGACCCTAAAAACAAATGTGTCCATGTGGCTAGATAATCAGAGTAACAAGTCCAACACAGGTGACAAGCCATGATGGCGAGCTGTGTTCTCTCCAGGCTTAAAAGGAAGGTCTCTCAACGTGCCAGACACAGGGGAGTGGCATCATGAGACAGGGATCTAGTTGTCTCCTGGGCTCCCAGAAGCAACTGGTGGGGCCACTGGGAGATCCAGGAAGCTGGACTAGATGAGCCCTTTGGCCTGATCCAGCAGGGCTCTTTTTAGGTTCATAAGTCCCTGTCTCTGACAGAAGAGGTAAGACAAGTCTATCAGTTGGTTACGACCAACTTTCATTCCAGACACTGTTCTCTTGCTGTCCAGCTGACGTGTCAGTCACTATCCCTTTATCTGTTGTTTCTAATACTCAAAACCATCTTGCATTCTTGATGCCACAAGGTAGAGCATTATCAGCCCTGCTTTTGCAGGCAGACCACCGAGGCTGGGTCAGCAAGTGAAGGACTTCGCCAGCAGTGCTACGGTGGACATCTAAGCAGACCAGAGGCCTGGTCAATCAAGATGAAAAGGGAGCAAACAATCTGCCCAAGATGAGAAAGGAGCAAACCTGGGAAGTGAGGACACAACGAGGAGTCAACGTTACACCTTTCTTCACCTCTGCTTCGTCGCAAATTATCGACTGCTGGATTTTCACATGATCTCCTATGCAGACACCATGCCACAAGAATGCCCGCTCCAGAAGTACCTCGTCACCTGCCAAATATCACCCAAAACACATGGAATGGAATGGCCATCTGATGCTGCGTACATCAACGGGCAACAAAATATAGCAGAAGCTAAATGGAACGATCCCTGTAGGTGTTCAGTGTCAAAGTCCAGAATTTTGGCTGTGGAAACAATTCCATTTTTTCCCATATTTCTATTCTGTTCTATTCTTGCTAAATACAAGCATTGTAAAAATATACAGGGTTAATAGCACAGACAGTGCCCTCAACCAACCATCCAAACCTGGGGACGCAATGTTGGGTCTCATCCCTTGAACCACCCTAGATCTGATTAACTTGACCATTCTCCGTATTCAAGCCAAAGAGCCAGTGTTGTGCGCGTCTGTGGCCACGTGGCCAGCATGGCTGCAAGGAAACACTGTTTTTATCTTCCTGCTTTTTACAGTGGTACATATGCATCTACGTGCATTTACATGCTTTCGAACTGCTAGACTGGCAGGAGCTGGGGTGAACAGCGGGAGCTCTCTCCGCTGCGTGGCACCCTGGATTCGACTTTGTTTCTGTTCTTTCCTGGAAGCCTTAACTTCTTTAGGACTTTTGATGTCAGGGAACGTTCATGGAGGCCCTTCTGCACACAAACGCTTGTGTGCAAGCTTCCTTCTACGGTGCACACTTGCCTCCACCCTCTTCCACACAGGGGTGGGAAAGGCCCATTCACCTGTACCCACAAAACTGTGATGGGGCAGAGGACATTCATGTGTGTGCACAAAAAAGCCGCACACAGAGGGTACATTGATTGTGTGAGAAGTGATCAAATCGTTGAAGGTCCCAAACCAGTTGCTGCTCCCCAATGTCCAAATACCTTCTGAAGTGCACCATTAACACAAGAGGTTTGTAGAGAGATCAGGCCCTTAAAGCAAAGGAAACTCCTTAGAATACTCACCATACACTCAAACTGAGGGCAAGAAGAGTGAGAACAGACAAAATAAAATATTTTTTACCCAGCATGTTGTTAGTCTGTGGTACTCCCTGCCACAGGAGGTGGTGATGGCATCTGGCCTGGATGCCTTCAAAAGGGGATTGGACAGATTCCTGGAGGAAAACTCCATCACAGGTTACAAACCAGGATGGAGATGGGTAATCTCCAGGCGTAAAACCGGGGTACTTCAAGGGCCAGATGGAGGGGAGTGGTATCAGGAGACAGAGATCTAGTCTTGTGTACTCCCAGAGTCATTTGGTGGGGCCATTGTGGGATACAGGAAGCTGGATTAGATGGGCCTTTGGCCTGATCCAGCATGGCTCTTCTTATGTTCTTAAAGGGCAGGTAAAATACTTGATCATAAAACCAAATCAATATTTAGTGACCCAGAAGGATCAGCACCCACAAAGTCAGTGGAATTTTATTCTCTGAAATGACTCAAGATGGGGGCTTGGTGCTTCAGACGAAGCGCCCCGGCCAGCTGTGGCCAATCAGCCTCCTCGCCAGCTGCCTGGACCACTCAGTGGACTCAGCACGCTGCTGCGGTCCTTTCCTTACAGCGGCATGCTAATCATTGCCGGAGCCCCATCTGGCACCTCCGCAAAGCCAACCACTCTGCTGGAGAGGCAGGAAGACGAGTCCCCATATGCTGCCAATAATTCGTCGGATGAGCACAGAAGTGGGATGAGGCATCTGGGGTTCCCACAATGACTGGCATGCTGTTGCAGGGAAAAAGACCCAAGCGGTGTGCAGAGGCCAGTGAGTGGTCCAGGCAGTTGGGGAAGGAAGATTGGCCAGGGGTGCTTCGTGTTTTGTACGAAGCATGAAATCCCCATCTCTAGAAACTGCACAACAGAGGAAAATGTGATGGGACAACTCCTGGTTTCAACAATCGTTGAGATTGAAGGACAGGCATAGAGTGTCAACAGAGTGTCTGTTTTCTAGAGCAGATGAGCTGGAAAAGGGGAGATGCCGATATCAACATACGTCTCCTAGCGCTCTGCTCTGACATAGGCTCATTCCAGACCCAGAAGCCCACTCTGAGGAACAGAGACGCCACGTGAGACGCTCTGTGAGATGAGCTCAGGGATGATCAGGGCTGCAGCTGATGCTCCTGTTGCTTTAAAACCATCAGGAGCCCACCTTCCTACTACAAATTGCAGCTGGAACCCAAGAGCAAACCAGCCAATACTGCCAGTTCAGTCAATGTTGTACCTGGTGGTAAGGCTCAACCAACAGAGATCACTCGGCATCTTCCCACGCTGCCCTCGAGCCTGTTTTATTCATGACACCCAATCAGCAGCTGCACGAACAATGAATCATGCTGCTGTTAATGTCCCCCCCCCACCCCCAGGTGATTATTTGCGGCTTCCTCTGTCACTCTGCTACCGCAGTTCCTATCATTTCAAGCCGCCAAGGAGCCAAGGGCTCGTCACGCAAGCCGGCTCCCTCTCCTTACCTATCTTGCAGTTGGGGCCGACGACGCTGTTGGAGATGCGGCATTTCCTGCCAACCGACGTCCCCTGCCCGATGAGGACATTCTCTTCGAGGACGCTGTCGTGGCCCAAGCTCACTTCCGCCCCTCGGTAGATGTTGTGCCGGGAATGAGAGCAGCTCTGCCTCCTGTCGCCAGTGACGTTCATCTCCGGAGTAATCGGGTAGATCCAGCGTTGCAGGATGTCAGAGGACACCGATTCATACATCAGCAAGTTAGAGATGGAGGTGCCATATTCCTCTGATGTCACGTGCATATGGATCTGGTTGCCCAGAACCTGGAGAATATAGAAAGATACCAAGGAGAAAGCCAACGGAGTGAAGGAAGGCTTAGGCCTGCTTCTGCTGGTAAACTGAGATCCAGTTTGGGTTTTTTTTGTTTATCTAGTCTCGTGCTCTCCCAAACGCATCTGGTGGGGGCCACTGTGAGATCCAGGAAGCTGGATTGGGCTCTTCTGATCCACTCCCTTTATTTATTTATTTATTTATTTATTTTATTTTATTTTATTTTATTTTATTTTATTTTATTTTATTTGCCGCCCACTACCCAAAGGTCTCTGGGTGGCTTACAACAGAATCGAACAATTAAAACAAAGCATTAAAATGTCGATTAAAACAATAAAAACATTTAAATACAAAACGCTAAAATTGCCATCAGGACCCACAATCTATATTATGTCAGTTAAAAAACTTCTGAAGCAGAAAGTCCTTTAGTGCAAAGTGGTGGAGTATACAGTATCGCCCCCCCTGCCCTGCCACCTGCCTGCCTGCCTGCCTGCCTGCCTACCTACCTACCTACTTATCTAGTTTTACAGCTTATATGCCGCCCACCACCCAAAGGTCTCTGGGCAGCTTACAGTCAAAAGAATTAAAACAGTTAAAACATCAAAATGTCAATAAATAATCAAAACAATGATAAAAAACATTACACTAAAAATTGGGGATTCAAGCTACCAGGCAGGTTTAGCAACTAGATCACAGACCGCACTGAGCACAAGACTGTGCCTGAGCACCGTAAATATCTTCCTTTTCTCCCTCTCTCTGCCAAAGTCTAGCTAAGTTTCACAAGTCATCTTTGCACAGATTCCAAATGCCTTGGCGATCCACCAAAGCTTCCAAGGTGATTTCCTTTCCCAAATATTCCCTCCCTCCCTGTCTCTCTCTCTCTCTCTCTCTCACTCACTCACACACACACACACACATTGTACCACTTGATCCAACTCTGACACAATGACGGTGCAGCCTGCTAGCAGTCAACCCTTCAGAGTGGGGCCCTTTCTCCAAACGTACCTCTTCATTCACCAAAAGGCCCCGCACAAAGTCATCCCGGGTTTGATAATCAAAGTTGTCTGTGAACAATTCAGCCACCTGTGGGAGAAGGAGAAACACCGGGAGGTCAACCAAGTGAGAAAAGAGACTCGTGACTCCAAATGATCTTCTTAAGAGGGCCCTGGCTTAACTCTGAGCAAACGGCACACAGAAGAAAATCTCCCCGGGGGAGGTTTTGAAACAAGTGAAAGTTCCTGGACAACCACTTGCTGGGAATTTAAAACCATTTGGCCCTGCCAAATGCCTCTGGGAATCTAAAACCATGTGGTTTTAGATTCCCAGGGACATTTGGTGGGGCCACTGTGAGATACAGGAAGCTGGACTAGATGGGCCTTTGGCCTGATCCAGCAGGGCTCTCTTTTTATGTTCTTATGTTCACATGCTGGGAATCTAAAATGAAGGCAAGCAGTTGCCATCAGTAAGCAGGTCTTTGACAGGTGGTTTCCACTGCACTGAGGGAAAACACCCTGTTTCATGGCACTGAAGAGAAGAAACTAGAGGTCCTTCTGCCCTTCCTCCTTTGCTAGAAGTGGCGTTGAGTCTCGGAGGAAGGCTCGGGGTATCGAGACCCTATTCTTTGCTGTATCATCCTTTGAAGGTGACCCAGGCACCGGGACACCTCTCTGAGACACGAAGAAGGTCCACTTGTGATGGGGGCTGGTTATTCCTTGGAACCTACCTGAGGGGAACAGATGCTGATATGACAGTCCAGCAGATCATGCCGTATCTTCACTTCTTCAATATTACTCTGGAACATGCTCTAGAACGGGAAGAACGCAGCAAAAGTCCCGTCAGCTCCTGGTTTTTCCGTACCCTTGTTAACCGCCCTGAGTTCCCATTTGGGAAAATCTGGCAGTATATAAATATAAAAATAAATACCCACCCCCTGTCCATGCCAGTTAGGTGCCTTCATTACAAAGAGGAGAGGCTGAACTGGTCACATTACGACACTTGCCTGATGGTCAATGCCACTGCAACATCTAGAGCAGCATCAGGAACCATGTCTGACATCTCCATTAGTAGAAGAGTGGTGGCGAACCTTCGGCATTCCAGATGCCCCTTTGTCATTGGCAATACAGGCTTCGAATTCTGAGCGTTGCGGTCCAAAACGCCTGGAGTGCCGAAGGTTCACCAAGCACTGAGCTAGAACGATCCCTTAAGTAGATTCCCAGAGGTTTCTCAATATGTAATACAGCACAGTATTTCTAGAAGCGACTGTCCCTTGGCTTTGTCTATGAAAGGTCATCAGAGAAGGCTCCATTACAGCCGGGGTGGGGAATCTTCGGACCTCCAGATGTTTTGGACCACAATTCCCAGAGTCCTTTATCACTGGCAATGCAGGCTCAGGATTCTGGGAGCACCTGGTATTCGCTGGTGGGTCTCCCATCCAAATATTAACCAGGGCTGGCCCTGCTTAGCTTCCAAAAGCAGGCGAGATTGGATGTGTTTGGTTTAAAAAAAAAAAAAGTTTCTGGGAACTGCAGCCCAAGAACACCCAAGTTACCCAAAGTTGGGAATCACTGCTATAGGGAACTGGAATGCCTACCAACCCTTCTACTGAAACCCAGTAAGCCTCCACATTCTGAAAACAAAATACCTACTCAAATGTATTAAAAATCACATGTAGTACGGAAGTGAAAGATCTTATCACTGACGGATACCTATTCAAATAACACTTTTTAGGCATAAATGTGTTCTGTGCTACCCTGTTTCCCTGAAAATGACCTACCCAAAAAATAAGCCCTAGCAGGATTTTAATGCATTTGTTAAATATAAGCCCTACCCCGATAATAAGACCTAGTGATGGACATGGCGAACTTGCCTGTCGCTGGCTCCTTTGCCGCTGCCCCCTCGCTCGCCCCTCGAACCCAGGACAGCACATTGCCTGCCTTGCTGCCTCTCTCTCTCTTGCCGTCCTCCTGTCCCCGTCGCGCGCTGAGTGGGAGCACGGATGTTTTGCCTCTCAGCCAGCGCCGCTCTTGGGGGGGGGGGTATACTGAGCCGCTGCTGTCCCTTCAACCCACCATACCCCCACCCACCTCAGGCAGCATGTTGCCACCTGGGCCCTTCACACACACACACACACACACACAACCATTGGTGGTGACTGCTGCTGCTGCTGCTGCTGCAGAGGTCAGTGGCTGAGCGTTGATCCCATCTGGATGCTGACAGGGGGAGTGGAAAGAGGCGTGCGTGCATGTGCATGTTTGGCTCTGTTTTGTGCGTGCGTGCACGCTAGCAGGCACACGCATGTTGCACCTCCTGTCCCAGGCAGCGCCAGATAAAACTTGACACCTATGTTCCACCTCCCAGCTGGGGGGAGGGAGACAAAGGGAAGATTGCCCGAAAATAAGACATCCCCTGATAATAAGCCCTAGTGTATTTTCTTGAGAAAAAATAAATATAAGACAGTGTCTTATTTTCGGAGAAACACGGTACCTTGGGTCCCAGTCCAGTGTGAAGGGCAGCAAACAAATAAAATAAGTAAGTAAGTAAAGATTTACAACTGAACTACCACTTGTCCAGCAGGAAACTATCACGCTGGATGTACAATGAACAATCTAAGCCTCTAAAAGAGGGAAATATTCAGAGCCAGCAACTCTTTAATAACTAATGGATTGTTTGAAGCAGAGATGGGCACAAACTGGCAATTCGTGCTGGTTCGTTTTTCAGATGAAGAGTTTTTCGATGCCTCCAAGCCCTGCCTCCTCCAGTAGGCACTCAACCTGGAGGACGCGAGACAGGGAAGCGAGGTCACTGCCTCTCAGTGGGTGCCCTCCAGAGGAGGCGAGGCATCAAACATCTATTCAGCTGAAGAATGAACCAGCATCAACCGTTTCGGCATTTCAGGCCCTTCTCTCGTCTGAAGCCCATCTCCTTCTCCAGTCTGAGGTCTCACAAGGTCCCCAGGATAAAACTCTGCTTGCCAACTCCTTCCCTGTCCACACACCATGGGAAACCGGAAGCGTTTCAGCCCTCGAGTTCTCTGGTAGTGCAGGACCCGTTTCGTTGCACCATCCATGGCAATCACCACGTCATCCTCTTGGCACCTGGCTCGGTGGCCCGGCGAGGACTCTTTGAAGACCATTGTCATCACAGACACATTTTTCTCCAGCTTACGCCGTAACCTGCACGGGAAAGGGCAGGGGAAGGGGGAGGGAGAAAGAGGGCCTTTAATTGAAATGAGGCGGCCCCACCAGTTGGAAATGGGTCACAACAAAAAAGATCCATTCATCCCCCTCCAAAACACCCACCTGTGTTCCTGTAAGGCCGTGGAAATGTTAATATTGGACACAACATCTCCAGAGACGAGGATGAAATCGGAACGAACAAGTGACTTGGCATCGACGTCCCGGAGCACATCGCCAAGCGAGCGGTAGAGGTCCGAGGTCACAAACCGCACTGTATTTGGAGAGTTTGGATGGCACCACTTAGATTTCCTGGCAACGGGACACAGACAGAAAGGAACATCTGGGAACATCTGTAGAGGGTGCACGCTAAAAAAGGCCAGTGCCTTCTTGCTGTTCTTTTTAAAAAAATATGAATATAAGACACAAAACTACAGAAGTAAACACAGAAGACGGAATCCAGCAGCCTGGGCAAATATCTATATCTATATCTATATCTATATCTATATCTATATCTATCTATCTATCTATCTATCTATCTATCTATCTATCTATCTATATAGATATAGATATAGATAGATAGATAGATAGATATAGATATAGATATAGATAGATATAGATATAGATATAGATATAGATATAGATATAGATATAGATATAGATATAGATATAGATATAGATATCCAAAATGCAAACTTTTACTTCTGTTGAGAAAAAAAATTCTGGAAACCATTTAAGAAATTACTGTCTGTACCTTCCAAGGAAGTGGCACCAGACGCTGAAAATTTTTCCCTACACAATAAAGTCTATGATACCTGAAAGGCTGTACTGCAGGGGAGGGGAGGGACCTGTTTTTGATCAACCTAGAGTATAGGGCGTGCAACAATGGGCTCCCGTGACAAGAAGCCAGATTTTCATGTATTTTCAAAGGATTTCATTGCCAGGATCCGATAGTTGTTGAATTTTTCAGACTGTTTGTGTTCTGGAAGTTTTTCTTCCTGACGTCAGGGCTACCAGTGAGTCACTTTTGTCACTTTTATTCACTTTTTTAAAAAAATCCACTCACTGTTGTCACTTTTCCAGAAATAGTGGCACTACTGTCACTATTTTCAGAGCTCAAGGAGCCCCCAAGGCGTTCCCAAGACAAATGGAAATGGTAGTAAGGACAAGTCCTTTAACCCGGATGACCCCGACAGCATAAGTTAATTTAGTCATGTGATCATGATGATGGATTCTTTGATGTGATATGTTAATCCAATATTAAATTTGAAATGTTTACTCTTCTTTGAAAATAAAATAAATATTTGTGCTATAAAGTGTAATGATTTTTTAAAGTTATCTCTGTTTTATAACCATCTCTCTAATCCTGCCAATGAGCTCTGAAATGTTGGCGGAAACTGCACTACCTCACTTTAAATTAACCGAAATGGAGTTGGGAAAAGTCACTTTTTGGTCACTTAATGTGTCAAAAAGCCACTACTGTATATCGTCACTATTTCTGTCTTTAAAATGTCACTTTTCTACTGTTATAGACCCCATGAAGTGCTGACAACCCTGCCTGACGTTTCGCCAGACTCTGTGGCTGGCATCTTCAGAGGCGTCTCACTCACTTTATAACCCAGAGCACAGAGAGAACTCCTAGTTCCCTGAGCTCCTTGCCCTCTGAAGATGCCGGCCACAGAGTCTGGCGAAACGTCAGGAAGAAAAACGTCCAGAACACGGACAAACAGCCCGAAAAACTCACAACAAGAAGCCAGATTTTGGTTGAATATCAGGAGACATTTCCTAACAGTTAGAGCAGTACAGCAATGGACCAATGACCTTGAAAGGCAGTGAGTGCTCCAACACTGGGGGCATTCAAGAGAAATCTGGACAACTACCTGGCAGATCTCCTTTGACTGGTATTCCTGCATCAAGCAGGGAGTTGAACTTTATGGCCTTATAGGCCCCTTCGAAACTTCATGATTCTATGATTCTGCCAAAGCAAATAGAAGCAGCAGGTCATCTTGTGGCCCCATAAAGGCTCCTTGATTAGGGATGGGCATTTTGTTTCAGAACCAGTAGGCTATGAAATGAACCACACGAGCCCAGGTGGTGCTCGGAACCGGTTGATACACGCAGATCCTGTTGCTTTACCTTTCTCTGTTTCACGCAGGGTTAAAACCCGACGATGAAGCACACTGCAAGGTCATTTTCCCCGCTTCATGCTGCTGGTCAATCAGAGAGGGAGGTGGGATGATGCCTGTCCCTGCACAGCTCCTGATTGGCCAGCATCCCAGATCTAGCACAGATGACGTCGCAGCATGCTTCCTCGTTAGATTTTAACCCTGTGCAAGACAGAGAAAGGTAAAGCAACCGGATCTGTGTGTATCAGCCGGTTCCGAGGACCACCTGGGCTCGCGTGGTTCGTTTTGTAACCTACTGGTTCTGAAACGAAATGCCCATTCCCTATCCTTGATCTCTCACATGCATGTCTCCAAACCACGCACTCCTTGAAGCAATAGGAGGGAGGATATAATACATCCTTCTTCAGGAAGACTGAAACAAGGAGGACACCAATTTCTTAGATAAACCAGAAAGCTCGCCTTACAGTACATGGTCCTTGATTTCTGCAGACTTCCAGCAACAAAAGATGAAGGTTTCCTCCACACCGGTTGCAGTTAGGAATTCTAGGGTGTAATCAATCATGGCCACATTCGCCAGAGGAATCAGAGCCTAGGAAAACACAGGAAAGTCAGGCCAAAATAAAATATAAAAACCCACAAAACGGTGCAGTTCTGTTGCCAACAAGACACCCTCAATCCCTGTGTCAAATCCAGAAGCAGCAGCAGAACAAGCTATGACATGAAGTCTATGGGAGCATTTAGAATAGGACTGTGGCATCTACAGGAAGGGGAATCCAGCAGCAGCAGCAGCACCTTTGGATGCTGAAAAATGTGGAACTATTGAAAGCTACATACTGCATGGTCTCTGGTTTCCTCTAGCCTTCAATTCTAGGAAATGCACCCTGGAGATGCATACAAACCTGTATTTCTAGGTTGTTGCTGTTTTACTATCTTCAGCCCGCAGATTAATAAATCAGTGGATCAGTGGACTCTGTAGAAGTCAACTGCCCAATTTAGTGCAAGCCCAATTTAAGAAATAAGTGAAAAATAAAATAGGCACTAGCTTAATTTTTCCTTAGTGGAAAACAGTAACTGTTGGTCTGAAGGAAATGCACACCACAAAGTTTCTGGGTCTCTCCTGTCTTTCCAGAAGCAGGCAAAGACCTTCCTCTTCAGGCAAGCTTTCCCTGAATGAGGGACTTCCTACTATGTAACTTTATATGGTTTACCACACACGATTGCATTGTCTGATTTCATAAGAACACCAGTGCTTTCCATGCTATTTTCCACCCCTCATAATGGATTTTTCTTTTCTTTTTGTGTGCTCGTTCTAGCTCTACTTTAACCTTTTAATGTTCTAAGATGCCTCATTTAATTCCTTGTTCTTAATTTGAATACTGTATGTCTTACGTTCTTTATATATTACCACTCATTATTGTTCTTTATATATTACTCCTCATTATTGTAAGCCACCTTGGGTCCTTTCCCAAGGAGAAAGGTGGGGTAAAAATAGTATGTATGTATGTATGTATGTATGTATGTATGTATGTATGTATGTATGTATGTATGTATAAATAAATAAATAAATAAATAAATAAATAAATAAATAAATAAATAAATAAATAAATAAATAAAAAGAGGAACTGCAGAACTAAAATTAAGTGTCTGATATAGATTTTCTGCCTTGAAACCTACCATGCTTTCTAGAAATGCATCTCCTTAATGTAGCATCATATTAAATGTAGGTTTCCAATGAAAGTATGAGAAAAATTCCAAGTGTTGACTCGTCCTTACATGTAGTAAGTCACAACTCAAGGAAGCCCATTTGAATTAATGGAAGCTATGGAGGTGCTGACTCACCAAATTCCCCCTGACTGGATGGGCTTACTCTACTACACTGAACAACAGGATTTCAGCTATTGTTAATTTGTTAATTAAATGATTAGCCCTAAGAAGCAATCACCAGGAAGTGTTTTGCTTTTGGGTGACAATAAAGCATTCTTCACCCTGCCATCCCAGAAGAACTGGACGCAAACCAGCCCAAATTCCTTCCCTAGGTCATATGTCTCCTGAACTTTAACTAGAATGCCTCGCTTTAATAAGGAGGTTTGGCAGACTCCAAACAGGGAAAGTTTACTGATAATTAACTCCGCTTCAAAGGACTATCTAGCCAAACCTGTTCATGTACAGAAATGGCACAGAATGCAATTATTTCCTCCTTGTACGGAACAGGATCAAAGACACCTGTAACTTCAAAGGAAGACATACTGTTTGAGAACATAAATGACTGACCCAATTACGCTACTATAGAAACATGGGGTTAAATATCATGGCTAGTCCCAACTTGAGCACATCCTCTGTTTCAAGTGGGACTCACATCGTTGTGGACTTATGGTTTAGGAGCTGAGCTAATGGGTCTGTTCCAGGTGGGATAAGCAACTGAGTTCATCCCATAATAGTGTAAGAAAATCAGGGATGAGGAGGAAGAGAAGGAAGCCCACTTCACCTCTCTCCTGGCCAAGCACAGGATATAGCAGACTGATGGGCAACAAACTGCTCACTATTTATTTATTTATTTATTTATTTATTTATTTATTTATTTATTTATTTATTTATTTATATTTGTACAATATGTATTAACCACTCAACTTCCCTCAGGAACTCTGGGCAGTGTTCAACAAATTATAAAACAAAACAACTAGACCCCGCCCAAACAACCCACAAACAAAATAAATAAAAAACAATAAAATGCAACAACAGCATATACACAGATAAACAAAACTCCAGCAAGAAAAAGGCTGGGATAGATAAAACCAACTAAACTATTACTTCTCTGCCAAACATAGTCCCTATTCCACCATCTGGAAACTTTTTTTAAAACTGGCAACTTTTTTTAAAGCTTATAAGAAATTACAAGGAAACCATTGCAGAGATCAGATTTTGTCCAAAGAACTCAGATTGCAGCTTTTGAAAATGATGAAAAATTACAAAAAGAGCCCTGAAGTGCACGATTAGACAGGAAAGAAAAAGAACGTATTACAGGTGGAAGTCACGATGCTTCTATACATGATCATCTGCAGGACTCTTTAACCCTGGACCTTGCTAGCTGAAGGATGTGACAGGGCTGTGAAAACGCCCCAAAGAAGAAGATGCATGGAGGGTTTTTTTTGGGGGGGGGAACCATCACATAAATAAGTAAGATTTCCTTACTTCAGTTTTCCCCCTCCACAGATCTGGAATGCTAGCTGAGCAGTAATTTAGATATTTTGATCTGCCACTCTAAACCGCCAAGTTGAGGAGAAGACTGGTGGCTGTGACAAACAACTCTTAATCCTACTGTGTCAAAGAGACATTTTTAAAAAGCCCCTGGCACTTCTCCTTTGCATGCAAAGGCTACTTCCATTCGTTCAATACCTTCCAAAGTTAGTTAGCTAGCTACTAATTCTGACTTTACAATTACATACAGTATATAGTAATTAAGTGGACATATACAGTAATTCAGTGGACAACCCCCTTCATAAGCCTGAATGTCCCGTTCTGCATTGGACTGACATGCCAAAATGTCAAGTATAAGACCACAGTGAGCTGGAAACACAGCAGCCCTATTTTCAGCAGAAACTTTAAGCATCCTTTCTCACAAATATTTATTTATTCATTTAAAATATTTCTATCCCGCCTTTGTCCCCAGAAGACCCCATGGTAGCTTAAATATACAAATACAGTAGTTCTGTTGTTTTATCCTTCAACTGTCTACCTACTATAAAGTTGGCCCAACATAAAGGCTTTGACACCTTCTGTTGATTTCTGTTTCATTCGGAGACAATTACCAAAAGCAAAGTGTTTCTCTTTGCAAGATGTTGCAATACAGACTTAATACAGTATTGTCAAACTGAATATATGTAAGCCCCTTGCTCGGTAAATACTTTTCTTACTATGTTAATGGACACAAGAGGTTGTAAAAAGAGCCAAACATATTGTGAAACATAGGAAGAGCACACTACTTTTATGTGCACTCAGGGCATGAGTAAACTGGATAGAGGGACACTTTCCCCCTCTCACAAAATACCAGAACTAGGGGACATCCACTCAAATTGAGGGCTGGGAGAGTAAGAACAGGCAAAAGAAATTTTTTTTACCCAGCATTTTGTTAGTCTCTGGAACTCCCGGCCACAGGATGTGCTGATGGCATCTGGCCTGGGTGTCTTCAAAAGGGGATTGGGCAGAAAAGTCCATCACAGGTAACAAACCATGGTGGAGATGTGCAATCTCCAGGCTTAAAACTGGGATACTTCAAGGGCCAGATGCAGGGGAGTGGTATCAGGAGACAGATATCTCCTGCGCTCCCAGAGCATTTGGTGGGGACACTGTGAGATAGAAGTAGCTGGACTAGATGGGCCTTTGGCCTGATCCAGCAGGGCTCTTCTTATGTTCTTATGATTATATTGGTGCATAAAAACTGCCCAAACGTCAGTGTCCCAACTTCTAATGAGTGAAGCACAAGTTGTTAGTCCGGTAGGAATTCAAATTTCAGAGAACTAATAGACCAAGAGAAAGCTACTGCTAAACAGATTGAGAAAAAAATCCTGAAATCACAAAACTGCAGGTGAGTATCTAAAAACAAGCAACACAGCAAGCAAGGAACTGAGGACAAAAGGCAGGTGGGGAAAAAACGAAGCTGGAATTGCATCAACGCAGTATTCTGCCAACAACTTAGGTGTGCTCTTGGATTTGTCTCTGAGCCTGGATAGCCTGATTTTAAGCTACCTTGGGCCCTTTTTTAAGGAGAAAAGCAAGATAAAATATTTTAGATAAATAACCATCATTTATTTTAAATAAATAAATCAGTCTCATCAATATCCACATTATACTACTGTTATTTTATGACAGAGAGCCTCACAAACTTTACAGCACAATCTTCAGTGAAATTCCTGCATACAGTTACAGTTAGTTAGACACTATCACCAGAACGTTAGACACCCACTGACTTTCTTACCAACTAACCACGATCTCCACATTTTGACCTCTATTTTTTGATACTATGTATAAATATTTGCCATGCTGTATTTCTTTTTCTTATGTCTGACGAAGTGGAATTGTCCACGAAAGCTCACATCAAAATAACATAACACTTAGCCACGGAGGTGCCATCCCATTTTTAGCTCTCTTTTTTTGTTGTTCTTGTTATATTTTTTATTTTTTTTTCAATCTACAGTGGTACCTTGTATAAAGGAATTAATTCATTCCAAATGAAATTATGTTAAGCAAATTTTCCTTTATACAAATTTCCCATAGGAATGCATTGAAAACGGAGTAATCCCATTTTTATGTTTTAAGGATTTGCCCCATGGGCGATTCTGTTAAGGAAATTTCCCCTCTCTCCGGAATATTTTATGTTGTACAAATTTTATGTTATACATTGATACCTTGTATAAAGGAATTAATACGTTCCAAATGAAATTATGTAAAACAAATTTTCCTTTATACAAATTTCCCATAGGAATGCATTGAAAACGGAGTGATCCCATTTTTATGTTGTAAGGATTTGCCCCATGGGCGATTCTGTTAAGGAAATTTCCCCTCTCCGGAATATTTTATGTTGTACAAATTTTATGTTATACAGTGGTACCTTGTATAAAGGAATTAATTCGTTCCAAATGAAATGATGTAAAGCAAATTTTCCTTTATACAATTTTCCCATAGGAATGCATTGAAAATGGAGTGATCCCATTTTTATGTTGTACAGATTCTCCCCATAGGCGATTATGTTAAGCAAATTTCCCCCTATCTCCAGAATTTTTTATGTTGTACAAATTTTATGTTATACAAGCTGTTTGTTATACAAGGGTCCACTGTACAAACTGTTTGTTACACAAGGGTCCACTGTATAATAAATATTTCTCAAGCAACCCTTCAGTGGATATATACCTGTGGTTAACCACGACGATATTAAAATAAATAAGCATGCTATGGGTTTGCTGTCACAGCAGGGGCCTCAGAGGGAGTTCTTTCCAGGTAAGGGGAGGCGGGGGGGAGCCAAATTTCTCCAGGGTGGGGGAACCGGGCAGCGGTCCCAGAAGAAGGGACACCCCACCACCACCATCATCACCCCGGGCGGATGATGTTCTTGGGGGAGGGCTGCTGAGGGAGACCGAAGGGGCAATGTGGCTCGGGGCGGCGAGTGGGACGAAAGAGCCCGTCGTCGTGCCCGCCTGGCGTCCCCCGAGAGCCCGATCCTTGCGGTTGGGGCATCGCTCCTGCCTCTCGGCCCCTCCGCCTGCCCAGGCGCCCTCGCTCGCTCGCTCGCTCACCCGCGGCCGGTCCTTGGAGATGGGGAAGAAGCGGCGGTTGAAGCTGTCGGCCACCAGCACGGCCTGGAGCGGCTCTTCCTCTTGAGGATCGGGCCCTCGGGAGGCTCCGGCGGCTGCTCCCGATCCGGATCCGGCCCCGCCACGCTTCCCAGAGGGAACGCGAGCCGCCATGACACCCGCCCGCCTGCCCGCCCTCCTCCAGTCTCCCACGCGCGCGACCCCCTCCCGCCTCCGGCTCGCCTCTTCCGCTTCCGCCCACGAGGGGCGGGGGGGGCGGGGCGAGAAGGGACGGCGGCGCGGCGGGGACAAAAACCGGCGGCGGCGGCGGCGGAGCGCGAAGCCTTCCAAGCGGCGAGGAGGAGACAGAGTGGTGGGGGTGGCGGGGGTGGCGCTGGTGCGCATGCGCCCCTTCGCACTCAAGGGCTTTCCCCCTCTTGTGGATGAGTTTCATGTCCGGGAGAGAAACTTTGGCGAGGCCGGGGAGGGGGCCAATGATTAGGTTTTTTTTTTTAATTATTTGTATTTACATCACCTCCTGGCAAATAGAAGGGGAAGAAATGGAGGCAATGACAGAGTTTATTTTCTTGGGCTCCTTGATCACTGCAGATGGCGACTGCAGCAACAAAATTAAAAGACAATTGCTGTTTGGGAGGAAAGTGATGGCAATCCTAGGCAGCATCTTAAAAAGCACAGACATCACTTTTCTGATAAAGATACGGATACTCAAAGCTATGGTTTTTCCAGTAGTGATGTATGGAAGTGAGAGCTGGACTATAAAGAAGGCTGATCGCCGCAGAATCGATGCTTTTGAGCTGTGGTGCTGGAGGAGAATCTTGAGAGTCCCCTGGACTGCAAGGAGATCAAACTTATCCATCCTGAAAGAAATCAACCCCGAATGTTCACTGGAAGGACAGATTTTGAAGCTGAGGCTCCAGTACTTTGGCCACCTCATGAGAAGAGAGGACTCCCTGGAAAAGTCCCTGATGCTGGGAAAAATCGAAGGCAAAAGGAAAAGAGGAAGACAGAGAATGAGATGGTTGGACGGTGTCATCGATGCAACTAAAATGAATTTGACAAACTCCGGGAGGCAGTGGAGGATAGGAAGGCCTGGCGAGCTCTGGTCCATGGGGTCACGAAGAGTCGGACATGATTGAACAACAACAACAAATTTACATCATAAAAATCAAACAAAAATCAGAGTCGTTCCAACAGAAGAAAAGACATCAAGCCAGTTATTATTGGATGGATGGATTGTTTTGAATCTCACCCACCCATTCCCTGCTGCAAATAAATACTGTACAGCAGGCATGTCCAAACTTTGGCCCTCCTGATGTTTTGGACCACAACTCCCAGAATTCTAAGCTTAGACTGCCAATGGCAAAGGATTGTGGCAGTTGCTGTCCAAAACATCTGGAGGGTTGAAGTTTGGACATGCCTGCTGTACAGTATATCCCAAATCCTACCAAACTCTGTTGAGAAAGTCATCATTGAGAATCCATAACTAAAACCAACAATCTATACATGTCTGGGAGTCCCTTATTGTCTATTATTCTAATCATATACAGTAGAACCCCTGTTTCCATGGGGGAATCAGTTCGAGGTCACCCTACAGATACCGGAATCTGCAGATAAGAGCAAACACTCTTATCCAGGAGTGACAGTGGCGACAGGAGTGGTGGGGTACCGGGGGCAAAAGCTTTTGGCCCCCAAACTAACCAAACGCTGAGCAGTGGTGGAGGGCTGCAGACCTGCCCAGTGGGAGTGATGGGGCGCCAGAGGTGAAAGCCAAGCCAAACGGCTTTAGCCCCCAGCACTAACCCACTCCCGCTGGGCAGGTCAGCAGAACAGGGAATGGGGAAAAGCACCTTTGTGCCGCCCGGTCTGCCCAAAGGTGCAGCAGCGCAAAGGCTATTTCTCTCGCCAGCAACCTGACCAGTGGGAGCAGTGGTGTGACCGGGGAGGAAAAGTGGCGCCCAATCTGCCATCCAGGCAGGGTGGCGTAGCTTTCACCCCAACACCCCAACACCCCTGCCACCCCCTGATCACCAGCTGTGGATAACTGAATCCGCAAATGGCAAATCAGCAGATACAGGGGTTGCACTGTACACAATAAAAGGATGCCACAAAAGTACCTAGCTTTGTATCCCTTTAGCTATATATAAATTAGGTTTTGGAGGAGAGGGGACAACTATAATGATAGCCTTTGAATTGCAAAGTTGGAAAGGGACCCTCTGGATGACTGAGGGCACCCTTTGTCAGAGAGCCCCAGTGGGGAATTGAACTTCCAACCTCGGGTTCCGCAGCCAGAGGCCTAAGACACTGAGCTAATTGTTATTAATTGTTGTCAAATGACATGCAGTATTAATATTTATTTAGAATTTAGAAGTGCATTGGCTGGTTTCTTGGATGATGGAGAAAATCGGGTTTTAAGATACCGTTGCATAGGGAGAACAATCTCTAATCACCCAACCACCATGACTGTGTTTCGTCGTCGTCGTCGTCGTCGTCATCATCATCATCATGTCTTTTGCCCCACTATAGCTGGGTCCTAGGATAAGAGGTATTAACTAGACCAATGGTTCCCAAACTGGAGGTCGGGACCCCTTTGGGGGTCGAATGACGATTTCACAGGGGTCGCCATGAGCCAGTGAAGAAAAAGGCACAAACGGCTTGGGTCTGGAGGAGGAAGGGGGGTAAAGAGTGAGTTACAGCTTGATAGGTTGGAGGGGATGTCAGTCAATGGCACCGTAGGCTGCGATTGGCTGAGGGTGCCTGTAGAGGGAAGTTCTCTATGGCCCCTGCGACAGTGGCCTGCCAAAGGGGTCTTGTGGCCTCTTCCAAGCAGGGCAAGGGGGTCACCACCACATGAGGAACTGTATTAAAGGATCATGGCATTAGGAAGGTTGAGAACCACTGAATTATACCATCTAGCTCTATATCTATTTTGGTGGTCTCCTGATGAATTCGGTTTGCAAATTTGAGAATATTTTGATTGCACAAATAGAACTCATTAGGAAAGCACATCCTGAGGGTATAAATTGTTCAGTGTTTCCTAATATTTTGAAGTGATGAGCCCCTAGTTCCCTAAGGGGCCCTGCGGCTTCAGCCTAGTCAGGTTGATGGCCTTGCCTCCAGCTCCACAGATAACAAGAAGAAGAAGAAGAAGAAGAAGAAGAAGAAGAAAGAAGAAGAAGAAGAAGAAGAAGAAGAAGAAGAAGAAGAAGAAGAAGAAGAAGAAGAAGAAGAGCTTTTGCAGCCTCAATCTCTGTGGCATGATATGAACAGCATTGACCTCACTGGGGTTTAATCCCCTAATCTGAGTTCTGTCTTCAATGATATTGTATGTCACAGTAGACACACATAGGATAACATGGCAATGCAGGATTGCTAATTCATTTCTGTTTCTGGAGAAGAGAAACACAATTGAGAACTGCTGAAACATGATGGAAAGTAGCCAGTAGGGGGCAGGGCACCCCCACACCTAATTGTTTTACAGAATCTTGATTTGATCTGGTACTACTACTGTATGTCTGCTGCTTAGATTCCCTAATAGAGATGGGCACGACTTGGAAAAAAAAAATTTTCGAGTTGTCGTTAGTCGGGCCAGTTCCGTTTCGGGTCGTTTCCGTTTTTCACGAAAATTCGCAAAAATTAGTCGGTTTGTTTTTTCATTTTCGTTAGTACTGGTTTTTTGGGGGGGTAGCGGGCTCCTGGAGGCACCTCTGTGGGGTGGGTGCCTCTGGCCCGCTATAAAGGGAAAGCGGGCTCCTGGAGGCACCCGTGGGTGCCTCTTATCCTCACCCACTAGGAAGGGGAAGCAGGCTCCAAGAGACCCCTCAACATGGGGGTCTCCCCTCCTCACCTGCTGCTGCAAAATGGCATGCATAGCCATATGGATATGCATACCAGTTGCAGACAGTGAGAACAGTGAACCCAGAGCCATAGGGTGATGCCTAAGGCTCTCGCACCGCCATGTCTCACAAAGAAGGGAATCGTACTTGCGTGTAGTGCAATGCAAGTAGATCTGGCTTAGGGTTAAGGTGGGTTAGTGCAAGGGCTAGGGTTAGGCTAGTGACGGGTAAGGTTACGGTGGGCTAGTGGGTTGCACCTCTGGGTGCCTCTCTGGCCCACTAAGAAGACAGTCTGTGACGTATGGGTAAGGAGTCAAGGATTAGGGTTAGGGTTAGGGGGCTAGGGCAGGTTTTAGGGGGCTTTTTGGCACATCCCAGAAGTCTCCATGGCCAAGTGGCCATGCGATTGGTGGGATGGCTCCAAAAATTTGCATGGTCGTCCACTCCCACATGGCTGGCCACTTGGCCAGCCCATCATTGCGCAGGTGTAAATAAAATAAAATAAAATAAAATCAATGGAGGACAGAGGAGGAGAGGAGAGACATTTTGTTGCAAGAAAAAACCCACTGCTACTGTGAAAAATCTGGCAGTTTATAAATTTTCGCGTGTTTCTGTTGTGCTTGTATGTTTTTGGACTACGATTTCAAAAACAATATTGCGTTCGCTGCCCCATTTTGGATCCCCCGCCCGCACCGCATGGCATGGCGAGTCCGGCTGCCCAGGATGGGGGGGAGGCGGGACCCCCCCTCCAGAAACCACCCCTCCGGTAGGTGCCCTGCGCCCTTAGTCAAGCAGGCATTTTTCCGCCTGCTTTTTTGGCCCGGGAATGGGTGGGGGGAGAGTTTAAAAGTTTTTTCCTGTGCCATCCGTGCCGCTTGCTTGCGCATTAATTGCGGCGGCCGGCGGCGAGACTGGGCTTTTTGCTGGCTGCGAGCCTGCGGCGAGTCCCACCAGAGCAGCCCAGGACGGGGGATGGGGGGGAGGCCGGGGACCTCCAGAAACAACCCCTCTGGTAGGTGCCCTGAAGCACGGCAGGCATTTTTCCGCCTGCTTTTTGGCCGGGAACCGGGTTTTTTTAACTTTTAAAAACTTTTTTTCTGTGCCGCGTGGCATCGCGCAATCGCGCGATGCAAGGAACAAGCACAACAAATCAGACCAAAATTGTTCGTTCGTCGGTTCGAGCTCGAAGTCCGGCGGAGTAATTCCCGTTACCGTTTCCGTAGAGTAACGGAACCAAGTAACGGAAATGGAAATGGGAATACCGCTAAGTCGTGCCCATCTCTATTCCCTAAGCACATCCGATCTCGCCTGATTTCGGAAGCTAAACAGGGTCGGCCCTGGTTTCTACTTGGATGGGAAACCACCAGAGAATACCAAGTGTTGTACGTGCCTGGAGTAGGAACTGGCAAGCCACTCCAGTATTCCTGCCACAAAAACTCCATGGACACGGAGTCACAAAGAGTCGGTCATGCCTGTAACGACACAACACACGCACTGTATGTTACACAACACACACAGAGGGTGCCTTTGGCTTCAGTATCCAGGGAAAAGGTTAAGTTGCCAAGGAATGGGTGTGTCTAATTTGGTAAGACAAGGTATGCATACAGTTACTTGGCCAGGAGTTGTCAAACCTTCTCCAAGTTTCATTATATCTTTATTATGTCTGTGAAGATTCTCAGTCATCCAGGTGAGTTTATCGGCAAGTTGAGTCATGGCAACTGGACTTCTTTTTCTTGAGAGATTGAAGCATTGCACTGCTCATCTTTATTATCCTTTGCTCTGCGTGGCTGTTGTGCTTGGCATGAACCCAACTTGGAAGGGTAGTACAAGGAAGTGAATTTCCCGAATTCTGCAATGCCTACCAGCTCTCGCTCAACTTGTCTCCATGGTGTCTGCATTAGGAGACTCACGGACACAGATTTACAATACAGTATTTCTGGGAAGAAATTTATGGAAAGTGTCTGGAAACCTCAGTAGGTTCAAAATGCAACAGCTGGGTTGTTAACTGGTGCTGAACACAGGGATTGTATTAAGAGTCGGTCACGACTGTAACGACACAACACACACACACACACACACTGCCCTGTTACAGCACCACCACTGGCTGCCCATCTGTTCCCAGGCACAATTCAAAGTTCTGGTACTAACTTATAATGCCCTATATGGCTTGGAGCCAAGTTATCTCAAGGGCTCCTTCTCTGTTTATGAGATGCCTCAGTGTTAAGATCATCAAGATAAGTCTTCCTCTTGGATCTACACATATTAGAGAAGATAAGTGGTTAGAGAGAGGGGCCAGGGAAGCCATTAACATGAGTACAGTATTGGAAACCCCTCTCTCAACAGAAGTAGGGGACTCAGGCACAATCTGCCTGCTACTTATCAAGCTGCTCTTTCAACCATCCCCAAACAAACCAGAAGCACTTCACACCTCCACCAGCAAGGCCAAAGCTAACGACCCATACTTAATGGGTGTTGGGAAGGGTTGCATAGGTGGGACTTTCACACACCCCAGGCCATGATACAACTAACAAGCCTATTCAGGCCATTGTCCACCTAATGAACCTATTCAGACCAGGGTGATGTGAAATCAAGGTAAACTATAAATTGGAGATCTCGCCACTAACTTCCCTCAGACTGACAACGCTGCTTGGATGAGCAGTGAATTCCCTCTCAGGCCGTGGTCAGACCTGGGTTTCGATCCTGATCTTCTGAAGGTCCGGCTTTTCCTCTTCGTCACATCACGTGATTTAATATGTGGGACAGGAGTTCCCACCTCTAAAGCTGGGTTTTTTATTTTAAAGTGCAGTTCAGCCCCCTTGGCCAGCAGGTGGCACTAGCATTTTAAAAAAAGAACCACTTGGCTGGGAGAAATTAATGCTTAGAGCAGTGTTTTTCAACCACTGTTCCGCGGCACACTAGTGTGCCGCAAGATGTTGCCTGGTGTGCCGTGGGAAAAATTGAAAAATTACTTTATATATAGTCAATATAGGCACAGAGTTAAATTTTTTAACATTTTCTAATGGTGGTGTGCCTCGTGATTTTTTTCATGAAACAAGTGTGCCTTTGCCCAAAAAAGGTTGAAAAACACTGGCTTAGAGGACCCGATTGAACTTCCTGTTGCTCTGATGTGCAGGGAAATTTAAAAAAAACATAGCCCATCGGCCCCAGGAAGAGCCAGTTGGTGCTATGAAAAAAGAAAGAAAAAGAAACCCAGATCATCTGCGTGGTCCCACGGTGTCTGCCTCCTTAAAAGCTGGATTTTCAAAGCGAGGCAAAAAATTCCCTACCTCTTGGGTAAGTCTTAGGCCCTGGTCCCACGTCCCTTTAAAAGCAGTTAAATTACTAGATAACTGTGTCTAAAAATGCTGTCCCCACGGCCACCGGGCTTTTTGAAAAAAAAGAAAAAAGAAAACCCGGTAATGCTCCCTTAAGCGAGGTTTCTAAGACTTATCCAAGAGGTAGGAAATTTTTAAATGCTAGCGCCACCTGCTGGCCAAGGGGGCTGAACTGCACTTTAAAATAAATTAAAAAACAGCTTTAGACGTGGGAACTCCTGTCTCACATATTAAATCACGTGATGGGATGAAGAGGAAAAGCCGGACCTTCAGAAGATCAGGATCGAAACCCAGGTGTGACCACAGCCTTAGAAACCTCACTTAAGGGAGCATTGCCAGGTTTTCTTTTTTTCTTTTTTTTTCAAAAAGCCCAGTGGCTGTGGGGACTGTATTTTTAGACACAGTTTATGTGGTAATTTAAACTGCTTTTAAAGGGACGTGGGACCGGGGCCTCAATTCCACCACCTTCACGTGCACATTTGAAGTTTCTTCAAATTTTAGTTCTCCGATGTAAAGGTCTGCACACTCCTCACTGTATTGGACCGCACATACTGTACTATATTGCTCCTCTTGTGTTTTGGTGTCGGGTCCTTTGAGTGTTTGTGGGTTTGAAGTAGATGGGGATGTGGTGTATGCCAAAAATCACTTTTCAGGCACTCCAGCAATGTAAGGAATGGAGAAACTTTGGAGAAACGATACAGCCATTAAACAGGAGGACGGCTCAACGCAGCAGGTGGAACAGCTCAGGACCAGATTCAGCAGTGGACCTCCACTTGAAGGACCAAGGGCACTCATTCAATCTCTCAAGATAAAAAGAACAGTTGCCGTGACTCAACTTCCAGACAAGAGTGCTTTCCAACTCTTCTTTCAGTCCCCTTGCTTGACCTTGGAGTATCTTATGATTCTATTTTTGTGATGTTCTCCCCTGGAATTCCCTTTTCTGTTGCTTAAATGATGAGCCACCTGGCCATATTGTTGTGATCCAAGATACACCTGGGTAGAAAGGCTTGCCTAATAATTATGGGATTTAGGGATGGGTGGGTGAGTGGGAACATCGCCAGAATATTTTTTACAATAAATTCACTCATGGGCAAACTCTGTTTTACAGAGTACACTAGTAGGAGTTTATTGCCCTGCATCTCTGTATAGGCAGGATCAGACAAAAATTTAACAAAGCGAAGTGTGAGGGTTCGGTAACAACCAGTAACAGTTCCATTGAAGAACGACTATGAGACTCCATCGGCTTCTCCCAAAACGTTAAACTTTTATTCGCGCCATGGGCAGGTACATTGTCTTGAACATTATTTCCAAAATTATGAATGTTAATAAAAGATGAACTTTTAAACCTTGCTCCCAAAACGGAGGGATCATGTAATTCTTCTCCATTTAAGAAGGGGTGATTACATATTTGGGGGAAAGAGAGATTCCTCGGCGCCAGGGGTCCATAGCACACGGTCCCACCACAGTGGTGCTTGAGGGCATTCAACTGGGTCTCCCAGCCCCAGTCAGGAATCCATCTGGATATTGCTCCCCCTGCTCTCGCCACTGCCATCGTATTTGTGCCCCTATTCGGGTTCACTGTTACTGTTACCGGTGCAGGTAACGGCAATCCCACTTCTACGCTGGGTCTTATTTCCTTATCTGTTTGTGTCCGCTTCTCCAGTTCTGGTCACAGCATCTCAAGAAAGACATAGTGGAACTGGAAAAGGTGCAAAAGAGAGTGACTAAAATGATTACTGAGCTGGGGCACCTCCCTTATGAGGAAAGGCTAAAACATTTGGGGCTCTTTAGTCTGGAAAAAAGGCGCCTGAGGGGGAATATGATTGAGACGTACAAAATAATGCAGGGCATGAGTAAAGTGGATAGAGGGAAGTTCTTCTCCCTCTCACAAAATACCAGAACTAGGGGACATACACTCAAATTGAGGGCTGGGAGAGTAAGAACACACAAAAGAAAACATTTTTTTCACCCAGGGCATTGTTAGTCTTTGGAACTCCCTGCCGCAGGATGTGGTGATGGCATCTGGGCTGGATGCCTTCAAAGGGGGATTGGACAGATTCCTGGAGGAAAAGTCCATCACAGGTTACAAGCCATGATGGAGATGTGTAATCTCCAGGCTTAAAACCGGGGTACTTCAAGGGCCAGATGCAGGGGAGTGGTATCAGGAGACAGATATCTAGTCTTATGCACTGGATAAGTGCAGTGGGGCCACTGTGAGATACAGGAAGCTGGACTAGATGGGCCTTTGGCCTGATCCAGCATGGCTCTTCTTATGTTCTTATCGTGATCTGTCTTGGTGTCCTCTGTTTGTGTCTTCATCTCACGCCCTCCCAGCTTGGTCTGACATCCTATACTACTCCTTTCCTCTACCACCTTGTTCTTTCTAATCCTCCTCTCCCGTTCGTCCACCGGGATGTCTATTATCCAATAGCTGTCAATGATTAGCTCTTCCCGTATTCTCTGAACCCTCCTCCTGTCATCCTTATCCTCAGCCCTCTTTATGTCTGTCCATTCAATCAAATCTCTATCCGTTTCTTCTTTCTTCTCTTCCCGCGTCCTATTAACTGAACTCGCAGACGGCACACTCTCGGTACTCTTACACGAAGCTATGTCTAATTTAAAAAGTCATCACGACATTGTGCAAAACATCACCATGAGAGCAATAATCTCTGTTACAAAGCCTGTTTCACAGGCTTCCTTTATTTATTTTTACCAGCTCTTCAAAACTTTAAAATCAATAACTTAACTGTTATGTGTTTATTTCTTGCTTATGGTCCTTTCACAACTCAAGGCTCAAAGTGTGTAAACTTAGCATTGAAACCTTGGGTGATCTTGAGCCAGTTGTTCCCTATTAACACTCTGCCAAAAGTGTCCAAATGTCATGGGAAGGAAGCACAATGTTGCTTATATACACTGATTTTTAACAGATGGCACGAAAATCTTTTCTGTCATGCAGGTTTCTTCCAGCCTGGATACATTAAGTATTTCTTTAATAACGCAGGGCCTGATCACACCTGCCAAAAGAACCCCAGTTACATAGATTCTTTTCACAGTCTTTATTTATTTATTTATTTATTTATTTATTTATTTATTTATTTATTTATTTGCTTGTTTGCTTGTTTGTTTATATAGCTTGTGTGCCGCCCACTACCCAAAGGTCTCTGGGCGGCTCACAATCAAAATAAACAATTCAGATAATTAAAACATCAAAATTGCAATACAATTAAAACAATAAAAAAATTAAATACAATAAATACAATATATTAAAATACTACACTAAAATCACCATCAGGACCCACAATAATCAGTTAAAAAACCTCTGGAACAGGAATGTTTTTACCTGGCACCAAAATGTCATCAACGTTGGTGCCAGGCGGGTCTCACTTGGGAGGGCATTCCATAATCTGGGGGCAGCTGCCGAAAAGGCCCTGTTCCTACAAGCCATCCCTTTCACCTCCTTGTAAGGGTCTATAAGGCCATCAAGTTGAAGCCCCCCTCCAGGCTCCATGCAATAATTCAGATCAAAGGATATAAAGCAAAAAAGCAAAGTGTTCTGCTTATATACTGCCCCATAGCGCTTAAAGCACTCTCTAGGTTTACAAGTATTTACACAGCTTATTCATTGTACCAAACTTGGAAGGATGGAAGGCTGAGTCAACCAGGAGCTGGCTACCTGGGATTGAACCCCAGGTTGTGAGCACAGTTTTAGCTACAGTACAGGCATTTAACCACTGTGCCCTGAGGCTCTTTGGTGATGTAGAGCAGGGCATGAAATGAATTTTTAAATTTCATTTTTCATTTTGTTTCCTAACGAATTTTAATTTTTTAAAAAACAAAACAAAATGAACTGAAAATTTTCAGTTCGTTCTGTTCAGCTTTTCATTAAAATGTCTTTGAGCCACCACCATATGCCTTGGTGGCTCAAAGACATTTTTAAAAGACTGCCACTCCCCCCCCCCATTGGGCACCTTGGGGGAGAAGCGTCGAGTTTTTAAAAATGTCTTTGAGCCACCCAGGCTGCCTCGGTGCCTCAATGGCTCAAAGGCATTTTAAAAACCCAAATGGGGCACAGAATGAAAAATTAAAACAAAAAAATGAAATAATTTTAAAAAATCATTTCCAATGAAAAGAATTAGAAAAAAAGAAATGAAAAATGAAACAAAAAATAACATTTCGGCATTTCATGCCCATCTTTTGTCTAAATTTCCCTTGAATGCTTCCAGCGTTGGAGCACTCACTACCTCTTAAGATAATTGGTTCCACTGTTGTACTGCTCTAACAGTTAAGAGGTTTTTCCTATTAAATTCTGGTAACTTCATCAAATCATAGAATCATGAAGTTGGAAGGGGCCTACCAGACCCTCAAGTCCAATTCTCCACTCCATCCAAGAATTCAGGTCAAAAATTCACCTGCCAGGTGGTTGTCCAAATTTCTCTTGAATGCCTCCAGTGTTGAAGCACTCACCACTTCTATAGATCACTGGTTCCATTGCTTGGTCATGCCTATCCTGGACTGTTATGTATATACTTCACATCTCTGTTGTACCAATATCTTCATTTTGGTAGTCTGGTGTTATATATACCAGCAGGAATGTTCTCATTATTGTTAACTGTATCAATTCATTTTTTTTCTACTTGAACCTTTATAGCAGGCTGCACTCATCTTTAATTTTGTATCAATTCATTTTCTCTACCGTTTCCTGGGGCAATCAGGGTCTCCCATTGTCCTTTTTTTAAAATTTGCCAAACGTGACATATCAATACAGAAATACAGTGGTACTGGGCTTCTTTTCTCTTTCCCTTTCCCCTTTGCTTCTTCCTACATTTTGAAAGTATTGTGAAGAGCAGGGTTAAATGAATACAATCTGAAGCCCTCTTTCACCCTCAAGGGATGTGGCAGTTGCGGGGGTGTCTGTCTCCTTCTCAGCAATGTATTCATGTTGTTATTTTGTTGTTGTTTTGTGGCGGCAGCAGCAGCCCAGCCGCCAATATATTCCGAGAGTGAGTTATCAACATACCTTTAAAAAAAAAAGATACAAGCACACTGGACATGAAGTGACCATAGTGCCCCGAAACCCAACCTCTTTGCAAAGGAAACATGTTGACGGAAACATTCACAGGCTGAAAATATACTGAATGAAATGATTCATCAGCAGTACAAAATAGAACCCTCTGAGGCAGTGGGGAGTGGAAATGAACCTTTGACTAGGAAAATGAGCAGATCATGGCCTTGTACTGCGTGCTCGGGGATTTATGAAATTATCTTAAAATGGCCAAATGGGTATAACATGGATTCTTTTGGTGGGTTTGATCAGGCCTTCAGTATTGAAATATTTTTTCCCCCAGGGTTTTTCAGAATTCTTCATTTCTCCCTTCCTCCCTTCCCTCTCTGATTTTTCCGGAACAGCAATATAATGCAAGAGCATCAGCTGGAACAAGTTGCCATCGGCAGCCAGCCAAATGTAGGAAGCAGATGAATGGAAAGGAATGAATGGGACACATAACTCCTCCATGGCAACAGGAAGCTGGATCTTGCAGGAGCTTCCTGGAAGGAAAAAAATGAATTTGAGGCAAGGTTCTGAGTGACTTTCAGCACCTCAATTCCAGGTGAGCCCAAAAAGGCCTGCCTCCAGCTCCTATTTCTGGCATCTCAGGAGCAGAAAATAATTTAATACTAGGGTGGCAGCATGCAAAGATTAAGGTGTGGGTTTTGTTTTTTTTTGCATAGTGATAAGAGACTGATTTATATGAGGTTTTTTTCTGGATTCACAGGGGATCCCTTAGTACCATATTTTCACCTTTGTACTTCTGTTGTATGAGATACTGCCTCTGAACATAAGCAGAGTAAATTTCCTTTGCTACTATAATTTAAAAATCAGGTAGACTTTCCAGTTTCAAACTGGTGTGAACTTTGACATCCATCTGTTTCAGAGATCAATCACTGTTGGGCTTATATCACCTCCAGGAGCAGAAGTCAATTACCTCTGGAGAGCATATGCTGGGAACATGAGTCTCACTCTAATTCACACAACTGCTTGAAATGATTTTTGTGTTTATTGGAAAGAAAGAAAGAAAGAAAGAAAGAAAGAAAGAAAGAAAGAAAGAAAGAAAGAAAGAAAGAAAGAAAGAAGCAAAGCAAAGTGGTCTGCTTATATACCGCCCCATACCACTTCAAGTAGACTATGGGCGGTTTACAATTTTTTTAATTACAGTGTGCAGGCTACACATTGCCCCCCCCCCTCAGCAAGCTGGGTACTCATTTTACTGACCTCAGAAGGATGGAAGGCTGAGTGAACCTTGAGCCGGCTAACGGGGATTGAACCCTGGTCGTGAAAGAAAGAAAGAAAGAAAGAAAGAAAGAAAGAAAGAAAGAAAGAAAGAAAGAAAGAAAGAAAGAAAGAAAGAAAGAAAGAAAGAAAGAAAGAATAGATAAGATAAATCTTTATTAATCCCACATTGGGGAAATTTACTTGTGACACAGCTCCCAATAAAAAGAACAATCAAGAAGGGTAGGTGCACAAAAAGTGTAAAGCGAGAAAGAAAATAATAAATAATAGAGATTAGATACATTTTTAAAAGTCCAATATGCAAATATACACTATAAAATTTGGATTTAAAAATAAATGTGAAAAATAAGAAATAAACTACAATATACCCCCATATGAAAAGAAAGAAAGAAAACAATTGAAAAGGAAAAAATAATAAATGCTCCAAATGCTAACAAAAAGATTCAGGAGCAAATATGTAGACAGACTTAAAAGCATTCAAGAGTAACACACCAGAAAATAATAAAAGTGAATGTGCCCTGTATAATACTAGCATTATTGTGCAGTTCTGGGTTAGGGTTAGTACATCCTCTGAACATAGCTTTGCAGGATGGCAAACAGACCCAGTCTGTGGACCTGTTCTCTATCCCACAGTCAAACAATGCATAAATATCTGGGAAGGAAGCAGTTTGACCTCTTTGAAGTCAAGAGTCGCAGTCCTTTTGAGGCTGATTTTAAATACCCTCTAATAAAGATGGAAACATCAAATCCTATCCCAATCCTTTCTTTAAAATGTTCAGTAACAGGAGGTAAGTTGAAGGTGTGAATGGTTTCTTTACACACAAATCTCTGCCTGTTTGGTCAGCTTCCCAGGCACTCCCAGGAACACCAAAGTGCCCAAAAAGTAAAATCCATAATTCATATTCCCTCAAGGACATAATCAGAAATACTATATCATGAGGCCACTTACAGCTACAATTTAGTCAAAGGTTTAGTTTAGCACAAGGAGAGAGAAATTGTTAATTCCTTTAATTAGTTCAAAAAGGATGAAACATTTTGAAGTGGGGATCAGAAAAGCAGCATTCCGGGAAGAAAATAACAACATTCACGAAAATCAAATCAATTGCCAAGTAGACTGGCGCCATATGGCTAGATATGATCCTGAACAAACAGAGTTAACACTTTAAAGGAAATCCCTGTGGCACGCAAAATCAAGACCTATGAAATGAGCAACCTCCTGAAGCATTATCTAGCACCATCTGATCTCTCACAGGTCCTGACTTTTAGAAGCAGGACTAAAGTTTGCACTGTATGGCAGCAAAGCTTGCAGATCAAAATGTGACTGAAACAGAAAGTAAAAAGTCTAATCCAATGCAGGGATGCAAAGAACTTGTTTCTGTAGGTCCAGCCAAGCCTCCTCCTAGATCCCAGATGAGGATTCCCAGAGAAGTTCATCAGGAAATTGGTGGAGAAGGGGAAAGAAGAAGAACCAGGAACTAAACATTCAGGGAAAAGGTGAGAGCTTTTCCCTTGAGGGTGCAGCGACATTTTGTCCCACCGACACTCCTTAAATTTCCTTCTTCCAGATTGGCTCCTTCACTTTCCTCCTGTCAGATATTAGTTAGTGAAATATATGTATTAGACAGGATGTTCTATATAGATTTGATATGTATTTAATTGATTTAAAGATGGTGTCTGTAAAAAGTGCAAAGTCACAGTGACTCAATGTATAGTTTTTTCAAATGGAGTACAGATGTTAAGAATTAACATAATGAATTTTGGCTGATGCAAGAGGGTGCAATAGCATGGCAAGCCACTCCAGTATTCCTGCCAAGAAAACCTCATGGACATGGGGTCACGTAGAGTTGTAACGACACAACACACACACACAATGTCATTTATGATTGGACAGACATGTGTAGAAAAATGTTTTGGAAATCATAGTTCATTGGGCCTTCCGTGAGTAAAGGCACCCACTTTGTTTCTCTGTCATATATTTTGTCTATGCACTATGCTGTTATGCTGTTGAATTTTGTATCAATGTATTAATATGATTTTACCTCTATGCTTTGTTGAACTTTGTAGAAGTTCTGTGATGCTGTGATATGTATTTTGTACTTTTGGAATACAGTGGACCCTTGTATAACAAACAGCTTGTATAACATAAAATCTGTACAACATAAAAATTCCGGAGATAGGGGAAATTTGCTTAACATAATTGCCTATGGGGAAAATCCATACAACATAAAAAGGGATTACTCCATTTTCAATGCATTCCTATGAGAATTTGTATAAAGGAAAATTTGCTTAACATAATTTCATTTGGAACGAATTAATTCCTTTATACAAGGTACCACTGTATAGCTGTTTGGTTTTAAGAAAACTCTGTCCCTGGCTAACAATTTATTCACTTCCCCAGTTGATAGCCCCACTGGTGAATAACATGGTGGGACCAAAACCTGAGGAAAGTCTTAGCAAACCAAGACATATTGATCAGACTTCATACCTGAACCCTCCTATCTTATGTATTTTGTATACTTCTCTGTGGAGTGGAAACTTGGATCCTTACAGACACATTACGCAGGAAGCTGGAAGCCGCCTTGGGTCCTTTTCCAAGGAGAAAGGAGGGGTAAAAATACCCTACAATAAATAAAATAATTTGGGATGTGGACATACAGACAAATTCTAAAGATACCTTGGAGAGCCATAAATGTGGCCATATTACAGCATATGAATAAAAAGCTATAATTTCTCAATACCATAAAGAGAAGAAAATTGCAATATTTCGGTCACATAATGCACAACAACAAATACCATCTTCTCCAGGTTATCCTTCAATCTGGTTTAAGATTTTAAGCCAATGGTTTGCAGTGAGCACAGCTTCTGTATTTAGAATAGTTTTGGATAAAAACCAGATCATGCTACTGATCGCCAACGTTCTACGAGTTCATGGTACTTCAAGAAGAAGAAGAAGCTCAAACCTGTGGAGGCCATTCTGTGTTGTTTTCAGAGGGTGACATCTCTGGGCACCACGTGTCTGTATAAGGAACATCCCAGGCTCATGGAGTAACAAGTTTCCATTATGTATATCTCCATATAAGGCTCAAGGAAGCTATGTCAGCACCATGAAGTTGTTCCCACCTTCCCATTTCCCAGGCAGCTAAAGTTTGCTGCTCACACCTGCCTCTAAGCCATCTTTTTACCCCTTTTCTTGGCTCATTCCCCCTTTGAGTCCCCTGTTCCTGACATCTAGGTATTTTCAGGATAAGGTCCGAGTAACATGGATAAGATGATTCAAACAGTTAACAAGCTGCAAACAAGGCTGATTTCCTCCTCTTTTGTGTGGTTGACTGAAGCAAATTAACCCGGGGGAAAGCAATTTACATGGATGCCACTTCATAGAAGATTTTTATGCATTTTTCTCACTGTGTAGTCACACCCTGACATATAGACATTAGCCAAATGGACGAAGCTTAAGAGGAGACAGAAGATAAAATAAACTTGGGAGAATGATGAGACCCAGCCGGGAAGTTTGTAAGTCTTTGGGTCAGAGTCCAAGTCTTTGGGTCTAAGTCCCAAGCCTCGAGTCTCATGTCCGTATTATAAAAGGTTTTTCCTAGGGGCACCCCCTTTGGAGCTTCATAACTCAGCTCCCTGAACCCCAAACCTTTCCAAATTTCAAGGGGTTATCTCAAATTGTTTGCTCCCCTGGGTCCTTTAGGGCCCAGGTGAGCATAGCATTTCATTTCATTTCGTTTCATTTTGTCTTGTTTGTAACAAAACTACTTTAAAGTTCGCTTTGTAACAAAACAAAATGAAACTACTGTAGAAACTAAACGAAATACTATCTTCCTGTTTCGTTCCCATCCCTAGACCCCACCAAACACACCTGTGAAGGTGTTGGGACTTACACCAGTTTGGTTCTATGAGTTACAGCAATGCAAGACATTTTGTTGCCTGAGGCAATGGGCATGGTGCCCCTCCCCCTTTCGTGTGCAAAGGCCAGCTAGACTTAACCTTATGTCCTATCAGAGATAGGACAGTATTACACTGAGAATAACAGTATTACACCTGAGAATACACAATTCTATCCTAAGGTAGAAAGGACCAGCTGGAGAGTCCTTGAGAGCAAGGCAGCTACTCCTCTTGCAACAGCTGCCTCAGGTACTTGGGTCACTTCGTCTAACAACAGAACCGGCCCTGTTTCATTCCCTTCTCTGCTTGTGATTCTGCTGCTTCAGCAGGAAAGAGCACCGACCTTATAAAAAAGGTTAGCATCAATCCCAAGATAACAGATGTTTATGTTGGAAGACAGGGCTCTGAGGGCTGTCTCCAGTAACACAAGACTGTGTGATGTTAACTTATGGGAGGCCTCCTCTTTGGAAAACATAGCTGTATAAACTTCCATGCATTCTTCCTCCACACAGCGGTGGGGTGACAGAAGGGATATAAGCATCTGAAAGTGGATCCCGAGTTGATTTTTTTTTCAGGGAATCCTCAACACTTCTTGATCATCAAGAAAAAAAACCGGCCCACAACAAAACAGGCTGTGCTGAAATATTGAGTTGCTTGGAAGGTTGTGTGTGTCTGTGTTTGTTTGTTTTAATTACTACAGTCCCAGAATCCCATTGGCAAGATGGCCAATTCAGGCTCCTGAGAAGAAGAAAAGTTTAGAAGAAAACCAGGAACGGACTAAAGAGTGAGAGGAAGGGTTCCTAGGCTTAGTATAGGCTCAAAGGGAACACTGGTGCTGCTATCTGACTTCTAGCTTTCCTTGCTGTCACGCTCTGTTTTTGCAGAGTCTTATGTTGGCCTTAATTGACCTTGGAGTCAATTAAGAGCAACTCATAGAAGTATTGAAATACAAACAAAAATAATTCTCTCTTTATTTCTAAAAGGTATACTCTGCTTCCTACCCAGTCCTGGATGCTTCCCATAAGAGCGTCCATTAAATTAAATTTACGCAGTGCATAACAAGAGCAAGATGTCCCTGTAAAGCTAGCAAGTCAGGCAATAAAAGCCTACTCATAAAACTCTGAGCTATAAAGGGAGGTTTTTTTTAAAAAAAATAGTCAGCCTCCTGAATCAGAGGAAGATGTAACCCCTTCTCAGATAAATGTTCCAAAGGACATCTGCAAGCTGAGCAATGGGAAGTGAACTTCTTGGTTCGGGTTCATCTGGTTTGGGCCCACCTTTGGTTCAGTTCGGGTTCGGGTTCGGGTTCTTACCACCGCTGGCGGCGGCGGCGGATCCTGGCCCCTGCAGCAGGGGCTCTTTGAGGTGCTGGCATGGGGCAACTTTTTTTTCCCAAACGTCCATCGCGTGGCCCCTGGGGCCAGGTGGGCACTTTTTTCTTTTTTCTTTTTCTTTTTTCCCTTGATTTTAGAGCCTGGAGCCGGGTCGGCGTTCCTTTATTTTATTTTATTTTATTTTATTTTATTTTTATTTATTTTTTACTTCCAGGTTCCAGCCTTTTTTTTCCATAGCCCCTGGGGCCTGATCGGTGCTGGGTTTATATATCTATATCTATATCTATATCTATATCTATCTATCTATCTATCTATCTATCTATCTATCTATCTATCTATCTATCTATCTATCTATCTGTCTCTGTCTGTCTGTCTGTCTGTCTGTCTGTCTATCTATCTATCTATCTATCTATCTATCTATCTATCTATCTATATCAATTTTAGGGTGCCAACCAGGCCACCCCCGGGGCCCGGTGAGTGCTCCTTTTTATTTTATTTTATTTTATTTTATTTTATTTTATTTACTTCTGCGTTCCTGACCCCATGCTACAGCTGTAGCACGGGGCTTTTTCCCTTCAAGCGCTACCCACGTAGCCCCTGGGGCCTGGTCGGCACTAGTTTTTTTAAAAAAATTCCTTTATTTTAGGGCACCAACCCGGCCACCCCTCAGTGCTCCTTTGTTGTTTATTTGATTATTTTATTTTATTTTATTTTTAGGTTTTATTTACTGCCGACCACGTGGCCGTGCTACAGCTGTAGCGCAGCCATAGGCTCCCCACCCCCACCCCGGTTGCCGCCCCTGAAGCCAGGAAGACCGGACCTCCGGACCAATACCAGGTAGGAGACATCTCCATCCCCCATTAATGAATCGAAACGAAACGAATCAACTTTTTTGTTTTGTTTTGTTTTGTTTTGTTTTAAATTTACACCTAGGTTCGTTATTCGTTACGAATAACAAATAACAAATAACAAATAAAACAAACTAAAAGTTCATTTCGCACCCATCTCTAAACAGAGCAGAATGACTATTTCCTGTGGTTGCTTCCTCTAACTACACCATACATTGTGTTCCTTTTATTAATATTATTCTTACAGTTACTTTTTTAGTTTTGTGGCACTGCTGGCTTATAAATAAGAGTTTATAAGCCAAGCTGAGCAACTGGTTACCTGGTGAGCCTTCCTGGTGGTGGCTGTTTATTATGTCTTTTGCCCTTACAAGTGAAGAATTTCAGTCTTCTGCCCTTGCATGTGAAGGACATGGAGAGGCATCTGGATAGAACATGAGACACGTCTTACTCTTGTAACAAGGATTTTACGATATGGTGACATTAGCTTACTGTGACTAAAAGGTCACTCGCTGAATAGCTTGACCTAAAAGGTAGCCTTGAACAGTGAGGTAGCCAGCTTGCACAGTACACAGAAACGCTTGCTTTACTGTGAGTGTTGTGACGTTGGTGTCAATAAAGGCATATGGGCGTTGTAGATACAAGTGATATAGAGAAGGGCATTGGAAGGACAAACTGAATCAGCTATTTGGAGTCACATGAGGCTGTTGAGAGGCAGCACTTGGAAACCGAAGATAAGAACATAAGAAGATAAGAAGAGCCATGCTGGATCAGGCCAAAGGCCCATCTAGTCCACCTTCCTGTATCTCACAGTGGCCCCGAGAAATGCGTCTGGGAGCACATGAGACTAGATATCTGTCTCCTGATACCACTCCCCTGCATCTGGTCCTTGAAGTACTTGGAGATGGCATATTTCCCTCATGGTTTGTAACCTGTGATGGACTTTTCCTCTAGGAATCTGTCCAATCCCCTTTTGAAGGCATCCAGGCCAGATACCATCACCACCTCCTGTGGCAGGGAGTTCCACAGACTAACAAAATTCTGGGTAAAAAAAATTTCTTTTGTCTGTTCTCACTCTCCCAGCCCTCAATTTGAGTGGATGTCCCCTAGTTCTGGTATTTTGTGAGAGGAGAAAAAGTGTCCCTCTATCCACTTTACTCATGCTCTGAGTCCACATAAAATTAGTGAGCTCTTCCTGTGTTTCACAATATGGTTGGCTCTTTTTACAACCACTTGTGTCCATTAACATAGTAAGAAAAGTATTTACCGAGCAAGGGGCTTACATATAATCAGTTTGACAATACGGTATTAAGTCTATAATGCACCATCTTGCAAAGAGAAACACTTTGCTTCTGGAAATTGTCTCCAAACGAAACACAAATCAACAGAAGGTATCAAAGCCTTTATGTTGGTTAGAGCGCCACCTGGCCAGCTTTATAGTAGGTAGAGAGTTGAAGGATAAAACAACAGAACTACTGTATTTGTATATTTAAGCTACCTTGGGGTCTTCTGCATGTGAAGGACATGGAGAGGCATCTGGGTAGAACATGAGACATGTCTTACTCTTGTAACAAGGATTTCACAATGTGGTGAAATTAGCTTACTATGACTAAAAGGTCACTCACATAGCTTGACCTAAAAGGTAGCCTTGAACAGTGAGGTGTTGTGACGTTGGTGTCAATAAAGGCATATGGACGGTGTAAATACAAGTGATATAGAGAAGGGCATTGGAGGGACAAATTGAATCAGCTCTTTGGAGTCACATGTGGCTGTTGAGAGGCAGTACTTGGAAACCGAAGATGTACTCTGACAACTACATAAGAACATAAGAACATAAGAAGAGCCATGCTGGATCAGGCCAAAGGCCCATCTAGTCCAGCTTCCTATATCTCACAGTGGCCCCACCAAATGCCAAGACTAGATCTCTGTCTCCTGATACCACTGCCCTGCATCTGTTCCTTGAAGTACCTTGTTTTTAAGCCTTGGAGATGACACATCTCCATCATGGTTTGTAACCTGTGATGGACTTTTCCTCCAGGAATTAGTCATGGGAACAGTGAATTAGATTCTTGAGAAGAAGAAAAATCAACATACTAAAAAGTGTTTCTCAAGCTTAAGTTCTATGGATGTTCCCTGGACTAAAACTCCCAGAAGCCTTCACCATTTGCCCTGCTAGCCAGGAATTCTGGAAGGTGTTGTCTAAGAACATCTGGGGCCCCACGTTTGAGAAGCACTGGACTAGAGCGCCTGCAAGAAAATGCTTCAGTTGGAAATCCTCATCTCTCAATCTATATTTCTTGCTTGCTTCCAAGCTACCACCCTGTTTCCTATATAGAGCAGAGTTTCCCAACTTTGGGTCCTCAGGTCATTATTAGACTAAATCTCCCAGTGGCCTTCACCACAAGCTCTGCTTGCTAGGATTCCTGGGAGTTGTAGTACAAGAACATCAGGAGACCGAAGGTTAGGAACCACCGATAGATAGTTTTTTTTAAGACTCTTGGCATTCATACCCCATCTCTGCTGTTTTTTCGGGAAACAGGCAAAGACCTTTCTCTTCAGGCAAGCTTTCCCTGAATGATGGACTACCTATTATGTGTCTTTATATGAACTACCATACATGACTACACAGACTTTGTGTTTATCACCACGTATCACTTTGTGTTTATATAGTTAGATAGTCCACTGTACATGATTGCATTGACTGACTTCATAATTACACCAGTGTTTTCAATATTAGTGCTATCCCTCATAATGGATTTTTTATTCTTTTTTTTAACTGCTCACATTCTCTTTTAGCTTTCATGTTGCCTTTTATTGCTGTAAGATGCCCCTCAATTCCCTGTTCTCAAACTTGAATGTGTCTTAAATGTACTGGGCTGTATATTGTCCCTCATTACTGTAAGCTGCCTTGGGTCCTTTTCCTAGGAGAAAGATGGGGTAAAAATACTAAAACAACAACAACAACAACAAAACCCCTCAACTCTAATGACTGAACTATTCCTAAAGGTTACAGAGGTTACCCATATAAGTTTGGCTCACAGTGCATATCCCCAGACCTTAATTTCAACTTTTCTTTTAGTGCGTCCGGTAAGGAACTCAAACAGCTATGCCCCCTCCTACACGACTTTCTCTTCTGTCCCAATCCTCTATCTATTTAATTGTTTTCCCTCTCTCTAGTCTGTTTCATTTTCTTCTATTAGTTTGCACGTTAACATTTGGCAAAGCTGGGAATGTACTTTTAATTAGAATGAAAATAAATGATGTGTTGAAGCCATCCATAACTGAGCAGTGATAGGATAATGCTTTCCGGCTCAAATTTCCAAGTGCTGATACTCAGATAGAAAGCACCACCCTGTCTCTCCAGTTGTCCCTGTTTCACTCCTGAATTGACACACACGGGGCCATCTCGTTCTGTCTTGAAGGGAGGGTTGATGACACTGTTGTTTGTTCTTCAGACCTTATGATTACGGGTCAAAGTGTTCGTCCTGTTTTGATGCCAACTTTGCACCGATGCTTTTATCTTCCTTCTTCCAGAAAATGAAGAAAATGACCAGCACAAGGAGAAAGAATCCTTCAACTGCAGGGTTGTTGTTTTTTTTTACATTTAAAATGCTTCTTTTCCAAGCCTCTTTTCTCTCCTTCATGCCACTCCCCCTCTGACAAAAAGAGAAGTGTACAGATTTGTATTTTTGTGGCTCAGGCAGCACAGCAGAATAGTTGAACCCTAACTCCCTGCCTCTCACGTCTCATATTTCTGTAAAATGTCTTTTCTTTTCTTGAGAGATAGAAGCGTTTCGCTGCTCATCCAAACGGCTTTGTCAGCCTGAGGAAAGCTAGTTGCGAGTCCTCCATTTTATAGTCAGCTTTGACCTCATGTCACCCTGGTCTGAAATAGGCTCATAAGATTAACAATGGCCTGAATAGGCTCGTTAGGTGGACAATAGTCTCAATAGTCTCATTAGGCTGCTGATCCTTCACTTGTCTTCTTTGTTTACTTGCAAGTATATTTTGCGTGAAAGCTTTTATTCTGTTTAAAATATTGGAGATGAAGAACGCACTGTGCGTTTGAAAGGCGTCTAGTTCACATTACCGCCTCAGGATTTTACAGTATCATAATTCTACCGCATATGCAGATACTGTAGATGCAAACCCATTTTCTAGGTAGCATCATCACAATTTCCACCACCTCCCAGCAAAGCATCCATAGACCACAGGCTAAGGGATAAACCAGTGGAACTGATGCCTGAGTATAGGTGGATTACTGTAGTCTCAAGAGCAAACCTTACGAGGTTCAACATTGTGCCATTTCATTTTGAAGCACTGAGTGTCCTAAGCCGAAGATAGACAACCCAATACATGTGCTTTTAGAACTAAGACGGCACCCACGGAATACTAATTCTCCTTCTGAAAATGATGGAAGCACTCAGTGGAGCACTGTGTTAAGAAACAACAAGGCATGTTTGTGCTTAAGGCTAATAGACGTTTCTCAGGAGAAGACAGATTTCCTGTGGTTTGGTTTTGCTGTGCCCATTTGGCAACCTTTTCTCTGAAGACGGTTATGAAACACTTATGAAGGATGTTATAGGGCGGGATTGTGGTGTGGGAATTTGGACCGGAGAGCGTGGGAATGCAGCTTAACAGATGGGATGCAACCTGAACAGAGTGATTAGGAAGTAAATTCAGCTCCATTGAAAGGGACACTGGAATTAATATTCTTTGCATCAAAGCTTTGGTTGTGTAACTAAAAAGGGACTGAAGGAGCAGATTGGGGATTCATCTAGGTATAAAACTGATCATGATTCTGTGGCAATATTTTGTCAGTTATACCCCCCCACACACACACACACATTAACTAGGAGACATACACTCAAATTGAGGGCAAAGAGAGTAAGAGCAGACAAAAGAAAATATTTTTTCACCCAGCGCGTTGTTAGTCTGTGGAACTCCCTGCCACAGGATGTGGTGATGGCATCTGGCTTGGATGCCTTTAAAAGGGGATTGGACAGATTCCTGGAGGAAAAGTCCATCACAGGTTACAAACCATGATACAGATGTGTCATCTCCAGGCTTAAAACCGGGGTACTTCAAGGGCCATCCCAAACGCATCTGGTGGGGCTACTGTGAGATACAGGAAGCTGGACTAGATGGCCTGATCCAGCATGGCTCTTCTTATATTCTTATGTTATGTTTTTGTGTTCTCTTTTGCTTTCCATGTGTATTAATGCCTGCTCAATTGGGCCACACAGTCCATGCATCCAATGAGGTGGGCTGCAGCCCATGAACATTTGGGGTCCTTTTGGGAAGAAAGGCGGGATATAGAAATATTTTAAATAAATATATTAAATAAATAAATGTTTATGACAAATTTCATAAACGTTTCAGTTGTTAAGGTGTCTCACCGGTGGGGTTTTGTTGCAACACAATGGCTCCCAACCCTGGACGTGTCATCGATAAACTGTGTGTAAACTTTTAGGTTCCATATAGCCACTGCAAATATTACTCATAGTCCTTCTCCATTAATTTGTTCAACTGTCTTTTAGATCAGAGAGGTGGTTCAGGTGTGAACTGCAACTCCCAACAGTTCTATCCAGGATAGCTAACGGTCAGGGATGCTGGGAGTTGTAGTTCAACAACTATCAGTCTCTTTCCCCACCATTTTTAAAAATAATTTGCATCAGACCCTGTTGCAGTGAGTTCCATAATTCTGAACTGTATGACGTATTTACTCTTACTTGCCTGAATCTAATGCTGATGAATTGAATTGGATGTGCCCAGGTCTTTATGTAACTATGGAACCCCCTCCACCATTAAAAGAAGACAAAATGTTATCTTCATACAGAGCCATGTTTAACACTTTTCTCACTGGACTCAGTATGAACCACGTTTTCTTACATCATCATGGAATGTAAAATACTGTATTCTGTTGTATCTGCTGAAATTCCCGGCTATATTCCCTTATTATCTACCACTGCCACCCCTCAAGACTCCTTGGTGATTAGAGACACTCATTACCAAAATTGTTCTTGCTCATTGTCTGTAGCCTGGTATTAATTTAGTCACTAATCCTTGTCATCTTTATGGAACAATTCTTCCTGGGAGGGGGAACCTAATATCAACAGGGGGTTTAAAGGCCATTGCCAAGTCAACAACCTGCGCCCAAATACACGTATCTGATCTGGGGCCATGTATAAAGGTATCAATATTTCCCATGCATTCCCACTTTTACATCTGAGGAAATGGACTTAGAATCATAGAATCATAGAGTCATAGAATCATAGATTTGGAAGAGACCCCAAGGGCCGTCTAGTCTAACCCCCTGCCATGAAGGAACCCCCATCACATTATTTCCGACAGATGGCCATCCAGCCTCTGCTTAGAAACCTCCAAAGAACACAAAAGCTTATATTAAAAGAATAGTTACCTTTTAGAACAGAATAGAATAGCAACTTATTGTCATTGTACACATACACAACATGTACAACAAAATTAGGTGTTCACAGTACTATACAAATTAAACAAAAAACAAAACAAACACCACATACAATATAACACTAGACCACAGCATTTAACCTAGATACTGCTCCAGGGTAGAAACTGTACTGTAATCTGTTCGTTCTTGTCCTAACCATCCTGTATCTCTTGCCTGATGGCAGTAGTTCAAAAAAAAAAAAAACGATATCCAGGGTCATTCAAGATTTTAGAGGTCTTCCTTGAACACCCGGAGCTATAAAGTTCTTCCCAAGAAAGAAGAGGACAACCGATGATCCTCTGGACAGTTGCTGCAGTGTGCTTGTCTTTTTAATTTTCCTTTTGTTTTTGTCTGATATGCTACCACAGACTACCACAACTGCCTCTCCTGAAACTGCTCATGTGATTGAAGGACAGGATTAAAAGAAGTCCAGTTGCCATCACTCAACTTCCAGATATCATAGAATCCTAGAGTTGGAAGAGACCTCAAGGGCCATCGAGTCCAACCCCCCTGCCATGTAGGAACCCCCATCACAGGACACCCGACAGACAGATGGCCATCCAGCCTTTGTTTAAAAACCTCCAAAGGAGGAGACTCCACCACCCTCCATATGACTGAAGGAAAAAAAAATTCTAACTCCTCCACTGTTTCCACATCGTATTATAAACTTACTTTGGGGCTCACCCTTCAATTGTTCGCTCCAATCCCTGTTTTAAGAGTGCAACAACCCTTTAGCCTTTGTAAAATTAGTCCCAGCCTGCAGGGATCTTAGTCAAGTATAAAATCAATAACCTAGGCGGGAGTGGAATGGGGAAAACATATGTTGCATCACATAGTGGAAAACTCAATTTTCTTTTATTGTACCAGCTGTGTTCTTCCTACATACCACTCTACACACCAGTGTTCTTCCACCAGGTAAATCCCCTAGCTGCCTTAAGACACCAAATCTCATTAACCCCACCTGGCCACTGACTATACTAGGCTGTGATGTTAGGCACACAACCCCTAAACTCGGCGGCAAATGGCTCCCAGCTCCGGAGCTTAAAATTATTTCCCCACCAGCTCCGGAGTTTACAGATAATTAAGTGCGACCACGCCCACCTAAGCACATCCCTGCGCACTTTTCATGTACCTGCTCTCGGAGGGTGAAAATCCCTGATGCGGATTTAAGGGAGTGAGTGCCAGGCTCTCCTCGCTTCTGTTTGTTGTTGCTTTTGCCTCCCTCCCCTTTAAGAGAAGAAATCAGGACGACGACGGGGCTCTGGGCGGCTTCGGAGGTGAGCCTGCATTTTTTCCTCTCTTTTTTTCTCCCTCCCCTCACCCAGACAGGAGCAAGGAAGTGCGGAGGGGTGGGGACGTAGGAAGAGCAATGAACCCCCAAGATCTCTGGTCCGAATTTAAGTGGCCAGCGGATCTTAGGGGTCGTGTGAAAAGGGTTAGATTTGAAAAGGCTAGTGTAATTGTTTGTTTGATTGATTGATTTATATCCCACCCATCTAGCCAAGGACTACTCTGGGCAGCAAACAACAGAGTGATGAACATAAGCATAATACAGACATAAAAAACATTCTCAAACAATACTGTATAATCATTAACAAAAACAAATGGGATATCAATAAACTAAAACAAAATAAAAGGTAAAAGCACATCAAAGAAATATTAAAAAGAAACAACACCTGGACTGAGATGTGAAAACCAATGACCATAATTATTTAGGGCATTACACACATTAATAATTAAAAATAGCAGCATCACTGCCCCACCCTTTTTCCTTGTTATGCATCCTAATGTTTGATTGGTGAGCTCCTCTTTGTATCTATTACTTGGTACTGTAAGCTGTTTGCTTGCATTCACTCGAAGTTATTCTGCAACATCAACCCAGGAGACCTCTCAATCTTTTTTTTACGGTACAGGTATATTTGTCTGATAAGAAAGAGCAAACAGAAGGTGAAGTGAGTTGTTAGAATTAAAAAAAAGCATTGATAAAATCAAAAGGTCTTTTATCATTTTTCCTTTGAACATATGTGGAACGTCAACAACGCTGTGATTATTCCCTGGGGGAAGAGGAGTACCCAGTGAAGTTGCCAGGAAAGCCTGCATGGGTACACTGAACAGTTGGGAACATAATGATATTTCCTGTTCATTCTTAGGGGGACAGGCCTTGATGGTGCAAGAATGATGGGTCTCTTCAGGACAACAAAGTGTAGGGCAGGAAGGGAAGGTAGTAAGGGAGAGGGGGAAATAAGTCTCATCTATGCACACAGAGAAAAAGTCTTCTGTGGATAACTAGTTGGATCCCCCCCCCACCACCAAAGGTTCCAATTTCATACTGATGAATTCAAAAGTAGACTGGTCACTACTAAAACAAAAAATGTAGGCCAAGCTTTCAATAGCAACTTGCTATCTTTATCAAAGCACCTTTCCCCCACCCCATTCCCTCAGGCAAGCAGAGACTTTTATTAGTCTCGATACAGCCAAATTGAGGGTGGGAAGAAGGGAAGGGGTGGTGGTCAAGGACGATGGTGCTTTGTTTGATATGCTGGGTGTTAAACCGTAACTGGGACTTTGAAGCAGTCTTAACACCAGCTTAGAATCATAGGATCATAGAATCATCGAGTTGGAAGAGACCTCAAGGGCCATCTAGTCCAACCCCCTGCCATGCAGGAACCCCCATCACAGTATTGTATTTCCGACAGATGGCCACCCAGCCTCTGCTTAAAAACCTCCAAAGAAGGAGACTCCACCACCCTTTGTGGCAACATAGTCCACTGCCGAACAGCTCTAACTGTCATGAAGTTCTTCCTGATGTTCAAATGGAATCTCTTTTCCTGTAGTTTGAAACCATTGCCCCGAGTCCTAGTCTCTGAAGCCATGGAAAACAAACCTGTTCCCTCTTCAATATGACATCCTTTCAAATACAGTGGTTTGCAAAAGTATTCGGCCCCCTTGAACTTTTCCACATTTTGTCACATTACAGCCACAAACATGAATCAATTTTATTGGAATTGCATGTGAAAGACCAATACAAAGTGGTGTACACGTGAGAAGTGGAACAAAAATCATACATGATTCCAAACATTTTTTACAAATAAATAACTGCAAAGTGGGGTGTGCGTAATTATTCAGCCCCCTTTGGTTTGAGTGCAGTCAGTTGCCCATAGTCATTGCCTGATGAGTGCTAACGTCTAGAGTGCACCTGTGTGTAATCTAATCTCAGTACAAATGCAGCTGCTCTGTGACAGCCTCAGAGATTGTCTAAGAGAATACTGTATTGGGAGCAACAACACCATGAAGTGCAAAGAACACACCAGACAAGTCCGGGATAAAGTTATTGAGAAATTTAAAGCAGGCTTAGGCTACAAAAAGATTTCCAAAGTCTTGAACATCCCACGGAGCACTGTTCAAGCAATCATTCAGAAATGGAAGGAGTATGGCACAACTGCAAACTTACCCAGACAAGGCTGTCCACCTAAACTCACAGGCTGAACAAGGAGAGCACTGATCAGAAATGCAGCCAAGAGGCCCATGGTGACTCTGGACGAGCTGCAGAGATCTGCAGCTCAGGTGGGGGAATCTCCATAGGACAACTATTAGTCATGTACTGCACAAAGTTGGCCTTCATGGAAGAGTGGCAAGAAGAAAGCCTTTGTTAACAGACAAGCATAAGAAGTCCTGTTTGCAGTTTGCCACAAGTCATGGGGGACACAGCAAACATGTGGAAGAAGATGCTCTGGTCAGATGAGCCCAAAATTGAACTTTTTGGCCAAAATGCAAAACACTATGTGTGGTGGAAAACTAACACTGCACATCACTCTGAAGACACCATCCCTACTGTCAAATATGGTGGTGGCAGCATCATGCTATGGGGGTGCTTCTCTTCAGCAGGGACAGGGAAGCTGGTCAGAATTGATGGGAAGATGGATGGAGCCAAATACAGGGCAATCTTGGAAGAAAACCTCTTGGAGTCTGCAAAAGACTTGAGACTGGGGCGGAGGTTCACCTTCCAGCAGGACAACGACCCTAAAGATAAAGCCAGGGCAACAATGGAATGGTTTAAAACAAAACATATCCATGTGTTAGAATGGCCCAGTCAAAGTCCAGATCTAAATCCAATCGAGAATCTGTGGCAAGATCTGAAAACTGCTGTTCACAAATGCTGTCCATCTAATCTGACTGAGCTGGAGCTGTTTTGCAAAGAAGAATGGGCAAGGATTTCAGTCTCTAGATGTGCAAAGCTGGTAGAGACATACCCTAAAAGACTGGCAGCTGTAATTGCTGCAAAAGGTGGTTCTACAAAGTATTGATTCAGGGGGCTGAATAATTATGCACACCCCACTTTGCAGTTATTTATTTGTAAAAAATGTTTGGAATCATGTATGATTTTTGTTCCACTTCTCACGTGTACACCACTTTGTATTGGTCTTTCACGTGCAATTCCAATAAAATTGATTCATGTTTGTGGCTGCAATGTGACAAAATGTGGAAAGGTTCAAGGGGGCCGAATACATTTGCAAACCACTGTATTTAAACATAGCTATTATATCCGCCCTCAGCCTTCTTTTTGAAAGGCTAAACATTCCCAGCTCCCTAAGCTGTTCCTCGTATGACATTTCTTCCAGACCTTCAACCATCCTGGTCGCCCTCCTCTGCACCCGCTCGAGGTTGTCAACATCCTTTTTAAATTGTGGCGCACAGGAATGGACACAGTACTCCAGGTGGGGTCTGGCCAGAGCAGAATAGAGTGGTACTATCACTTCCCTTGATCCAGACACTATGCTTCTGTTGATGCAACCAAGGGCCTTTTCACACGACCCCTAAGATCCGCTGGTCCCTTAAATTCGGACCAGAGATCTTGGGGGTTCGTTTCTGTTCCTCCGTCCCCACCCCTCAGCACTTCCTGCTCCTGTCCGCGTGAAGGGGGGGGAGGGAAAAAAAGGACAAAAGAAGCCTTTACTAACCTGCTGGTGCTGGTCGAACTTGCCACGAGCCCCGTTACTTCCATGGTTCCGTCTCAAGGAGCTCTTAAAGGGGTGGGAGGCAAAAAAACAACAGACAAGCCAGGGGAGCCCAGCACTCTTATCCGCATCAAATTTTTTTCACCTCCAGAGAGCAGGTACATGAAAAATGTGCTGGGTCGCGCTAAAGTGGGCGGGGTCGCACTTAATTGTCTCCAAACTCCGGAGCTGGTGGGAAAACATTTCTAAGCTCCGGAGCTGGGAGCCATTTGCAGCGCAGCTTAGGGGTCGTGTATAAACGCCCCAAGAATCACATTGGCTTTCCTAGCCGCCGCATCACACTGCTGACTCATATTCAGTTTGCCTCCTGATACCTTTATCTCATTCCATCTCATCAAAAAGATTCTCAGTGCCTGATAGACAACATCCTCTATCAAGATTGCATTTTTGATACAATGCTTTGATAAAGATAGCAAGTTGCTATTGAAAGCTTAACTTACATTTTTTGTTTTAGTAATGACCAATAAAGGTATCACCTAGTCTACTTTTGAATTTGTTTTTCTGGTCACACGGCTCAACCCACATTTTTTTTTATGCATTGATACTGACCAACGTAGCATGGTGGTCTTTAGATTAGGGTGGGAAGGCCCTGAGTTCAACTCTTCCTTCAGTCACGGTGAGCTTGTCATTGCTGTATATCCCTCAACCTAAGTTATATTTCACAGGATGTAGAGAAAGAATCAAGGATGGCATGAAAATATGAGTTGAAATAAGCAAATGAAATACACTACATTCCAAAAACATCAACGCGGTGTAGTCGTCACCTTTGTCTATCATTTTGCATGGAGATTATTTTCTATCTCTGGGGGCTTAGCTATTTGTGGAACTGCCTATCTTATTATGAAGTTGTTTGGATGGCCAGATCTTTAAGGGCCCTCTTGAGAATACCATCGCGTGCAGAAACCAGCTTGATGCATGCCGAATAGAATTTTCTCCTGTGTTATTCACAGATTGCAGCTCCAAGGGACTCGCACTCCACAAGCATTTTCTACACGACCCCTAAGCTCCGCTGCAAATGGCTCCCAGCTCCGGAGCTTAAAAATGTTTCCCCACCAGCTCCGGAGCTAACAGAAAATTAAGTGCGACCCCGCCCACCTAAGTGCGACCCAGCGCACCTTTCAAGTACCTGCTCTGGGAGAGTGAAAAATTTTGATGCGGACAGTGCCGGGCTCTCCTCGCTTCTTTTTGTTGTTGTTTTTTTTGCCTCCTGCCCCTTTAAGAGGAACCCGGAAGTGACAGGGGGTCGGAGCAACTTCCACTGGCACTCCGGAGGTAAGAGTGCATTCTTTTCTCCCTTTTTTTCTCCCTCCCCTCACGCAGACAGAACAAGGAAGTGCGGAGGGGGTGGGAACGCAGGGAGAGCGACAAACTCTCAAGATCTCTGGTCCGAATTTAAGGGACCAGCGGATCTTAGGGGTCGTGTAAAAAGGCCATTTGTTGCTTTTAGGAATGATATGATGACACCTCTTCCAACAAGCCTTTGACTGTTTGTTTCAAGACCTCAAGGGCCATCTAGTCCAACCCCCTGCCATGCAGGAACCCCCAGCTCAGGACGCCCAACAGATGGCCATCATCTTAAGACAGGCCTGCCCAACAGGTAGAGCGGGGGCTACCGGTAGCCCGCGAAGGGTTCAAAAGTAGCCCACCAGCCATTATTAAAAAAAGTGAGGGGATAAGTTCTCCACCCCTCCCTCCCCCATCCCAAGCGCCACCACTGCCCCAGTAAAGTTCTGAGTCTGCCAGCCCACTGTCTCAGCCGAGCAGGGCAGTTCAAGGGGCATGGTGCATTGAAATCTGTTCCCTCCAGAACAGATTAAGTGGTTTTCAATGCATTCCTATGGGAAACCCGATGCTCTACTTATAAAAGTTTTTACTTATGTGCATGTGCTCGGAACAGATAAAATTTGTAAGCAGAGGTTTTAGTGTAGTAGCCCTCAGGCACTTTGGGCTGGAAAAGGTAGACCTTGGCCTGCTCAAAGTTGAACAGCCCTGTTTTAAGAGACGGGCTTGTTATCAGTCCACACTGAAAGCAACTCCGAATGTTCTGGATGAGGTGGATGTATATGCTGTTGCTGAAACATGTTATGAAGTTGCAGACAATACTGAAAATAAATTTTGGAAGATGTTCTTACTCAAAGGCTCACAATGGATGGCAAGAGGAGTGAGCGACTTCTTTTTCTACCTTTTTAACATTGGCAAGAATGACTTGCAGCAACTTCCATGCACAGCAGTTCTTTGTGGGATTTAGTAAAGGTAAAGGCTCCCCCTGCACATGTGTGCTAGTCATGTCCGACTCTAAGGATGGTGCTCATCTCCGTATTCAAGCCCAAGAGCCAGTGTTGTGCAAGTCCATGGCCACGTGGCCGGCATGGCTGCAAGGAAACACTCTCTAACCTTCCCGCTTTTTATGGCACTACCTGTTTATCTACTTGCATTCACCTGGGATTTGAACTGCTGAGCTGCTGACTTTCAAGCCAATAGTTTTCTGAGCCTTAGTCCGCTGAGCCACCACGCCCCCATTGTGGGAGTGAAATGGTAACCACTGCTAGGAGAACAAACCTGTGTCAATTCTGTATGCAAAATTACTGCCTATTTATTTATTTATTTATTTATTCATTCATTCATTCATTCATTCATTCATTCATTATTGTCCCATCTGGCACAAAGCCATTCTGGGCGGTTTACAACATAAAACAAGCTACAGTATATGCAATATACAATAATAGAAAAAAAAACATAGTAAAAACAACAAATAATGCCATAAGAGCATAACTAAATCGTCACTCATAAAAGTAAAAGACAAAGTCAGCGGAGCCTTGTCTTCTTTCATCCCGATTTCTGTTTCTGAGAGACTAATAGGAAGAGATATGGAAACTTCCTAACTCATAAATGACTGAGGTTCAGTATTTTCAAGCTTCTTAAAGTTTTAGAACTGCTGGAGAGATACCTGGCTGCAGGGCACACCTGACCAAGGACCTCACCTAGGACTTTCTCCATGCAAAACCACCTGCTTGATTGATTCATGAGCCCTGGTGGGCTTTTTAAACTCCCCAGTTAGGAGCACACAGCGTGCCTGGACCTTGATTTATCCAAGCCGCCTCTCTGGGCCTGGAGCTCCCCTTTGATCTTTAGGCACCTGAGGCAAATGCCATCTTCTTTTCCATAAAACAAAGAAAAAAGAAAACAGTACTTATTAGACACTGTGCTACATGGGTTCCAGTCATATTCATATTACAGTAAATTCAGGCCTTATTCTTTCTTTCTCTTTTCTTCCCAATGATAGAACAGATCCCATGTTTGATAAAATTGTGAGTCCTTTTTTCTAATCAATTTTCATTGTTAGTCCGTCCATATCTGTGCGTTCCACAGTCTTAATTGTTCCTTTGTATGCTGGTATTTCTTCCATTTCCAAATATTGTGCCCATACAATCCTCACTGCTGTCAAAATATGCAACATTAGATAAATGTTTTGTTTATCTAAATTCTCTGGTACTATGCCTAATATTTTTATTTATTTATTTATTTATTTATTTATTTGATTTTTATACCGCCCATCTGGCAGCGAGTTCATTCTGGGCGGTTTACATTAAAATTCAAATAATTCATACAATAAAAACATAAAATACAGTAACATAATAAAATAGAAATAAATCTAAAATTAACATTGTGTGTGTTGTGTCGTTATAGTAGTGACCGACTCTCCGTGACTCATAAAATGTATTATTATTGGCAGGTTAATCAGTTTACATCATGATTTAATGAGTGAACACTGAAATTGCATTATATTTGAGGGAATGGTCTCTCTGCTTTCGTAACATTTGGACACGCCAAGTAATTTTCATTTTACGTTTCAAAGCAGATTTATTTTCTTGCTTGCTAGGTATGTGTTTGTGTGTATACATATATAGCCAGAGGCCAACCTATTTAAGTCTCGCGGATTTAGGAAAATAAATAAACTTTTTGGTGCGGTTGGGGGGTTAGGGCAAAACCCTATTTATTTATTTATTTATTTATTTATTTATTTATTTATTTATTTATTTATTTATTTATTTATTTATTTATTTTTAAAGCTTATATACCGCCCCGTCTTCCAAAAAGGAACTCCGGGCGGTTTACAACAATTTGCCCTGTCCTGGTGAAAAATCCTCCCTTAACTTCCCCACAACCCCGGAGTCATATTAGGCTATGAAGTATCCTGCACTATCTGCCACAGCCCTTGGTGAAAATGTATTAAATCCAAACCACAGTGATCCCTCCAGACAGACGAGCAGCCATAAATTCTTCCGAACAAGTGACCACCAAGGCAAATGCGGGCGAAGGTTGTAATGATGCTTTTGTGGAAGTGGGCATGCCAAGAAGTCCTTCACATCCAGCAAACACCAGTGATCTCAAGCAGATGATGAGTTCCTCAAAACAATCCTGCCCGCGAAGAGGCAAACAGTGGAATTGTTGCAAGGAACCCAAAATTCTCACTTACACACTGCAGAGAGATTACTGTCAGATTTAGAAAAAACCTTAAGACCTTTCTTTTCCACGACGCCTTTGGCGATCTCTAGGGACCCAATTGTGTGTGTGTGTGTGTTTTTTTTTTTTACACCCGGCGATCTATTTATTCTTGGAAATTGCTGTTTTAGCTGTTGTATTGATTATTGTTTTACCTTTACTGTTGTAAACCGCCCTGAGTCCTACTATGGGAAATAGAGCGGTATATAAGTGCAATAAATAAATAAATAAATAAATAAATAAATAAATTCTGAGCTGAGTGCTTCAGAGAGAACACCTGGTGGCTGATAAAAAAAAAGCCCCTGGAAATGAACGAGCAGCTGAGAGGGCGGCGGTCCAGCAGGATTCTGAAAGGGCACGTCTTGCCCCGCAGTCATCATCATATGTAAAATATGCAGGCATTTGACTATGAACAGAAGAAGCTATTGGCAACCAAAGCTATGCTTTAAAAAGCCAGTTGTTACCGAGGTGAGGACACCAACAAACACTTGGGAGTGGGCTTGGGTTCTCCAAATCGATACCGCCCTGAGTTCCCGTCCTGGGAAGAAGGCGCGGTATATAAATATAATAACTAAATAAACAAATTAAAGAATTAAGGAGAGCTAACCACGTGTCGTACAAACCATCAATGACAACCACTTTACCAGGGTTCATCCATGCCTCTCTCACCATCTAACAGCCTGGAACATCTTCTAGGAGGTGGTAGTGACTCTGATAACTGGAGAGAGATCCTAAACAGCCTGTGCCCTGCTGCTCCCAGTGACATTTTGTTTCCTCCATCGGTAGCCCAAAACGGAAACAAAAATCAGCTGAACATGATGATCTTAGCAGCAGCAATTACCATGGGCTGCATCTCTTAAGCGGACGGGAAGCGATGGCTGCCACTTGGAACAGTCAGTCTGTTTAAATTCAGCAAACTGGGCTCGGGCAACTACACAGACATGTTCCAGCCACAAGAGATGGATCTTGCAGACGTTCCTCACGCTCCCAGATCAGGATCTGAAAGAGCTCGGAATCACTACGTTTGGGGCCCGAAGGAAAATGCTGCTCGCCATCTCAAGCCCTTGCCCCCTCCTGCCGAGGCTTTCCCCCCCTGCTTTTGGATTATACTGTTGTTGTTTGTTTTTAACTTGTGCTTTTATCTGGTGAACTGCCTAGAGTTCCTTCCTGTAGGAAGATAGCGCAGTAAGTATATAAATGAAATATATAAATAAATAAATAAATAAAATCCCCCCCCCGCCCACGCTGGAAAGCCAGGCTGCGGCTAACCCCGCACCTGCGGGAGGAGGAGGAGGAGGGGGGGTTCGTGGCAAAGCGGGGCACCTGCCCTCGCCCCCCTTCTCCCCCCCCATCCCCCCCCCCCGCAACCCGCTCGCAACCAAGGCAGCCCTGCCAGCCCGAGGAAGGCGGGGCCTCCAGAAAGAAGCCGGCTGCCGCAAGGCTTCCTTGGGAGATGTAGTTTCTCCCGCAGATCTGAGCTGTGGTCCTTGGTAGGAGAGCGGACTACGTTTCCCGGCATGCTTTGCGCAAGCCGGCGAGGAAAGGCTGGCCCGTGGGCGGGGAAGGAGAAGAAGAAATAAGGGAGAAGGAGGAGGAGGAGGAGGAGACTGGAGAGAGAGAGAGAGAGGGAGAGAGCCGGGAGACCCGCGCAGGCGCATTGCGGCGAAGGGCGCTCCAGAAGCCGCTCTTAAAGGTTCTTGGGGTTGGTTCGCCCCCCCTCCTCGCTCACCGACCCCCCACCACCACCCCCCCCGCCTCGCGCACTCGCTGTTTGCCTCCTGGAGGGTGGGCGCGCGCGCCCCCCTGCCGAGCCAGGTAGGAGCGCGCGTGCGCACCCCTCTTTTAAGGGTGGGGAGCGGGCGGCGGTTGACAATGGTCCTTTTTTTGGGGGGGGGAAAGGGGGGAATAAAGGGGAGGACGTGGGAGGCTGAGGAGGGGATTCCTAGAGGGAAGAGATGGGGATAGGGGTTCCATTCCGGGCCCTGGGGCTGCCTGGCAGGAAGGAGGGGGTGGGGAGAGAGAGAAGGGAGGCTTATATTGGGGGGTAAAAGATGGGGGGTGGGGTGGGGGTCGTATATGAAGAGCCCCCCCTCCTCCTTCCTGGGTTTCCAAGTTCCTCTGAAAAAGTGCCAGGAGAAGGCGAGGGCAGGCGGACATTTTGATAGGGGATGCCTCGGGAGGGCCTGGGCTGGAGGATGGATTTGCTGGGGGGGGGGCGAGAAATGTGTGTGTATGTGTGTGTGTGTGTGTAGGATAGATTTGTGAGGGGTGTGTATGTGTGTGTCTAAAAAAAGTAAATAAACACAAAAGAGGGGGGGTCAGAGAGAGAATTTTAGCTGTGTGGGCATCTCTATGACAACATGCATAATAGATGACCAAATATTTAAATTGTGATTTTATTATGTATGTGTGAGTCTATGTGTATCTGAATGCTTTCTCTCTGTGTGTGTGTGTGTGCGTGTCGTTACAGTCTTGACTGACTTGTTGGGACCCCATGTCCATGCAGTTGTCTTGGCATGAATACTGGAGTGGCTTGCCAGTTCCTACCCGGGGCGCCTACAGCACCTGGTGACCTCCCACTCACTTGTTTAGGATTGCAATGCATCCTGTCTGTGCTCCTTTGAAAGCAGCATTATCTAAGCAAGAAGAGAACTGAAGAGCCAATGGGGTGCATTTAATCCCCCCCCCATGTTTCTGTCCTGCCTTTTCTTCAGTGAGCTTAAGGCAGTTTACACAGCCTTGTTCCTCCCCACATTCTCCCCACAACCACCTTGGGAGGTAGGTCACACCGAGAAGAGTTGCTGACCCTTGCTTTCATGCCAAAGTAGGGATATGAACACTAATCCCCACACCATGCCAGCTCTTGTGGTGTGTTTCCCGTTTCCTTATCCTGCCCATTAAATGAGGACGTTGCATACACAGATGCAGAGGCAGTGAAAAGGAGGTTTTCCGTTCCTCTTTATGTGACTGGCCAATGGAAGCACATCATCAATCAGAGCCTCTTTGAAGCATTTGAACAACATGCCGTTGAAAAAGGCAGCTAGTCCTGTGGAGGTGGATGAAACTGTGAAAGTCAAGGGGTAAAACAGGTTAAAGGCTGAGGGACCCTCCTGTTGTTGATGGTGATGTCTTATGCAGAAGAAGGCTAGCTGGGGTTTCCTGACGAGAACCCAACCAGAAGGTTCTCGTCAGGAAAGGTAGATTATGAGGTACAGTAATTGGCTCTCAAGAGATGCTCTCTGGTTCTGAAATTAAAAGGGGGGGGGTTACAATGCAAGCTGCTGTTTACACATTGCCGGCACAAAGGATGCTACAAACGAAGTCCTTGATGATACTGTAATGCATTTGGCATTATAGAGAGGTTGCCAAACCCTCTGGCAGATAGAAAAATCGATCATGTAAAGCATGCGTGTGAGTGAGAGGAGGGGAGAAATGTATCGTATGAATGCACGGAGAGGTCAGTTTGGGATCCCTGCCGCCAACAGCATAAAACCATCTTAATCAGATGCAAGTGAAAAGGGCACAACTTGCAGTGATGGGTTTTGATTTGATTTGATTTGATTTATTTAGCTTGTATGCCGCCCACTACCCAAAGGTCTCTGGGCGGCTCACAATAAGAATAAACAGTTAAAACATCAAATACAATAAAATTAAAACAATAAAACATGTAGATGCAATAAATACAATACATTAAAAACACACCACTAAAATTGCCATCAGGGCCCACAATCATTAGTTAAAAAACTTTTGGAATAGGAGAGTTTTTACCTGGCGCCGAAATGTTAGCAACGTCGGTGCCAGGCGAGTCTCATATGGGAGGGTATTCCATAGTCTGGGGGCAGTTGCTGAAAAAGCCCTATTCCTGCAAGCCATCCCCTTCACCTCCTTAAGGGATGGCTCTTTCAGGAGGGCTCCCTGACTAGATCTTAATTGCCGGGTAGGTTCATATGGAAGGAGGCGGTCCTTCAGGTATCTAGGTCCTAAGCCGTTTAGGGCTTTATATGTCAAAACAAGCACTTTGAATTGGGCTCGGGCAGCAACTGGTAACCAGTGAAGGTTATACAGAATCGGCGTGATGTGTTCCTTGGTGGCCCTACCACTCACCAGCCGTGCCGCACGATTCTGAACCAGTTGCAATCGCCGAACCGTCTTCAGAGGCAGCCCCACGTAAAGCGCATTACAGTAATCTATACGGGATGTTACCAGTGCATGTGTAACTGTCATGAGGCTCCGTTCATCTAGGTAGGGGCGCAGCTGGTATTTTCAAACAGTTTTCAAACTGTCTTGGGAAAAGAATGATCTAGACTTGTTGGGTTTTTCCATTTGCAGGGGGAAAAAAACAGCAGGGACAGGAAAGATTTGCTGACTCATTCAGTCAAATGTTTTAGATATTCAACCCTGTTTGGGGTGATGCATTAAATCAAAATCTTAACGCTGGCTTTAAATGCCCTAGTGATAAATACATTTAATGGCACTGGAACAAGGTGACTTTAGAGTGAAACTTTATATACTGTACAGGCAGGGTGATTTGTTATCATAATTTTTTTAAAGGTGGCAGTTGGGAAAGATGAAAGCACTCTTTTGTTGTTGCTGATATTGCATGCGCTGCCACACTGGAGATGTAGGGAGATGCAGTCCAGGAGCAGGCAACCTGCCACTTTTAATTATCGTAAATGCTGGCCAGCATGAGCAATGGGTAGAGATTGGGTGTTGTGTTCCTTTGTTCCCTGATTCAACAACAAGTTGTTCTAAAACCACAAGTTCTTTGGAGAAGAGGTACTTCCCGTTGGTAGGTTTAGAGCTGCTTATAATGTTATGCAATGTTAGCTGTACTTTCTTTGCTGATTCTATCCTTCATTCTAAGCTAGTTGCAGCCTAGGCAGGCACTGAAATGGTAGGTTTGGTAGAGAGATCAGATTACCCACACAAACTGTACCCAAAAGTACCTTAGCTATTGCATCTTATTATAACTATTAGACAAGATTACGACATTGTTACACCAAACACTTCCTGCTAGAAACAGTATGTAATATGTGCATTTGTAGTCAATTTTAGTACTTCAGTGGCTGAGGATGACTATATTTTTATTATGCACAGTGATGTGAAATCTCGATGCTTGTTTAGTTCTTGCAAAAATTGGGTCAACAGAAGCTAAACTCTTGTTTGTGCTGCCACATCTTGGGTTTTCACCTCAAATTTGTAATGACAGTATGAAAGGCAGTGGCCGAAATCCTGTTGCCATAAAGTTAGACTGCAGAACCCTTAAGATGTCATTTCACAAAGAGAAATTTAAATTAAGCGAATGTTTCCTATCCCTTTTGTTTTAAGTTCTGAAGCTTCCTAGGATTCCTTTTTTTGCTGGAGAAGCCTCTGGGAGCCCCAGGATGAAGTGTATGTGTTAATAGTTAAAAAAAATCACTGCTGTTTTGCTGCAGGTAGCCCCAGTCCAGTTTGGTGGCAATTTTGACTGTTTTGACTATTCCTTCCCATCTAAGGTTTCCAAAGGCTTTTCCAGAGGGCCTTAGAATCTGAAATAGGGAGTTGATAGGAAGCTTTAAAATTCATTTAAATGAAACATTTTTGCTTCTGACACAGGATTTGCCCAATTTGTATTATCATGTGACTTGCCAGAATAAACCTTCCTTCTTTCATAAGTCTTCTGCTTTAAAAGAGCACAACTGGGGTCGACATTTGCAGAGTTTATAAGTCTAAAGGCTGCTTGAAATCAGCTTAGTATGGCTAGTCAGGACTGGGGATGTATGTTTTTCTTTGGGAGTACTTGAGGTCAGTGATGCAGGAGTTCATCTGAAATGTTATCTGTTCCGCTGGTGTTAGTGGAAATTCAGTAACTTGGCATTAACAGGATTTTGCAACTGTAATCCATTCCTGTTTAAGATATCGTTTAAGATTACACCAGTCCTCATAAGATTTCTTTTTCTTTTTCTTCCGCAGAGCTTTCTGAGTGGCAAATACATTTGTTAACCCTGGCGTTTACAGACGGAGAAGATGAAAGATATCAATCTAGGAAAAGAGTATGTTATACCCAGTCCTGGGTATAGAAATGGAAGGGAGAGGGGCAGCCTGGACCAACCAGAAGAACAAGAAGAGCTGAATTACTGTCAAGATAAAGACAAGGTCAGGAGTTAACATCTTACTGAATCAGTTAATATAGGAAGTATAATTTTATGTGCTAGGTTTTGACTATACTGTACTTAATCTTAAGTATAGTAATACTTTATAGCTTGCTTCATGCTTAACATGATTATCATTAAAAACAACAGCTTTGCCTATGTCTGTTCTACAATTCCCAAAATTCTCCATATAATTGGCCCCTCACTCTGATTTGTGGAGAATTCTGAGAGCTGTAGTTCAGAAACGCAAATATATACCCCTGGACTAAAAACTACACTGTGTGCCTTAGTGATTGGTCAGTAAGGATCAGTACCTGCGCAAAAAGGGACAAGTGTTGTTTCATGTGACAGGTAGATAGAAAGAATGCTGAAATTAAGAAGAGACATTGATATAATTTAGGAAGGCTCTACTTTAACTACATTCATTAGCTGATTGTTGTTATAGATACAGTTCTACAGTCACCCCCCTCCGCCATTTTGCGGTTCAGGTACTGCGGTCCCACTATATCGCGGGACCGCAGTACCTGCACCTTGGGGCCACACAGGGGGGCGTCGGGGGTGATCATATCACCCCGCGCTGCCTCCCGGGCCCCTCCGAGAATCCTCGGAGCTGCGCGGGGGGGGGGCGGGGAGCGATCGCATCGCCCCGCGGTGCCCCCCAGGCCCCACCCGACCCACTTCCGCATATCGCAAATTTTCAAGCATCGCGGGTCGGGTGGGTCCCTAACCCCTGCGATAGGCGGGGGGGGGTACTGTATCTCCATACAATCAGTCTCTGTGTTTTTGTGTTCCTACTCAAGAAAGATTTATTTTTTCAAATATGATTGGGACTCAGTATTTTGAATACTACCTTCTTTTAACATCAAAAGCAATTCATAGTCAAGGAAACTAAATGCCAGGCAATAAATATAGTGGTATCTAAAAAGCCAGGTGAGCATCAAGTTAAAACTCATTAGAAAGGTCCAGCATTATGTTTGGATTGGAAGGGTGTCAGTAGGGTTGGCCATCTTCTGGGAAGTGTATTCCATAGCTGTGGGGCAACATCACTGAGAATGCTTGTGACCGAGTTCCATTGTGCTTTACCATCTGGTATACTAGCGGTTTCACCTGCAAGCTACTAGAATGAAATTTATAGTCACAATAGACAGGTTTATAAGCCGCTTCTTATTGAGATTAATGCACGATAAGTGATGAAGGATATAACAGCCTGTCATAACAGGTGTCTTATGAAGTTATGTCAGATATTTATGCCAAGTAGAAATCAGGATTACTTGGTGGTAGCAATCCATATTCTTCCTCAGCTCTTATTTTCTGGGTAGGAGAGAGAGAGAGAATAAAAGAACGTGGTTGAAATGCTAATTTATCCCCCCACTCCGCAGCCAGATATAATAAAGTATTGAATTAAATCCACGCCAAGACTTCAAAATAATATTAAAGCAAACAGACATTGATGAGTGGGAGAGTTCAGCATGCAGCCAAAGGAGAGTAAAATAGAAGCAGTGAATATTCTCGACTGATTCTGATTAATATAGATTGCATGGATTTTCAGTCATGTGTTGTCATTCAGTGTATGTACAAAATCTTTTAATTTAGTGGCATTTATTAAGGGAAAAAGCTGCCTAGATGCCCTAAGCATATCCGATCTCACCTGATTTCGGAAGCTAAGCAGGGTTGGCCCTGGTTAGTACTTGGATGGGCGACCACCAGGGAATACCAGGGGCTGTGGGTGCCTGGAGTAGGAACTGGCAAGCCACTCCAGTATTCCTGCCAAGAAAACTCCATGGACATGAAGTCACGAAGAGTCGGTCATGACTGTAACGACACAACACACACACACACATTCATGGGAAAGAAATTAGATTGTGAGATGTTGACGTTCCCCCCTCCTTTTGTTTAGGAGGGGGCTGGGCTGTTTTGTTGAAGGAGGATCTCCAGGTGGTTTCTCCTTCCCTGATAGTAGCCCTTCTGTCATCCCAGAGCAGAGGAAGAGATGTCAAGTAGGGTCAAACTATTTATTCCTCTCAAAGCCTTGGTAGGTGCTTCAGGCTGCTCCTTTTTTGGGACTGTTTCCATTACAGCCGGTCGTGACATCTATTCATGAGTTGTACGCAGTTCACATGTAATACCAAACTGCACTCCCTCTGCTGTTTCTTTGGAAGTCTGAAAACAACCACCTGAAAAGTGTGGGACTGTAGTAGGCCATCGTTTCTCCATAGCAGGGGTCCTCAACCTAAGGCCCCGGGGCCGGATGCGGCCCCCCCAAGGTCTTGAATCAGGCCCCTGGGACCAATTGCAACTCCCCCATCTACCCCCTGTTTTGTGAGCAAGTCAGCCTCCACAGCTGCTTTTGGACTGTGATCCGGCCCCCAGTGGTGTCTGGGTGGTGGTGGACCGGCCCGCTGTTTGAAAATTTTTGAAGACCCCTGCTCCATAGTATCATCATTTTACAGCCGTAGCAGGAAAGTATTGGCTTTCTAGCTCACGTGGAAAGCCCACCGAGCTGTTTTTTTTCTTCTGACTGTCACTTTCACATGCTGAAAGCGGTAATGGAGGTGGAAGGGCTCTGCGCATTTGCCTCTGCACCCATGGAGTACACTTACTTACAGAATGCCTAAACGGGGCTCTCTAAGAGCTGCTACAGTCACCCCTGCCATTTCGCGGTTCAGGTACTGTGGTCCCACTACATCGCGGGATCTCAGTACCTGCACCTCGGAGCCGCACGGGGGGGGCGATCGGGTCGCTCCTCACTGCCACCCTCTCCTCCGAGAAGCCTCGGAGCCGCGGGGGGGGCGATCGGGTCACTCCGCCCCGCCCCCACGCTCCTCCGAGAAGCCTTGGAGCCGCGCAATCCCCCCTGCCCCCAGGCCCCACCCCACCCGCTTCTGCATATCGCGAATTTTCATGCATCGCTGGTGGGGTGGGTCCCTAACCCCACCCCCGCAATCGGTGGGGGGTGACTGTACTAAATTTTAAGAACTCATGCTTGATTTATTCTTGAAGGCTTTCACAGCCGGGATCTGATAGCTTTTCTGAGTTTTTTGGGCTGCTTGGCCAATGATCTGGAAGTTTTTCTTTGTTTTTCTTTGTTTGGCTGTATTCTGGAAGTTTTTCTTCCAGAACATGGCCAAACAGCCCCAAAAAACCTTAAAATAGCTAAGGAGTAATGGAAATTCAAAGAGAACACTAGCAGTGGAGGCATATTTAACTTGTAGCAAAAGCTAGTCGGGGACATGTGGAGCCTTTATTTTGATGTGTGCATTTGCAGCAGGAGTTGCATCTTGTTTTTAATTTTGTCTAATGAAGATGTATCTCACAAAGACTGAAGTGAACAATTTCCACAATAACAAGTTGCCCTACCCAATAAAACAGTGTGTTTTGAATAGTTAATGGTACGGTCATTCTTTTTAATGGTTTTTCCTCTCAGTGTCCTCTGGAGGCTAAATGATAAGATGGCACAACACTATCCAGACACGGCAGTTCGTGCTGTTCTTTTGGGGTTTCCTGCTATAGTCTCTGACTCAGCAGAACATTCATAGTCAAGAGAAGTTGGAGCGTCTAAACCGATTGTTGTTTCACTCTGTCAGGGTTGCTTCTGACTTTTAGAAGCCTTCATAGGGTTCTGCAGTATGAAAGATACATGAGAGATAGCCATACTAACTTTTTTTTAAAGTTCCAATGATTTCAGCCTAGTACGTAGGTCCTGTAGTCTAGTGACTCTAATTAGCATAGGCTGTAAGTCAGCGGTTGCCAACCTTGAAGCCCAGATATTTCTGGACTAAGATTTCCAGAAATCCTTGCCAGCAAAACTGCTGGTGAAGGTCTCTGGGAGTTTTAGTTTAAGAACATCTAGGGATCCAAGGTTGGGACCACTACTCTTAATTATGCATATACATTCTTTAGTCTTTTGCCTATATGACAAGCAACTAGTGCAAGGTGTTTTGAACATTCTTTAGTGTGTTTAAAATGTGTTATTGTATAAAAAATAACTCATGTTCCCGCTGAATATCCGAGCCATGCAGCATTGAAGTTATGTCAAAGAAAAATGTGGTTTTGGAAGAGTTGATATTACAGTTACCCTTTTGCTGTTTTGTGCTACAGTAACCCCCCGCCTATTGCAGAGGTTAGGGACCTGACCTGACCCGTGATAATTGAAAATCCACAATATGTGGGTGCAGGTCGGGCCAGGCCTGGGGGGGGGGGGCTAGCTGGGGACTGTTGTACTTCCCCTGAGCCTGGCACTGCCGCAAATGGGCCTGCAAGGGCCTTCCCGGGCCCGTCAGAAGCTCCAAAAGGGCTTCCCCACGAACTGGAAGTGACTTCCAGAAAGCAGGAAGTGACCTCTGGATTGCTTGAAAGCACTTTTGGGGGCTTTGAGGGCCTTTCTAGTCATGTTGGAGGACTTAGAAATGCCTAGAAAGGCCCCCAGAGGCTCCAGAAGTGAGGGAATGGGGGAAGATTTTCTTAATTTTAGATAATTTGTTTGTTTTTAAATATTTTATTTGTTTTTAAAAAACTGAGCATGTGAGTCTTACTTTCCCCCCACTTCTATTTATTTATTTATTTATTTATTTATTTATTTAAATACTTATATCCCGCTCCATCTTCCCAACGGGAACTCTGGGCGGCTAACAATACAGAAAAAAGAGCATAAAAAGCTAAAAGCTAAAAATAGCCGAGCCACCAGGCAGAGGTGGCGGGAGGCAAGATGGCGGCAAACAATAGGGCAGGGAAATAAAAAAATGGACTAAGTAGCAAGGTCACCATATGCATCTTTAAAGAGGTAGGTCTTCAGAGCCCTCTTAAAGGCTGTTTTTTTATTTAGATTCCCTGTATTGTATTATCTTTCCCAGAGAAACATATTCTTAAACCTATTCTCTATGATAGTCATCAGTTACAACATTACTGTACCTTACTTGTTTTTCTTTTCCTGACTTTCTCCAGCTCAATTTTTAGTTCTTCCAACATATTTCATCAAAGTTGTGTGCTGCAACTACAGTATTACATTCCCTTATGTTCCCAATAGTTTTTTTTTAAAATCAGCCAATGCTTTTATAAATAGTTTGAGACTCATTGTGTCTCCTTGTTTTACCCTGCCTTTCCATAGATATTGAATGGCATTGAGGCCCCAGTTCCTTCTGCAATGATATCTGGAGCGGTAGTCTCACTACCCTTTAGCCTCTCTCTGTGTGTGTGTGTGTGTTGTGTCGTTACAGTCGTGACCGACTCTTCGTGACTCCATGTCCATGGAGTTTTCTTGGCAGCAATACTGGAGTGGTTTGCCAGTTCCTACTCCAGGCGCCTAGAGCACCTGGTGTTCCCTGGTGGTCTCCCATCCAAGTACTAACCAGAGCTGAACCTGCTTAGCTTCCGAAATCAGGCGAGATCGGATGTGCTTAGGGCATCTAGGCAGCCTCTATAAGAGACCTTAATGGTATCCAGCCTCTGATAATTAGGCAGCTTAATTTAGGAGTTGACCAGGTGATTAAATCATAGGCGACCGTAGGTATGGCTCTGTGAGGCGGAACTCCCAGAATTCGGCCCTGGGGATTTCTAGCTGAATTCTGGGGGTAGCTATCTAACAACAAAAAAAGAACATATAACATGAATGGCATATTTCTATTCATTTTCAGTCCTCCATCAGAATTCTGTATGATATTGTATGCATACAAACACGACTAGATAAGGAGATAAAATTACATTTTTCCTAACATATTCTCTTGTAGGAAACTATTCTCTTTCTTGATATTCTGTTCTAACAGTTAACTTCTTATTCACAATATAGGTTATGCATTAGGACAACTAAATGTTAAGGCACAGATGTTTCTGTTATAACAGTCTATAGCTTTTCATGATGTACTCATTCAAGGACTTTATCCCCCCCCCCCCGACTTTTTTGGTGCATTCTCCAGTAGCCAATGTATATCTGCAATATGCTCTCTAGTGCCTCTTTCTTGTCAGAATCTATCCTAGAGCTTCTCATTTTATATAGGGTAAAAATATTTTTTGCAGTGCCTTGAACCACTTGTCTTCTATGGGAAATTAATTGAGCGATCCTGTGACCGCACTCTTTGCCACCTTCTTGGGGATTGGGATGCATATTCCACTCTATGGAGCATTGTTTTGTGTCCATATCAGCTGTCACATTCTTGTTAGGATTTTGATAGATTTTGTCTCTGTAGGTGGCCACACAATTAAATAGCTTATAATTTCAGATACTTGTTTTTAATCAGGCATTGTAATATTGGCTAATCGGCTTATTTGTCTTGTCTTTGAATGAATTTTAATGTGCTATATTGATTTTTATGTAAATGGTTCATATATGCGAAAGTATGTTTAAAACCTGTAAAGAGAATGACTTCATAGAAACTTGTGTTTCTCCTTCGCGGCCTTCGTGAAGCCACACAGATGCTCTTATTGCCAAGTAGACCAACTGTGGTGCCCACTGGTACTTTCTGGATGGAAGTCCTGACATAATTGCTGATATCCTGCCTGTTGCATTCTGGAAAGAAAACCAAATGCGAGACCATTACTCTTGCCGTACAGCTAAAACCCAGTAATGTGAAGCGTGCCTCATTGAGATGTGACAGTCTTTGTCTTGGAATTCCTTGTTTATTAAGCCAAAAACACACTGATTCTTGGCTCTTGCTTGTGCTCTCTCTTTCTCCCGTTGCAATAGAACAGTTCCGGGATTTGTAAAGCTGCTGGTCATGTTAACACCCAGACAGGGAACTGGGTTTAGCCTTTGGTTAGAAATCAGGTTATGAAAAATTGATCTTTTGGACTGAGATTTTTCCCCTCAATAGAGACACTGATGTAAAGAAAACATTCAGTTTTTGCTCATATACAACTGCATTTTATTCTCTGTTTTTTATGCTTCCCTATTTTTAGATATGTATTTCCTTTGCCTATAGTTTTAACCTTTTTGGCAACTGGACTTCTTTTCTTGAGAAATTGAAATGTTTCCCTGCTCATCTAAGCAGCTTCCTCAATTTGAGGAAAGTTAGTGGTGAGCCCTCCATTTTATAGTTCACCTTGATTCCACATCCCCCTGGTCTGAAAAGGCTCAAAAGTTGGATAAAGTTCTACCTACCTAATGTTAGGTAGACATTAGCCTGAATAAGTTCATAGATAGACCATGATCTAAATAGGGTCATTAGGTAGACAAAAACCTAGGGTGCATGAAAGTCCACCTATGCAACCTTTCCCAACACCAATTAAGTATGGGTCGTTAGTTATGGCCTTGCTGGTGGAGGTGTGAAGTGCTTCTGATTTGTCGGGATTGATGAAATGGCTGCTTGGTAAGTAGCAGACAGATTGTGTCTGAGTCCCCCACCTCTCTTGATAGAGGGGTTTTCAATCCACACATGACTGGCTTCCCTGACCCCTCTCTCAAACCACCTCTCTATCTAATATCTTTGACTGAGTGCCCTTTGCCTTTTAAATGGAGGTACACTGCTGATTCTGGCCCTTTCATTAAGCAGTTGTTTTTGAGCTTTCTGAAGGATCTTGTTAGCCCTGTGACTTCTTACTGTAGATCGTAGGCCAGACCAGGGGGATGTCAAATCAAGGTGAACTATAAAATGGAGGACTCGCCACTCACTTTCTTCAGACTGATGAAGCTACTTGGATAAGTAGTGAAAAGTTTCACTGTCAAGAAAAGAAGCCCAGTTCCATGATTCAACTTTCAGATAAACCCACCTGGGATGACTAAGAATTTTTACAGACAGAAAAGGCAGACATTCATCCAGTCTCTTGATGACCTGCCCCTTATCTCTGTATGGCTTGGTGGTCAGAATTCGTCCAGCTAGGAGTTGGACTGCAACTCCCAGAAACCCCAACTACCACAGATGGTGGTGAAGGTTTGTGCGAATTGTACTCCAAGAACGCTGCGTTACCCAAGGTTGGAAACCACTATTCTAGAGGATGAGGACCAGCGAGCAATTAGGAGACGCAGACAAGATGTTCTATTCAGTCCTTTTGGCTGAATCAAAAGGAAGCTGAGCCGTTATGCAGAGGTAACGTATGTTCTTTCAGGAAGCAGCCTGCTATTTATCCTGATTTGCCCACTTTTGAGCTTTGTGGTGTGCTTTTGGGATATGGTAGAGAAGCCGAAAACAGAAGAAGGCAGCATCTGCTTCTGCTTTCCTTTCCTCATATTTCTGTTAATTGGGGCTGGCTGGTGTTGGCTTGTACAGCTTATACAGAGAGCTTGAGTAGCCAATCCATCTTCCTTCTGCTTCCGAGTGCTGTATTGGCTTTGGAAGGAATAGCTACTTCATCCTCTTGGTGGCTATATGAATTTTCACTATGGACAGCAAAGCAGCAGTGAACAAAATCCTTCTTGTTTGACCATGAAGAGGGAGATCGAAAGAGACAGAAGGCAGTGGCCATTCCCTCTAGAAGCACCGTCTCCCTTCCCAGAGTGTTAAGACATTCATTGCCTGCTTAGTCATGCTCTCACTTTGGCATTCAACAGATTTGGCTAATCCTGTTCATTAGTAGCCGCTGATTACTTAGAAGAGGAGTAGACTTTATTGTATATAGCAAATAAATTGTGAAATGGAAAAGGTACATGTAGCAAGTGGGTGGGGGGTTGCTTTCAGAATTCTTTTAATATCAACATTTATATATGTTTATGCAAGAATATGAAATGGTAGATTGATTTTCATCAAAGTAAGGAAGCTGCTTATCAAAGAGGCTCTTTGCCAACAAGGACAGCAGAATAACTCTTCTGTGTGAGTTGAGACAGGAGTACTTACTGCTGAAGGAAACCATTCACTTAGTGAGGATCAGAATTTTAGTCTACCTTTTCTGTACTGCAGGGTCTGGTCTTTTGTTAGAGGAGCTGAGCTAAGCTGATTGCCATGCTGGAACATTCAACCTTGACAGTTGCTTCTCCCACACTTGATGTTCTTTGCCTTTAGAGTGATTCACTGGCAACGTTTGCCTGAAACAAGACAAGATTTCATTTTTGCCATTTGGAAAAAAGATGGTATCATGAAGAGTATACAAGAGCATGGGGGTTAGATTCTGCGCTGGGAGGTGTTAGAATGTCCTATATTGTCATATGAAACCTGTGCTTTAGTTAAATTGGCCACATATAGTTTTAGTTAGCACACAAAAAAGATATTACATGGCTATGAAATGGGAATCCAAATGCTAGAAGAGGCTGGTGCTCCTTTGGTTTCCATATGGGTAAACATTTTTGGTGCTTTCACATTTAGAATAGCAATTAGAAGGAGATATGCTAGTGAAGTATACACTATACTGATATGGCGAATATATGTAGAAAGATTGGTCTGAATCTAGTTGGAAGCATCAGATTTGTAGATCTATTGAATCGGTGGAATTTACATAAGTATTGAATCAACATTCAGAAACCAAGTGGGTCTGTTTTAGTTGGGACTAGTAGTTGAGCTTACACTAATTTTCCTAATATTGTAGGTACTGTAGTAACTTGCTAAATGAAACAAGAGCTGATTCAGGAGAGAGAGAAGAAATCACATTCTCATACCACTTTCCAATGAATTTGTAGAATTCGCTGGTTTTTGTAGTTTCTACAAGACTACAACTCCTAGAAAACACCATGGCAACTTCAATTTTTGTACGTTAACTGCAGGAAGTTGGTCCAAGATACACAAAGAGCCCCTGGCACAAACACTGCTTACGATAAGCAATATGTAGGTGCCTGTTGTTGTAGGTTTCTGGGTCTTTGGAAGGAACAGATTTTTTTGAATATGCTAAATTAAAACGACTGAACCTATAAAAGGTGCATTTATGTTTCTGTGTCAAGTTTTGATATCAGAATTTTTAGAGAGAAGGCAGGTGATTAAAAATCGCAATTTTTAACCTTTCAGCTCTACATGAAGGTGTCTAGAGCTGCAGATGTCCAGTGAAGTGAGGCAGCCACCTTTTGGCATTGTGACAATCTGAAATAATTTTTAAGCCTCTGGTGAAATATTCAGGATACTCAAATGCTATACAGCTTGGTAAACAAATTGAAATTATTGAACTTCATATTACAGTGTGATGGTTTCCCTTAATATGTAATCTTGCTGTCTCACAGCTACTACGAATTAAAAAATATGTCCAGATACAGCTGTTTGAACAAGCCTCCTTATGTGACCTGAATTCCTTTATCCATCAAGTACTGTTACACATAACCCAAAATGTTCTCAATTTTGCTGTGCTTCTGGGCATATTCATTGCTGAGTTATTCTTCTCAACTGCTTTGGTAATAGTTGAACCAGAAACTTTTAAATCGGTGATTGGAGAAGAATAAGTAATGTGGTGCGAAGTCCTATTTCCTGATACTGTACTTCTAATACTAGGCAACAAAGAAAGAAATGTGCTAGATTCCAAACTTGTAACTGTTTGAAGAAAATGATGACTTCATGAATGAGGTCACATTTCTTCTTGGCGCAATATCTGAAAACTGGTACTAAAATAGATAATCAGGACTAGTTTAGAAGGAGCTTATGAAGCCATTTTTTTCCATGGGGAAAATGGTAGTGCACAGGAACTAGGTAGAAGATGTAGGCAGTGTGGGTGCATTTAAAACTCTGCCTTTTGGCTGTGTTAAGTGACCATAAAGGCTGTAATAATGAAACAAGAATTAAAACAAGAAATAATAAAACAAGAAATCAAGGCACCAAAACTTTAACTGCTGCATTCCTAACAAGCCATTTGCCGCAAATGCTCCTGAGATATCTTCAAGGATTCCCAGTGTGGTGGTGTGGATAGAGTTACAGGAGGTCTGGGTTCAAATCCCCGCTTAACCATGGAAGCTTAGTCCTGAAACATCTCACTTACCTTGAATATCCTTTTGAGGGTTGCTATGAGTTGATTCCGAGTGTGTATCATAACAAAGCCAAACTAGAACTGAAATTCTGAAGTGCCATTATGATTTCCCAGTAGCTTTCTGGCATTTTAGTTCATTTTCATTAGTAATTGTATCCAGCTTCCTCTTGATTGAAAATGTAAATCTAAATGTAATAGATTTCAGTTTCATTTAAATAATGGTTATTAGGAAGTCGTGTGCAGCCATTTAATCAGGCTGTTAGTTATGATAGGAACAGTTTCAGCTGCCATAGTGCAGTAATGGAAACCAAGCTTGCCTGTTCTCACTCGTCCCACACAAACTGATGGTCTAATTTGCAGATGGATTGAATCAAAGTGCATTTTATTATGAAATACTGTTTAATTTCTATATTTCTTAGAGTGCATCATTTTTGATGCTTAAAATATACCTTATATACTTGAGTATAAGTCGACCCGAGTATAAGTCGAGGCCCCTAATTTAACCCCCCCCAAAAAAACTGGGGAACTGTATTGACTCGCGTATAAGTCTAGGGTGGGAAATGCAGCAGGGCCTGGCAGTTCTTCCTTTGTGAGCTGGGGGAGTGGTGTGTGATGTTTAAATTTAGCCACTGATGCAAGAGCTTTGGTCAGTGGCTAAAAGTCATTTTAAACATCGTGTGCTGTTCCCCTGTGATGCAGGGGGTGGGGTCATGAGATGTGACATGCAATGTTTAAAATGACTTTTAGCCACATATGACTTGCCTCAGTGGCTAAAAGTATTGACCCGAATATAAGTCGAGGGCCCCTTTTTTTAGCCCAAAATTAGGACTGAAAAACTAGGCTTATATTCAAGTATATACAGTATGTGAAAAACCTGGTGATGCTCACAGATAGGTAAATTCATATACTGTTATGCTCCTAATGGTTATGGAAAATTTTGTCTGTGGTTAGATTAGGTTTATTTTATCAGGCTTGCAGATTGCAAATGTAGCATCTAAAAGAGAAGAATTTTACAAAGAGATAACTGCCTATTTTGCATGGCTAACATTTTCCTACTTGTTTATTGTTGCGAAGGAATCTGCAGGTATCTTGAAAACCCTAGTTACTTCTGTGTATGTTGGGATCCTTCAGCTACAAGGCCACAGAACCTGTATCTGAATTAATTGTGTTTCATCCCTTTAATTCAAGCCATTGGGCCATGTAATTGTCTGGTAATTGAATTTAACTGCCTTGCGTCCTTTCATAGAGAAAGGTGGGGTGAAAATATGTTGAATAAATACATTTAATTTTTTGGGAACTTGCAGCAATGTAAGGACGAAAGAAGATTACCCTTAAGATCAAAAGGTCCTTGACATGTTTTCATTCTTGATCATACACTGAAAGGGAAGTAAAACTACAGTGACCCCCCACCCACCTATTGCGGGGGTGAGCGACCCGACCCACGATAATTGAAAATCTGTGATTTGTGGATGCAGGTTGGGTCGGGTCTGGGGGCCCTAGCTGGGGGCCCCGTACTTACCCCCAGCCTGGTGCTGCCCTGAATGGGCCTGCGAGGGACTTCCCGGGCCTTTTGGAGGCCCCAAAATAGATAACTGAAAGTGACCTCCGGATTGCTGAAAATCATTTCTGAGGCCTCCACAGACTTAGAAAGGCCCTTGGAAGCCTCAGAAATGATTTTCTGCTAACCGGAAGTGACTTCTGGTTCACAGCGAAGCCATTTTTGGGGCTCCAGAAGGCCCAGGAAAGCCCTCGCAGGACTGTTCGGGGCAGTGCCAGTCCTGGGGTAAGTACGGGAGGCCTGAAACAGCCCTTCCCCCCCTTATCCCAGCGGGCCTTTTTTCATATTACTGCAGTCCTGTGATATAGTGGGACCACAGTATATGAACCACGAATGGGTGAGGGACCACTCATTTGATGGCTATAATGCAGAAAGTTAGTCACAAGGCTGAGCATGGCTTGGTTGACTCCCGGATCTTAGAGCTATAAGTAATGAGAGACAATACTGTATGATGCAAGTTGTTAAAGTGCTGCAGTAGCTTTATTTCCATTGAATATGGTAAAAGAGCCCCTGTCCTGCATCACACCATATAGCAAAGGGCAGTAACTATTTGCTGGATATCCTTTCCACCTTATACTTATATATTAAACTATTTTGTAACTAAAAACCCCACCCTTACTAAAAACTATTCTAAGTTGTTTTTGGATTTGTGCCTTCTGGTATTTAACTAAAATATGCAAAGCACTCTTCCTGTCTGGAAGCAATGGCTAGTTGAGCTAAAGTTAACTCCCATATCTGCCCTTCTCTCCTGTTGAGTTATGTGCGCATACATGAGTGTGTGGGAGGGCTTATCTCTCGAGTGTGCCACTCTGTCTCCTAGTACGGTTTCAAAAAAATGAACAGCAACTCATATAAGGGCCTTGTGATTTTCACATCACATGTAATAGCAGTATGTGTGGGATTATAAAGGATGATAGGATTTTCAATTACTGTGTCTCAGGGGAGCTTTGAGGCAAACTGGGAATGTTTCCGAAAAGTTAATCAGGGCTTGAGTCATTGGCTTGAGGCTGTGCAATTGCAAGTCACATTGGTTACTAAACTGAGCTGGACATGTACAACGGCATCTTCCTTCTGTAATAGACTGAGGCTCTGGACTTAGTAGGCTTTCTGAAGTGGTCAGATATTTTTCACCTTGCTGAGTAAAAAGACAATACAGTAATACCTCGGATAACGAATGCCCCTGATAACAGTTTTTTCGGATAACGAATCACAATTTCCAGGTATAGGGCTGTCTTGGATAACAAATTTTCCCTATGGGCTGCCTCGGATAATGAATCACAATTTATAGATATAGGTCTGCCTCCGATAACGATTTTTCTCTATGGGCTGCCTCGGATAACGAATTTCAAGCATGCATTGGTAAAAAAGAGTTATCTCGGGCTGCATTGCATTTGTACCTTTAAAGTGCACTTTATAAACAGTTTTGAGCAAAAAAAAGGTGTCTGTGTCATTTTCCTAGGCTCTGGAACAGATTAATTGGTTTCCCATTCATTCCTGTGGGAACGTGTTTTGGAGAATGATTTTTTTTGGATAACAAATTGCCTCATAGAACGAATTAAATTCATTATCCGATGTACCACTTACATATTTTTCTTCTCATCAAATAAACAACACATTCTGCCTCCTCCACTTTCCCCATTTCGAGGGGGTATATTAGGTACCTATCAAAGGTTCGACAGACGTCAGAAACCAGTTGAATGTAATAGAACTAAAATGAGGGTTTTTTTTTTTGAAAAATACAGTTTTAGAAAGTGCAGAGAATTCTGGTGTCTTAGATGAGAATGTTATCTTCAGTGCAGGAATGTTTCCTGTTCAATCAGCTGTTCTATTTGCTGCTAGCATAATTCATTGTTCTGCTACGCTTTTGAGGAACACAAGCAATAATCTGTTCACCTTTATATCTGTACCTTGCTTCTCCTTTGGGGAAATCAGGAGTTCTGTGAGGTAGTTTGTTGTTGGGTGCTGTCAGGGCAGTTTGACTTAATGGTGACCCTGTGAATCCAGAAGGTCCTGTCCTTAACAGTTCTTTTAGCTTTTTACTCCCAAGTGTACATCTTAAAACAACACAGACAGTAGGCATTAACTGGTTTAATCAGCTACATATTGGACGTTTGAGAAAGACGGTGGAGTCGCATCGCTAGCTAAGGGACCAAACAACTGCGTTTCCCTTGGGTCTGCCGTGCTTTCATTAACCCAGGCATGTCCAAACTTTGGCCCTCCTGATGTTTTGGACCACAACTCCCAGAATTCTAAGCTTAGATTGCCAATGACAAAGGACTGTGGGAGTTGCTGTCCGAAACATCTGGAGGGCCGAAGTTTAGACATGCCTGCATTAACCAATTTCCTTCCTTCCTAGGCAACAGGTGGCAATTCTAGTATATCCTAGTGCAGTGATGGAGAACCTTTTAGAAACCAAGTGCCCCAACTGCGATTCAAAACCCACTTATTTTTTTGCAAGTGCCAATACAGCAATTTAGCCCGAACACAGTGGTACCATTGGGTTACAAATGTTTCAGGTGCTACCCTCGCTTCAAATTTTTAAAAAACTATTGAAGACCTGGTTCTATAGAATGGCATTCCCTGATTCTTTAAACATTTAGTAAGGCACTATTTTTAAACCATTTTATCAAATCTCTTGCCATTTTTAGTTTCATTTTAGCTTCATTTTAGTTTTTGTTGTTGATTTATGTATATATTTTTATTTTGTACATTGTATTTTGGTTTTTAAAATGTATTCCTTTGTTTGTTGTTACATGTTTTAAACCGCCCAGAGTAGCCCTTGGTCTAGATGGGCGGTATAAAAGTCAAATAAAATAAATAAATAAATACCCTTCGGGAAAGGGAGGATCGAAGAGCAGAGGTGCTACCATTCAGGGAAGCGAGGATCGAAGAGCAGACTTTTGAATCTCCTTAGGCAAAAGCACCCTCACCGTGGCTGCGGGAAATTCAAAAACCTGTTCTTCATAGCCCCAGTTTACTATCCAGCTACGCCGCTCTGAGCATCCCAAAAGTGGCGTGGCTGGAGAGTAAACGGGAGCTATGAACGAGCCCACAAGCTGCTGCCTCCCCTTTGCCCGGCTCTCTGCACAGAGCACAGTGGCGTTATATAATTCTTTAGTTATGCAGAAGAAAATCTGTGACTTCATGTAACCTCTGAGAACTCCAGCACAGCCATAGCAAAATAATTTATTTTGACTATTCAAGATGGGAACAGAACAGAACAAGTGTATCAAGATAAAGCAATCATGAATCACTGTCAAAGGAAGGAAGAATTTGCAAAATGTGACAGAGGAAAAAGGAAGTAAGAACCACCCTGGGTTCGTTATGGGGGAACAAAAAGTGTACTGTATTCTCAAAAGCAATCGAAGAATTAGCTTTCATGTTCTGGGTAAAAAACGTTTAAAGATATCCAACCCCATTTCCAGTTACTGTATATACTCGAATATAAGCCTAGTTTTCCAGCCCTAATTATGGGCTGAAAAAAGGGGCCCTCGACTAATTTTCGGGTCAATACTTTTAGCCACTGAGGCAAGTGCTTGGGTCAGTGGCTGAAAGTCATTTTAAACATTGCGTGCCACTTCTCATGACCCCCCCCCCTGCATCACAGAGGAGTGGTGCGCGATGTTTAAAATGGCTTTTAGCCACTGACCCAAGCAGTTGCATCAGTGGCTAAAAGTCATTTTAAACATCACATACCACTCCCCCAGCTCACAAAGGAGGAGCTGCCAGGCCCTGCTGCATTTCCCGCCCTAGACTTATACTCGAGTCAATACGTTTCTCCAGTTTTGGGGGGTTAAATTAGGGGGCCTCGACTTATACTCGGGTCGACTTATACTCGAGTATATACAGTTACCTAAATCTGGATAATTGTATGAGGATCTTAATGATTATTGCTTCACTTAAGCAAAGCCTAGCATGTGCCCAGCACAGAGATGTACAATTTCTGAAAATTTTGAAGCCATGGAAAAAAAACTTTGGAGAAAAATGGAAACATAGGGATAAAAACCAGCCCCTACCCCTCCAGGGTTTCAGAAATTTTAAATCTCTATACCAGTATAGGCCTGCATTGTGTAGGTGCCACAGTTATTTTGCTATACATTATGGCACTTGGCTTGTGTTTGTCAGTGTTACCCACTCCCAGTAGAAATGTTGGGGAAAGCCAAAGTATGGGAAATACATCTTTCCATGTTAAACTTAATATGTTACTGTATATCAACAGTTATGTTTCAGCAACATATGTTCCATTCTTAACCTAGTACATTAACTTGTAATATTTAGGAAATTATGTGTTTTATGAAATTAAAAATATGTCTTAGTTACGTATAAACAAAATGGTTAATTTGTGTTCATACGTACGTTCTCTGATATAATATTTTGTACCATGGAGTTCCTGGCATTTTGAATAAGTACAGTGGTACCTCAACTTACGCATTTAATCTGTTCCGAAAGCATGCTCTTAAGTCAAACTACTCTTAAGTTGGGGTACCTATCTAAAAAATTGAAAAAAATAAGTTAAAAAATAAAAAATGAAAAAAAATTGTAAGTCGAGCAGACCATATCTAAAATTTGTAAGGTAGCAGTTAAAATGCCAACAGTTTCCCGCTCTTAAGTCGAATTTCTCTTAGGTCGACCTGCTCTTAAATCGGGTACCACTGTAAAACTTCACCTTGAGAAAACATTTCATTTATTCCAACAGTCTATATTTTTAGTAAAGATTTCTTTTTCTTCCTCTCCCACAAGTGGAACATTTTTCTCTCAAGGAAAAATCTGTGAAGATTCTAAGTCATCCAGGTTCGTTTAACTGGGAGTTGAGTCATGGCTACTGGACTTCTTTTTTGAGAGATAGAAAGGAAAAATGTACCCCCTAGAATTTTGCAAGCTTTTTTACATGCTTTCACATCTCTAAGTAGGATACTTGTGCCTGTTAGCCTCCAGAATTTGGTAAATTGATGAATAGCTTTGCTTTCCATTGCATTGCATTTGAAGAATAATTGTTGTAAGATATTTTGTACAACATAAGAAAGAAATAGCAATCAGGAGGACCCTAGTACTATACAGTACTTTTAAATGCAAAATAGTGGTGATCTTCTACTTCTAGAATCTTGTTTTCAAAGTTTTTGAAAACCTTGCACTGAGGAGAAAGAAAGAGTATTAATTTTGCAGCTTTATCTAGCTAATTGGTGTCCCATCTGTTTCATTTAGGATTTGACCTTTGCTAATGCCATCTGGCAGCCAAGTACAATGTGGCTGTGTCTATTTTGCTACAAGACATGCTCAAAATGGGATAAAATATACCTTTTGCAGTGTTTTCCCCAAGATACAGGCTTTGCTGTGCTAACCAGCAGAAACATCAGTAGCTGAAAGCAAATGTTCTCTTGCCTTCATCCAATTATCCTACAAAGCACCTTCTAAGTAGGATACTTGTGCCTGTTAGCCTCCAGAATTTGGTAAATTGATGAATAGCTTTGCTTTCCATCGCATTGCATTTGAAGAATAATTGTTGTGAGCAAACTGTACATTGATTCATGTCCTATCTCTGCATGTTTGAATTCTTTGTGACACATACCTGTATATACTCGAATATGTCGAGGTTTCTCAGCCCTATTTTTTTATACCCATATATACTCAAATATAAGTCGAGTTTTTCAACCCCAGTGTCCACCATCGGTGCTTGCATTGGGGGAGAGAGAAAACTTTTTAAAACCTGCCGCTTCTCTCTCCCCCTCACCCCCATCGGTAGAAGAGGAGGAGGAAGGAAGGGAAGGGGAAGGCAGCAGAGGGAAATATTGACTCGGGTTATACTCGTCAATCAATTTTCCCACTTTTTAAAGTCAAAATTAGAGGCCTTGACTTATACTCGAGTATATACAGTATGTTGTTTTCAGAAGTTTTAAACACTTCATTCTGGCTGACTTCTGGCTAACCTTATGGCTGTGCCCATCTGGTTAATCGCTTTGGAATATTTTAAAACATTGGTGGGGTGTTTTTTTGGTTAAAATACATTTTGTCGCTCGTCTTGCTTTTCCACCTTCCAAGGTGTCTTGCAAACTACTAATGTGACTAAATGTAAAATATAAGCAAACTAAAAAACAAAGTTCAAAAATCCGATTTAACAGAGAACAGCTGTCAAAAACAGCTATTAGGAACACCATAAGAACCTTAGGTCCGTGAAGATTCTCAGTCATCCTGGGGAGTTTATCTGGAAATTGAGTCATGGCAACTGGACATCTTTTCTTGAGAGATCGAAGCTTGCTACTCATCTAAGCAGCTTCATCAGACTGACAAAGCTGCTTGGATGAGTAGCGAAATGTTTCAGTCTCCCAAGAAAAGAAGTCCAGTTGCCATGACTCAACTTCCAGATAAGAACCTTAGACAAATTAAGACAGTTGCAAGTAGTGCCAGTATATATTGCCCATCATAACTCACAAAGAGAAGTTGGTTAGGTTACTAAAAGCCCCTGAGAGGTCTTTTGACGGCATTGCCAGATTGAAACAAATTCACATGTCAATAGGCCAGGGGCAAGAAAGTATTTTCTCCCCTGTCCTTCTGATTATATAATGCCGTAATCATGTCCATGTACCACAAGTCAGACCGCATTCCCTCTAGCAAGAAAATTGCCAGACAGCAAGCCGAAAGACTAGAATAGGGCTGTCCAACTTTGAACAGGCCGAGGTCTACTTTTTCCGGATGAAAGTGCCTGAGGGCTACTACACTAAAACCTCTACTTATGAATTTTATCTGTTCCGAGCATATGCTCATAAGTAAAACATTTTGTAAGTAGAGCAGCGGTTTCCCACAGGAAAACATTGAAAATCAATTAATCCTTTCTGGAGGGAACATATTTCAGTGCATTCCTATGGTAAGAATGACCATGCACACACTTCCCTTACACTTGCTCTAGCCAGTGTGGATGGGTGCAAGGGAGGCGTGTGCATGCTTGTGCAGATCGCCCCTTCCGCTTGCCCAGGCCATGTTCGCTGTGCAGCTGGGATGGGCCAAGCCAGCAGCGGGGCAATCACATCGCCACAGCGGCGCAAGGAGGAGGGAATGGCTCAGAAGGGGAGCAGGAGGAGCAGCAGGTTACACTCTCTGTGAGGCAGCTGTGTGGGTGGGAGGAGGAGGAGGAGGATGGAAGGAAGGAAGGGGGAGAAGAGGGGGACGTCACCACGCAGAGGAGGTGGGCACACCCATGACCCCACCCCTCTCTGTCCCCTCCACTCCCCTTCCTCCGCTCTGCACCAACAACTCAGTTGGTCACGTGAGACAGTGGCGCGCCGATCATCTGGCCAGTAGGGAGAGCAGGGGACTGTGTCATGGCCCTTGAACTGGCTGAGACAGTGGGCTGGCAGACCCAGAGCTTTGCTGGGGCAGTGGTGGTCCTTGGGTTGTGGGAGGTAGAGGTGGAGAAGTTATCCCCTCACATTTTTTATTGATGGCTGGCGGGCTACTTTTGAACCCTTCACGGGCTACTGGTAGCCCCCGGTCTACCTGTTGGGCAGGCCTGGACTAGAATATAACTGGTGCTTATAGGGATCCTGTATAGCATTGCTACAGCAAGATAGCACACTTCTTGACAGCCACCAAATAGGGTGTCAAAGGAAGAGGAGGAGGAGGAGGAGTCAACCCAACATTTGTCCTTCGCCAAGAGACAGTGTGTGGCTTTCTTGTTGTAGAAGAGGGCATGATGACCACGCTCTCCTGTTAAGTGCACCATAGGTTTGTGTGCATCATGCACACGGTTCTCTCCAGTGCTCGAGATCCTTCTTCGTTCACTGTCTCACCTCCTGGCAGGATTCAGCAAAGCCACCTCCTAATCAGGCTTGTAAGACTTCCAATGAACCCATTTTGCACCCATCGTTTACACAAAAGCACCTGGAAGCACAGAACACCCCCCCCCCAAGTTCAAGAAGCCGGATCCCTACTTGGTAACATAATTTTTGCTCACTTTACATATGCAGCTCTCTGTTTCTGGACCATAGCCTTCAACAGCAAGGAGTGATTACATAATCACATGTTCAGCCGGGTCCTTCCACACACACTGTCATACTGAAGGCTATGCTGAACAGTACCTTTTATTCTCACATAGATCAGACGGAATGGATGATGGCCAGTGGACATCATGAGTGTTAGCAAGTTCTTCATTTTCTCTTTAATTTTTCCATCCCAACAAATGTGGTCGTCTGCCTCTCTTCCTTTCAGCAGGAAATCACCTATTACCACTACATATTTCCCCATCCTTTGGGAAGTGACAGCTAGGGATTCCCCCCGCATAGAACCTTGGCTTGCCACCTCCATGCTCTCTCTGTTCCAGTTCCAGTAGCATCGTTGTCCTTAGAAAGGCCTTGGCTCTGCTTCTAGAGCTCCAAAGATGTGGTTCCAGATAGTCTTCCATCTGTGTCTCCCATTCTTCCAAATGCTTTCCTCCTACATTTGGCGTTCCTTTTCTCTCACAGGCCTTTCAGTTCTGTGGTCCCATGAAGAAATTTGCTGTCTTATCCCAAAATACTTTGTCCTCTTCAGTGAGCTGAAGTGTGTGTGTGTGTGTGTGTGTGTGTGTGTGTGTGTGTGTGCGCGCGCGTATGTTTTGTTTTTTTAATTTGTAGTTTTTTATGCATTGAGTATGAATGCTGTTAGATGAGAGAGCGTAGGGTTGTGTGTGCTGTAGGGTTGTGTGTATGTATGTTTGGTTTTATGTCTTAAGAGTTTTATAATGGGTGCAAGTGATGCTGGGTGAGAGAATGTAGGAGTATGTACAGTGGTACCTCGGATAACAACTGCCCCAGATAACGAATTTTTCGGATAACGACTGCAAATTTCCGGGTATAGGACAGCCTCTGATAACGAATTTTCCCTATGGGCTGCCTTGGATAACAAATCGCAATTTCTAGGTATAGGTCTGCCTCGGATAACGAATTTTCTCTATGGGCTGCCTCAGATAACACATTTTTCTATGGGCTGCCTCGGATAACGAATTTTCCCTATGGACTGCCTCGGATAACGAATTTCCAGCATGCATCAGTAACAAAGCGTTATCCTGGGTGGCATTGCATCTGTACCGTTAAAGTGCATTTTATAAAGAGTTTTGAGCAAAAAAAGGTGTCTTTGCCTTTTTCCTAGGCTCCAGAACGGATTAATCGGTTTCCCATTCATTCCTATGGGAAACCGTGTTTCGGATAACGACGTGTTTCGGATAACAACTAACCTCGGAGAACGAATTAAAGTCGTTATCCGAGGTACCACAGTATATGGATGTTTGTTTTTAATAGTAGGCTCATGTTTTGGAATTTTATATTGGGGGTGAGTGATGTGCAGACTGGATGGCACTTTTCAATTTTGTTGTACTTGTACAATGACAATAAAGTGTCATAGTCTATTACTCTATTCTATTGAAGATAGGCAAGCTCCTCAGGCTGTTGGACTTTCTCTTCTGGCAGGGCAACTGACATATTTAGGCAGGAAAACAAACATGGAACAGGTGTTGCAGGTAACTGCAGCAATTCTCTCATGTCTTATTCTTTGTAGGTACAGGTGATGAACTTCTGGGCTTCTCCTCAAACTTCTCCCCAAAAAGGTCCCTCTTCCTTTTCTTTGTTCAGTTTCTCCTGCTCATGAGCTTGTAAGAACTTAGAGTAATTTTACCACCAGTGACTGCCAATCCTACAATACAACTTAGACTGAAACTATAGCTTCTAAGTCCAAAGTATAGTACACTTAAGCTTTTTGCTTGTGTTTTCTACCCAGCAGGTAGAATGCCAAGATGCACTGGAAACAGCTGCTCGAGCAGAAGGCCTTTCATTAGATGGCTTGTCAAGTTTTCACTTGAAAGAGTTGGATGAAAGCCATCGCAAAGGGAAATATCACCATGGCTGGAACTTGATGAAACCCTTCCGGGTGACTTCCAAGTAAGACTTTGTGTTAATCAGCTACAGACGCAATGAGAGTGAATAGATGCATGCTTGTTGAAAAAAATGCAGCTTTTCCTCAAAATATGTGCTTGCTAAGAGGAGTGGCATACAAAATCTAAGCTACTAAAATTAATTTTGCTTTATGATACTGTCAGGTGTCATTCCCCCCCCCCCCCAATTCCTCACTTGTCTTTAATCTCTTCTCTCTGCTATTTATAGGCATCCACATCCACTTGATAATGCTGGACTGTTCTCCTATATGACCTTTTCTTGGCTCACTCCTTTGGCACGAACAGCCTACAAAAAAGGAGAACTCGAGACAGAAGATGTCTGGTCCTTGTCTATTCACGAGTCTTCAGAAGTTAACTCTAGAAGGTAAGGAAATGGAAATAAACTGGTGTGGTCCTTACACAACACATAAGCAGGGGCAAGTGATGCCTTATTAGGTCGCCAACTGGCCGGCTTTTGACCTGTGCGACTTTTCATCGGGCCGTGCACCCATATATTGTAGACAGTGCGGTCATGGCAGATATTTATCAAAAGAAGTCCCAAGATGCAGGGTGCAGATACAATTCAGGAGTGTAGGTTGCAAATTCCAGGCTGATAGTTATGGCTTGCTTTTGTAAAAGGAAAAGGTCTCCTATATTGTCTTACAGTGGTTCCCATTCCAGATAGCCAGTGCTTAGGAGAGCCTGCCATGAAGTGTTATGTGAGAGACTGGCCTTTCTAAGTTCTTCTCTGTTGCTCTCTCAGGTGTATATTACTTTTATTCCTCCTTGCTTTCATCAATGAATTGGAAAACTTTTCAATTTTTTTTTATTGTTAAAGGCTCCACTATTGGAGCTCCTGCTTCATCTATCTTTCTCTGTACTGGTGGTGATGGTGGCGGCGGCGGCTGTTTATTACACTTTTATGCTGTGCCATCTGCCCCGGGGCCACACTGGGTGGGGTATAACAGAAAACTAAACACAATCAATAATCATCAAACACAGGTTAGCAAATTGCTGTAACAGAACATCACAAAATAAACTAATCAACAGAACAAAAAAAATATATCAGAAATCAACTACAGTAAGTTAAATTAAGCAACAAATAAAATTCAGAATTAAGAAACATTAAGCATAGCCAGCGGTGACAGGAGTCAAATGTGCATAATCCGTGGCTATTAGATGGAAGGGCTTGAAAGCCGGACGGCGTGGGAAAGTTTTCAAAGATTTCTTGAATGCTCCCAAGGAAAGGACTAGATGTATCTCCTATGGAAGGTCAGTCCACAGTTGAGGTGCAACCGCAGGAAAAGTCTGGGTTCTACTTCTTTCCTTCCAGGCTTCTTTCAAGATGGGCAACCTCAAGTGTACAGCCCGGGAAGCATGGATAGAGTGGGCAGTCAGCCATGTAGTGGGGTCCCACACATTATTATATTTTGTTTAAGGTGGAATTGTGTGACGCAGACGGTAGCGTTAATAGCCAGGTGTAATGACTTAAGTCAAAACAATTTAATTGGTTGAGTTTCATTCGAGTTTTTCCACTGGCAGTTCTTTGCCTAAGAAGTTGAGAGCAGGCATTTTATTCCACCCTCTCAAAGGTGAAGCCTGAAATTGGCCACTGCTGATCTAATGATCTGTAGCCCCCATTTTAGAACAGCTTATTGTCATCCACCTTGGGTCCTTTTCCAAGGAGAAAGATGGGGTAAAATTAATAATAATAATAATAATAATAATAATAATAATAATAATAATAATAATAATAATAATAATAATAATACAGTTGTCCCCTGCCCTTTCGTGGTTCATATACTGCGGTCCCGGTATATCGCGGGTCCGCAGTACAGTAGTACCTTGTATAAAGGAATTAAATTATGTTAAGGAAATTATGAAATTATGTTAAGGAAATTTTCCTTTATACAAATTCCCATAGGAATGCATTGAAAATTGAGTAATCCCATTTTTATGTTGTACAGATTTTCCCCATAGGTGATTATGTTAAGCAAATTTCCCCTATCTCCGGAATTTTTTATGTTGTACAGATTTTATGTTATACAAGCTGTTTGTTATACGAGGGTCCGCAGTATATGAAAAAAAAGCCCCCCTGGGGTAAGGAGGAAAGGCCTTCCCAGGCCCGTAGGAGGCCCCAAAAGTGCTTCCCCGCAAATGGGAAGTGACTTACGGTAAACCAGAAGTGACCTCCGGATCACTAGAAAGCACTTTTGGGGCCTCCGAGGACCCGTTACACCCCTTGAAGGCCCGTTCGGAGCAGCGCCGGGCCTGGGTTGAGTACAAGAGCCCCCAGAGAGCCCCCCCCCCCGAGGCCTGACCCGACCCAGCATCCGCATATTGCGGATTTTCAATTATCGCGGGTCGGTTCAGGTCCCTAACTCCCGCGATGGGGGGGGGGGTTACTGTAAGAATAAGAATAAGAATAAAGTTAGCTTCTGTCTTCGAGATTTTAGTAGTCTAATACAGGTATCACCCATCCTTTCTTGATTCTATTTAGAAATTACTTACAGGGCTAAATCACTTTTCATTTAGTGTTAACCTGGTTATTCCTGCAACCGCACCTAATATTTACGATTTTTTAAAACCAGTCCCTTTTGTTTTCATAGAAAGAATTGAATTGTTATTCTTACAGACAAGTTTTATCGATCTTGCTTGAGAGAAAGATTGTTAGGTTTGTTGTTTCAATCCTGCAGGTTAGAAAGGTTGTGGCATCAAGAGCTGCAGGACAGTGGGCCTGATGACGCCTCTCTCCGAAAGGTGGTGTGGGCTTTCTGTCGCACCCGAGTCATCATTTCCATAGTGTGCTTGATGGTCACACAACTCGCTGGCTTCAGTGGACCAGTAAGTACTATCCATCCTTTGCCATCCAGAATGGGCTTGATCCCATCGCCCGTGCTAATTAGTTCAATTCCGTTACAGAGGACCTCCTAAACGTTCTGATTAGTTAGAATGCTGCCTTTCAGTTGACAGAGAAGAAATAGCCTTTTCAGATTGCCAGGGAGAGTCTTGAAGGTTTTCAGATTGTTCTCTTGTTTGTGATGTGTTCGGTTGCTTGCACCGGGTGCCTTCTTAGGGGAAAGGGATGACATTTTCAGGGGAGAGATCAGCAACCTATCCACCACGTAGTTCTTTCTAGGCCACTTTCTTTGGGTGTTCTGTGCAAGGAATGGGACGGAGTGCTGCCAGACAGGTTGTAGCATTCCCAGAGAACAGGGCATAGAAGATTCTGCAAAACTAGCGTCTGACATGGTTGAACAGATCTCCAGAAAATTGTTGCTGCTGCTGCTAGTTGGTAATGAGAGAGCGCGGCATGTTGGACTTGACATTCACGCCATTTTCTTGTCACCTGTTTGTTGCACATGCGGTGCAAGGTGTTTTTTTTTTCCCTTTGACATCTTGACTAAATCTATTCTCTGCAAATTTCCCTTGAGGAGTAGCAGCAGTGTTATTGCTTGTAGTGCACATTTCAATGCGCTGTTAAGCGGGATGATTCAGTACTTGGGTAAGTACAGCTGAGGTTAATGTTAAAAAAAAAAAGTCTTGTCTTTTGTCTCTCTCCCCCCTTAAATCCCCAATCCCACCCATTTCCTTAAACTGCAAATGTTTTCTTCATTTCCTTGCTAAGAAGGGACTAAATAGTTTTGTTTGTTGTTAATATCTCATGATGAACCTTAGAACATTTGTAAGAGGTTTTACTGCATGTGCTTTTAATTGCCAGTAAGATGAGGTTTTAACAGAACCAGCTTCCCCCAAGAAAAGCTTCTGTCATTGTTTCACTACAGGGCCCTGTGGGTGCTCCTAACCTCTAGCAGAGAGTGTGCAGCTGAGTCTAATATCTCTGTCTTTAGCCTGCCTCAATTGCAAGCAGATCAAAATTACAAATCAGGAAGGAGCACAGTTGAGATTGGGATGTTCAACCCGTCTAGATCCTTCGCTGTCCAGTAATAGTTGCTTGCCAAGAGATTGTTTTTTTTTTTAATCTCTTGGTTTTCATCACCTGAAGGAAAAGCAGTTTTTATCAGCCTGTTCCTTTTTTACTTTGAAACTTAATTGCAGTCTTTCTTGAAACATTAGTGTGTTTCTTTTTAAAAACAAAATCCACCCCCACTTTTTCATGTAGAAATGGTAGTTGGGGAAAAATATTTTGACTTTTTGTACCAATGAACAAATTTGAAACACTTCTGCAAAATGCCATTCATCTCTTATCCACCTTTTGTATAGAGTGCCGGTGGGAAAGGGGGTTGTTGAAATTCCTGTTGGGAATTCTGACCAAAAGTTGGGTTGTCCCTATTTGTAAACTCCTTGTCTATCCAGACTAGTGGTAGCTTTTGAAGGGAGATATTTCCTGAAATTTATACGCACTACAACACTACACTACACTTGATCTTAGCCAAATTTATTTCTGGCATTGTTTTCAAATTCTCATTTGCCCCTTCATTGAGTTGAGACGGATGACATTTTTCTAATATCCTTTAGGATTCAGAAAGAAAAGTGTGATTACTTTCTATTGAGATGACTGCTAAACATTTCATGTTCAATCTGTAGCAAAGAATTCTTGCTTCGTCCTGGCAAGGTTCTCAAATCTGGTCACATCCACCAAACGGAGTCCCATCCACCAGCTCAGAAGTGGCTTTTGTTGGAAGACTAGTAAGCATGATTGCAGGAGATTGCTATATGAGTTTTCCGTGTAGTTTCTGGAGAGGGTATTGTGGGCTGTGGGCAGTGGGGTTTGGATGGGGGAAAAGACCTTTGAGGTGAGCCTCCCCACTCTTCCAGGTCCGCTCCAGTGACAGCTTGCTTTGTGCTGTCAAAACACTGGATGTGGCTTTGGGGGAATCTTTCTCTGTAGTGGAACCAATGACAGAAGCTGTTCTTTAGAATTTCCAGGATGGCTGTATTCTGCGATCAGAATGAGACAGTCAAGCTGAGCAGAATCCTACTCCAAGATGAAAAGGTAAGGTGACCTTTATTCAATGGGAATGCTTAAGACAGCCAGGGAGCTAAGGATGTCTGCTACCATGATTGTCCAATGAGTATTGTTGCTTCATGCTTCTCCTAGTTTTGGTAAATATTGTGTCTTCTTTTCTAGAAAATTAAATGTTATATCTGATGTTTTCTTCTGGCTTTAATCAAAAATAATGTGTTAAGATTGCAAATGCTGTCTTTTTTTATCATTTCTTAAACTACTTTTTTCAAGGCTCTCAAAAGGAGGGAAGAAAAGGGGAAAAAAAGATTGAGCAACATTTTTTTTTCTTTAGGGGCATCACAAATTTTGTGTACCCAAACATTTTGCTTTAAATTATTAGGAGAGAAGAGAATTCCAGCTGGTGTTGCATTTGTATCCTGGAGACTTTTCCTTCTTTACTGTGGTGTGTATGAGAATACACTGGTAGCTCTTATCAGCAGGTTAGCTCGTGAATGGAAAACATGGAAGGATTATTGATCCTTTCAGTGACTCAGTTGCCTTTGTTGGATTGGATGGTAGAAAAGAATCCAAACGTCTTGTTAAGTAACAGCAAATGCTAACGCCACAACTACCAAAAATTTAAAAGAAACCCAGTGGAGGGGGAAAGCTGGCACAGCGTGATGTTGGAACATGAGCTGTTGCTCTTTGTCAGGAAGCTGTGTAAGGTTTTATTTATCTCTTTTTTTCCTCTTTGGGAACACGATGGACATCTGGCTTATAACTTATGTCTGTGAAAACTCATGGGAGAAACGCTATACAGCTCAGGTCTCAAATGTGGCGTTCCGAATTCACCATTTCAAGATCGACACGTTTGTTCTTCCTTCGTTTTTAATCTGTCCACTTGAGGCTGGGCTTAAGCAGCTACTACCTTTGCTTGAAGCAGTGTGCTTTCGTTTCCCATCCATTCTTGGGTTGCACAGAACTCTGATTTCTTGTTTTTAGTCAAGGGGACTTCCCATGGACTCTGAAAGCCTTCCCAAGCTCGTCCTTGGTTTCAGAATTTTGTGGCGGGCAAAGCTGCTTCTGAGCTCTGATCAAAGAACCTTAAAAAGCATCAGGATCTATAGGCATCGATGTTGGAAAAAGCCCCCGCTGGGAAGCCTTACTGTAGCAAAGCTCTCTTAAGCCAAATGTGAGAAAATAGCCCCCAATCCTGGAAGTCTTCCTGACTAGCCATGCAAATATTGCGCCTTCTTGGACGTTGCGAATGAATATTGGCCCTTCCTTTTCCTGTATCATTTACTTTTCGTGTGTATGTGAAATTTAACTTGATTTTGTGTTGGAAGCCAGATTGTACGTTGGACTCAGGCCTTGTATAAATTTTCCTTGCACATATAGATTGTATGTGTTCCACAATGCAGTACTTTTCTTTCTTTCTTTTTCTTTTTTTGTAAGTGTTTGTGAGATGTTATTCACTCTGGCATGGTGGTGCTTTCCTTTAAAAATAAAAAGATACTGCTTTTCTATTTATTAGTATTTAATATTGCTGATGAATGCCAGTTGAAATACTGTTCTGTGCATTTTGACATGACACGTGATGAGGGGTTTGTGGGTTTGGAGCTGTTTTTCTCTTTCTGCAGGTGGTGTTTCAAATGTGATTTCTGAGGTAAAATTGTTTTTGTCTTTTGGGGTGGTGTTGTGGGTGAGGGAGGTAAGGGTGAAGCGGTTTTCTTCTGTTTTTTTTTTTAATTGGTGGTACCACCTCCCCCCATTTTTTCTTTGCTTTTTTCTTTGTTTCCCTTTTTTACTGCTGCTTGTCTTTTTCTTTACTATTAAACTGCTGATGTTTATTTTCAGGAATGTTTTGCAAAATGTCCTTCTCACACTCTTCCCCAGTTCAACTGTAGGTACATTTGTTCCTTTTTATCAAATAAGCACGTTTGAAACAAAGAATAAAAAGGTCTTTAATGTCATGTATAGGAATAAATCTTTTTAATACGGACATGTTTTTGCATAAGTACATATTTTTTTTGTAAAGTATATGATGATGATGATGGACTGCTTCAGCTAAAATTGTCAGATTTATGTTAAGTTAGACAATGTGAAGGAGCAGCAATTTGATGTACCAAATTGGGAAGAATCAAATTAATTTCCCGGCCTTTGATTTGAGTTAGTGCTTGATCTAAGCAACTGTTCTATAACAGCTGCAGATCTTGTTTGTTTAAAGACATCCCATTAATAAGACAAATTCTTTACTGGAAGTAAAGGAGCTCCCTATTTCTAACTTAACATGAAATGATTGAATGGTTCCCTGACATGTTGGGGTGTTGATGCGGGCTTGCATTTCTTCCTGTAGGCTTTTGTTGTGAAACACCTTCTTGAATACACACAGCAAACAGAGCCCAACCTACAGTACAGCCTATTGTTGGTCTTTGGTCTCTTCATGACGGAAATTGTGCGTTCCTGGTCCTTGGCTTTAACCTGGGCATTAAATTACCGCACTGGGGTCAGATTGCGTGGTGCTATCCTTACCATGGCTTTCAAGAAGATACTGAAGCTGAAGAATATCAAGGAGAAATCTATGGGAGAGGTAAGCTGAACTGCATCCGCTCCTAAGAACAAAAGAAGAGGAGCCCTGGTGGATCAGGCCAAAGGCCCATCTAGTCCAGGTTCCTGTATCTCATAGTGGCCCCACCAGATGCGTCTGGGAGTGCACGAGACTAGATATCTGTCTCCTAATACTAGTCCCCTGTATCTGACCCTTGAAGTACCCTGTTTTAAACCTGGTTTTAAAACCTGGTTTTAAATCCTTGAAGTACCCTGATTTTAAACACATCCCCATCATGGCTTGCAACCTGTGATGGACGTCTCCTCCAGGAATCTGTCCAGTCTCCTTTTGAAGGCATCCAAGCCAGATGCCATCACCGCATCCTGTGGCAGGGAGTTCCACATGCTAGCAACACACTGGGTAAAGAAGTATTTTCTTTTGTCTGTTCTCACTCTCCCAACACTCAATTTGAGTGTATGTCCCCTAGTTCTGATATTTTGTGAGAAGGAGAAGAGCTTCCCTCTATCCACTTTACTCATGCCATGCATTATTTTGTACATCTCAATCATATCCCCCTTCAGGCACCTTTTTTCCAGACTAAAGAGCCCCAAATGTTTTAGCCTTTCCTCATAAGGGAGGTGCTCCAGCCCAGTAATCATTTTAGTCGCTCTCTTCTGCACCTTTTCCAGTTTCACTATGTCTTTTTTGAGATGCGGCGACCAGAATTGTACACAATACTCCTGGTGTGGCCTTAGTATCCTTTTGTACAATGGCATTATAATGTCGGCTGTTTTATTTTCAATTCCCTTATCGATGACCCCTAGCATGGAGTTGGCCTCCTTCACTCACAGCTGCTCAATCCCAGTGGGAGCTTGGGCTTCCCTTCCCCACACCTCCTCCGGCAGCCGGTCATTCAGCAACTACACAGGGACGATCCCTATCCCACCGATTCCTCTGAGTGGTCAACTGCTGTCGGAGGTGTGGAAGGTCAGCCCAACTCCCTCCCGGCCTGGAGCACCACTGGAGAAGGAGGATACAGCCAGGACATGCTGAATTGTGAATGGGGCAGCTGACCAGGAGTGGGTGGAGGGAGCACCTGGCATTTGTGGTGCCATGCAGACAGAATTTGCCAGACTGGGCCAAATCAATTCCTATCCATCTCTATCTACTCTTGACCCTAGAGATCTTTCACACGTCTTTTTATCTATTGCAGCTCATCAACGTGTGTTCCAATGATGGGCAGAGAATGTTTGAAGCTGCAGCTGTGGGTAGCTTGTTGGCTGGAGGTCCTCTCGTTGCTATCCTGGGGATGGTTTACAGCGTTGTTATTCTGGGACCAACCGGCTTCCTGGGATCGGCCGTGTTTGTCCTTTTCTACCCAGCCATGGTGAGTAGACAACCGTTTGTGTAAAAACACTACAAATGAATGCTTCCGTTCTTCTAAAGAATTAGAAGGAATGTTGTCCTTTCAAACAGGGTAAGCTAATACCTAATAATATTTTTATAGGTTGGGGAATATGGTTGATGCATTTAAAATGATCTCAAATTGCTTGCACTGAGAACAGTAGTGCAAAGGCCAAGTGTTCCACTTGTAGAGAAACAGTGAATTGTGCACAAAGAAATGACACGGCAACTTCTTGGCCTACAATTTCTGGTAGATCTGGAGATTGGGTAAGGCCCGAACAGCAGACTGGCCAATGGAGTTGCTTTACATTGGATAAATTGTATACTAGCTTGCAGTGTTAGAGTAGTTTTTACAAGTTTTCGAACTCAGAAGATATGTTGGAAAAGACGAGGAGTTTTATTTTTCTCTGTCTTTGTTGAATAAGATGGTCCTGTGGTAGCTCTTCTCTTTTATGCCGTCTCATTTTGTTTCAGATGTTTGCATCCCGCCTCACAGCCTATTTCAGGAGGAAGTGTGTAGCAGCGACTGATGAGCGTGTGCAGAAAATGAATGAAGTTCTTAACTATATTAAGTTCATTAAAATGTATGCTTGGGTCAAAGCCTTTTCTCAGAATGTTCAGAGTAAGTGTCAGTTTTCTTTATTACTCCCTCCTAGTATCAGACAATATTAGTTCAGTTAGTATTCCACTTTGTCTAATGCCCAATATGAAATGAAGAACATGTCTGACTTGTCTTATTTTATTGCACATAATGTGACTGCTCCTAATGTAAAAGACACCTGTCATAACTTTCTTACCTGGGAGAACTAATATTAACATGATCTACTTAATACTAAATTTTAACTACAAATACAGCCACATTCCTTGTCTTTGATGTACATTATGACATTTTAGGTAGTTATATTTTTTTCTTCTCTGTCGTTTGGTTTCTGAGTGTATAAGTAGCACTGTAAATAGCGAGTCTGTGGTCCAGATTCTTGTTTGGAAAACATGCCCAGTAATTATGCAAGCAGACTCCCTTCTTTGCAGGGCTCTTGGTTTGTCCAGTTTCACAAGCAGTTGTGAAGGACAAGATGGCAAAGGTAACAGGATCACATTTGCCGTTACAGTTCCGTGTGTGCTTTTTTTCCCCCTAAGAGGTTTCTGGTCTGTAATTAAATTAGTGATTTTTATGAACATGCTTCTCAAAATTGGACACCTAGGAGTTGCACTCTTTACTTGCAGACATTAGAGAAGAAGAACGGAAGATCTTGGAGCGTGCCGGCTATTTCCAGAGTATCACTGTAGGAGTGGCTCCCATAGTGGTGGTTATTGCTAGTGTGGTGACTTTCTCTGTCCACATGGTCCTTGGTTATGACCTCACAGCAGCCCAGGTAATGCCTCGTGGGAGCAGGCACTGTCAACTTCACATATGGGGATACCTCCCCCCCCATTCTTACAGTGGTCTGATTTAGATGTTCACATTTCATAATGTGAAAGAAAGAAAAATCTGCTATGGTAAGCCGTCGCAGGTACGCTGAGAACTTTTACTTCTCGGATTATGACGGGTAGGAGCGAAAACAAAATGCTGTCTTCCCTATGCAAACTCCTTGCAGAAACGTGTTGTTTTAATACACAGTTTTCAAGAAGGAGCCAGCTTAAGGTTTCTACTGTGCAGTATTTGAAAATAAATTTGACTATTAGGACTATTACTGCCTGTGACATTTCATTCATGCCTATAAAGTTTGAAATCAAATATGATTAAGACTCGCCTTGCCTGGCAAAAATTTAATTCAGTAAGCAGTTGAACTTCCTGCTGTTTTATTCTTATAGGGTCATTCCATGTCAAATCAACCAATGAAAAATCATCCATTTTGGAACTCGATGCCGCGGATTTGGTACATTTTTGGTACATTTGTACCTTACCATGAGATGTTTAAAAAATACTCAGATATTTTTGTCCAACCGTTTCTGAGATATTGCATTTAAAAAATAGCAGAGAGAGAGAGAGAGAGAGAGAGAGAGAGAGAGAGAGAGAGAGAGTGGCTACAAGATATTTATCTTTTAAGTGTGAGTTTTTTGAAAATTAAAAAAAACGTTTTTTCCAAATACGGTGATACCTCAGCTTTTGAATTTAATCCATTCCGAATGCATGCTCTTAATTCGATTTACTCTTAAGTCAGGGTACCTATCTAAACAATTGAAAAAATAGGTTAAGAAATAAAAAAAATGAAATGAAAAAATTGTAAGTCAAGCAGACCATATCTATTGTAAGGCGGCAGTTAAAACGCCAACAGTTTTCCACTGTTAAGTCGAATTGCTCTTAAATCGAGCTGCTCTTAAATCGGGGTACCACTGTATCCAAATTCTATATTTATTTTAATGTGTAATTTTTTGAAAATGTGCAATTGCATTATGTTTTATATCAAATGAAAACCCTATTCATCTTAAAAATGACACCTGTCTGAGGTCTGCAGTTATACATTTTCAAAAAATATCTCATGGTAAGGTACAAATGTACCAAAAATGCACCAAACCCATGACATCAGCGTTCCATGTATTGGTTGATTTGACGTGGAATGACCCTATAAAGAAAGAATCTATTGTGTTCTTCCAAAACAAAAACAAGAAACTGAAACAAAACCATGCAGTTGTGTACGGATATTATGAAAAGCACAGTGGTCCACTTTTAAAACTCATTGTTAATCCCGATTTATTGCTAGGAGGGAGATACAGTCAACCCCCGCCATTTCGCGGTTCAGGTACTGCGGTCCCACTATATCGCGGGATCACAGTACCTGCGCCTTGGGGCCATGGCGGGGGGTGATCGCATCACCCGCGCCGCCTCCCTGGGCCCCTCCGAGAAGCCTCGGAGCCACACGGGGGGGGATTGCATCGCCCCGTGACGACCTTCGGCCTCCGGGCCCCTCCGAGAAGCCTCAGAGCCGTGTGGGCGGAAGGGGCGGTGGGGAGCGATTGCATCACCCCGTGCCGCCCCCCATGCCCCTCCGAGAAGCCTTGGAGCTGTGCGGGGGGGGCAATCGGATCACCCCGTACCCCCCCCAGGCCCCTCCAAGAAGCCTCGGAGCCGCGGGTGGCGGTGGCGGTGGCGGGGAGTGAACGCATCGTACGCGCCGCCCCCCGGACCCCACCCGACCCACTTCCGCATATCGTAGATTTTCAAGCATCGCGGGTCGGGTGGGTCCCTAACCCCCGCGATAGGTGGGGGGTTACTGTACTGTAATGCAGTTGTGACCTTTCCGCCCTACTGTTCGTTTCCAAAGGAGCTGAATTAAGCAGTTAAAGAAATATGTAGTTCTTTGCCTCTGACACTGTTAGCATTTGAAGAGCTTAATGGTGTGTTTCACTTCCCACCCCAGCTTTTTCAAAACTCAAAGCATTACTTCTCTTTCCTCTGTCCACAATCCACACCCTCTGTTCCCAGTTGCACATGCAATCCAGAGATTTTCACCTGGAGAAGGTTTTTTAGGAGCTGCTTCTGAGCAGCTCTTGATCCTTGCTGCTATGTGAGGATGATATTAGACATTGCAGTGTAAACACGCAAACAAACTATGCTTTCAATTTCTTTTACAGGCTTTTACAGTGGTTACAGTATTCAATTCAATGACCTTTGCTCTGAAAGTTACGCCATTTTCCGTGAAGTCCCTGTCTGAAGCATCTGTTGCAGTTGACAGATTTAAGGTGAGTGTTCTCATCCTGTTCTGCTTACTTGGGGTACAGAGGCTTGCGGTCTCAGCGTGCCCATTTGGCCATATTAGACTAACTTGCACTTGAAATGCATTCACTCCCATCGCTCCGTAATATTGCCATCCAGCTAGAAATGGGCACAGGGCTACCAGGTTCTTAAGAGTGAGCCTACCAATCATGAACATCGGTTATTGCATGACACGCACGCAACACCTATGGCTTGATGGTTTCTGTGGCAATTCCAGGCTGTACAGGTCATTCAGATGAAGAGCTGGGCAGGCTGCTTGGTTTCGTCATCCGAGGCTTTGACAGGCGTCATCTGCTAGGTAGCATTGGGGAAATGCTCCCATTGGCCCTGACTGCGGCCACCATCTTAGCCCATAGATGGGTTGATCACGTCGTATCTCAGCCAGCAAGATAATGCATGTAGCAATGTAGTCAACCCGTTCTTACCTAGTTGGGCTTTCTGGTATACATGGTCCTCTTTCTACAGGCCCTAGACCAGTTGAAGTTCAGTATGGAGGAATATGTTGTCATCAGCATTACCTGTGTAGGAATATGTCTATGGCAGGGGTGTCTAAACTTCAGCCCTCCAGATGTCTTGCACCACAACTCCCAGAATTCCAAGCCTGCATTGCCAATGACAAAGGACTGTGGGAGTTGTGCTCCAAAACATCTGGTGTCCCACCAGTGGTCTATGGAGAGTCTCAGTCACCCAGGTGATGTCATCCAGGGGTTGAGCCATGGTGACTGGACTTCTTTTCTTGTGGGACTGAAACATTTTGCTACCCAAAAGACGTGAAACATTTTCGATCTCACAAGAAAAGAAGTCCAGTGGCCATGACTCCCCGGATATCTACAGTACGTAGGATTACATGTAGATAAAAGCTATTTGGTATGTCATTTTAAGAGTCAGCTGCCTTTGGGTCTACAAGGTCTTTGCCAGTTCAACATGCAGGAATTTTATAGGCAAGCCAGGTTATTCCATCGGTGGTTTTCAACCTTCGGCACTCCAGATGTTTTGTGCTTCAATTATGACTTGTGCTACACCTTCTCCAGTCTGAAATTGAATCAGGCATGCTGTAGCTAGAAATCTGAAACATTTGTGGAATCAAAGTCTGGGAATCGCTGTTTTGGGCCATTTGAGCCACTCATTCTCTCACAGATCAGCAAACTCATTTGACAGTACCACTACACACCTACCTTTTTAGCTCCCAAAATGGCCAAATTCACCCTCAGAAGCATGAGTGGGCAAGATTGTCCATTGAGGCCCATGTTCGGCCTCCTGACTGTGTCGGGGCCGGTGAGGACCTCCTAAAATTAGATGTGACATCTGGTCACTTCCAGTTTTGACCCTTCCTAACAAGGTTGGCACATGCTTGGCCGCAATGGCCAGTTATGCCCTCCGGGACTTCTGGTGTTGGACGTGGCTGCTTTGAATGGCTTTTGTCCTTTTGTTTTTAGAGCATTGGGGGCTTGTAAGTATCAGAGAAAGCCCAAAAGGCTGTTCATGCAGCTTGTCACCTCTACTTTATCTTCCCTTAGGGTGGAAGATGGAAAAATGTGAAGAATTTTGACACATTGCCTTGTTATTTGGAGGCTTGCAGCCTGCTGATTTGAGCAATATTTTGCAGCAGATCCCAAAACTGTCTGTGTTAAGATAAGCGAAGGAGTTTCTTTGTTGGAAATAATAGGCTTAACTGTTTGGAAAATGTTTTCCCCCCCGTGTAACCTTCTGACAATGTTTTTGCACAGATGAATGTGGTGGTAAACATGATATAGAGCCTCTGTTTATTAACAGCAATGTGTCGACTCCAAATTGTCAGTCTTAGACTACTGAATTTGGTGCTGGGAAGTTAAATTCTTGTGGGCATGTTCTAAGGAATACTTAGGGCCTTTTAAGCCTTGAGATTGTTTTAATGAGCAGATGTTTCCTCTGCTTTCTCATCTTGTCCTGTATCTTCCTCAAAAGACTGAAATAGACGAAATAGGAGGACAGACGCTGTGGAATATATCAGTATTCTGTAAATAAGTTGGTATCTGCAGCAGACTCTCTGTCACGGAACCGCCGCATTCATGGATTACCAGGCCCTTGTATGGACCTGGCGTTAGTTTTCACTAATGAGCTACCTTTTGCTCTTCAGCTTCCTTCCACTGTACTACTAGCCTGATGTGTTTTGCTGCGTGAGTGTGCCGTAGGCTTGTGTCCCTCCCTCAGTCTTGACCAGGTGTCTCATCTTTGCACCTCTCTCACAACTCCTCTATCAGAGTTTGTTTCTAATGGAAGAGGTTCATATGGTAAAGAAAAAACCAGCCAGTCCTCACACAGCCGTAGAAGTGAAAAATGCCACCTTGGCTTGGGAACCCTCCCATGCCAGTGTCCAGAGCTCACCCAAGATGACCCCTAAAATGAAAAAAGGCAAGATGGCCAAGGGCCGAAAAGAGAAAAGGAAGCGGCAGCAGCAGGAGGAGAGACAGCAGGCGATGATGCTCGCCGAGCAGAAGGGCCACCTCTTAGTGGACAGTGATGACCCACCAAGCCCTGAGGAGGAGGAGAGCAGGCAAGGACAGCTGACGACTGTCCGTCTCCAGAGGACTCTTTACAGCATCGATCTGGACATCAAAAAGGTGAGGAGGCAAAGCTTTTTTTGGGGGGGGGGTTCAAAAGTTTCCTAAAACAGTAGAACGTTGTACTTTTCTTGGGAGTGGCGGAGAATGATGGGGATGTGTCACATTTTTTATGACGCCATGTTATATTTATTTTTGCATTTGCATACCGTGGCCAATTTCCCCCGAAAGGGAACTCTGGATGGTTTACATAAAGCGGCATAATAAAGAACAACAAATAATAATAAAGCTAAAAGAATAGTAATGCATTTTGTTTTCTGTATACCTGCAAGTAACAAGTCTTGAGCTTCTAGAAAGAAATGAGTGAGACGCTTGCTACCAGCGAGCTGTGGCCTTCCATAGATACCTGAAGGACCCCCTCCTTCCATATGAACCTACCCGGCAATTAAGATCTAGCCAGGGGGCCCTCTTGAAAGAGCCATCCCTCAAGGAGGTGAGAGGGATGGCTTGTAGACATAGGGCCTTCTCGGCAGCTGCCCCCAAGTTATGGAATGCCCTCCCAAGTGAGATCCGCCTGGCGCCAACATTGATGACATTTCGGCGCCAGGTAAAAACCTTCCTGTTCCAGAAGTTTTTTAATTGATACAACATAGACTGGGGTCCTTTGATGGCAATTTTAGTGATGATTTTAGTATAAGGTTTTGCTGTTGTTTTAATTATTTATTGATATTTGATGTCTTAACTGTTTTAATTCCTTGTTGTAAGCCGCCCAGAGACCTTTGGGTAGTGGGCGGCATATAAGCTGTAAAAATAAATAAATAAATAAAATAAATAAAATGATTTTCCTGGACGCGTGATTATACTGGGTACTCGCTTGTTTGTTGTGTAATAGGAGAAGGGTTCAAGGGTTCTCCTTTTCATATCTTAAGCAACAGTCTTTCCTGAGAGGCAGCCTCATTGAGTCGAGGGGACTCTCCCGTTCCAAATAACATGCCTAGGGTTGCCCTGTTGCCCTGGGACTGCTTCTTTCCTTTGGAACTGTATACTTGGCTAGTTTATGCCGAAGGTATGGATAACTCAGCATCCAAGTGGTTAGCCTGAGGCAAAAAGGGTTTGCATTTGAAGTCTACCTTGAAATCCCAATGGTGTAACTTCCCCCCCCCATATCTTTATTGCTTTATAAGGAGCATTATACAAGGATTGTATTGTGTAATAAGGAGTAAGCTATAGGCTAGATCACTTGTTCTCAACCTGTTGGGTCCCCAGATGTTCCTGGACTGCAACTCCCAGAAGCCTCCACCTCTTGCTGTGCTGGAAGGGGTTTCTGGGAGTTGCAGTCCAAGAATATCTGGGGACCCACAGGTTGAGAACCACTGGGCTAGATGGTGAAATAGATAAATAAATAGATATATAACTAAAAGCAGATACTGTCCATTGATTGTTTTCCTCCTATATGCTTGCTTTTGGAAAACATCTCAACCATGTAGTGTTTTTTTCCTAGTGTGAAGGATCGATTCCTTATTCCGCACCATGTTTTTCTTTCTCATATAGGGGAAACTTGTTGGCATTTGTGGCAGCGTGGGGAGTGGGAAAACGTCACTCATTTCAGCAATTTTAGGACAGGTGAGAGAATCCCTTGGTATCTTCTATCTCATCATTGCTTCTGCTCTGCCTTCCAGCTGAAAGGTAAACAAGGCACCTTCTCTGCAGGGGTGCCTCTGGCTCGGGGGGGGGGGGTTCTTAATGCACCAGACTGATTGATCCATTGTAAATATTTTTACCCTGCCTTTCCCCTTAAAAGGACCCAAGGCAGCTTACATAATTAAAAGAACAATATCTATATCTATCTATCTATCTATCTATCTATCTATCTATCTATCTATCTATCTATCTATCTATCTATCTATCTAAAAGTATGTGTAGAGACTAAAATATGTATACAGATATTTTTTAAAAAGGATTTGAACAAGTGTTATATTAAAAGCAGTAAATAAAATTGTAGCCTCTTGAATCATAGACCAGAATGAGCAAAGGCACATTACAGATGCTTTAGAATTCCTTTGCGTAGCCATGGGTATATTGCTTGGGTTCTTACTGCAGAGTTTTATGTTTTTTTTTTTTTGTTCCAGATGACTCTGCTGGAGGGCAGCATAGCTGTGGATGGAGCATTTGCCTACGTGGCCCAGCAAGCCTGGATCCTCAATGCGACACTTAGGGACAATATCCTCTTTGGGAAGGAGTTTGAGGAAGAAAGGTTTGTAAAGTTTTTTGTTTGTTTTGTTTGTTTGTTTTTTTTGCCATCGGTCACCTTTTTGCTGGACTCTGGAAGTTGAGTCATCGCTACTGGACTTCTTTTTCTTGATAGATAGAAACATTTCACTGCTCATCCAAATAGCTTCATTAGGTAACTTCCAGATAAACTCACCTGGATGACTGAGAATCTTCACAGACTTTTTGCTGGAAGTAAACCTGCTTCGTGCAGGCTATTCTGCCATTGCATGCATATCTAGCAGCTCTGCACCCAACTGGGGTTGCTCACCTGTGTCTGGTAGAAGGATTAAAATATTAGTTTGGGGGTATGTTTGTGAAGATTCTCAGTCATCCAGGTGAATTTATCTGGAAGTTGAGTCATGGCTACTGGACTTCTTTTTTCTCAAAAAAGAAGTCCAGTAGCCATGACTCAACTTCCAGATTAGTTTGCGGGGGGGCGTTCTGTCAAGACTGACCTTTTATTTTGTTTTTTTAATTCAACCTAGTTTTTCCTTTGATCTTACTCTGGCTGTTCTAACAGAGCCAGGATTTAAGGCTCTGTGCCTTTCCCCCTAATCCTCTACCCCGGTGGCTTCCATGACCTTTTAAGCAGGATTTCAGTTTGCTTTCTTTGATTCCTGGTTTATTGCTAAAACTAACACAATCCCTAGGTAGCTGCTTAAGTGATTCTTGGACTGTTTTGCGAGTCTGTGTTTTTTTTTTAAAAAAAGCAAAGCCTGCCCCCATTCTCCCCCCCCCCCCCCATAAAAGTGATTTGTCTCAATAAACATGGAATTTTGGAAAGTAAAGTTGAAATTGGAAAGAGACCACCTTCTTCCACAGAGCAGCAGTAGGAATGGAAAGGAGCACATGAGCTGGAGGCTTTGCTTAGTTTCAGAGCGATTCATGCATGCATTACTCAAACGTGGCTCAACATTTATATCAGCCGTCCCAGGAAATGCCAAGTGGCAGTAGTCTACTTGCTCTAGTACTCATTTTCAGATAACCTTCCTTGGTGTCCATTGTTGTGCTTATGACGTTTCCGCTATGCAAGCAGTTCAAGCAAGCACTAGCTGTAATTTATCTACTGCAGTCGCAGGTCTATCCGGAACTAAACTCCTTTCCTTTAAAAAGGGGCACACGAATGCAATATGTGTTCTGATTTTATTTTGTTTTAATTGCATACATTGTGTTCCCCATGGATGGATGAAGAATACAAAGAATTTGTTGTTCCATTGAATTTAACACCAGGAAATGTCGCTGCTGTTGACTGCCTTTAAATTTTCCCTCCAGGTACAACACGGTATTAAATGACTGCTGTCTCAGACCTGATTTGGCTATATTACCTAACGGAGACCTGACAGAGGTAGAAATCTTGTTTGAGAGAATTGTTTCAGTACTCTTAGAATATATATAGACAGAATTATACATTTTATTTCTGCCTCTTTTTTTTTTGGCCATTTTGCTTTAGTATTAGTATTATTATTCTGATTTTTTGCTAGTATTTCCTTTTAACTTTGGGCTCCGCTGTTTGCTGTTCATTCTTTTTATGTACATTCTCTGGAACTGATTATTATTTCTTTGAATTTTGAATTGTGATGTTTTATATTTGTTAAATGCCTTGAGTTCCCGTTTGGGAAAAATTCTGGCGGTATATAAATATAAAAATAAATAATAAATAAAAGGGGCAAGTGTGTTTGAGAACTGGTGAAGCTTTTCTCGTATCGTGGAAAACTTTCTTAAATTATAGCATCCTAAGTCTTCAGTCAGGCTAGAAGGCAGTGCAGTTGTTCATGTGGTCCCATTTTACTGATATAATTCATTATGGATTTCACAATATTGTGGGTTTTTTAGAAGCGTAATGATCAGGCTCCATGCTGATCACAGTTCAGGGACATATGTCGCTCTAAATTATACATTTAAAATACTCGCAGTACATGTTTAGCCCCCTGACCATGTACCCAATATCTGCCTATATACAGTGGACCCTTGTATAACAAACAGCTTGTATAACATAAAATTTGTACAACATAAAAAATTCCGGAGATAGGGGAAATTTGCTTAACATAATTGCCTATGGGGAGAATCCGTACAACATAAAATGGGATTACTCTGTTTTCAATGCATCCCTATGGGAAATTTGTATAAAGGAAAATTTGCTTAACATAATTTCATTTGGAACGAATTAATTCCTTTATACAAGGTACCACTGTACTGTATGTTGGTGAACGGTAGCTTTAGTAAAATATCTCACCCGGAATGGCCCTCATTAGCTTATTGGCTCTTGAGATCTTTTTTGATTGTAATCATTGCTTTTAAATAGACACTTGCTCATCTGGTAAACTGAATGGTACTCAACGTTTCAATTAATGTTTTGTTACAGTAACCCCCCCCCCGCCGATTGCGGGGGTTAGGGACCCACCCCACCCGCGATGCATGAAAATCCGCGATATGCGGAAGCAGGTGGGGTGGGGCCTGGTCCGAGGCTTCTCGGAGGAGCGTGGGGGGGGGCGCGGAATGACCCGATCACACACACACCCCGCGGCTCTGAGGCTTCTCGGAGGAGCGTGGGGGGCGGCGCGGAGAGACCCGATGCCCTCCTGCGGCTCTGAGGCTCCTCGGAGGAGCGCGGGGGCGGCGCAGAGCGACCCGATCACCCCCGCCACCCCCCGCGCGGCTCTGAGGTGCAGGTACTGTGATCCCGCAATGTAGTGGGACCGCAGTACCTGAACCGCGAAATGGCGGGGGGGGGGTGACTGTACATGTTATTCCTTCAAAATTGTATTCCCCAAATCTGCAAGAGGAGGCCTCACCCTGTAAGACACTAGGCCTACTTATTAATTAAAAAAATCATTCCCCCAGTTCTTCTGAGAGAAACCTGTTTTAAAACCCTCCTTATTCATAAAGCTCTCTGAGTGGACTTTTAATGGACTGAATAAAATGACATACCCCCTCCATGTCCCTCTTGCGAGGCTCAGAATATTTTTTTCTGAGCTTTTGAGGGGGGTCGGGGAACACTTGGGTACCAAAGGAGGCCCTGTGTCTTGCCTTCGGTGGAACAAGGAACCCATGTTTTAATCAAGCGTATTCAATATAGATTGGTGAGCGAGGCGCCAACCTGAGTGGGGGTCAGCGCCAGAGGATCAGTCTTGCTCGAGCACTGTACAGCGACAAGAATATTTACATCCTTGACGACCCTCTCAGCGCCTTGGATGCTCATGTCGGAAACCACATCTTCAACAGCGCAATACGGAAGCACCTGAAGTCAAAGACTGTTCTCTTTATTACACATCAGCTACAGGTACAATCAGTCCCCCATCATCACCACCCTTGTATATAGAGCAGGGGGTAAATAAGTATGAGTGGTACTAGTCCTCATGTTAATGTAATAATAATAACATAATAATAAAATTATTATTATTATTATTATTATTATTATTATTATTATTATTATTATTATTATTATTATTATTATTATTATTATTATTTCCGGCTGCTTTGGATGAAAGGGACCCTGTAATCACTGTCTAGACCCTGACAAGGAGGCACAGTGGAAGAATCAAACTCCTGACCTCTCTCTCCTCAGCCAGAGACCTAAACCACCGAGCTCTTGATAAACTGCCTAGTCCAGTTTACCTATCTTTCTGTAGAGGGGACAAGGAAAATACGTGATTTGCTACTCAAAGTACATGCGGCAAAGTGCCTAAGGACAACCTCCAGGTTGGAGATTGAGGCAGGATATCTCCCAATGCCATTTGTGGGGAATCATAAGCAGTGAAGACATCTGCTGGGGAATACCCTGAAGTGAATGGTGAGCCGCCATGTGAGACAGAATGCTGGACTGGATGGGCTGTGGCCTGTTCCAGCAAGGCTCTTCTTATGTTCTTATGAGTCAAAGAATGTGAGAGGCCTAAATCTACAAAGAAAGAGTATAGCAGGAATATGAATAACAGCAGTTATCTTTGCAAAGGAAGTGAAGATTGTGCTAGGAAAAGAAACCAAACATGAACTGGCTTGCCAGGATAATAGATGTTCTTCCATTTGAAGAGATATTATGACAGCCGGGTCTTTCTAGCTTAGAAAGTTTTGCAGCTTATAAAAACAGGAAAGGTGTGAACCAGAGGGAAATTGTTTCCAAAACTGAAGAGCAGGGCAGCAGATTGGGGGACACTTTTGTGATGAAGAGAAAAAAAAATGTGCACCACTAGGTGGTATGTAATCAGTCAGTGGAGTAGCACAGTACTGTGATGCCAGTAGCATGATAATTTTTTAAAATATATATATATTAAAATGAGATTTAGGCACATTGCATGATAAGTCTTCCACTCCTTGTCATCGGTATTCAGTATCTTGTGGATTGTGATGAAGTGATCTTCATGAAAGAGGGTTGTATCACCGAGAGGGGAAGCCACGAGGACCTGATGAATCTGAATGGGGATTACGCAGCCATTTTTAACAGCCTTCAGCTGGGAGACACACCACACATTGAGGTAATTAACCTGTTCTTACCATTTCTCTGCTGTACTTCTGTTTTGTAAGGAACATTCAAAGCTGTACAAAAATTACCAAAAAAACAAAACAAAAACAAGACCAAATAGGCAAATAGAAAGTATTTTTTTAAAGAATAAACATATTTTCATGTTTTAAAAGTGTTTTCAATAGACATTTAGTATGTAAGCATACGGTTGTCGGCAAATGTATTCTGCCATCTTAAATTACGTCATTCTTCTGAAAACCCTGCTCAAAACAGCCAGGATTTTATGCGCTTGAGGAAAGTCATAAGAACGAGGGTTGGTGAGCTGCCATCGGAAATGTCGAGGATTCCACCACAGAGAGAGGCCATTGCTTGTCCACTCTGTAGCATTTGATACTAATTTTGGTTAAGGAAATATATGACAATGAGGTTTCATTATTCCTTTTCAGAGTACATAGCTTTATTCGACAGCCTTTTTTTTTGTTTTGCCAGTCACTTGTATCGCTTTATGAAATTATTTTTGTTTGGTTTTTTTGGTCTGAGGAAAAAAGGGCCCAAGTGAGAGCAAAAGTATAATAATAAAATAAATTTTAAACTAAGAACCTAAGGAAAAACAAGGCATAAAATATTTTTGCGTAATTCTGCAGGCATAACTTGAGATTAGACCTGCAGTCATTGCAAAAGTCCCAAGTGGAAGTGAGTACTTGGCACATTAATGCAGGCTTACCTTCATTATATCTGCACAATCAGAATTCTGTCCAAAAAACCCAGCATCAGAATAAGACAGCAAAAGATCACATACAGTGGTATCCCGACTTAAGAGCAGCTTGACTTAAGAGCAATTTGACTTAGCAGCGAAAAACTGTTGGCATTTTAACTGCCACCTTACAAATTTTAGATACGGTCTGCTCGACTTAGATTTTTCTTTTTCTTTTTTTGATTTCTAACTTATTTTTTCAATGTTTTAGATAGGTACCCCGACTTAAGAGTAGTTCGACTTAAGAGCATGCATTCAGAACAGATTAAATTTTTAAGTTGAGGTACCACTGTGTTTGTCAACCAAAATTCGACAAAAGAGGCCTCCCTTTAACGCCTGCATTTATTTGACATCTGCCCTGATTTCCTATTAGTTTTCAAAGCTTGAGTCCTGAAAGAGGTGGGAAAAGTATCTTTATATGCCATCAGCGGCACCAATGGGGATCTAATACAGTATTCCTTGCTTTCACTTAAAGCTAGGGAAACCTCTACAGAAGATACTGTGAAATTGCAGCTGCAAGCAGTTGGCCAGCCTTAGTAGGGCAAGTAGGGAGAACTCAAATGTATTTATACGTAATTCTAACCAGACCTTCCGTCCTTTCGTTTTTGGCTGTATGCTTGCTCCTGTTCTTACGTTGAGACAGGTCTCAATCCTCCTATCATTCTATTCCCCCATCCCACCCCCCAGGTTAACGTAAAGAAGACCACAAGCAGTTCGCTGAAAAAGCACCCAGATAAAGGGACCAAATCGGGATCTGTGAAGAAAGAGAAGGTGGTGAAGAAAGAAGAAGGTAAAGCTTCCTGCCAAGACAAACACACAGACTCTCTGTAGCCCAGGCATCGGTGCTGTTGTATCTTACTGTTGAGAAACCAGGGGACTGGAGTTCAAAATGATCTAATGCTTACATGCATTGCATTCTTTAGTTCATTTCCTGATGGTTTCCACAGTATTGAGCACCTGGTTTAAGGTACTGATGGTCTACTCTTTCCTTTGTTTGCACCCTGTGATTTTGTAAGCTCTTGTTTGTCACGGGGGTTTTACGAATTAGAGCTGTGCATCCATGCCAAAGAGTTTCTGTTCCATCTGCAAACTTGTTGTGAGTGCCTTAACTTAACTTAACATACATGTAGCTATGGGGGAAAAGAACTGAAACATTGTCTGAATCCAGGATCTTGAAACTTTTTTGGAACTCTGGACAGATCTGGAATTTACAGAAACTGTTAGAGGTACCAAATGAGCGCTAAAGAGGCTTGCCAATTCACACAATACCTGCCATGGTATGATTTGTTCATTTAATTTAAGTAGGCTTCAGTTCAACAATATTAGTCTCTTTTTTGTGTGTGCTTTGATTGCATGGGTCTTGCCGCCATTTATTTATTTATTTATTTATTCTTGTATTTATATCCCGCTTATCTACTACAAGTAGTACTCTAAGCGGCTAACAAGCAATGAATGTAAAATCGACAACAATAAATGCATCAGGTATAAAGCAAAACAACGTAAAACAATAAAACATAATATACATGTAAAATCCTCCTACATCCCATCTTGTCCCCCCCGCATTAAGTATGCTTGGGTCTGTTTTTATTACCTGTTTTATTGTTGTAAGCCGCCCAGAGTTCCCAGTGGGAAGATGGGTGGGATACAAGATTAATAAATAAATAATAAATAAATTAACAAAGGGCTTTGCAGTGTGGTCTTATTAGACTCAACCTGAGAATTTGTATGAACTATACTTAAGCATAAAACTCCAATAGAACCTAATTCTTGTCCATTAAAACATTCTGAGTTGTTTCTTTGATAAATGTACCATGGCACCTTGTATAAAGGAATTAATTCGTTCCAAATGAAATTCTGTTAAGCAAATTTTCCTTTATACAAATTTCCCATAGGAATGCATTGAAAACAGAGTAATCCCTAATCGTGACCGTTTTTATGTTGCATGGATTTGCCCCATATATGATTCTATTAAGCAAATTTCTCCTATCTCCAGTTTTTTATGTTGTACAGATTTTATGTTATACAAGCCGTTCGTTATACAAGGGTGCACTGTATATGCTATGCCTCAGAATGAACATGGGTAAGGAAACCTTTGTGGTGGTGCAGAAATAGAATACTTCTGGTTTTCTGGATCTTATTTATCAGCCTCCTCACACACAACCCATATCTGTATTTGTCTCCTTTAGGGCAGCTCATGCAGCTGGAAGATAAAGGGAAAGGTTCTGTCCCTTGGTCGGTTTATGGCGTATATATCAAGGCAGCCGGAGGACCCATTGCTTTTCTCATTATTATGACACTATTTATACTGAACGTGGGCAGTACTGCATTCAGCAATTGGTGGCTCAGTTACTGGATCAAACAAGGCAGCGGGGTAAGCACAATTGTATGCTGAATTGTTGGTGAATGAAGAGAACATTGTCGTGATGGGATTGGTTTGAATTTGTACAAGGAAGCCATCTTGCTGGTTAAAGGAGCAGGAGATAAGTATTATGAGGCAAGTCATGACATTTGTCTGCAGAAAACAATTCTTTTGTAGAAGGACAAATTTTAAGTATTGTGGAAAGCATCAAGGCTGAAGAATATGTGTACAGTAGAACCCAGTACCCACTGATTCATTATCCACGGATTCAGTTATCCACAGTTGGCAGAGGAAAAAATTAAATAAATAATTCAGCAGCCACAAAGCAAGCTACTGTCACAAACAGCAGCTGTAAAGCAAGCTACTGTTACAAAACAGCAGTATTGGGATTTTTTTTTGGTGTTCTGTCTTATCCACAGTTTTCATTATCCACAGGAAGGCCTGGAACCAATCCCCAGTGGATACCAGGGTCCTACTGTATATCAAAAAGAGGGCTGTGCAGCAGCACATGAGCTGTTGCATGAACTCTCAAGATGCCTATCTGTAGCACATCAGTGCATCATACACTCTCACTGGAGAATGTGCCACCATGCCATCATGAACATACCAGTGTCATCTTATTTGTGAAACTGAGTAGGGCTAGGCCTGGTTAGAACCCGTGTAATGCTGGAGATCTCCAGTTAAGGTGAAGAAAGATTCTAGGCTGAAATCCTAGATCAGAGTCAGGGAACCTTCCACCTTCCAGGTGTTTTGCACCACAACTCCCAGAATTCCAAGCCTATATTGCTAATGATAAAGGACTGTGGGTGTTGTAGTACAAAACATCTGGAGGGGCGAAGGTTCCCATCTCTCCCTTAGAATGCTACTGACAAGTCAGTTGCCAGTCCTGGGCTGGACGGGCAAACAATCTAAGTTGGTACAAAGCAGTCTCATACATTCCTGTGCCCCTGTTTCTCTGACATGGAAGTACGTCGTGCTGCTTCTTTCTTAGACGCTGCTTTGGGACATTTCCTCAGCCAGAGCAGCCAGCTGTAGGAAGATGCGCCGTTGTCTCCCGTGGCGTGTCTGAGAGGAAGGAGCATATCCTTTTTGTCTGTTGATTGCTTCCTTTTAGAGGTAGCAGTGGCCTCCGACTAGTTCAGGTGTTAAATTCACGGCTGTGGTCTAACACCAGCCACATTTTAAAAAGCTCGTCAGATGCTTGGGGAACGATGAAACAATTTTAAGGTATATGCATTTCACCTCACTGAGAACTACAAAAATCTAATATGTAGGCAACCTTTTAAAAATACTGGTTTATTCTGAGGGCTTTTCACCTTACAAGTTGGTACACGAGTCAGTTTCCGGCAGCGTAGTAGAATTACACATATTTCCTCTGTTCAAGTGTTCCTAGATTAATGCTGAGCCAGTTCAAAAGGATCTGACACCAAAGTCCTCAGACTTAAATATAGATCACTAACTAATGTACACAACACCCTCTGTGCCTTAATGCTAGAGGAGCATTTGGCCGATTTCAAACGTACTTTAGTAGTTGCTTGCCTGCAAGGCTTAGGAGACAAGTTGGATAAAACACACTTCATCCACAGAACTACCGAAGCAGTTCTTAAGTTCTGAACTGCCGAGTCAAAGAACTCTTCCTCAAACAAGTCCTGTTGTCAAACACTGTTGTATATACTTTAGATATGACCATATTGTATTTAGCAGTAAAAAGCAGGGTGAGGTTTTGTGGATTCAATCCAGTCCTTCAGAAAGAGAGAGGGAGCAACATTTGGATCTATCAGCAATTAAGCAACAAATATAATATTTACTTGTGCTTGACACAGAGCAGTGCAGCAGTAGCGTGCAGATAAAATGTCAGTATTGATATAAAGTATTGCAGAGTTAGGTTATGAAGAGACAATGACAATGGGTAGAGTAAAAACTCATATATTCATATATACATCAAAAATATATATACAGCATAACAACCAAGCAATATTTACAACGGACAAACAGAGTGTGGGGTTCTGTTCTCACCATAACAGACCCACCTAACAAATGGAAAGCTAGTGCTTTTTATACAGTTCAGTACCCATCAGATGTGAGTCATCACTAATTACAATCTGATGCAATCTGATACAATCATGATGCTATAAATTCTTTCACCTGTGCTTCATCACATAACATGCCTGTGATTACTTATCTCTTACACTTGTGAATTAACATCATGAGTCTGCAGAATCTAACTGCCTCCATTTTACAATTCTCTTTCCACTATCTGTTAAATATACATAACATATATTTTATCAACTTTTACATATCTTGACAGGACCAAAGATTTATTCGCAGTGCAGGTGGTGGCATAGTAGGCATGAGACCAAATGTTGGGAAGAGAGGGTGGATATGGGATCAAGTCGAATGGTAATCTCACATTATGCCTGGAGATGAGCTTTGTTCACACACCAAACAATGAAATATAGAATACAATGGTCCCCCGCCCTTTTGTGGTTCATATACTGTAGTCCTGCGGAAAAGGCCCCCTGAGGTAAGGGGCAAAGGCCTGTTTCAGGCCTCCCATACTTACCCCAGCCTGTCGCTGCCCCGATCGGACCTACAAGGGCCTTCACAGGCCTTGTAGGTCCATTCAGGGGCCTCCCTGCTAACCAGAAGGCACTTCCAGGAAACCGGAAGCGACTTCTGGGTTGCTGAAAATCATTTCCGAGGGCTAGGCCTGTTGGAGGCCTCAGAAATGATTTTTGGCGACGCGGAAGTCACTTCCGGTTTCCTGGAAGCGCCTTCTGGTTCGCAGGGAGGCCATTTTGGGGCCTCCAGAAGGCCCGGAGAGGCCCTTGCAGGCCCATTCGGGGCAGCACCAGGCTGGGGGCAAGTACAAGAACCCCCAGTTAGGCCCCCCAAACCCAACTTGACCTGCATCCGCATATTGTAGATTTTCAATTATCGCAGGTCGGGTCCCTAACCCCCCCACGATGGGCGGGGGGGGGTCACTGTGTGCTTAAAAAAAAGTCTCAATTTCTATTTACTATGCTACAGAAATAGAGTGTAGGTATAAATCCCTTCTGCAGGGCACTGGCAGGAGAAGTAACACAGAGTCTTAATTCTTCAGATTTCCTCCATTAACATCTTGCCCCTGAGAACACCCAAAACGTAATGTATCTCTTATTTTATATTGTTCTGTCAAGAAGAGTTACAATACATAGATGGAACACAAACAATCCACAGACAGTTAAGTAACTTAAAAATTAATCCCTGCATTTCTGAATGTCGTGTTAACATCCCCAAAACTGGAGTGATATTTGTGCAGTTCTTCCACGTAGGAAGGTATACGCAAGGCTGATTTGCATTAGCAGTGCCTTTTGGACCACATGGGCTCATTTGAAGATTGCTGTCCTCCCACTGAAAAGTGAATTTAGCCCAGTGGAGCCTAGGGTTATAATAACAAACTGGACTGTTTAGCCTCAGGATCAGGAGTTTTTACCTGTGATGACTGGGATTTATTTTGGCCATGGAGGAATATTGGGGTCAGTGGGCTGTCTGTTCCTGAATAGTAAATGTAAAATAGCAAGAGCGTTCTTTACATTTAAAAAGGTGCTTTGAGGGATGTAAAGTTACACAGAAGGAACGGTGAAAGGAAGTACCAGCTGCACATACATGTGTAGGTTATTTACATTTATTACAAAAATTATTAAGTAACTTTGGTCAAAGTTGTAACTGATGGTAATGTGTTACAGTTTAGAACTAGTAGTCAAACTGTTAATAGCGACAGTATTTCTAGGAAAGCTTTGATACCTGAGCAGTACCATGTAACTGAGAGACAGTGTTTGTTGATCCAGTATTTAGAAAGAGGTAGGAAAAAGAATGGAGAAGGACAGATCTGTAAGTCTGATGACATATATAAGGGGAAATGTTGCTCAGGATGTTTTCAGACAAAATAACTTGATCCAAGGGAAGATAGCAAGATAACAAGGAAGTTATCTTGTGTGAAGATTTCAAAACAGTCTCATTTGATTAGCTAGCCCTAAATAATGATCTCCTTTAGAATGTACTTTATTACTTAAGTGCAAGTTTGGGAGGGGATTTGATTAATCATGGAGGTGCCCTGGTTGTCATTTCCTGCATTTGTGTCTCTTAAGAAATTTACTTACATTTCATGTATAGCTGTCATTTTAACTTGTGCAGTGCTCTGATACGACTAAAGAAGAGACGATTCCCAAGAAGAATTTAACAGCTATGTTTGATTAGGCAAAAGGCTGATCTAGCAACTGAAAAAACACTTGGCTTTATTAAATATTCAGGCAAAAATAAGAACAAGACGTTGGCTGATGGCTATTGACTGCCTGTGGAACGGGACAAACTTGGATCTGTTTCTCTCTTCTTCTTCCAAGAAGAAGGCTGATGTCCATCGTGCCAAGTGAACTTTTATGAACTCTCTCCTGGCAAAGTATATTCCTTGCCATGCTTGGACTTTTAAAGTTGCTTTGAAAAAGAGGACTTCCCCTCGAAAGCTCAGCAACCTTTAAAAAAAAAAAGGTTTCTAGCAGCCTATGAAGGTGTCACCAATAGTCTAGTCTTTCTGTCTTATATAACACCTTGTTTTTTTTTTATTTACTAGAACACGACTTTGACGTTGGGAAATGAAACTGTTGTAAGCAGGAGCATGAAGGATAACCCTCATATGCGTTACTATGCTGGCATCTATGCGCTCTCGATGGGGGTCATGCTGATTCTGAAGGCGGTGCGTGGGGTGGTCTTTGTAAAGGTACGTGCTCCGTCTCACAACGTTGAGTTATTTCAGGGATAGATCAGAGGTTTTCTTGGCACAGTCTTCTGTCGCTCTTGAGAGTTCCATTCCTTGTCTAGAGAAGGCCTCATCTTTTGAGGGGAGGTGGTGAGAAAAATCAATGGCCTTTTATGAAGCAGCATTAGACGGCTGGGTGTGCTTATTGAAGTGGTATGGGGCGGTATGTAAGCGGAACATTTTAAGTACCACGTCCCTGTTCGATTCCAGTAGTCTCACATGACTGTTATTACAGGGAACATTGCGGGCCTCTTCCAGACTCCACGATGAGTTATTCCGGCGAATTCTTCGTAGCCCTATGAAATTTTTTGACACCACACCCACAGGGAGGATTCTCAATAGGTTCTCCAAAGATATGGATGAAGGTAATTGTTCTCACTTAATTTGCTCGTAGTGCCCGTCAATTAGAAAACTAGATTGTGCAGGATGCAGGAGAAAGACATGGTAGCTGAAATCCGGTCGTAAGTCGCAACAAAAGTAGGCCCGCCGGGTCAGTGAAACTAATGGAGGGGTGGACTCAACCAATCTCCACTCATTCAACAGGCCTACTCTAGCGGTGACTTACTACTAGGTTCCAGTGGACACATTCCTCCTGGGATCAGACCACAATAGGTGAGGCAGAGCCCCATGTCAAAACCATGCTGACTACAAGATAGCATTTTGCTGAGAACACTGCATGTTTTTCATCCCTGCAAACATACTTTGGATAGGATTTTTTCAGATAATTCAAGTCCTGTGCAACCCGTGTTGCAATGAATAGAAATGTGTGCACATTGAAGTGAATCTGAGGAGGCGCCTCTCATGTTTTTTCAACCTTCCATTGGGATGTGTGTTGTGTTGAGTCATGACCGACTCTTTGTGACTCCACGTCCATGGAGTTTTCTTGGCAGGAATAATGGAGTGGCTTGCCAGTTCCTACTCCAGGCGCCTTCAGCACCTGGTATTCCCTGATGGTCCCCCATCCAAGTACTAACCAGGGCCGACCCTGCTTAGCTTCCAAAATCAGGCGAGATTGGATGTGCTCAGGGCATCTAGGCAGCTTCTCCATTGGGATGGAACCATACAAATTGAAGAAGCATATGGGGATGTTAAGATCCTTTCCATTTCCGTTCCCTGACTAGAAGTAGAATCAGAATTCCTGAAAGAGAGTTGAGTCAGGAGTGCTTATTTTGTTGTGTGCATATAGACTAGTAGAATCATAGAATCCTATTAGCCAACTGGGCCAGAACCTCTACGTTTCGTTTCTTATGTGAAGACAGCCATCTCTGTCCATCTTTTCCAGTGGATGTCCGTCTGCCATTTCAAGCTGAAATGTTCATACAAAACGTCATCCTGGTGGTCTTCTGTGTGGGAGTCATCTCGGGTGTCTTCCCATGGTTCCTAATGGCGGTTGGGCCTCTTGTCATCCTTTTTACAATCCTGCATGTTGTCTCTAGGTAAACAGCAGTTACCGGCTTAGAGGATTTTTTTGTGGGGTGGGGTGGGTGGGGGTGGGGGGTTCGTGTTTAAAGATTGGCACAAATTGGCATCTCCTGCCAGTTTGTCCATATAGGCCAAACCAGTATTCAGCACTTTCTAGCCACGCCTCTTCCTGCCGGTGCCCATTCAGATGCCACTCCTCCCCTGGGCGGGGCCTCTGAGTGAGTGTCTGCCAGAGGAGGCGGGGCCGGGAGGTTCTGACCACCTGTTTGGTTGAAAGGCAAACCAGCACAAACCCCTGAACCAGTGGCTTGTGTCCACCTCTAGTTGATGTTCTAACAGTCTGACCATTTGAACATTTTGCATTGTAATACAGTGGTACCTTGTATAAAGGAATTAATTCGTTCCAAATGAAATTATGTTAAGCAAAAATTCCTTTATACACATTTCCCATAGGAATGCATTGAAAACAGAGTAATCCCTAATCGCGACTATTTTTATGTTGTACGGATTCGCCCCATAGGCGATTCTGTTAAGCAAATTTCCCCTACCTCCAGAATTTTTTATGTTGTACAGATTTTATGTTATACAAACCGTTTGTTATACATGGGTCCACTGTATATCTCATGCCAGTTTACTCTCTTTTGTCTGCAGGGTCTTCATCCGTGAGTTGAAGCGCCTGGACAATATTACACAGTCTCCATTCCTTTCTCACATCACGTCAAGCATACAAGGCCTCTCTACAATCCATGCCTACAATAAAGGACAGGAGTTCCTTCACAGGCGAGTGCAACTTTTCTTCCTTGAAATGCGGCAATTGCATGATGTAGGAGTTCAGATTCTCTCTGACGTGATTGGGTAGTGATCTAATTATGCGGCAAGGTACCAGACCTTATACCAGAGGATGCGCAACATCCATTCTTCCAGAGGATGTTGGCCTGCAACTCCCATCAGCACCGGGCAGCATAGCCAATGGTGGGGAAAGCTGCACGGAGTGGGTGTCAGCCTAGCACCCTGAGGAGGGCTGCACCATTGTCAGATTGGCTATGTGCCTGGTTAGCATTTCTATTACTAGATAAGTTTTTTTTTCTTCCCTGTAGATATCAAGAACTGCTAGACAACAACCAGGCACCGTTCTATTTATTTAGCTGTGCAATGCGTTGGCTAGCTGTCAGACTGGACATAGTCAGCATTGTCCTCATCACAACCACCGGCTTAATGATTGTCCTGATGCATGGACGTATCCCACCTGCGTATGCTGGGCTAGCCATCTCCTATGGGGTTCAGGTGAGAGCGCCCCTCCTTGGAATGTTCAACTCGCTTTCCAAGCGAGAACGTTGTAACAGTGCAGCAGCAGAAAATATACTCTTTGTGTAGCTCTTTGTATGAGAAGCTTTTAACTGTCTCCCTTCTGCTGTCCTCAGTGCCTCCTTGACGTCTGAGATCCTGATTTAGTTGTGATGAATAGACATGGGCACGACTTGGCGAAATTCTCGTTTCCGTTACGGAACGGAAACGGTAACGACAATTACTCTGCCAGAACTCGAACTCCAACCGACTAAAGAAAAATTGGGTCTGATTTTTCGTGGTCGTTCCTGGCATCGCAGCGATCGCGCGATGCCAAGCGGCACAGGAAAAAAGTTTTAAAAATGAAAAAAAAACCCGATTCCCGGCCAAAAAAGCAGGCGAAAATATGCCTGCCTGAGTGAGGGCACCTACCAGAGGGGTGGTTTCTGGGGGGGGGGGTCCCCAGCCTCCCTCCCCTCCTCTCCTGGGCTGCGCAAAGTGCGCATCCTCGTCGTCGAGTCGCACTCGCCCACGCCAACTCGCCAAGCGGCGCGGCACAGGAAAAAAGTTTTAAAAATAATAAAAAAAACACGATTCCCGGCCAAAAAAGCAGGCGAAAATATGCCTGCCTCAGTGAGGGCACCTACCAGAAGGGTGGTTTCTGGGGGGCGGGGGGTCCCCGGCCTCCCCCCTCTCCTCTCCTGGGCTGCGCATCCTCGTCGTCTCGCCAACTCGCTCGCCATGCCATGCGGTGCGGGCGGGGGATCCAAAATGGGGCGACCGCAATATTTATTTTGAAATCGTGGTCCAAAACCCCACCAAAGCACCACAGAAACATGCGAAAATAGCTATTTTAAAACTGCCTGAATTTTTACAGTAGCAGCAGTGGGTTTTTCTTGCAACAAAACGTCTCCATTGATTTTATTTTATTTTATTTTTATTTTTATTTTTTCATACCTGCGCATTAATGATGGGCTGTCCATGGGAGTGGACCATGCAAATTTTTGGAGCCATATCCACCAATTGCATGGCCACTTGGCCAGGTTTTGACCGAGACTTCAGGGATGTGCCAGTCGGGCATAAAAAGCCACTAACCCTAGCCCGAACCCGAACCCTAACCCTAACCCTAACCCATACGCCAGTACACTGTCCTTCTTAGTGGGTCAGAGAGGCACCCAGAGGTGCACCCCAGTAACTCACCCTAACATTACCAGTAACCCTAATCCTAGCCCTTGCGCTAACCCTAACCCCAAGCCAGCCAGATCTGTTTACTCGCATTGCACTACAGCAAGTACACTTCCCTGCTTAGTGAGTCACAGCGGGCGCCCTTAGGGGTCCAGTGACTCACAGTCCTCTGTCACTTCGCTCTCCAGCAGGCAGTGAGGCACCCGAAAGAGAGGTGCCTCTGCCTGCTACTGCTGCTGCAACGTAATGGTATGCATATCCAATTGGCTATGCGTGCCATTTTGTAGCGGGTGAGGAGAGGAGGCACCCACGAGGTGCCTCCAGGAGCCCGCTTTCCCTTTATGGCGGGCCAGAGGAGGCACCCACCCAGAGGTGCCTCCAGGAGCCCCCCCCCAAAAACCAGTACTAACGACAGACGAAAAACCGACAAACGAAACGACAAATTTTTGAAAAATTTCGCGAAAAATGGAAACGAGCCGAAACGGGCCGGCTCCGACACACGACAACTCGAAACGTAATTTTTCCTGGTCGTGCCCATCTCTAGTGATGAATGCCTAATTATGAGCATTCTTGTGGCAGGGAGTGGAGCAGATGCTCGTAATAAAACATTGACATGGTTTCTGCGAGGAAGAGTAAATATTAGCTTAGAGGAACTGACCAGTAAGACTAGGGGCAGAAGGATCAGTTTTGTTTTCTCCCAGGAAACACTGAAGGCATAAATGCTGCATGTCAAGGATCTAATATTTATTTCTGAAAAAACTGTGACTGCTAGTGATGTCATTGACCTGATGTGGCATGACTTATGGCAAACGAGTTGGCACCTTATATAACGAGTTACTTAATTGCAACTTGAGTTGAAATGCTTTGGTTATAAAATACAGCAGATCCTTTCTGTGTCTCACTGACTGAACTATCTCATCACCTAAACCACGTAGTGTTGGATTGTGTCTGTGAAGTTTCTCAGTCATCCAGGTGAATTTATCTGGACGTTGAGTCATGGCGACTGGACTTCTTTTCTTGAGAGATTGAAATGCTCATCCAAACAGCTCCATCAGTCAAAGATAGTTTTGGATTGTGTTCTAATAAAATGTTTCCATTATAGAACATTCACTAGGCAAATTGCTTAGTTAATGCCACTATGTGCATTGCATTATTGAATGGTGTGTTGTTAATTAGTTTGATGCTTTGACACTAATGTCGAATACACCTCTAGGCTGTGAATAAGTGAACTAATAAAATCGGGGAGCTGAGCCCACAATACAGAGGGCTCAATTATTCTGTTTGATATTCAGCTAACAGGATTGTTCCAGTTCACAGTCAGACTGGCTTCAGAGACAGAGGCCCGCTTCACCTCTGTGGAGAGGATTGACCACTACATCAAGGTATTCAAAACATTCGTTCACTGAATTACTGTTCCTATATCGTTTGCCCGTAGAAAAATGCTTCTGTCAGTTCTCTGTGCACTGATAATGAATTCTTCATCAAATTAAGCTTGATCACGAACATTTGGGTGATTGAATTCTGTTGGTACAAATTCTCTTTTGAATTAACGCTGCCGATAGAACTCCAGGAGCAATGCTTGCAGACAGCGCAAGATGTGTAGTATCTACACCCATACTCACATGCATTGGGGGGGAAAGTGTTGAATTGTGCTGTTGAGGACTCTGGTAGCAGTTGGGAGAAGCTACTTTTTAAGACTGTAATTTTCAAAATGTCTCAACAGCCTGGCCACTGCTAACCATGCCAGTTGGGGAATATTTGGAATTAAAAAAAGTAACCCCTCCAAGCTCTGGTTGCAGAAAGGATGACACGGTGGTCATAAGTGGCTTCTTCTATCCAGTTGAGAGACTTCTGGAATTGCCTTGGTTGCAGGGGCACCCTGATTTGTTAGAGAGGTTTCCACATTTGAGTTGCAAATGTATCCAGAGACAATTAAACCCTAGTGGCTGCAGCTTTAACAAATTCCCGTAACTAACAGAAGGCCACGACGGAAAGTCAATCTTGTGTTCTAAATGTTCTAGTCAGAAGTCATGTTGAGTCAGAATCTCCTGATCAGAAAGATTCCTTTCTCTGGCTTGAGAGGATAAACACCCTGTGACATCAGATGTTAAGTAAAACTTGGGTGGCCTCTTTTTCGCCTTACTTGAAACCATTGCTTTGAATGAAGAGGTGGCAATCCTATAATGGCTGAAATCGTATCCACCCCAGCACCCCTTGCTCAGTCTCTAGTCTCCATTCAGATCCCCTTTGTCTTGGACGACTTTGGGTACAAATTATTTGGGGAGAGTAAGATGGGGGTCAGGATGTCTGCAAATTGGCAGTGGAGACTTTCAGATATTTAAGACTCCCTTGTCCTGTCCTGTGGCTCCTAAGGCTCCCCTTGGACCGAAAAGGGATCCTAAAGGAACTGGAGAACTGAGCAGGGCAAGGGGAATAGGAAACTTAATTATGGCCCTGGCTAGTGGCATCATCAGACTTATGCAGTAGAGCTTTCTGTTAGTGGATTTCACCCATAGTCTGATACAAAGAGTGAGATGGGTCTGATAACAAAATATGGTGCAAATACTGTATTTTTTGCTCTATAAGACACACCTGACAATAAGACACACCTAGTTTTTAGAGGAGGAAAACAAGAAAAAATGTTTGGCCTAAGGGATCCTGGCTGCAGAAGGGGAGGGCAGAGGCTCCATCTTTGCAAATGAGGTAATTGGAACAGTGGACTCCGGACTGCAGAAGGGGAAGGCAGAGGCTTTGTGGAAGCCTCTTTGCAAATGAGGTGATTGGGACTGGGGAATACTGGCTGCAGAATGAGAGGACAGGTCTTTGCAAACAAGGTGATTGGAACAGTGGAATCCAGGCTGCAGAAGGGTAGGGCAGAGGCTCCGTGGAAGCCTCTTTGCAAACGAGGTGATTTGAGACTGGGGAATCCTGGCTGCAGAACGAGAGGACAGAGGCTCTGTCTTTGCAAACGAGGTGATTGGAACAGTGGAATCCAGGCTGCAGAAGGGGACGGGAGAGGCTCTGTGCAGGTAACTTCTCTCTAAATGAAAATCTGTGATATATAGGGAGCACTGTACTTGGTCTATAATACACACAGGCATTTAACTTTTGAGGGGGAGGGGAACTGCATCTTATAGAGTGAAATATATGGTATAACCATGTCTACCATCTGTGTGATGCAAGCAGACAATGCCAACTGGTTGCACTAGAATCTCTTCAAGGACTGACAGTCCTCCTGTCACCTGAATATTGAGCCTCCCCTCACTGCAATGACTTTTGAAGGAGATGAGTGGGCATTTGGTCTGTCTAAAGTTCAACATTGCCTCCAACATGTATTCTTTTTCTCAAGTATGAGCTAGCTTAGGGCGAAAGGAGGGCATGTCTGAAAGAGCTGCTGAGAATGGTAGAAATTAAGGAGCCCCCACCCAACCAACCATCCATTCATAGTATTTATCATAAAAGAACAAATTACCTCTTAACCTCACTAGCTAAATTGATTAGTTACTAAATGAGTTGGAGATGAGAGGAAATTCTCTAAGAAACAAGTTATATGCGTAGGAGAGAGGAGGATAGGTGACTAGGGAGCTTTTCCTTCAAAGCAAGAGTGCAGAAGCTTCTGGAAGCTTCCCGAATGGGAAGAACCAGTTATCATTGTAGAATGCCTTTTTCATTTAACTGAAAACTTGAGGGAGATTAGTGGATTTAAGCATTCCAAAGCACAAGTTCTTAAAAGGCAAAAGGCAATTTCCTGCAAAGATGGGCAAATATCACTTCCACTATCAAGCCCTCCTACTACGAGAACTGTTGCTCTAGAGATGAAACATTGCTTGTCCTGCAGAGGTAGGACTTTGGCTTCTGAATAGGAACCTCATGCTGCAGTGGTTAAATGTTAGTCTGTGGAACTCCATGCCACAGGATGTGGTCAAGAAAAGTCCATCACAGTTTACAAACCATGATGGAGATGAGTCATCTCCAGGCTTAAAACCGGGGTACCTCAAGGGCCAGATGCAGGGGAGTGGTATCAGGAGACAGAGATCTAGTCTCATGCGCTCCCAGACACATCTGGTGGGGCCACTGTGAGATACAGGAAGCTGGACGAGATGGGCCTTTGGCCTGATCCAGCATGGTTCTTATGTTCTTAAATGCCTGTACTTCAGCTAAAACTGTGCTCACAACCTGGGGTTCAATTCCAAGTCGGTGGCTCATGGTTGACTCAGCCTTCCATCCTCCCAAGGTCGGTAAAATGAGCACCCAGTCTGCTGGGGGTGGGGAGGGCAGTGTGTAGGCTGCATAATTAAATAAATTCCCAGAGAGTGCTTAAGCACTATGGGGTGGTATATAAGCAGAACACTTTTCTTCCCTTTGCTTTCGCTGCCATCATTGACCATTCATTGGCCATCTTGTCTGAAGCTGGTGGGAGTTAGAGTCTAGCAGTTGCCATAGGTTCTTCCCCCTTGCTTTATGGCTTTACCTTTTTAATAGCTAGCCTTCGGTACCTCCTTAGTGTGCACATCTCCGTTCCCGATCAGTCTTGTTTATGCTGAATAGGCAGCCGTGGCCCTTTAAGGCGAGACTTCCCCGGGCATACTCTTTGCAACTAAGGCCTTGTTGTTTCCCCTCCTCCTTTTCTTTCCTCCCCTCCCCCTCATAATTTCTAAGACTCTCTCTCTGGAGGCTCCTGCTCGGATTAAGAACAAGGCCCCCCCTCCAGACTGGCCCCAAGAAGGAGAGGTCATTTTTGAAAATGCAGAAATGCGGTACCGGGAGAACTTGCCGCTTGTCCTCAAGAAAGTGTGCTTCACTATCAAGCCCAAGGAGAAGATTGGGATTGTGGGGAGAACAGGGTCAGGTAAGGACAGAAGTTATTTTTTTATTTTATTTTTTTATTTGTTACACTTCTATACCGCGCCATTTTCCATAAAGGAGCTCTGGGCGGTTTACAGATTAAAAGTTCTTAGGTTTATGATTCTGGACATTTATTTATTTATTTTATTTATATATTTTTACAACTTATATGCCGCCCACTACCCAAAGGTCTCTGGGCGGCTTACAATCAAAAAGAATTAAAACAGTTTAAAAATAGTTAAAACATAGAATATCAACAAATAATCAAAACAATAATAAAAACCTTACACTAAAATCATTACACTAAAATTGTCATCAGAGAACCCACAGTCAATATTGTATCAATTAAAAAAACTTCTGGAACAGGAAGGTTTTTACCTGGCGCCGAAATGTCATCAATGTTGGCACCTGGCGGATCTCAATCGGGAGGGCATTCCATAGCTTAGGAGCAACTGCCGAGAAGGCCCTGTGTCTACAGGCCATCCCTCTCACCTCCTTGAGGGATGGCTCTTTCAAGAGGGCCCCCTGGCTCGATCTTAACATGCTAGTTTACACACAGGAAGCCAGTCATTATGGCTTACTGTGACACACCGTGCAAACCAAGGAGTTACCTGAAGCACCAGCTCACCCTAATTCCTTCTTCCCTTTCCCAGGAAAATCTTCCTTAGGAATGGCTCTCTTCCGTTTGGTTGAGCTCTCAGGAGGCTGCATTAAAATTGATGGAGTGAAAATCAGTGACATCGGATTAGCAGATCTCCGGAGCAAACTTTCCATCATCCCTCAAGAGCCGGTGCTGTTCAGTGGTACTGTGAGGTTAGTACCCTCCGTCCTTAAAGAGGGAGGGGTGGGCTGGACCCTTGCCCCGTGCTAACTTTGCTCATTTCATGTTACCATCCCATGCAGCAAAATGTGGAATGAAGGCTTTAAATGCTGCTCAGACACAGATCGTATGGGAAAGATGATTCCTACCTGAATGCAATAGTGGTGTGAAGGTTTTTTTTTTTAACTTGAGCTTTTCAATGGATTCTTCTTTCATGCATTGCTAAAACTTGTGCAGACAAGAAAAAAATCATTGGAGAGCTGAGTAATTTTCTAGTGTGGAGTGGATTTCCTGTCTACTTCTGAATGGCTTTTGAGTGGAGCCAGTCTCGTCATAGTCCTTATAGATTTGGTTCCTTTTGTGGGTTTTTTTGGGGGGGGTATGTGTTTATGTGTCTGCGAGGAAGGGAATGATTGATTATTTCCTGTTACATTTTTTGGTTTCTCAGATCCAACTTAGATCCTTTCTCACAGTACAGTGAGGAGCAAATCTGGGATGCTTTGGAGAGGACTCACATGAAGGATTGTGTAAGTGTGGGACTTGGTGGCAGAAGTGGGTTTCTTGCCTGCTAGGTGGATTGAGAGCTTGGATTTAAAGGGGTCAAAAGAGGGTTTTGTCTTCCACAACTTGAAAAATGCAGCGCCAGTGGGAATTCTCCTATGGATTTGGGTGGTGCAGATCACCTAGTCCCCAAAAGCAGTTCACCCTGTTTTCTAGGCACTGTTATCCCAAAAAGATCTTCGACATTTGAAAGCAGCTGGATAAATGGAACCAGACTTAAAGAAGCACATAACAATGTGGGTTAACACAAAGTGGATCCAGGCAACCACATTTACAGCATAACAGATTTCTCTCTGTGTGTGTGTTCCTTCCTTAATTCTCTCTCTCTCTCTATCTATCTGTTCCTTCCTTAATTCTATCTATCTATCTATCTATCTATCTATCTATCTATCTATCTATCTATCTATCTATCTATCTATCTATCTATCTATCTATCTATCTATCTATCTATCTCTATCTATCTATCTATCTATCTGGCAGCATGAGCTACTCTGGACAGTTTGCAACAAACCAAAAAGCAAGACACAAATATACAATAACTTCAGTTAATTAAATTAACACAGTCAGCATCATGCGGACGATTAAAATGACTAAAATAACCTTACATGTTAAATGAAAATAAAAGGAAAATAAGATCACGACAGCAGGAATGATGATTTTTATCTGGACAGCTGCTGAGTGATGCTGTCACTGGCTGTGGGGATGTTTGCTTGAAGATCCAGGTCTTTAATGACCACTTAAAAGAGTCAATTCTTCAATAGCTTCTAAGAAGTATATGCAGTTTGCTATGGTATTTCTGAGATTAGTGCCAGTCGTCATGCCACAGGGGTACTGTGCTGTGGGAAAGAGCAGTCACTTAAAAAGATGACATTGCCACAGTAAAGAAGCCACTTCAACTGAGTGAGGCAAGCACTCAGAATGTTTATAGATAAACAAAAGCCAAATGAACTCTTGGGCATACGGTTGATTGGAGTAGATTTAGATGCAGCCCCTGAGTCAGCCTGATGCAGCTCACATTAAGGGCTTCTGAAATTCATCTACAGAGAATGCCGATTTTAATTTTAGCTCTTCTTTACCGTCTGCTGATCTTTTTCATTGGTTGGGGGCGGCATTCAGGCTGTTACAGTGGAGAGGAGCCAGCCTAGTTCCTGATGTTGCCTCCTGAGATGATGGTGCCATAAAAAGGTGAGGCCACAGCACAGTTCCATCTCTTTTTCCTTCTCTTCTTTCAGATTTCCCAGCTGCCCATGAAACTTGAATCTGAAGTGATGGAAAACGGGGAGAACTTTTCTGTCGGCGAGAGGCAGTTGCTGTGTATTGCCAGAGCCTTGCTGCGTCGTTGCAAGGTAAGTTGCTCAATTAGAAAAGAGTTACTTTGCATATAGAATTGTAGAATAATTGAGTTGGAAGGCCTCAGGAGACGAATAATATTTACTGAATATTTATTTTCTGGGATTTTATTTATCCATTGGGGGAAAATAAATCTGTGTATAACCCAAACTGAGTTGCTGGGATGCGTGCAGTTCAAGAGAGAAAGAATACTTGCCACCCACATGTTCTCTGACTTTCTTCCACTCTATCACATCCGAGGTTCCCCCTAAGGCCCGTATCTGCCTGAGAACACATGACTCTGCCTCCCTCCCCCTACCCAGCATGGCTGAAAATTAGATGGAACGTTGATCCCATCCCATCCCATGTCATACTGGCGAAAGTCAATATTTTTTTCCAGCTTGAATACGGAGATGAGCACCGCCCCTAGAGTCTGACACGACTAGCACACGTGTGGGGGGAAACCTTTACCTTTAACCTTTTTTGAATAATTACCATTTATTTTATTCAATTTCCACTTGGTTTATCCATGCGTCTCTGAGCCTATGCTACTTAATCAGATTCTGATCTTCATGAGGAGAGACAATTAGCTATGTATGGGACTGAAAACCTCCTCTATGTCTCTGGAACTGTGATTTCCAAAGAAGTTATTTGTACTCATTTCAGATTGTTTTTGTCTTTTAAGTGAAAGCTGAATTTTTTAGGACGAGGAGCTACTTGTATTTAATACCAAACTCTAGGATTGCTGCTCTAGTACCATCCCGTAGTACCATCTCCTTGTGCCCATAGCACTCTGTCATATGAAATTGGAGAGCTGGACCAAGCTGCAGATAGTTTCAGAGTTAATCTGTGTTACAAACCCGAAGTGCAAACAGCTGAGGAAGTAGCTTTCAGGCTGTGTATGGCAATGGCTTGGAAGGGAGATATTCTTCCACCGCTCTAGAACCTGGTTCATATTCCATGCATCATTGGGTCATGGCAGAAAGAGCTACGTATCTGCCTTTTGAACAGAGATCATGGTGTATCCTCGTTAGATTTTGATCTTGGACGAAGCAACAGCCGCCATGGACACGGAGACAGATTTGCTGATCCAGGAGACCATCAGAGAGGCATTTGGAGACTGTACCATGCTGACAATTGCTCACCGCCTTCATACGGTTCTGGGCTGTGACCGGATCATGGTGCTGATGCAAGGACAGGTGAGGGCGAAAGTAGTGTGGGTTTTTTTCCCTCCATTCGGCAAATTCATACAAACCATGTCTGCTCAAGCTGTTGCAGTGAGCATTTCGGCTTTAGAGAGGACTCTGTAAAATTTATATAGGTAAGATGGATGGATGGATGGATGGATGGATGGATGGATGGATGGATGGATGGATGGATTTAATTGTGACCTGCCTCTGATCCCCTGTGGGAAGAAAGATGGATGGATGGATGGAAGAATGAATGATTTTAATTGTGACCTGCCTTGGATCCCCTGTGGGAAGAAAGATGGATGAATGAATGAATGAATGAATGAATGAATGAATGAATGAATGAATGAATGAAAGTTTTAATAGCACTTACTTTATGCATGTAAGAAATGTCTTACGAGGAATGGCTTTGTGAGCTGGGAATGTTTAGCCTTGCAAAAAGAAGGCTGAGGGGATATGATAGCTATGTTTAAATATCTGAAAGGATGTCATATGGAAGAGGGGACTGGTTTGTTTTCCATGGCTTCAGAGGCTAGGACTTGGAGCAATGGTTTCAAACTACAGTGGTACCTCTACTTATAAGTTTAATCCATTCTGAATGCATGCTCATAAGTTGAACAACTCATAAATAGAACAGCCGTATCTAAAAAAGAAAAATAAATGAATAAATAAATTGGAAAAATGAAAAAAAATTGTAAGTCGAACAGACCGCATATAAAATTTGTAAGACAGCAGTTAAAACACCAATGGTTTTCCACTCTTAAGTCGAACTGCTTGTAAGTAGAGCCGCTTGTATGTAGAGGTACCACTGTAAGGGAAAAGAGATTCAATTTAAACATTAGCAAGACCTTCCCGGTGGTTAGAGCTGTTTGGCAGTGGAATATGCTGCTACAAAGGAGGGTGGTGGAGTCTCCTTTGGAGGTTTTTGAGCAGAGGCTGGATGGCCATCTGTCGGGAGTCCTGTGATGGGGGTTCCTGCGTGGAAGGGGGTTGGACTTGGATGGCCCTCGAGGTCTCTTCCAACTCTGTGATTCTATGCGTAACTAAGCCTTTCCTCCGTCCCTTTGCTTTAGGTTGTAGAATTTGATACTCCATCTGCACTTCTGTCCAACGAGAACTCCCGCTTCTATGCCATGTTTGCTGCTGCAGAAAACAAGATTGCTGTCAAGGGCTAAAATTCAGGGCAATGTCACTTTAATTAGGAGGGGAATGTTGCCTGCCTATGGCAGGTGCCTCCTCCTCCTCCTCCTCCTCCTCTTCCTCTTCCATCTCTGTGTTCTCCAAGCAGATTATTATCGCCTTGTCATCTTTTAGTTTTAGGTATGGTGTGTTTAACTGAGTTCTTCTTCAAAGAGGTACTGTAGAGAAGAGAAGATTCTTTATCGTTTCTATTATGGTATTTATTCCATGTTCTTCTTACTAATTTTTGCTCTTAAATGCACTGTACAAAATGGCTCAGGGAGCCATGGTTATAAATGTATTAAGAGGCCTATATTGAAGCTTTATACATGCAGCTGTATCTATACAGAGTTCTGTACATAGCCTATATTTACAGTGGAAATGTAAACTGCTTATTTTATATTAAAATGAGCGCTGCGTTAATACCAGTGCATATTCTTTTTCTATCATTTTTGTACAGTTTTATGGTGCTGGGAATTGGCTTTTGCCGGGCTGTGCTGGAGCCTATTTTGTCTCTTGCCACCGGCTTTTCCCAAGTGCCGGATTATCCCAGATTGCCAGATGGAAACGGAGCAGCCTTCTGGCCCCTTTCGTCATGGTCCTGCCTGGGGGGACATGGGCTCTGGTGATGGGGTACAGTTGCGCTACAGCTCTTGACCGCTATAGCCCATTGCCAGGGCAGGGGGCACAGAAGTAGTTCACGTCAATTCCCAGGATCCCTTCTCCTGATGGAGCTTCAGATTCTTGTCTTTTTTTCTTTTCTTTCCGATTGCATAATAAACGAGCTCTGTCCGGAGGAGAGGGGTGCCGTAGGGTGGGGTGGGGAACCACACGTTTTTGCCTCAGGTTATCTTCAATGCCCATTGTCATTCATTCCAGTGCAATAAAGGGAATGTGTTAACATTCTCTTTTCAGTCGAGTTTGGTTTTATATTTTATAGAAACAAAATGCAAACTCCTTCTGCTGGGCAAACACAACACTCCTGCCAGGATCTGCGTGTGGTAATTAGTGCGAAACTGCAGCAATGAACTTTTAAGAGCAGGACTCTCTCAGAACTGCCTGCAAACATCTTCAGAGTTGCCTCTGCTGAATGACTGATCTAGATATACACATGCTTCACCTGGAAAGCTCTTTTGGTATTTGTAATAATCATGCCCAACGTGTGTGTAGTTTCTCCCTGCCTATTTGTTACTAGACTTACTGTCGCTCCTCTCCTTCCAGTCTGCAATTTTGAGCAAGCTCCTGCTGATCAGGGTTTTGACACTGGTGTAGGAAGTTTTATTTTCTTACTGTCAAGAGACCTACCTCAGGTTGCTGAGTCCTGTGCGGTACGTTACCATGGTGACTGTACGCCATCCCTCGTGTATGGAACCAGTAGCCCATGGTGGGGTGTGGGTCAGTCCTGTAATAGTTGTTTCTTTTTAATGTATCCTCAAAAGTTTCTTTTTAACTTGGTCAGCGTTGCATGTGGTTATTATTATTATTGTTATTATTATTATTTTGTCCATCTGGACTTTTATAGCCTTAGCATGTTTGCTAATTGTCTGTTGGGACACACATCTGGAAAAGTGAATAAAAACTATTTTGGCTTTTGTAAACCTGTGTGTGAGCTCCTCTTTGTGCATCGTTGATCTCTTCCCAGTATATCAGGTGGCCCCCGCAACTGACTGGATACTTGGCACACAAATTTATAAATGGCTGCTCTTATGTTCATGCAGTTTTCAGTCAGTCTGGTTTTTATTGCAGTATAAAACCGTAAAAGTCGTTAAAGACCAACATAATAGCAAAATGTACCGTTTCGAAAACAGTGTAGATATAATAATATACATAGAGACATTAAAAAGAAAAAGGAAACAGAACCAATAAAAGAAAATAGAGAATTTTCTAGTTAAAACTAGCCCTTCTTCTTGGTATGGAATTTAATCAGGTATAAGCAGAATTTAGCTATTTGTTTAGTAATAAAAGAGTTTCCATCATTTAAAAGTCTTTTGCTGCTAGTCTATCTAAACATGGGTGAATAAATCTCTGTAAAGGTGGTGGACAACAAAAAAACATAGGCACCATCAATTCCACCTCCCTTTGGGAGCATATGCAACATCTTGTCTTCATAGGGAATGTTCTTATATCTCCCATCTAAAACCATTGAAGGAATTGTTGAGATATGTTGATGGATTGTTGGGAGATTGGTGTATTATTTGGGTATTATGTGCTGCAGTCTGATTAAAGGAGGAGTCATAGACACAACAGGCATATAAAACTATACTTTATCTATATATTCTAAGGGGGAAAGGAAACCGGGATGACCTATAAAATAATAAAATACTCATTAAATATCTGTACAGAAAAATATACAAAATAGAAAAATTAGGGCAACAGCAGTTGTGATAAAGCTCATAAAAAGGGATAAGGAGCTATACACACATATATATATACTGCCTTGATTGTTATAAATACAAAAGAATAAAATACAACCTTAAATAGCAATAAGTCAGTCTGCAACTCTATCTGTGCTTCTGGAACAACATCAAGGTTAGGCAGGTCAGGGCGTGGCCAAGGAGTGTGTGTGTATGAGACTAGAACCATTACTGTCTTAAGTAGTAAGGTTTTAAAGAGACATACAAACTGCTGAGTCATACTGAGTTTTGCTTTTGCCATATGTTTGGATGTAGGCCTTGCTATGCCAACAGGAATAACTGAACAGCAGGCTAAAGTAAAGGCTCTCTCGTAAACAGGATCTTCCAGCTGGGAGAGAGAGTTGGCCATTCTCATAACATACCTAGTCTCCATAGGAGCCCTAGACAAAGGAGACTGTGCTCTATCTCGTTGGCGCTCAATGTCTCGAATCCTTTGTTTAATATGTTTAAATATTTGAAAGGATGTCATATTGAAGAGGGAACAGGTTTGTTTTCCATGGCTTCAGAGACTAGGACGCGGGGCAATGGTTTCAAACTACAGGAAAAGAGATTCCATTTGAACATTAGGAAGAACTTCATGACAGTTAGAGCTGTTCGGCAGTGGAAGATGCTGCCACAAAGGAGGGTGGTGGAGTCTCCTTCTTTGGAGGTTTTTAAGCAGAGGCTGGGTGGCCATATGTCAGGAGCACTGTGATGGGGTTTCCTGCATGGCAGGGGGTTGGACTAGATGGCCCTTGAGGTCTCTTCCAACTCTAGGATTCTATGATTCTAAGCGCTTTGGCCAGTGTACTCTGAACCAAAAGGCCATCTATAGAGAGCTCCATAGATTCTAAAATTCTTTTTAGAGTTTGTATCCACCTAGGCTAAAAAGGGTCTTGGTTTATTAAACCAAGATCAGGCTGCTAATGTTATTGTGAGATTCTTCCAAACAAGGGGAGGTATCTTTGTCCCGGCAGCATTGTATACCAACACAAAGTCTTAGCTCAGCTCCTATATGGCACCTATACAGGAATATCTGTGGCTGATCAGGGTGTGTTGGAGAAGGTCCAACCCAAATTCTTCTGTTCTATCTTAAAAGTTCCCCCAGGTGTTTCCAACACTCTGATATTAGAATTGTGCCATATGAAACTAGAAGCCAGAATACTTATTGCCTCTGTTTGTTAGTGGATTAAGAGCTTCTCAGACCAAAAAGGCCTCCTCGTGCAGTTTTAAAGTGGTCTGTGCTCAGTCTAACACGTCTTGTACCCCCAGTAGAAGAGCAAAATTGTTTATTTTGCATAGAAATAGGAAAGGTGGTGGCCCTAAGCACATCCGATCTCGCCTGATTTCGGAAGCTAAGCAGGGTCAGCCCTGGTTAGTACTTGGATGGGAGACCACCAGGGAATACCAGGTGCTGTAGGCGCCTGGAGTAGGAACTGGCAAGCCACTCCAGTGCTCCTGCCAAGAAAACTCCATGGACATGGGGTCACGGAGAATTGGTCACGAGTGTAACGACACAACACACACACAGCCTGACCTAGATTTTATGGCGCCCTCTGTAGCCTTGATTTGTAACAACGGGGCTTGAAGAGCAAATTGTCACGGAGGTGATGTGCCATCTTGCACCCGTTCCTTCGGAAGCTAAGCCTGCTGACTCCCAGGTAAGTGGGTACAGTTCATTTCTCAGCCAAACTGCTGATCTGCAGCTCTGTGCCCCAGGCATCTCCAGGGAGCACCCACTCAGAGGCCGTGCCAGGAGGACCACTGCCTCTGAGTGGGTGCCCCATGGAGGGGGATGGGCAACAAAACAAAGATCCACTATTCATCTGGGGAAAGAACCCTGCCAAACTTATGGTTTTATTATTGGATTGTTTATTTATTGTGTGCCTTGATTGATATTTGTTCAACTTTGTAAACTGCCCAGAGTAGCCGTGCAGCTAGATGGAGCGGTATATAAATTTAAATAATAAATAAATAATCTCTCAAGGGGATACTTAGCTTTGCGTTGTTAGCCGCCCAGAGTTCCCGTTGGGAAGATGGAGCGGGATATAAGCATTTAAATAAATAAATAAAATAAATAAATACAAGGTGACACCCCATTTATCCCCAGGTTCATTCTTCTTTGATTCATTCTTCTTATGTTCTTAATTCTTTCCCCCTTGTATTTATTTCCTGACTTGGTAAACCCCTTCCTGGTAAAAACGTTTTGGACACAGGTGGGAGTATAGTCTGTAGCACCCAGACAAAAACAATCACACTTCCGTTTTACTGAGTATGGTTCAGATACAAGAGGGAAAAAACACTCCTGTCAGGTAAAACATGGCTATTATTATGCCAAATGGAGGGGGGACCCGGGAAACTACAAGCCAGTTAGCCTTACATCTGTCCCAGGGAAGATGGTGGAAAGCCTCATCCAAGAGAAAATCTTAAAACACATGGCTTCTGTAAGGGTAAGTATTGTCTTGACAAATCTTTTAGAATTTTTTGAAAAGGCCAACAGGCATGTGGATTTGGGTGAACCGGTGGATATAGTCTATCTGGATTTTCAAAAGGCTTTTGACACAATCCCTCACCAAAGGCTGCTGAGAAAATTGCAGTCAGGGGATAAGAGGGCAGATCCTCTTATGGATTGAGAACTGGTTGAGATCCAGGAAACAAAGAGTAGGTGTCAATGGGAAACTTTCACAATGGAGATAAGTGAAAAGCGGTGTGCCCCAGGGATCTGTCCTGGGACCGGTGCTTTTCAATCTGTTCATAAATGACCTAGAGACAGGGATAAACAGTGAGGTGGCCAAGTTTGCGGATGACACAAAACTTTTCCGTGTGGTAAAAACCAGAGAAGATTGTGAAGAGCTCCAGAAGGATCTCTCCAAACTGGGGGAATGGGCTGCGAAATGACAAATGCGTTTTAATGTAGCCAAATGTAAATAAAGTAATGCATATTGGGGCAAAAAATCAAAACTTTATCTATCAACTCATGGGCTCTGAGTTATCCATGACGGATCAGGAAAGAGATCTTGGTGTGTTGGTGGACAGCTCCATGAAGGTGTCTACCCAATGTACGGCAGTGGTGAAGAAGGCCAATTCCATGCTAGGGATTATCAAAAAGGGGATTGAAAAAAAAAAACACCCAACATTATAATGCCATTATACAAAACAATAGTAAGGCCGCACCTGGAGTATTGTGTACAATTCTGGTCACCGCATCTCAAGAAAGACATAGTGGGACTGGAAAAGGTGCAGAAGAGAGCAACTAAAATGATTACTGGGCTGGGGCACCTCCCTTATGAGGAAAGGCTAAAACATTTGGGGCTCTTTAGTCTGGAAAAAAGGCACCTGAGGGGGAATATGATTGAGACGTACAAAATAATGCAGGGCATGAGTCAAGTGGATAGAGGGAAGCTCTTCTCCCTCTCACAAAATACCAGAAGTAGGGGACATCCACTCAAATTGAGGGCTGGGAGAGTAAGAACAGACAAAATATTTTTTCACCCAGCGCGTTGTTAGTCTGTGGAACTCCCTGCCACAGGATGTGGTGATGGCATCTGGCCTGGGTGCCTTCAAAAGGGAATTGGACAGATTCCAGGAGGAGAAGTCCATCACAGGTTACAAACCATGATGGAGATGTGTAATCGCCAGGCTCAAAACCGGGGTACTTCAAGGGCCAGATGCAGCAGAGTGGAATCAGGAGACAGAGATCTAGTCTTGTGCACTCCCAGACGCATCTGGTGGGGCCACTGTGAGATACAGGAAGCTGCACTAGATGGGCCGTTGGCCTGATCCAGCAGGGCTCTTCTTATGTTCTTATGCCCCACTTTATTTAAAACTAATCAATTTGGCAGTTTCTTTTTGCTGCTTTTATGGTATTTTGCTGCCGCCTAGTGGGATATTTGAGTCCCTACTATAGCTTTGTTTCAGCAAATGGGTTTTAAATTGTTGTAGAGGCATTTTTTCCTTGTTCCTCTCACAAGAAAAGGCAGTTATTCTAAAATAAAGCTCTGTTTTGCTGGATGAGATATGTTCATGTTATATGCCTCATAGAAGCGAATGAAAAATACTGGGCTTTTCTTTTTGATAAAGAAAACATTATTTATTTTGTCTATTGATTTTGTTCGTGTTATGGACTGTCAAGTTGCATCTGATTATAGTGACCCTAATGGAGCTTTCAAGGTAAGTGTGATATTTAATGAGTGGTTTTACTTGTTCTACACCCCCCAGTGAGTTTCTATGTCTTGAGTGGGGATTCGAACCGTGTTTTCCACAGTCCTAATTCATCATTCTATCCACTACAGCAGGGCTGCACAATAGGTAGACCACGGGTTAACGGTAGCCTGTGAAGGGTTCAAAAGTAGCCCGCCGGCCACCAATAAAAAAAGTGAGGGGATAAGTTCTCCACCCCGCCCTCCCCCTTCCCAAGGACTACCACTGACCCAGCAAAGTTCAGGGTCTGCCAGCCCACTGTCTCAGCTGGGCGGGGCAGTTCAAGGGCCATGGTGTGGTGCCCGGCTCCCCCCACTGGCCAGATGATCGAGCGGGTGCAAAGGAAGCGGGCGCATGGTCAGCCTTCCCATAGGAATGCATTGAAAATCAATTAATATGTTCTGGAGGGAATGGATTTCAATGCATTCCTAAGGGAAACCGCTGCTCTTCTTACAACTTTTTTTACTTATGAGCATGTGCTTGGAAGGCATAATATTTATAATTAGAGGTATTAGTGTAGTAGCCCTCAGGCACTTTGGGCCAGAAAAAGTAGACCTCAGCCTGCAAAGTTAGACAGCCCTGCCCTACAGTTTAATCTCAATTTTCTCAGTATTTTTGATGCATTGTTTTCACTTTGTATTCCTTTTGTATCACTAAACGTCACTTTAAATGTTTTGAATATTTTTACACGAGATTATAGTAGACTCATCCTAAAGGTACTATCTTCATGAAGGTAGAGTCCATGTCATCAGATATTTTATATAGGCTTGATATATTCATTTCCAAGGTGCTCAGCTTATTTTACATTTTTGCATAAGTGTGCATAACTTGCATGCCTGCTTAAATAAAGTAAAAGAAGACAATGTTTGAAGAATTATTTCACCACATCAGATACTGTGAATATACAAAATGTCCTTGAATAAGTATTTGCCCAAATGAATTAAGGTTGTACATAAATCTCTCAGCTCCAAATGGAGCTGGACTACTGTATTTTGCAAGTTGTAAACAGATATAGGCGCCTGTGATTTACCCTGTAGGTCTGCATTAAATTGGCTTGTAAAGAAATCAAGCAGAGTGCCTCCAAGAAAGGTCTAACAACACTAGCAATTATGGGATGCAATTAATCCTCCACCTTGTGTAGAAATAACTAGAATTAACTTTTGATGTCTCTTATCCTAGATTGTGTTTTCCACAGGTAGACATTGAGGAGTACACCGATTGCTCTGGGGTGGGGCAGATTAGTAAGTAAGTTGCTGAGTATGCTTGGCCTGTGTGACTAGGTATGATTTCTTTGGACATCCAGTTGTTTAGGAGAGGTTGGTGAGGCCAATCAGCTTTGTCACTGTTTACTGTTTGTTTTGCTTACAGAAAGCCTTGGGGGACGACTTTTACATCATTCAGCAAAGAGAGATTTTCAGAGAACCAATGCCTGTGTTGCAAAAAGCAGAGAAATTCACAGGCAAAAATAGCTTATTTATTTATTTATTTATTTATTTATTTATTTATTTATTTATTTACTTACTTACTTACTTACTTACTTACTTACTTACTTACTTACTTACTTACTTACTTACTTACTTACATTAAATGAATTTAAGTCTCCTGGGCCAGATGAATTACACCCAAGGATATTAAAAGAACTGGCAGAAGTAATTTCAGAACCATTGGCGATAATCTTTGAGAAGTCCTGGAGAACAGGAGAAGTCCCCATCGATTGGAGGAGGGCTAATGTTGTCCCCATCTTCAAAAAGGGGGAAAAAGAGGACCCAAATAATTACCACCTAGTCAGCTTGACTTCAATTCCTGGAAAGGTCCTAGAGCAGATTATTAAAAAAGCACTCTGTAATTATTTAAGAAACAATGCTGTCATTACAAGAAGTCAATACAGGTTTCTTGAAAACAAGTCATGCCAGACTATTTTGATCTTTTTCTTTGATAAAATTACAGGCCTGGTGGATGAGGGGAATGCTGTGGATATTGCTTATCTGGAGTTCATTAAGGCGTTTGATAAGGTTCCTCGTGGTATTCTTGCTAAGAGGTTAGTAGAAAGTGGGATAGATAGTGCTACTGTTAGGTGGATTTGTAATTGGTTGACTGATCACACCCAAAGGGTGATCATAAATGGCCTCTCTTCAGCTTGGAGAGACGTGACCAGTGGGGTGCCTCAGGGTTCTGTTCTGGGTCCTGTGCTATTCAATATCTTTATTAATGACTTGGAGGAAGGAATAGAGAGTATACTAATTAAATTTGCAGATGATACCAAATTGGGAGGGGTTGCTAATTCCCTAAGGATAGGATGGAATGGCTTGCAACAGAGGGAAATGTAGGGTGCTGCATCTAGGTAAAAAGAATGAATTGCACAGATACAGGATGGGAGATACCTGGCTGGAAAATAGTACCTGTGAAAGGGATCTGGGAGTCTTGGTGGACCACAAATTAAATATGAGTCAGCAGTGTGACATGGTGGCCAGGAAAGCCAATGCAATTCTTGGTTGCATCAACAGAAGCATAGTGTCTAGATCAGGAATCCTCAAAGTTTTCAAACAGCGGGCCGGTCCACCACCCACCAGACACTACTGGTGGCCGGATCACAGTCCCAAAAAAATGGCCGACATGGAAAAAAAGGGGGAGGGAGGGGCAAGTGGGCGGAGCCCCCCCCACGATCGGCCCATGATCAGTGCGTCTCCGGGGCCCCACCAATGCCTCCTGCTCTGAATCGCCTCCCTGAAGCGCTGCTGCTGGGATCCCTGTGCTGCGCCTCTTCCTCCTCCTCCTCCTACAGTGGCAGTGGCTGGAGCAGCTCTCCTTCCTTCCTTCATTGCATCGGGAAGGAGGTGGCAGCCTGGGCAAGCTCAGGCCCCTCATCACCTTCTAGGCGGCCACTCAGGATGAGCAGCAGCTGCGGCAAGGACTATGTGATATATCGACGAATTCTGCAAGCAGATCCCAGTGAGGTGGCTTTCTGCAGCTGACTGATGGTGACGTCGTCAACTCCAATTTCTTTTCTTTTTCTTCTTCTTCTTCCCTGCCCGCGCCGCCCACTTTGGAGGGTTTTCCCTCCTTACTTTTTTAGCTTTTTGTTTTATTTTACTTGCCATTGATGTTGGTTTTTATTTTTTTGTTAACCGCCCAGAGTTCCGTCTGGAAGATGGGCGGTATAAAAATATAACAAATAAATAAAATAATAAATAATGAATAAATACTTGCTTAGCTCTTTAGGCACCGTACCCAGCGTACCGATTACCACTGGGACCACTTGTACCGGTTTATGCCAGAGTCTCTGAAGCTGAATTTTCAGATCCTGATATCAGGTAATTTTTTCAAGTTGTTTCTCGGTGACTCTACTATCACCTGGTATAGCTATTAAGCAGCAGAACACCTGTATTATTATTATTATTATTATTATTATTATTATTATTATTATTATTATTATTATTATTATTATTATTATTATTAACATACATACATACATACATACATACATACATACATACATACATACATACATACATACATACATACATACAAGCCCCTAAATATCTGTATCTCTATATGAGTGTTTGAGGGGAAATAGAATTTATTGAAACACGGGTCTGATGAAGCTGTTTGGATGAACAGCGAAACATTTCTATCTCTCAAAAAAGAAGTCCAGTAGCCATGACTCAACTTCCAGATAAACTCACCTGGATGACGGAGAATCTTCACAGACGGGTGTCACAGCTATCCACATATCCAAGCAAAACAAAATAAAAATAAAAAGACAAAAAACATTGTGGGACCTTAAACACCAACTGCTTTTATTTCAACGTGAGCTTTCGCCAACAAATCCACTTTTGCAGTCTTTCAAGTTCCACGCTTTCAAGGTTTTGTCTTTTTTTTTTTCCTTATTACCTGGCTCCTTCTCCTAAACCATCTGCCTACCTCACCCTCTGTGTCTTTCGGAAGCAACGTGCTCATAAGGAGTGATTTCCAGCCACTTGGGCCAAATTCCCAGTGGAGGAAGAAGAGGATCGTTTATAATTGGGAGGGCCACTTAAAAAGACGGGGTTCAATGAAGAGCGAGCACTTGGGGGATTGGGGAGAGCCTAATGGAACAAGAGGAAGACCTGGATTTAACCCTTGCTGCTTGATGCAGGCGGATGTTGGTGCTTGTTTTGCAATCTCGGGTTGGGAATGAAAATTGACAATTTTAAGACAGTGTAATGATTTTAGCGTAAGTTTTTTTTATTATTGCATTGATTATTTATTGATGTTCTATTTTATAACTGTTTTAATTCTTTTGATTGTAAGCCTCCCAGGGACCTTTGAGTAGTGGGCGGCATATAAATTGTAAAAATAAATAAATAAATAAATACTATAAAAATCGATTAGGAAGCTATGGGAAAGCAGCAGCAGGGCAGGCTCCCTGGACGCTCCTGTCCGCTTTTTTCTTTGTTTGTTTGTTTGTTTGTTTGGCACAAGTCTTTTCTATCGCCTGGCTGAGGTTTGCATCTGCGCGATGGGCGCCTTCCAACCAATCAACACCCCCACCCCCCCACACCGCTCACCCTCCTCGGCGTCCTTATTTGTGTTGTGTCGTTACAGTCGTGACCAACTCTTCGTGACCCCATGTCCATGGAGTTTTCTTGGCAAGAATACTGGAGTGGTTTGCCAGTTCCTACCCCAGGCGCCTACAGCACCTGGTATTCCCTGGTGGTCTCCCATCCAAGTACTTCCCAGGGCCGACCCTGCTTATTAGCTTCCTAAATCAGTCGAGATCGGATATTTAATCCTCCTCTTAGGACTCGGTCCCACGTCCCTTTAAAAAGTTTAAATTACTAAATAAATCGTGCCCAAAAATGCCATCCTCACGGCCACCGGGCTTTTTGAAAAAAAAAGAAAAAGAAAACCCGGTAATGCTCCCTTAAGTGAGGTTTCGGTGACTCACCTAGGAGGTTGGGGAATTTTTGCCTGGCTTTCAAAATCCAGCTTTTAAGGAGGCAGACGTCATGGGACCACGCTGATGATCCGGGTTTCTTTTTCTTTCTTTTTTCATAGCACCCACCAGCTGTTCCTGGGGCCGATTGGTGCTGGTTTTTTTTAATTTGCCTGCATATCGGAGTAACAGGAAACTCTATCCGTCTGACAAGCATTAATTGCCCCCAGCAAAGTCCTCCGTTTTTTTCAAATGCTAGCGCCACCTGGTGGCCAAGGGGGGCTGAACTGCACTTTAAAATTGAAAAAACAGATTTTGACGTGAGAACTCTTCTCCCACATTTAAATCACGTGATGGGACGAAGAGGAAAAGCCCGACCTTCAGAAGATCAGGATCGAAACCCAGGTGTGACCACAGCCATTATTTCCTCCCTGGGAAAGGCGTCCCGGAGCTCCCCCTGGTGGCCGCGTCCGCCGGCCGCCTCGCCCTGCGCCGGCGCCTGCCTCTCTCTGGCGCCCTCCAGCGGCCCAGCGGGCGGCCACCTCCCCACCCACCCTCACTCCACCCCAACAGCCCAGGAAGGAAGGAAGGAAGGAAGGAAGGAGGGAGGGAGGCAGCCAGCCAGCCAGCAAGAGAGCGTGCAAGCAAGCAAACGGGTGCCGGCGCTGGGCAGGGCCAAGCCAAGCCAAGCCGGGCCGGGCCGGGCCAGGCCGATCCTCTTCCTGGCGTGGCTGCTGCTGCTGCTGCTGGTGGTGGTGCTTCTTGAATCATCCGCGGCGGGGCCTCCTTCGCCCGCCCATGGATTTCACATAGCCTCCCCCGCCAGTTAGCTCGCCAGCCGCAACGCGCCCAGTCGCCGTGCCTTCCAGCCTTTTGGATTCCTCTCCGGAGCCCCGGCGAGTTCCGCGCGGCTCCCTTTCCTTCCTCCCCTTTTCCCTTCCCTTCCTTTCCTTTCCTTTGGCCACCCTCCCTCCTTCCCTCCCATGGCGTCGCCCGGCGGCGGCGGCGGCCCCTCCGACGTGGCTTCGGCTTCCAGCGCTTCGCTCTTCCGCCTCCGCCACCTCCGCCTGGGGTTGGATTTGCGGCCCGAGGCCCGCGCCCTGGCCGGCTGCCTGGTGCTGGAGCTCTGCGCCCGGAGGGCCACTGCCTCCGCCTCCGCCTCCACCTCCTCGGCTGGCCCCGACGGCCCTGGGGAAGAAGAGGAGGAAGAAGAGGAGGAGGAGGAGGAAGAAGAAGAAGAAGAGGAGGAGGAAGGAGAGGAAGAAGAAGAGGAGAAGCCCCCTCCCCAGCAGCGCCCCCGCCGCCGCCACGGCCCCCGCCCCCGCCGGGCTTTGGTGCTCGACACCCACCCGGCCTTGCGGGTCTCCTCGGTGGCCTTCCGAGCCTTCCCGGCTGGGGAGAAGCGCTGCGGCTTCATCTTCCCTTCTGGGGGGTATCCTCCGGCCGCCCCCGCTCCTTCTGGCCCCGGCGGCGAGGCTAAGCCGGCCCCCCCTAGCCCTGGATTAGGAGAAAAGGGCGCCCCCGCGCAAACCGGGACCCGCGGGTGCTCAGCTCCCTCGGAGCTGGAGAAGGTCGGGGCGCCCCCTGGCGGCTTCTTCCCGGCGCCCCCGGCTCGCTGCCCTTCGCCTCACTGCTCCTCAGGGCGGGCGGGTTGCCCTTCGCCCACTCCGGCCTCGGACTCTCACCCCCACTGCCCCCTCAGCACCCCTTGCGCGCTTTCAGCCTTTGGGTCCGGCGGCTTGGGCCCCCCGCCGCCCCCAGGTCTGGACCTGGCGGGGGGCTGCCCCCTGGGAGCCCTAGCCGAGCCCCATTCCCTCTGCCCGGGGGGCGCCTTCCCTTCCGCCCTCCGCCGCCGCCATGGGTGCTCATCCCTGGCGCAGGAGGACCCCGACCACCCTTGTGCCCCCTCTGGGGCTCACGGGGTGGAGGCCCCCTCCTTCTACCCCCAGGGTGCCCCCTTGGGGTCGGGGGACCCCCACACGAGCTTCCCTGGTCCGGCTAGCCCTCTTCACCCCCTGCCCGGCCTGGCCTCTGACTTCCCATCGGGTCCTGAGCTGCCCCCTCCGCCCATCCCCACCTTCCCCGAACCCACCCCATCCTCCTTGCCCCCGTGCCCCCTTTTCTTCAGGGTAGACCCCTTCACCGACTACGGCTCGGCCCTCACCATCACCTTGCCATCCTCCCTGGAACTGCACCAACCCTTCCAGCTCATCATCCAGTACACCACCCTCGATGCGCCAGCTGTAAGTAACCCCCTTGGAGAAACTTGCCTGTTTTTCTATCTTATCATTTATTTACTTATTTGAAACATTTTTTACCCGGCCTTTCTCCTTGGAAAAAGGACCCAAGGCGGCTTGCGGTGTTGAACGGCGGCGTTTAAAGTTGAAGACGAGGAGCGGACAACGGGTGTTGACGAGATTAAAGACAATATTTAAAGCTAAGAACAAGGAGTGTGGATGGAGGCATCTGAGGTCATTATAGCTAAGAACAGGAAGGAAACAAATGTAGAATAAATAAAATGCACTATTTACTGCATTTAAACCCTGCCTTTCCACTACCAAGGAGCACTTTGAGGCAGTTTATAATCTTCATACAAGACTTACAAACAAATAAAACCTAGTTCTAGCTGCAATGTGTCATAAAATCAAGTTCAAAAGGCCATAGTAAAAACCATTAAAATTTACTGCCATCCAAAGGTTGACTTGGAAGTGAGGGAATGAGACACCTACATCTGGTGGCCCTAGGCCCGCAGGCATGTCCAAACTTTGGCCCTCCAGATGTTTTGGACCACAACTCCCAGAATTCTGAGCCTAGATTGCCAGTGACAAAGGACTTGAGGAGTTGCGGTCCAAAATATCCTGAGTGCCGAAGGTTTGCCCCCACTGACCTAGGGAATTTAAAAAAAAATAAGATGGCCCCTTGATAGCGATTAGAGATGGGCATGACCAGAAAAAATGACGTTTCGAGTTTTTGTTTGTCTGGACGGATCCGTTTCGGTTCGTTTCCATTTGTCGCGATAATTTTCAAAAATTTGTCGTTTCCGTTTGTCGATTGTCGTTTCCACCGCGATTTAGCGTGATTTGACGTCCCAGTGAGCATGGGGGCGTCCCGCAATCAGGGCCAGCGCTAGGTGTTTCTGCGCCCTAGGCGGGGGGCGGCGGGGGGGAGGTGCGGGCGGGCAGCGGTGGCGGGGGGCCATGGGCGGGCCACGACAGCGGCAGGGGGAGGCCCGGGCGGCCGGTGGCCGCAGGTCCCACAATGACCCAGACTAGCAGGCGGAAAACACTTTAAAGTTGGGTGATTAGCGATAAAAGACCACTGAATTTAAGCAGATGGCAGCATGGTTGAAGAATAGGGTGAAGGAACTCAGAAAGACAAACATTGTTTCTTCATTAAAAGGTAGCCCCTTGGGCCAAACAAAATAATATATAAATGCAAATATAGGTGATGCTTTTATAGAGCACTGAACAACCAGACAATAAACGAGCTTTTGTGGATTAAACGTTACTTCCTCAGATTTGTGCCCGTGTGAAGAATGTCAAGTCCAAAGCTTAAGGTGTAAACATGCATGCAAGTACTGTATGGATATTGCTGGGCCAGTTGATCTTAGATGTGAAATCCAGCAGTATTTGGCATGATGGGTGTTTCTCTTAGATGAAAGCCAGGTATCTGGCTGCTGTTTTATGGTTACAGCTAAACGGTGGACTTGTCCATCTCGGGGAATAAGAAACTTGAGCTCTGTTAAAAGAGATGCAAGCTGTCCAATTCACGAGGTCCAAAATAATCAATCAATCAATCAACGGAGGAGCATATAGCTAGAAATAATAAAATGAGCCGTAGGTGTTCTTTGAATTGCCAGAAGGATGAAACTGTGGAGGAAGACAGTTGAACTGTGAAATAGGTCATTAAAGATGTGCTAAAAGAAAACAAGGCATTTTTGGAGAATTGCAAAAAAACCCCAAACAATCAGTAGCCATAGTGGTCCTTTCCCAGCCGGGAGCCTTGTGGCCATTTGTGCTGCAGAGATGAACTTTTATGATTTGTTCAGAACCATTCATTGGGACGGGGTGGCATCTGGTGGGCAGCTGTTCAAGAAACATGCAGCTACTGATAAATAAAAACACGTGTCCCCTGTACTAAAATCTTATTTATTTTATTTATTTATTTTCAGATTTATATACCGCTCCTACTTCCCAAGCGAGAACTCAGGGCGGTTCACATAAATTTTTTTAAAAAGATGGCTAAGAACAGGGGCAATCACAAAAGCAGTCCAAAAGGCCGGGACAAAGAAAGAAAGAAAAAATTCCCTAGTCATTGTTGAAGGCGTCCCTGAAAAGCAGGGTCTTTAAGCCTTTCTTAAATGACGCCAACCACGGAGCCTGCCGTAAGTCGCTCGGTAAGCTGTTCCAAATGGACGGCCCCACCACCGAGAAGGCCTGCTTACGAGTGCTCGTTTTGCGGGCCTCCTTCGGGGGGACGGTCCGGAGCGAAAGGGCCAAAGATGAACGGGTGAGTCGGGCCGGATCTAATTGTCGGGGGAGGCGCTCTGCCAAATAATCAGGGGCCAAGCCATGGAGGGTTTTGTAAACCAAAACCTCTTAACAGAGGTAGAGGCAGTAGTTTTGCATAGAAAAAACAACGTAGAGTTTATCTGGAAGTTGAGTCATGGCAACTAGACTTCTTTTCTTTGAGAGATTGAAGCAGACTGACAAAGCTGTTTGGATGAGCATCGAACCGTTTCAGTCTCTCAAGAAAAGAAGTCCAGTTGCCATGACCCAACTTCTGGATAAACTCACCTGGATGACTGAGAATCATCACAGAAACATAGAACATATAGTGGCACCTTTTTGTTAAATTTCCTTTTGCTTCGCAGCCAGTTCAAAAATCCACATGAATAAAAGGTCGTTGCATTTTTACATGTCTTTGGATTTTATTTCCCTCTAAATGCCCATCATATAGTTTTCTTATTTTACCTTGAAATGATTTTTTTGGGGGAGGCCTTTTTTCTGCTGTTCTGTTTTCAGTTAGGATGAAGGGCAGATCAGAACTATTTCAACAAATAAATAATAAAACGGTGAGATAATAATAATAATAATAATAATAATAATAATAATAATAATAATAATAATAATAATAATAATAATAATAATAATAATAATAACAACAACAACAAAGCACATTTATTATTATTATTATTATTATTATGTGTGTGTGTGTGTGTGTGTGTGTGTGTTATTATTATTATTATTAACCAGCATAGTGGATACTACTACTACTACTACTACTACTACTACTACTACTACTACTACTAATAATAATAATAATAATAATAATAATAATAATAATAATAATAATAATAATAATAATAATAATAATAATAATAATAATAAAGGAACTAGCATTTGGATTCTGGGGTCATGTACTGTAATCACCGTCAACATCTGGAAATCATCATTTGCAACTTGTGAGCCAAAAATGTGGATTTGTATTTTGAAAATATATTTGCTAGACGCCAGGCCAGGTTGGCTCGCATTGTTGCTGTGTATAATGGGTGTTCAGGGAGAATATCATTTTTAATAACCTCCCCTCATCCTATGGCATTAAATATAATTTTTCCCAAAACAGCTCTCTGCTTTTTTGCCAGTAATCCTTGTACTTGACTGTTTCTCCCATTTTTTGTTTGTTTTCCATATGGTCTTTGGATGAACAGAAGTGTTCTTCTGTTTAAATAATAGATTCGTTATTGCTCAGTTCAGCACCTGGAGTGGGTAGCTTCAGATGGGGCATTAGATGAAAGCATTTCCATCCTTAAAGTATTTTCCATAACCTAAAGAAGACTGAGTAATCTGCAGCAATAAATCTCATTGCTCTGCTTTGGGGCATTATTTGACTTAATAATAACGTATTTCCATCAGTGTGCGTAATGTTTTATGGAGTGTGGGAAGACAGATTCCTGCCTTGAGGAACTTGCAGACTTAAACTTTTGACCTGGATGAAAGAAGAAAATAGAAATGATGATAAAGAGAAGCCCCTGTTCAGATGTTCTCAAAGGGGGGTTGTCGCGGGTGTAGGGGTTGCTCTTTCGCTTATCCCAGGGGTGTCCAAACTTCGGCTCTCCAGATGTTTTGGTCCACAACTCCCAGGATTCCAAGCTTGTATTGCCAATGACAAAGGACTGTGGGAGTTGTGGTCCAAAACATCTGGAATGCCGAAGTTTCTTTTTTAGAAATCTCTGTATTGATCTCTCCTGTTCTGTATGGAGAAGGAAGATCAGAGTGGGATCTTCTCTGCATACTAGAACCCAAGCCGTGTTGTGTGATGATCGAGCAGGCCTGGGGATGACATGGAGGCCTCTTCCCATGCTCACAGAAGTCCTCTTTAAATCCTTCTGTTGTGTTTGGAAAAGTAGAGTAGGTGAAAAACAAGGAATATCCATACGTACCGAGCTAAATTTTGAGCCACCAAAAATTAAATGCCTCTATAGCCCCCCAAAGTGTAACCTTAATAAAGTATCCTGACATAGCATCAAGAAATCTACCCGCCCCACCCAAATCTCTTACATTGGGATGCTTTTGGTGGCCACCTTGAGACCAGGCCTTCTCTGTGGTGGTCACGTTGGTTTGGAAGCCCTTTCCACCTGAGGTGCGATGGGCCCCATTCCTCCTTGGTTTTGCGAGACAAATGAAGATCTGAAGATCTGACTGTTTTTTCAAGCCTTTCACAGCCTTGCCCCAAATTAATTAATTTACTTTTTTGATTAATTCTATTTTGTATCCATAAACTTCTCTCTTGCATCACCTATTATATTTGTCATTTTATTGTCTTTTGAGAGTTATTGTATTGTGTATGATGCCTTATTTGTATTTCCATTCCTGTTTTATTATGTTATATTAGTTCATCTTGTTTCATTTTGCCATCCAGAGTAGTGGCCCTGCCACTATTTGGGTGGGATAAAAAATGTAAATAAATAAATAAATAAATTCCTTTTAGAAGACTCTTCTAAAGCACTGGTTGGCAGCATATATAAAAACGGATCAGAAACCAATAGCATACATTCCACAATAAGTTTCTGACCAGCCACCACAAATGCCCAAATAAACATGTGTACAGGCAAAAGTTTGGATCAAATGCACAAAATGCCAAAGTTTGAGAGTGTTATAGTGATTTATGTACAAAAATGGTTACAACCATTTGAACAGTTTGAAACCAGACATCCACCACAGCATGTGTATTGAGAAAGGCTGGTACATATACAGTACAGTGGCCAATAACAATATTAAGCATAGAACCTCCATATATACAAACAATGAACCCTTAATAGAACAGATAGATCTAGATCAGTGTTTGCCAATCTGGGGTTTATGAAGCTTTTTTGATAGGTTGTGTCACAGCCATTGTTAAATAATTTCTTCCTTGATCTTTCAGGGAAGAAGATAATAAAGTTAGTGCCTATATGTATGTAGGAGAAACAGGCCTTTTGGGGGAGAAAGCAGCCTCTACTTTCTAAGAAGGGATGGCTTTACCTCACAAAAAATGCCTTTTTATGTAAATATGGTGGCGGGGTCAGAGTTTTTCTTTGGCCATGGCTTGAAAAAGGTTGAGAACCACTGATCTAGATAATGATAGAATATAATACTCTGAACAGTAGGACTCAGTATTTGTGGTTCCGTTTATCCATGGTCTGATAATATAATACAATATAGAGATGGGTGTTTTATTTCAGAAGGGGATTGGTTCTGAAATGAAACATGCCAGCACAGTTGGTATTCGGAACCCAGGCCCACCTTCTGGAATAAAATCAATCACTGTCTTACCTTATTTTACCTTGTGCGGGGCAAAATTCCAACCAGGAAGCAGCCTCCGATGTGTCATCTTTCCCTCTCCCTGGCGCTGGCCAATCAGGACTTATGCAAGGACATACATCATCCCGCCTCCTTGTCTGACTAGCCAGCGCAAGGGAGAGGGAAAGATGGTTGGAATATCGCTCAGCACGAATTACAGCAAGGTCAGACATTGGTTGATTTTGTTCCAGAGGGTGGGACTAGATTCCGAACGCCAGCAGTGCTGGCATGATTCGTTTCAGAACCAGTCCCCTTCTGAAATAAAACACCCATCTCTAATACAGTATGTAGTGACTAAAATGTTTTTTTCCGTTTTTTCCTGCCCTTTACTAGATTATATATTTAGCATTCGCTATTATCTACAGATTTCAGTATCTGTGCCCCCCCCCGAACCAATACGTATTGATAAAGCTGGCAGATGTACGGCTAAATGTTTATTATTTATTTATTATTTCTGGGGGGCTTTTCTTTGTTTGTTTAGAAGGCACAAGGGGCCCCTGCATGCTATTGCTCCTGGATATTTCTAGATATGATGGATTAACCCCCTTTTTACCTCACAATAATTGTGAGGGGGATCTAGTGGGAGCCTGGGGATTAAGAAGAGGGCTGCATACAGCTTGCAGGGCACCTCATCACACACAGACCACACATACTTGGAAGGGTTATTACAGGCATCCTAAGTGTTGCTGCTGCTGCTGTTGTTGTTATTATTATTATTAGGTCACAGAGACGGTTGTCCTTCATTGGCTGTTGTTGTTATTATTATTATTAGGTCACAGAGACGGTTGTCCTTCATTGATTGTCATGCTAAATGGCCTGGAATCGATTGGCTCCTTGCCACCTGTGTGAATCTAGCTTGGGGCTGTGTAGAATATTTGCTGAAACCTGTCCTCCGCCCCTATTATTCCCAAATGTTTGCTATGATGCTCCTCATAACAACTTTTTGAAGGGCGTTTTTAAATGTGTCCCTCGCGTTTCGTTTTGTGTAGCTGCCCAGAGTAGTGTCCTACTGCTGATTGGGTGGGGTATATAAGCCAAATAAATAAATGCACAAATAAATAACATTTCCTCCCTCATTTTAGAAAGGTACTCCTATAGATTTCCCCTCCCTTAATTGCTCGCCCCCCCTTTGTACTAAACCAAGTGGTAGTGGTTGGTTTTTAGTTTCTTTAAAACAACAACAGCCGAACCATAAGCTGTTTAGATCCCAGCTACGTGGGTCATGAACCACTTGTTTCTGCCATTGCTTGCTTTTCTTGAGAACAGAACATGCCACGCTTGTCCATCAGGTTATAAAAAGAGACACTGGAATGCCCTTTTCTCTCTGCAGCCTCTTGGAAGGTTGCCCGCGATCCGGGCAGCCGGAGACCTCTGTGCCTTTTCGTTGGAGCTGTTGATGCGGCTCTGGATCAATCGATGCCCTGTTTTTTGCGGACTCCTTTCTGTTCTTCCAAAGGAGTGGCCGTAAACTGTGTGGCCGAAGAGTCCAGAGACCTGGCTTTGCAGCTTTTGGGTCAAGGCAGAAACAAACAGACGTTCCGCTACCTTCCCATCCAGGGATAAGTCTGTTTGAATTACGCAGTTTGGGCCTCCTCTGTTATTTCGGGATTAGCATTTCCAAACAGCCGCTGGGAAGGGATTTCAGAAAGGGCACCAGTCCACCAGTTGCTGATATTGGCGACTGTTTGGACAGAAAAAACAGGCTGGCGGGAGAAAAAGAGGATTGGTAGAAAGAAGAGGTGTCTTTTTAGGAGTGAACGGGCCGTGCTATTCCCCCCCCCAACACAAAGATGGATCATTTGAGTCAGAATTTAAAAATGTGAAATGCAACGTGATTGGTTTGGGGAGACAAATGAAGATCTAAAGATCTGACTGTTTTTTCAAGCCTTTCACAGCCTTGCCCCAAATTAATAAATTTACTGTTTTGATTAATTCTATTTTGTATCCATAAACTTCTCTCTTGCATCACCTATTATACTTGACAGTTTATTGTCTTTTGAGAGTAATTGTGTTGTATATGATGCCTTATATGATGGCCCTGCCACTATTTGGGTGGGACAAAAATGTAAGTAAGTAAGTAAGTAAGTAAGTAAGTAAGTAAGTAAGTAAATAAATAAATAAATAAATAAATAAATAAATAAATAAATAAATAAATAAATAAATAAATACCTTTTAGACAACACTTCTAAAGCACTGGTTGGCAACATATATAAAATAGATCAGAAGCCAATAGCATACATTCCAAAGTAAGTTTCTGACCAGCCACCACAAATGCCCAAATAAACGTGTACAGGCAACAGTTAGGATCAAATACACAAAATGCCAAAGTTTGAGAGTGTTATAGTGATTTATGTAAAAACAATGGTTACAATTACAGTGCTACCTTGGTATAAAGGAATTTATTTGTTCCAAATGAAATTATGTTAAGCAAATTTTCCTTTATACAAATTTCCCATAGGAATGCATCGAAAACAGAGTCGTCCCAGCCATTGTTAAGCAATTTCTTCCTTGATTTGTTGGGTCATCTTAAGGAGAAAGGCGGCGGCACAATTTTTTTAATAATAAGATTTAAAACAAATCTACTGCAAAAAGCCAGGTTACATTATGTGTGTCTATTGCTGTGGCTGCTGAAAGGCGTGGTGATGGTCGTTAGAACAGCTTAGTGTCATTGCTGCACATCCCACTAAACACAGAAAATAAGTTTATTAAGCGTAATTTTAGCTTTGTAAGTGTACATATTACCCCATGGTAAGCTGCTGGTCTATGGTCCCTGCTAAGTGAGGAGACGTCAGATGCTGTCCTGGATTTCTGATCAAGTCCTGTAATTGGATTTGTCACTATTTGGTCGGACTGCGCAGGTGACCAGATGTGGTTCCTGAAAGCAACCTTCTACGGCTACCATTTGGAAAACACCAGACATGCAGGTGCAGAAGAGAGTGACTAAAATGATTACTGGGCTGGGGGACCTCGCTTATGAGGAAAGGCTAAAACATTTGAGGCTCTTTAGTCTGGAAAAAAGGCGCCTGAGGGGGGATATGACTGAGACGTACAAAATAATGCAGGGCATGAGTCAAGTGGATAGAGGGACACTCTTCTCCCTCTCACAAAATACCAGAACTATGGGACATCCTCTCAGACAGAGTTGGGAGAGTGAGAACAGACAAAAGAAAATATTTTTTCACCCAGCGCGTTGTAAGTCTATGGAACTCCCTGCCACAGGATGTGGTGATGGCATCTGGCCTGGATGCCTTCAAAAGGGGATTGGACAGATTCCTGGAGGAAAAGTCCATCACAGGTTACAAACCATGATGGAGAAACCAGGGCACCTCAAGGACCAGATGCAGGGGAGTGGTATCAGGAGACAGAGATCTAGTCTCATGCACTCTCAGAGGCATCTGGTGGGGCCACTGTGAGATACAGGAAGCTGGACTAGATGGGCCATTGGCCTGATCCAGCATGACTCTTCTTATGTTCTTATGTTGTAACGGGTTTCCTCAGAGAAGCAGGGACAAGGGGAGATGGAGTAAGCATTAGGGGGAAACAGGGTGGATTTGATTTAAATCAAATTGTTTTAAATTAGAAAAACCATTTTTTGTAATTTAAACAAAACAATTAACAAGTAAATAACTCGTTATTTAAACATTTATTTAAAAAAATCATTGATCTTTATCCACCCTGCTGGGAAAACACAGGAGGGGTTTATAATAGAAGATGAATTTGATTGGAGCCCCTCCTCTGTCATTGAGCCAAGCAGGAGATTAGACATTATAAAAGCCTCAACTGGAAACATCTGGGTTACCGGCTGACCTTACACACGCAGTATAGGAAAAAAATCTCCCTCATCATGTGGAGTCATTCAGTATAAACAGTGATTGCTGTGTAATGTACCCAGCAGCCGTAGATGCAACTCCTGTTTCTCCATCTGTTGCCTTGGACTTTGTATTTTAATTTTGCACACAATCGCACATTGCGGTGCTGGTTGGAGACCGGACCACCAGAGCACATCATAGTTCTCACCCTTGAGAAAAATGAGAATTCCCCTGCCCTTGCCCCCGAGGCATTGTCAAGAAAGACAAATGAGAGCGGGAACCAAGCTTCTTACTGCTACACAGAGAAAGCATTCATATCCTTAAAAAAATTAACCACAGCTGGAGACGGTTGTTTTGATTTGCAAAGTCACCACGAAGGCAGAGTTTAAGGAGTAAGGTAAAGCATATAGTCTAGCTTGCAGGACCATAAAACATATAGGAATGTCCCCAAAAAACTCCTGCGCTGCTAGTGCAAAATAAGATGCAGGTCAGAAGGCCAGAATGACATACCCACTGAATGCTTACTTAAAACATTAAATAAAACAGCCAACATTATAATGCCATTGCACAAAACGATAGTAAGGCCCCACCTGGAGTATTGTGTACAATTCTGGTCACCGCATCTCAAGAAAGACATAGTGGAACTGAAAAAGGTGCAAAAGAGGGCGACTAAAATGATTACTGGGCTGGGGGACCTCCCTTATGAGGAATGGCTAAAACATTTGGGGCTCTTTAGTCTGGAAAAAAGGCGCCTGAGGGGGGATATGGTTGAGACGTACAAAATAATGCAGGGCATGAGTAAAGTGGATAGAGGGATGCTCTTCTCCCTCTCACAAAATACCAGAACTAGGGGACATACACTCAAATTGAGAGCTGGGAGAGTGCAAACAGACAAAAGAAAATATTTTTTTATCCAGGATGTTGTTAGTCTGTGGAACTCCCTGCCACAAGATGTGGTGATGGCATCTGGCCTGGATGTCTTCAAAAGGGGGATTGGACAGATTCCTGGAGGAAAAATCCATCACAGGTTACAAACCATGATGGAGATGTGTAATCACCAGGCTTAAAACCAGGGTACTTCAAGGACCAGAGGCAGGGACGTGGTTTCAGGAGACAGAGATCTAGTCTCGTGTGCTCCCAGACGCATCTGGTGGGGCCACTGTGAGATACAGGAAGCTGGCCTAAATGGGCCTTTGGCCTGATCCAGCATGGCGCTTCTTATGTTCTTATGTTCTTAATTTATAAAGGCTTTTAAATACAATTCATGGAGAGGAAACATGAGTATTACATCTGTCGAAAAGGAAAATTGCACAGGATACTTGAAGCAGCATACTTAGAGTGTCCATCCACAGACACAGTAGAACCTCGTCTGCCCTTGCTTTATATCGCTTTCTTGAAGAAATGACCCAAATGCTATCTCCTTCAATACTGATGTTGTGTTTATTTCCATCTTTTGTTTTTTCATGTGTTCCTTCTTGTCCCATCAGATCTGGTGGCTAGATCCGGAGCTGACGTATGGTAATGCCAAACCATTTGTCTTCACTCAAGGCCATTCAGTGTGCAATCGCTCCTTCTTTCCCTGCTTTGACACACCAGCAGTGAAATGTACCTACTCGGCCACAGTCAAGGTATCATTTATTGATGGATGGATTGGTGTGAAGTTGTTTTTAAGGCCATGGCAGAAAGCCAACAAAGGGAGATTGGGTCTCCAGAGCTTTCTTGAAGAGTTAGGAAGAAGGGACTTGATAAACCTCCAACAGAAGCTCATTCCAGAGTTGTTTGTTTGTGACTTAAAAGAGTCTCTCCTTTAGTTGTGAGTTTTTTGGGCTGTTTGGCCGTGTTCTGGAAGGTTTTCTTCCCGATGTTTTGCCAGACTATTTTCCTGCATAGGACAAGTTTCCTCAACTTTGAAAACCCAAGTCTCACTCACTTTATAACCCAGAGCACAGAGAGAACTCCTAGTTCCCCGAGCTCCTTGCCCTCTGAAGATGCCGGCCACCGAGTCTGGCGAAATGTCAGGGAGAAAAACTTCATGGCCAACAGGCCGAAAAACTCACAACAACTATCAGATCCTGGCTGTGAAAGCCTTCGAGAATACAGTCTCTCCCTTCCCCCTCACCAACTTAGAGCCTGTCCTCACTGGCATATCATGCTATATGGTATATGGTTCCCTGATAGAACTGTTTGACATGGGTGAACTGGTCCATTTAAGGTCTGCCTAGGCTCATGGCCATCCTAGTGCCTTGCAGAATAAAATTCTCTACCTCATCTCTGTCTTATCTGAAGAAACACTATGTTTTATCAGTTCTGAATCACCCACTGTTCAGCTTTATTAGGTGCTGCAGGTTTTATAGAATCCATGGAAGAATGGGGTTGGAAGGGGCCCGTAAGGCCATTGAGTTCAACCCGCTGCTTAATGCAGGAATCCAGATCGAAGGATACCTGCCAGGTGGTTGTCTACTTTTCTTTTGAATGCTTTTGGTCATTGGTTCCATTGTTGTACAGTCACCCCCTGCCATTTCGCGGTTCAGGTACTGCGGTTCCACTACATTGCAGGATCGCAGTACCTACACCTCGGAGCTGCGCGGTGGGGCGGCGGGGGGCAATCGGGTCGCTCCACACACCCCCGTGGGTCCGAGACTTCTCAGAGGAGCGCAGGGGGCGGCACGCCACCCCCCGGGCTCCTCCGAGAAGCCTTGGAGCTGCGTGGGGAGGCAGCGGGGGTGATCTGGTCGCTCTGCGCCGCCCCCGCGCTCCTCCGAGAAGCCTCAGACAGGCACGCAATTGCCTCCCCCCACCCCCAGGCCCCACCCCACCCACTTCCGCATATCGCAGATTTTCATGCATCATGGGTGGGGTGGGTCCCTAACCCCCGCGATCGGCGGGGTGTGTGTGTGACTGTACTGCTCTAACAGCTAAGAAGTTTTTTCCCTAATATTCAGCCTAAATCTGGTTTCCTGTAACTTGAGTCCATTATGATGTGTCTGAGAAAAGGAATTAAAAAATAAAACCCATCTTCCTATTGCCCTTTCTCCATACCACTTATATGATGTACATATGAATCTTATCTTTCTTTTCACTTGCCTTTTTTACTTTGAACCAGCGGCTTTAGGGGTTGTAACCTAACCCCCTGGGAAGTACCTGTATAGTTTGGTTGCCCTTCGCTCTTTCTCTTCAAATTTCTCCTAGGTCCACAGTGGTTCTCCACCTGTGGGTCCCCAGGTGTCCCTGGACTGCAGCTCCCAGAAATCCTGGCCAGCTGAGCTAGTGATGAAAACTTCTGGGAGTTGCAGTCCAGGAACATCTGGGGACCCACAGGTGGAGAACCATTCTCCTAGGAGAAGCTTGAAGACAAAGAGCAAAGGGCAACCAAACTATACAACTACTTCCCAGTTAACAAGTACCGCCTCAGTTAACACACACACACAGAAAGCCGGTTTAAGAAAATAAATTATTGGAAATGGGGATGCCTTGGTTTTTAAAAAAAAAAATCAGTGCAATTCTCCGGTTTGCCTTTTTTCTGACTTCCGGAATGGGTTAATGGGTTTTCAGTGCATTCCTAGGGAAACCGCATTTGGGTTTATGAATTTTTTGCAATATGAAATGGCCCGGAGAATGAATTAATTAACTTAAACCGAGGTACCACTGTACATAAGTACAGTTAAGAAGGTTAAAGGTTCCTCCCGCCCATATGTGCTAGTCACGTCCAGTTCTAGGGGCGGTGTTCACCTCCGTTTCCAAGCCAAAGAGCCAGTGTTGTGCAAGTCCGTGGCCATGTGGCCAGCATGGCCCAACACATTTCTGTGCATGGAACACTGTTTCCCTTCCCACTTTTTACAGCGATACCTATTTTTCTACTTGCATGTACATGCTTTTGAACTGCTAGGCTGGCAAGAGCTGGGGTGATCAGCGAGAGCTCGCTCCGCTGCGTGGCACCCGGGATTCGAACCTCTGAGCTGCCGACTTTGCAGTCAACAGTTTTCAGCACTCTAGCCCACGGAGCCACCACGCCCCTTACATAAGTATAGTAGGCTGTGTATAAAGCAGGTGTGGATTGAGTGGAACTGTTAGATAGCTCAGTGGTTGAGGTCTCTGGATGTACTAAGCCTTAGGATTCCTTCCAGCTTTGCAGTACCAAGATGATAGTGATGGTAATGATGGGAACAGAATTTTGAGTCCAGAGCATTAACATCAACATGACTTGTGAAAATGCAGATACAGTAGGACCCCCGTATCCACTGATTCATTATCCACTGATTCAGTTATCCACGGTTGGCAGAGAAAAAAATTAAATAATTCAGCAGCCACAAAGCAAGCCACTGTCACAAAGAGCAGCTGTAAAGCAAGCTACTGTCATAAAACAGCAGCCGTAAAGCAAGCTACATTCTCAAAATAGCAGTCATAAAGCAAGCTGCTGTCAGGAAAATGGAGTTTGGAGGTGAGTGGGCAGGTGTTCTTTCTTATCCACGGTTTTCACTATCCACAGGGAGGCCTGGAACCAATCCCCAGTGAATACTGGGGTCCTACTGTAGAATGTTTCTTAACCAGCCTGTGGCCTGGCCTGTACGTGGATCATGACTGCTTTGTGTGTGTGTTTGTGTGTGTGTTGGTTTTTGCAGGCACCAGCCGGCATGCAGGTATTGATGAGCGCAACTCAGAGTACTTACGAGGAACAAGAGGGTGTATACCAGTTCTACATGGAATACCCAATCCCAGCCTACCTGGTGGCACTTGTGGCAGGGGACCTTGTCGCTGCAGATGTTGGCCCGAGGTGAGCAGTGCTTTTTCTTTCATGTGAGGAGATGTTTTGGGGTTGGTTGACCAGGGATGAGTCGTCACAGCTGTAGATCTGGCTCGTGCACTGGTTGACCTGCAAGAAATCTGTCATCGAGCCCTACACGATTCTGTTCTGGAGAACTGTGACTTGAGCGCCATTGGTGGTTTATCAGAAGCTTCACTTTGAGTTTTAGATTCAATGTAGATTTTCAGGTAGACGTTTAGAATTTCAAAGAGAGAATTGAAACAGTGGTGTATAATGTTGAACAGCCGGGGAAGAAGGGAGGGAGATGAAAACGGACGGACTCACTGATTCCCAACCTTCCTAATGCCGCAACCCTTCAATACAGTTCCTCATGTGGTGGTGACCCCTTGCCCTGCTTGGAAGAGACCACAAGCCCCCTTTGGAAGGCCACTGCTGCAGCTACCATAGAGGACTTCCCTCTACAGGCACCCTCAGCCAATCACAGCCTCCGGTGCCATTGACTGACATCTCCTCCAACCTATCAAGCTGTAACTCACTCTTTCCTTCCCTCCCTCCCCCTCCTCCTCCAGACCCAAGCCGTTTGTGCCTTTTTCTTCACTGGCTCATGGCGACCCCTGTGAAATGGTCATTCAACCCCCCCCCAAAGGGGTCCCGACCCCCAGGTTGGGAACCACTGTCCTAAAGGAAGCCACAAGTTTGCAAAAACTGAGTGGGGCTGTTCAGGGCAGGGCGTTTTGGAGACCTCTCATTTGGTCGCCATAAGTCAGAGGTGTCTTGATGGCACACAGCAGCAGCAGCAGCAGCAACAACAACAACAACAACAACAACAACAACAACAACAGCAACAACAAGAACATGGAATTTTCAAATACTTGAAAGGTAGTCATACAGAGAAGGAGCTGCATCTGTTCTTGATCGTCTCAGGACACATAATAATGGGCTACGAGAAGCCAAATGTTAGTTGAACATTAGGAAAAAGTTCTTCACTGTTAGAGCAGTACAGTAAACCCCCCCACACCGATCGCGGGGGTCAGGGACCCACCCCACCCGCGATCCATGAAAATCTGCAATATGCGGAAGTGGGTGGGTGGGAGGGCCTGGGGGCGGGGGGGAATCACGCGCCTGTCCGAGAAGTCTTGCGGTGGCACGCGCCGGCGGTGGCAGGGGTATCTGACCTCCCACCACCGCCCGCCCGTGCCGCTCGAGACTTCTTGTCCGGGCTGTCTCCATTTAAATGCATTGCCAATGCATTTCAATGGAGAAAATTTTCCCCATTGGAAAACATTGGCTCAAGGCTTTCCAATGGGGAAAATTTCTCCATTGAAATCCATTGACTCAATGCATTTCAATAGAGATTGCGCTCCGCACCCGCCGCCCCCCGCACGGCCCCGAGACTTCTCGGAGGGGCCCTGGGGGTGGCGTGGAGCGACCCGATCGCCCCCCGCCGCCCTCCCACGCACCCCCCGAGGCTTCTCGGAGGGGGCGGGGGGTGGCGGGGAGCGACCCGATCTCTCCCCGCCGCCCCCCTGCGCGGCTCCGAGGCTTCTCAGAGGGGCCCGGGAGGGTGGTGGGGAGCGAACCGATCACCCCCCACTGCCCCCCCCCCGGTGCAGGTACTGCAATCCTGCAATGTAGTGGGACCGCAGTACCTGAACCGCGAAATGGCGGGGGGTGTGTGACTGTACAACAATGGAACAGATGCCCTCAGGAGGTGGCAAGTGCTCCAGTGCTGGAGACGTTCAAGAGGAAATTGGACAGATCCTCTTTGATTTGCATTCCTCCTCTGAGCAGGGGGTTGGATTTGATGGCCTTATAGGCCATTTCCAACTCAATGATTCAATGATTCTGTGATACTATGAAACCTGCCCACAGCATGAAGGCTTACTTGTGCTTTCTTTGAAACAGGAGCAAAGTGTGGACAGAGCCATGCCTGTTGTCAACAGCTATCAGCAAGCTCTCGGGTAGGGTGGAGCGTTGGATCAGTGCTGCCGAAAACCTGTATGGGCCCTATATGTGGGGCAGGTAAGATTGGGTACATTTGCTTATGTTGCAACCCCCAGATGTTCTCATTTGCATACACTGGGGATCTGTCTACAGTGACGCATTCACTGATTACATTGTCAATCAGAAACATCAAAATGCTTATGTAGTTATGTAAAGAAGGAGACTCCACCACCCTCACCCTCTGTGGCAGCATATTCTACTGCTGAATAGCTCTAACTGTCATGGAGTTCTTCCTAATGTTCAAATGGAATCTCCTTTCCTATAGTTTGAGACCACGTGGGGCAATGGTCTCAAACTACAGGAAAAGAGATTCCATTTGAACATTAAGGAGAACTTCCTTACAGTTAGGGCTGTTCGGCAGTGGAAGAGGCTGCCCCAAAGGAGGGTGGTGGAGTCCCCTTCTTTGGAGGTTTTTAAGCAGAGGCTGGATGGCCACCTGTCGGGAGTACTTTGATGAGGGTTCCTGCATGGCAGGGGGGTTGGACTAGATGGCCCTTGAGGTCTCTTTCAACTCTATGATTCTATAATTCTATCCACAAATGGGCTTTAGAGGAAGGGAGGAAGACAAGAAGATGGACCATCTGGTTAAGTCATTCATGGGTGTCTTGATTAGTAGGACTGCAGAAACAGCCCTTGGAAGGGTTTCTGGAAGAAAGCTTCATGGCGTGTGATGGAAAGAGGCAGGCTGAGTGAGGATGGGTGTAGGAGCAGAGTTGCGCTTGCCTCAGGACCCAGAAAGACCTTACAAGGCAGACCTCCGTGGCTCTCCAAATACTTTAAGGCTTCATATCCATCAAGTCCTCACCAGCACAACCACCTCTCTGTCCAGGAATACACGAAAGACCGCTGTTTGTTCATCCCCGTCCTGTGTTCTTGACTTGCCCGTCAAACAAGGCTATATCGTGAGCCCTGTTCTTAAGGGGCAGCAGCGTTCATCTTTGACACTGCATTACATCCATCACCTTTTATTGGGTTGAGTTTTGGGTGCAAAGCGCAGATTGCTATTCGGCTGCCAAGGCGGTCCTTGTCTCTTAGCTTCATCAACGTAATAAGGTGTTAAAAGGAAATAAAAGGGAATAATTCCCAGTAAGCTATCCTAAGCCTTTGGGAGAAAGCTCTGTATTAATAAATAATGCCAGATGCTGGCTATGGCATTACAAGGAAAAAAAAAACCTTATCCACAGGATCAATATCCACTACTCACTTACCTATGGTCTGAAAATATTAAAATAAAAATCGCCCTTCAAAATATTTTTCTATGTGATTACCAGAACTGCTTATGAGAGGGAGCCAGATATCATGGGATGTATAGTGTTTGCCTTTAAAATAGTGTTCTTCAGTATCTGTGGAGGTCTAGGGACCGATCCTCTGTGGATATGGGGGGGTGTTCTACTGTTTCCACTTCCCCTTGCAGCTAAAAAAACCTCATCTCTTAAAATGCTGCACGGTTGAAGAATTGTAACGCTACAGGTCTCTTAAACCAGGCATGTCCAAACTTTGGCCCTCCTGATGTTTTGGACCACGACTCCCAGAATTCTAAGCTTAGATTGCCAGTGACAAAGGACTGTGGGAGTTGTGGTCCAAAACATCTGGAGTGCTGAAATCTGGACATGCCTGTCTTAAACAAATGGTTCTTAACCATGGGTCTCCAGATGTTCTTGGACTACAATTCCAAGAAGCCTTCACAACTAGCTGTTCTGGCCAGGGATTGTGGGAGTTACAGTCCAAACATGTCTGGGGAGACCCATGGTTGAGAATCAGTGTCATTAACTCAAAGGCCTTGTAAGTGCTGCAGCATCTCCTCTCCTCCTCTCTCTTCCAGGTACGATATCGTTTTCCTTCCCCCTTCCTTCCCCATTGTTGCTATGGAGAACCCTTGCCTGACCTTCGTCATCTCCTCCATCTTGGAGAGCGACGAGTTCCTCATTATCGACGTCATCCACGAGGTGGCCCACAGCTGGTTTGGCAACGCGGTCACCAACGCCACGTGGGAAGAGATGTGGCTGAGCGAGGGCCTAGCCACGTACGCTCAACGCCGGATCACCACCGAGACTTATGGTAAGTGCATGTTGCCTGGGAAGGCCAGCAATGCTCTCAGGGCTTTGGGCCCTTGGAGGCGTTGCCCAAGATGCCTGAAAACCCATAGAGACGGGTCTGTTTTGCCTGGAGAAATGGGTTTTAACCTGAACCCTGGTTGTACGTGGATCCATTAATAGGAACTTAAGACCAGCGGCCCCCCAACCTTATTTGGTGCCAGGGACTGGTTGACATGGTTCTAAACCAATCTCTCAACTTTGGCTCTGTTGTGACCAAAACAAAAATGATTGCAATGGGTCCGTTGGGGAGGACAAGCTACACACGGAGGTGGGGTGGGCAGAGAAGTATGGGCACCTGCATGGGCATGCGCCTTAGGGAACCTTACTGGCCCCTGAGGTGCTGTCCATCCTGGGCCCCAAATGACCATGGTCCGGTCCCAGTCTTGCATCCCAGGAGTTGGGGACCCGTATTCTAGACAACTTCCAAAGCTGCAGTTCTTAATAATAAAATTCCATAATCCACATGGTGATAATATCCATCAGAGATTCAACTATCCCCGTTCCTCCTGGGTTTTAGGAGGCAACTTAAGTCCTGGTTCTTTTTACAGGGCTCTTTTCAGAATCTTGCCTTAGGTTAAAAAAATTCACTGATTTGGATTAATCCTTGTGTTGGTTTTCTGACTAGTTCCATTATAAACTCATGTACTTCCAGCCAGCTACTTATGATGATGATGATGATGATGATGATGATGATGATGATGATGATGATGATGATGTAATCTTACTGTGTTTAATGTTATTGCACTTTCTGGCATCATGCTTACCATGACCCCTTACCATGAATTTTGTCTGTGTGCAATTTCCGAATTTTGATGTTGTGGCTTCTATCGGTGATGTCATGGCGTTAGGTTTCGCCTTGAAATCCAGGTGGTTGTACTTCGCCTGGTGAAGAGATATTTTCAATTTGGCCCTAATAAAGGTCTTACT